>JAYKKI010000144.1:5000-662500 GCA_039881145.1 Druceiella hillmani | reverse complement strand
AATCCTTTCCATATCACATATTCTAAATTTTATTATAACTTTTGAATATAACTGATGAAAATATAATGCATTTATGCTATGGCCGAATTTTCTTAACTTATTTTACCTTAGGACAAATAATAATTTGTATATTTTTTTGAAATATTGATGTCCATTTGTGTATTAGATACTTCTAATTTGGAAATTACTTGGCCTGAAAACTGGCGTTTTAAAATTGAATTTCCAAACAAACTTGAAGGGATATATGTCTGATCGAAGAAAAAATCACTTGACTCCTCCTGACTTCCTAAAACGAATATTACGTGCGTTATCCATCAATTACAGTTTCCATGCGAAGTTCTGTGGGCACTTTCAAATATAAGTTGAACTATTAAACACGTTAAAAAGGAGAAATCATTATGAAATATAGGGGAAATCGCTAACTTCCATAAAACTGACTACGGACTAGGCACACAGCAGATTTTAATTGGAAATTAGTGCTATTTATTTACATATTGATCTTGAACCGGTCTAATAATTCTAAGTAAATATAGTTTTTACCTATTTCATCTACGTTTCAAAATTACATAAGTTTTATATTACACATCTTTTAAATAACATTATTTAAATTATAATTCCTTATTATGCATAAGAATCCCTAATTTAAAATTTGATAGAAACGGCCGTGCAAGGTTACAATCCATTTTTACTCTAAATCGCTGTCATATTTTCAGCTTGTTTACAAAGTTTTCGGTTGGAAGGAGCTTAATAGGATTATCACTAAGCACTTCTTAGTGATAATTTTCTGTAAAGTAAGAACGTCTATTCATCACAATGCTGAAGAAGTTGATTTCGTCCACCAAAAATTTAAAAACCCGAAAAACGAGGGTCGCTGTATTTTTAATATAATAGAAATTTATATAGTATATTTTGAATTAAATTAAGCTGAAGCTCAATTTTATAATGATGTTCACGTTAATTTTAATATACTTATGGTATATCAAATTGTAATGTAAACGTAAGAGAAAATCAAAAATGAACTAATTTTTCGAGCCTAAACCCAGGAATCATAATTTAAAAATATTCATAAGAACATTTAGTCGATCGAAGAATAGTTCTATCAGCAAAAAGAATCACGATTGTGTTATTTAAAATTTCTCTAAAATTCAATGTACCATTTTTATACAACGGTTTTATCTGTAATAAGCAGTGTAAGGAATTTTTACTCTTTAATTACATACATTACTTTACAATACAACAGCTACTTTTTTATGAACTTAGATCACAACTCAATTATTATAAATTGTTTTCCATTATTTAAAAAATCACTACGGAGACTCAGAGGATTTCTTTTTTTGTAGTAATCAATTAAATTCTTGCATAAATTTTAAATATTCAAAATATTGTAATATATATTTGAGTAAATATCAGCTTTATCATTTAATTAATCATTATATTCACGGAACCAAATTGAAATAAAGTAAAACCATAATAATTTTCGTCCATAATTAAACAAGCAGTAAACTAATCTAACCGTCAACGTATTATGATATTTACCAATAAGAGTATACTTTTGAAAACAGTTTTATTAATATTATCTAGAACTATTATATGTAAAATGTAAAAAGAGTTTGAAAGCTTTACGACTCGCCTTTTTAATTGATGTGTATAATACGCATTATATAAAGTAAAGAAAATTAATTGTTGTATTTACCTCAATAATTACACCTCAAAAATATCAATATTTTTCTACCCTAACTATATATAAAAATACTTCATTATAGATGAAGTACGAGTTAACATGTTTTACTACTATGTCAAATTTCAAGTTTGTACATCAAACGTTTTTGGGAAAAACGGTTGTAACGAGCATGCAAAAACATAACAAATAGATAAATGAATAATCTTGTTAAGAATTCCGCTTTTTTCCCCATTCAGGTACGGAACCTTAATTAACTAGCCCCAGTAAATCTTGCCTATATTAAAATTCATTTTTTTCTTCGTTCCTCAATATCCTCTTTATTTTGTCCTCTGCAGTTATTCTCCGAGATATTCTCCAAGTAGATCCAAGATAATTGTTTTGGTTTTTTATTTGATTAGAGATTATTTTTTAAATTTCTTTGAAGGAAAGAATCCTTAAGATCTCATCATTTTTCAATCACTCTTCATAACATCAGGTAAAATATTCGATTCTATGATTTTTACTCCTCAGCATTCTTTTATAATTTGATTCGCCCAGCTGGCTCTTTTTGGCTTATCACTTTGTATTTTCATTATATTCATAAGAAATGTATTTTTAAATTTTAATCTGGAGCCATATAAACTAATTATTCCTCAACTTTGGCAAATTTCATTTCACGACCAATCGTTATTGTTTCGAATTGTTTTGTTTATGTTACTTCTTGTGTAAAAACATTTTATTTACCGATGTCGCTCATGGTAATAACAACAAATATAATTACGTCAATACAAATGTAGATACATTAAATATTGCTAACGCGAAGATAATAGTTCGTCGGTCACAATAAGACTATATGTTCTTATTTGACTTTCTGTTTTCTAAAAATATAACTATTTCTCAAAAATATATTGTCCTTTTTGTTTAGTTAGGATACTTTTTATACTGATAATTTTCATTTAATTTATTCAAGATTTTACATATTATTCTTCCATATCGTATTCCCGACGTTTCCCGTGACCACAGGCTGTGCAACCAGTCAGAAACGTCGGGACATAGTGAGTACTTAGTATATAATATCTAGGTTTACTCATTAAATATATAATTACCGCGAAAAAACCCGATTCAAATCAAATAAAATATGTGTTCGAATCGCGAAAGTTTGAAAAAGTCTATTAATAACATTTGGTTTAAAAAGACCTTTATTTTAATCAGTTGGTCTGGTTAGCACCTCTTTACTTTTTTTCTATTTTCAGTATATTAATATTGAATATAGTTATCATAGATACATATATTTTATCATTGCCTCTGGTTTTTAATGTCATTTTGTACTCAAATACACTTAAAGATATGCTGATTTGGAAATAAAAGGGATGAAAAAAATCATTTTCCAGGATTATCATTACAATCTTTTTATACTAATACCATTACCATATAGATTTAGTTAAACTTCTTTCCCTGGTCTTTTATTAAGCCAAGTCTTCTTTACAAAACATTCCTTTCTTATGAATTTAAATTTATAATTGTAATTTAAAATAGCTACTAAATTTACTGCGGACAATTTTTATTCAGTGCAATCTTCAAAGTTCGATTATATGATAGAGTAACATAACTAGATAGAATATCATTGAAAATACAAATAATAAAAAGAATAATATAATTACTATTTTAGTGCTTTCAAATCTAAAATTTCTTTTAATTTCCATACGAATATTCTCTTCCCCTTACCAAAAATACCCTCACTGAATATTCAATAAATGCCAGAAATGAGTTCCCGTGCTCCGCTCAAATAATTCTGTACTTGAAGTTTTGCAAAGTTTTGAAAACAGTTAATTACCGGACTTCTCCATAAGCGCTTGCCTTTTGTTAACTTTTTGGTCCATAACAATGTTTAGAAAACCGCTACCAATTACCGAACTTAGTTTTCATAATGCTTCACCAATTATGTTCGTGCTTCTCTCGCTATTGCACGCTAATTAGAACAATTTATTTTACCATATAATTTAACAATAAGATCAACATTACTTTTCTTTTTTCTTTGAGTCTTTGATTTGATATCTTATTTAATGGGAGTGTAATTAGGTTTCATACAAAAATATGTGATTAAAATATATTCATAATCGATAAAAATACTTTCATTTGCTGATAGGTAAAACATTAAATATCATGGGAATTTTTTTCTGATATGTGTATATAATAATGATCGACAAAGAAATAATAATATAAAAAAAGACACAATGTTATTAAACTTGATATATCCACGAAAAGACTTTTTTTTTAAATATTGATAATAAGAAAAAAATTATGTGGAAAACTTATAATAACATTTTTTCTTAAACAATAACAATAATATGACATAGCAAGTGTACTAAAAATATTTTTCATCTAAGTTATACAAAAATGGTCCACAAAACAAATCCCTTATTCAACTTTGGTTTAAAAAAAATATTAAAAATAATTTGAATATTTTTATAAAATACACAGTGCCATATAATTGTTTTCTAATAGAAACTATTTAGCGGTTGTACCTTATTAAACTAGATGATGTACTTATTTACATTATGCAAGAGAGAAAAACATTAACAGATCATGCTATGATTTGATGTCGATGATTAATGGAAAAAGTTAACTCTGAAAAATTGAATTTTTAAAAAAATCTTTTCATCATTATCTGTAAACTTTTATTGAAAAAATACTATTTGAGGAGGTACCAATTATACCGATTTATAAAGTTTTTAACCTAAGGATATCAATACGACTGAATATGAAATGCAACTTCATTACTTTTAAAATTCCATTGCATCTAGTATTGGAAAATGAAAGATGCAAAATGTGTATTTCTGCGTAACTCATCTCAAAGAATTGTATAATTATTAAGGACATATCCTCAATCAGTATTTTTCTAAAATACTAAAGCGTCATGTTTTCAAAAAGAATTATCCAGATTTTGAATTATTGGAAAAAAAATATTAGATAATATGTAATATAAACAGAGCGATATAGATAGATGGTAGCAAAATTGTTTTGCATTAAAATTATCAACAATTTTAAAAGAATTTCATTAAACGTTATCATCAAGTGGATATTGAATTCGGAATAAATTGTTTTCGTGATTATTAAACATAATATTTTATATTTTCATATCATTAAATATTTAAAAAGAATTGACGATTAGTAAGTTGGATTTTATTAATAAAGATTCTTTGTTATTACGTGATATGGCCAGTATTATTTTTTTGTTTTATGTTTCATTATATCTGTTACATCCTGATGTTCTATATGAGCCCGACGTTAAATAACTATATTTTATGGTATTTACATTTTAATAAAAAATCTACATATATGATCAAATGATCTCCCTACAACTTAAATAAAATACATACAAGTCTCTTGTAATCAAAATACGTAATATTTTAATTGGAAAGCATTTTGTTGTACTCTATACCAAAATATAAAGCAGTAATGACACCTACTTACCATATACCAATATTTATCGCTCTCTTCTGTCATATTTCCCCTCCTTCAGTTGCTTGCAATTTATTATATTTGATCACTTAATCATATCATCCTATTATAACTTTCCCACATCCTCCTTATTCACATTACATTTTGTTCAGTCTTCCGCATTTTTTTCCAAGTCACATATCGCATATGTTTTATATAATGAAACCATTTCACTATTCATTTTTGCTATTTCCTTATAGCACTTTCTTGAATGGTGAATGGTATGCATTCACTCGAATATCATGAAGCAATTTTGTGTTCTGAATTTTTTCATGAAATAACGGTAGAAACTTCACCAAATTGTTTGAATCTGTATTAATGTAATTATATTTTGTTAGTTTCTACTAAGCTGTATCCTTGAATATATAAGTTAACATGTTAATTTTAAGAAAAGCGAAGAAAGAATTTTTTTTCAATTTGGGGTCCCTTACATAAAAAGGAAAAAACGGAAATTGTATGTCCGCCTGTACGTCTACTTACGCATTTGTCTGACTAATTATCCCGTAAGTAAATTGATATGGAAAGTACTAAATTTTTGTAAGAGATAATTGAGGATTTCAAAAATACTTATTTTAGAATTTTATGTAAAACAATATTAGAGTTATTGGTTAAAAGGTCACAATTTTTTTCTTTGAAGCCATTTAACGTAGAAACTTGTTTTTTTTCATAATACCAAGAATTAAAAACAAAAATATATTATTTATGCTCCTATTTTGATAGTTCTTGAAATATTGTTTGATGTTTTATCTCCTACCATATTTCCATCTTTGAAACGGCTAAATTTAGAATAATAAAATATACTTCGTTTTTTGAAGTTTACCGAAAAACTGTAGCCATGATTCTAA
Source organism: Druceiella hillmani (assembly GCA_039881145.1). Lineage (NCBI taxonomy): Eukaryota > Metazoa > Arthropoda > Insecta > Lepidoptera > Hepialidae > Druceiella > Druceiella hillmani. Next base: position 656,494 of record JAYKKI010000144.1, on the reverse strand, counting down.
ATCCATAGTTTTTCAGATATACATGATATTTTTAGATTTGTGAAATATATACGCAGCAACATGTTTATATCTTAAAAAATAATACATTTCTAGCCTCACCTCACACCGTTTCTGACCAAAAATAGTTAACTTGGAATAATTTATTAATTAAATATTGAATGCATGTTATAACATTATCAGAAGATAATAGTTTGTAACTTCAGATTTGACGAGATAAATTTATTTTACAGGTTTTTTGCTTGATCATATACATACATATATATATATATATATATATATATATATATATATATATATATATATTTATATATATATATATATATATTATATATATATATAAAGGTTGATTTGGCTGTTGGAACTTAGAATGTTTGGTCTTTATTCTACTATGTCAAAACAAAATCGTCTGGTTTGTTAAAGTTGCCATCTCAAAAACATGTTGGCGGCACTGGCTTTGTAGTTAATAAGCGTATCAAATGTTTGATTTTAGACTTCGTGGCTCTTTCCTCAAGGCTCCGTAAAATTAGACTAAAGAAAAAAAAATCAACATATCCGTTATTTGTACATACGCATATGTAGAAGGTAAAGAAGTGGAAGAAAAGGATGAATTCTATGAAAATTTTGGTAGTCTATATTATTTGCGCCCCCCCTTTGATGTAAAACTAATTGTTGGGGACATAAACTCAACGGTGGACAGAAAGGTGGAGTTTCAGCCGTATTCTGGAAAGTTTAATTTACATTATATTTGTAATAATAATGGTGTTAGACTTTTTGATTTTACTGCAGAGCATTACATGATTATTGTTTGTACCTGTTTCCAGAGAAAGAATACACACAAGTCAATATAGAGATCACTGGATGGGACCACTCTGAATGAGATTGATCATATTTTAGTAGGTAAAAGACGTTTTACCGATCTTCTGAATGTAGAAACATACAGAAGTGCTAATGTTGACTCCGACCATTTTCTAGTCATCGCAAAGCTGCATGAAAGAATCCCCTGTGTGAGAATTAGAAGGGATAAAAAAGTAAAACTTTTTGATTATCTGAAATCGAAGGACGAAAAGGATAAAATGGAATAGGCTAATGTGCTTAATCAGCCCTTTCTGGAAATCCCGTCAGCTGATGATATTAATGTAGCGTGGACAAATGATTGTGGATTAAGAACAATATTGTAAAAGCGACAGTGACAGTTCTGGGTAAAGCCAGTAAAATAAGGAAGATGGACTTATATCACAATGAGTGTATGACTGCCACTAGTAAAAATAATATCGCCTATACTAAAATTATTCAAAGGTATACTAGATCTACTGTTAGTAAAGTAAGAAGAGAAGAGACTATTTTCTTCAACAAGTATTTAACTTGTTTGAAGAAAATAACCTAAAAGATATTGAATACCTTAAATGAGTTAATGAAAACCGTGTTTTTTATAGTAAAATCAACATTTATCGAAAGGGCTTAAACCACGGTTGACACTGTAGAAATAAAGAAGATGAAATTCCATGTAAACCAGAAGCTATTCTAAATAGGTATGTTGAATAGTTTAATAGCTTGTTAAATGTCTTTTGCCTACAGAGCTGCTCAAATGTGATAGTCCTGAGTTGTTTAAAAATATCTATGAATCGATTCTTAAAATTTGGAATGGTGTGCAAATTCTTAAGGATTGGGGCACTAATGTCATATCCTCTCTCCTCAAAAAACAAGATTCCCTTATCTGCTCGAACTACCGAGGCCTTAGTCTTCTCTGTACAACATACAAGATTTTTTCATATATTCTCCTTGAAGGCTGTTGCTATTTGTTGACGCCCAAATCGGAAATTACCAGTGTGGTTTCCGAAGGGCAAATGTACCATTAACCATATCTTTGGATTAATACAAATTCTCGAAGAGACCTTGGAATTTGGTATTGATGTTCACTATTTGTTTATTGTTTTTCGAGCGGCTTTTGATAGTGTCATTAGAGAAAAATTATTCAAAGCAATGAAGGAGATGGACATTACATTCAAGCTTATCTTTTTGGTGGCAACCACATTTGTAAATTCAAAGGCAAGAATTCGAATTCAGAGCAACTTATCAGAAAAATTACCCATAATAAATGGAGTTCAGAAGGGTGATTTGCTTCCAGGTTTACTTTTGAACATTGTTTTAGAAAAGGTTTTAAGGGTGAGTCACTTAAAACCTCGACTATAAAGCCTATATTTTTCTAAAGTCCCTTCAAATTCTTACTTATGCTGATAATGTTGTAATTGCAAGACCTATTGCGGCTTTGGAAGAGGCTTTCTAACTTTTTGACGTGGCTGCAAGAATCTAAATATAAACCATGAGAAAATAAAATACATGTTTTCCACAAAAAAATCTCGCCAAAATTTGAACAATATTATTTTAGGCACATACACTTTTGATTCAGTACTGGGTTTTAAATACTTAGGATCCGAAATTAATTGTCAAAATTAAATATTGTCAGAAATCAAAAACAGAATGGCTGTTAAAAATGAGAGCTGAAAAAATTTCTCAGGTCACAATTTATTTCTAGGAAAACAAAATTCCTATTGTGCCAAGTCCTTATTAGATCAGTTTTGAACTCTAGCACTGAAACATGTACATCGACAAAATCAGGTGAGGCCCATTTGGGTATTTTTGAACGAAAAGTTTTAAGTTCAATTCTTGTGGGCATAAATTAAAATGATGCTTAGATAAGGAGATACAATTCAAAAATATATAAATTTTACAAAGATTCAAATATCATAAAACTTATAAAAATTAATAGACAAAACTGAGCTGCTCATGTTAATCGAATGGAAGATTTAAACTCTGTCAAAAGAATATTTTGACTAAGCCATAAGACACAGAGAATAAGAGAAAGATCTAAGATGATCTAAAAAGATGCGGCGGAGAAGGCTTTTGGGGTACTGATGGTCTGTAACTGGAGATCGGTTGTCACATGGAGGGCTGTTTGTAAGTTGCTTCAAAGGAAAGTTTTGGTCCACCCTAGGCTATCGAGCTGCTGATAATGGTGACATATATATATATATATATATATATATATATATATATATACACCCAATATTATTGAAGTATTGACCTCTTTAATAATACAAAGTAATTTTTATTGTGTCGATGTAGATTTTATAGTTTAAATATCAATGTACCATAATATCACAAAAATTATTTCATTTCAATATGATTGAAACCTAGTTCAAGCAAAAATTTCAAAAATCTGATATATCCAGATATGTAAAAATATATTGAGGCGGATTGCAGGGAATTGATAAGAATAGAAACCAAAATTTGTATAGTTGTCTATACATGCCACTTTAAAATAAAATAATCACATCAAATACATAATTGTAAAAAGAACCAAGGTCTAATTTCAAAAACTAAGTGCAAAAAGTTTTGAGATAAAAGCAGCTCAATTTTTCATAGTCTTTCTAGAGAAGCGTAGATGAGCGTCTTTGATCGTTGTGTTTAGGTTAAATTAATATTAAATCAAGTTAGATTTTCAATATTTTCGGGAGCTAAATTATGGTTGTGACAAAATATATACGAAATGCTTGGTATAAAGGGTACAATATTCGGCTCAGAACTTTATGGAGCACTATTGTAATATCAAAAATCGGATACATACTTCATTAGTTTTATATGATTTTGACACTTCCTTTTCAGTCATTTTGCTGTAAGCCAAATTCCTCAAATAATATTTTAATTATAATTTAATAATTATGCTTCAAATTTCATTTTGACTTATAATAAGGAAAAAAGCACGAACTGATACCATATTATCACCCTAAAATGAAACGACGAAATTTTCGTTGTATTTTCATTTCCTTTCCGGAATTATCAGTTTAACGAAGCTCACTGGGATTATCTCTGAGCGTGTTAAAGTCGACGAACTCTGCGGAATGACGAATAGACAATGATGTCGCGAACAATACCTTTGAAGATTAATGTCTGGCACCTTTATTAAAATTTAGGGGTAATTTAAAATGTTAATACACAAACAATTCGGATTTTTAATTACTTAATTTCATCAAAGACGTTTTTACTATTGGTATGATAATATTAATATAAAATAATGATAAAATAGCAACAAACCTACTTACTAGGATTCTATAACTCACTAAATTCATGATTGTGTAATCTTGCCTCTCATATATACATTTTTTTTATTTCTTAGGAATAAAAATGTATCTATCAAATACAAAAGTTCTTAGAACCATCTAATTAGAAATTTCGTCTAAATATCAAAGCAATCGAAATGAAGATGTATAACTGAAGCACTCTTATGTCAATGAAATAAGTCATGCAATATTTTACTGAAAATTCATAAAATATTCAAAGTATATTCATTCATTTCACTTTACATCATTATTGCATCTTTATCAGCGAAATAAAATATTAATTAATTGTGTATAAATATCGTGTACAAAATTGTATTGGATTTTGTGATAGAATTATTGAAGTAAGTAAAGTTGATTGCAATCTGGGTCATGAAACATTCTTTGAAATTAATTTAAAAAATCATAGTCACTTAAAATTAACCGAAAAACTTAAGATATTGTCACTATGGTTTTATAACATTAATATTAATGTGTTGCTAGTATTTGGTTTCCCATTAATTTTAATAAGTTACTCGTAGTTCATTAAATATTTAAGAGCTGTTTTTGATAAAATATTGAAACGTTTTAATCGCAGTTAGCGGAAAATTTCAAAGAGGTATTTGATAAAAGTTGCAATTTATATATACACATAACTTTCATTACATATCTTATTAACTTTAAAAATAATTTGGCATGCGATTCTGCCTGTACTAAATAGGCAGCAGACGTGTTTAAGTTCGTTTTTTGAGAAAAGATAAAAACTATTTATACAGGTCTTTTTATAATCTAATATTGTTTTAGTAAAATAGCAGACAAATAAAGTGGTATAAACTAACTGGGTGCTAAAAAAAGGCTACGCATGAGCCGGAGTATTTAGAGGCTTATGTGTGAGAGAGATAATATATTTAGTCGACAATTACGTTATTCCGGCAGATGTTTATCTTATGTTTTGTTGTAAGTTCTATTAAAATGACTAATGGTTTGTACGTCTAAAACTTAAGTAACACTCTTAAAAATTGGTATATGTTGTATTCTTCTTAAAAATCCAAAAATATTGTATTGATGTTCTTCGAAATAATTTTTCTGTAATTCGAAATAATTTTTTTAATATTGCCATATACTAAAAACGATTGATTTTGTTTGTATTATGACTTAGTCTTGTTGGTAAATGGCGCGTATATCTTAAAGTAAACCTTGTTAAGAAAGAGTAGAATTGGCAAAACAAAGGGTCGTATCCACTTAGACACATATGAAAATTGAAGGGTATTTATGTTAAACAGTTTACAAACCCTCCTAGCATACCCTCCGAAAACTATGAGATTATGAGATTTAGAATAACTGCTATTGTTTTCCGCAAAATTTCAAAAAAACTTTTGGCATTATGTTTTCCTTCATTGTTGTGAATGTAGATGTTTTAGAGAGGGGATGAAGAGGTGTTGCACATTTATTTAATTTTTCAATTAAAATTTTCAGAGCTATTCGTACAACTACGTTACATAACATTAGAAATGAAAAATAGTTGTAGAATCCTTAAAACTACGAAAGATTAAAACACGATACAAGATATTAAAAGGAAATATTTTGAAAGGTGAATTTTGGAAATATATGTGATTAATTTAGCTATATATGTGCGGATAAAATTTTGATGTCAATAATACAAACACACTTAGAAATTCGAAGACCTAAACACAAATATTGTGAAAAAATATCACAATTCAAATTCAAGAAAAGAGTTCTTGCGTATTAGTTTTATTTTATTATTATGTGAAGAATGGGATTCTGGCTGTTTTTGTACTTCAGTAGTTTTTTAGGATTTGGTGCTTCAAAATATAAAAAAATCTTTAAAAGATCGCTCACCTGTTATTTGTCATTCTGTTCATTTACCACCGTTTTTTAAATTAAATATTTGACATAGAATAATTGGTGTAGTAATAAAGCTTAAAGGCTCGAATATATTTCAATAATTAACTATAAACGATGTTAAAAGAGATACGTACAATGAATAAGTAATATAACAGCCTCTTTTTAATTTCATATGTCGTATAGGAAACCAATTAAAAAGACTTTTATAAATATTCCAAAATTTCAGAAATTCTGTACGATAATTCTAAAAATATTTTCTAAAAAACCTTGTGATCTAGAAATTTTACATTAAATTAATCTGTATATATTCCAGAAATTACCCCGTAAATATAATTCGTTTTTAATATCAAGTAACTTGTATTATAATTTCATATGAATTACAATGATTCCAAAAATAGTCTTTCAGAATTCTTTATACTGTAATTGTAGAAATAATAAAAATATAAATTAAAAATGTGCTTCATTCCTCCTTGGAATTTCAAATGTGCTTAATTAAAAATGGGCTTCATCCTTCCGGTCCATGAAAATGATATTAAGAAAGAAAATAACAATATCAGAAGTTTGTGTAAAGTTTACGGGACAACTATAACAGTGTTCTAAATAATAAAATAATTTTAAATAACATAATAATTTTTGACAAATTCAAAATCATTTTACATTTAAAGAAGATATGCTAAGTATATTTGTTAGCAGTTTAATAGAAATACTATGTATCCTTCAATGTTCACATGTATCTAAGTGGATACGGCACCTTATATTGCTAATTATATTCGTACCTATATAATATCATAAGATGTAGGCGCGATCTAGCATCAGTACTGAGTCTCAATGAAATAGTGAAATCGATCATTTTAAGCAAATAAAGATGTTAAAAAAATATTTCGAAAAAATTTGATTATTGAGATAAGGATTAAGTTCCGAAAATCTTTTCAGAGTTTCATAATAAGAAAGTGTAATCTTATTCTCGAATACATGAGTTAAACTTTATTACTTGGAACGTTTCTAAAACAATTGTTTCATGTATTTTGGGAATTCATTATAAATAAAGTGATTACCAAGATTTACGATGCCACAATGATATGTTATAATAAAAACAATATTTTATAAGAATTAAACTGAACTTTCCATAAAAACCGTCATAAAATAACCTTTCCAATTTCTCCAGTTACCTTAAAAAATTGCAAAAACCTTAATAAAGAATGAAATTAAAACCCTATTTAAAGTCTTCCCTAATTATTCACCTATTGGGAATAGGACTGAGTGGCTTTTAAAATTATTACTTTATCATTTTATATTCATCTATTGGAAGAAAAAAGTGCGAAGACTTCGTTTTGTGTTCCAGTTCTGCGCTTCATATTGATGTCAAGTATCCCTCGATGAAAGTGGTTAAAATAAATTAATAATTTTGGCCTGATTAAAATACCTAATATTAGAGAGAAAATTTTAATTTCAAGCTTTGATTGAAATCCTTAAAATTAACTGTGAGTACTTGCAGCCTAAAGCCTCACATAAATATCAGCTTGAGTATTCGCAAGTTTAGAAACTAAATCCCTCTCTCCTCATATACTAATCTTCTTGGAGAGCAGTAGCATTCGCATACACAGTTCATCTCCAGACGATCACGATTTCCTTCGGTTTGAGGATAATAAAAATTAGCACTACTTCCTCTTCTTACCAAATGCGTATTAAAAACGGACGCAAACGTTGCAAACGATAACAAATTATGCAAGAAACAGCATACAGTGTACATAGATATCCTACGTACATACATATGTCATTCTCTATACTATAGCGGGCTATACATAAAATTTAAATTTTGAATATGTTTGAAAGCCATATGGCTGGAAGTAGAAAGTCACTTAATTTTATTAGTCAAAAATTGAAAAAACAAATGCTACTTGCGTTATCCGTGGATTGAAGCTTTCATGCTAAGTCCAGTTAACACTTTTCATTTAGTTTACGGAAATATATACAACTTATTAGAATCTTAAAAATGCGTATGTGGTTATCAGGTCCATGACTATAAGTTTACATTAATTCTTACTGCCGACGATAGCAATAGCCACAAATTTGGTTTTTCATAACAGAAATATGGATTGATTTTGAGGATATTTTTTATGGAGCAGTACTTATCATAGTTATAATTGCATTTATTAATATTTTTATAAAAATAAGCATAAAATTAATATTTAATATATCTTAATAACTACTATAACTTATCAATAATTCATCGAATTACAGAAAAATGATAAAAAAATTTCTTTCAAGGGATTTTCAGAATATAATTCTCCCTTAAATTCAATTTTCGCGTTAGAAAACAATTTTATACGGTAAAATTTGTATTAAAATATTTTAAACTTCATAATATTAATTCTCTATGTCAGATTGCATTCTTACATTTCAATTGTTACTTGTAAATACTGAATTGGAAATAATAGACATACAATTATTGTAGTAGTATGTGTAATTATGTCGTGGATTCTTAACGCAAATTAATTTAATAAGAAGTCAGGTTTTGGATAACAAAGTATGATTCTAATATTTTAAATAATTAAAATATTTAAAATAAAATCTTTAAAATATTATTACCTTGAAAGACAAAATGACAAAATAAGTTTTTAGTGGAATGAGATTTTCTCAAGCAATTAAATATTTTTGCCTTACGCTTGGAGAACACAATAAAATAATGCGTTTTATTAATTAATATATATATATATATTAATTAATAAAACGTAAATAAACGTAAAACTTTACATATGTTTATATACACATATATATATATATATATATATGTGTATATAAACATATGTAAAGAAACTATATTTCTTTAATTGGTACAGCGCTCTTCTGTCCGTAAGCAGTGACCATGTACTTATGTACCCCATAGATGGCGCTGTGAGTATTGGCAGCTAACTCTGTCGGCAAAGTAGATTTTCATTGGTTGACAGAACTCGCATTGTTATTCAGACTGTTTGGTTATATTCAAAGAATTGTATAAAAAAGGAATTGACAATTTAAATAATAAACTTTAAATGTCGCTTCTTTGTTTTCGGGTAGAATAGTACTATTTAAGTTAAACTGTGTGCTTATTCTTACGTGTTCTATTGTACTGCCAATACTAAAATAAAGAAAGTTTGTTTTCAGAGCAACGCAATTGTTTAATTGAATTTTGCAATTCCTAGTAAGTTCGAAGAAATTGTCTTACACATATATATATATATATATATATATATATATATATATATATATATATGTATGTATATACGTATATACGTATTTACATATATACATATATATATATATATATATATATATATATATATATATATATATATATATATAATATAGGTAAAATATTGTAAAATATTTATGTTTATCTTTTATCATATTTTCTTTGAGAATAAGGATGCAATTTTACAATTTTAATTTTCTTTCAATACAAAAAGACAAAGATAAAAAACCTAATTTTGAAACAACTGTAATAAAATCTTGTGAACTTTTGTCCATTTATTTCTGAGATAATAAATAATTTTGTTTACCCTTGTTCAGTAGTAGTGTCTACTTTTGACATGACAATAAATAAATTCTACGTGTATAATAAAATCGTATTTTATATGTATATATATTTAATATATTTATTTAATGTATCATGTGTTTAATATATTGAAATTTATTAATGATATTGAATTTAAATTGAATTATATTGAACATACTTTAAAATAAAAGCGTAACATTCGTTCGACGGTAACCAATGAAAAATGATTAGTTAAAACGTATGTGAGTGACCTGGTTCTGAAAGTTACGAGTACTTCATGTATTTGCTTATTCGTTCAGCGCAGCCTAGAACGTTTTAATACTTTTGGTCGTTTAAATAAATTATTTAGTCAGCTTCCCTCCTCACACAAGTAGTAATAACACAAAAATCAGAGAGTAGTAATATTTTAACTTGAGTAAAAATATACGAAAAATTACTATTGTATAGATTTAAATTTTGTAGCAGACGTGAAATAAAATAACTTGGAACATCTTGTGGACATTAACAGATTATTGATTTTATGCTTTGACTTTTTTTACATTTTACGCAATTATATATTTAGTTAGAATCTTACTATGGAAATAATACCATTTACTACGAAATGGACGCCGTCATCAAGTCCAGTAACCGCTTTTAAAATTGGTTTGTTTATTGTATCTTTGATTTTTATGGATTTGTTAAGGATATTAATGTTATTTGGAGCAAATTTTACCGTTTGCAGTAGTATTAAGAAAAAAAATTTAGTATTTAATTTTTTTCTTTTCGTTGGATACCCCAGTCCTTTGTAATTTCTTACTGTAACAATCATTTCATGACATTCAAATGGCTTTTTGTATTAATTTTACCCTCGACCTTTCCTATAATTCGCCTTTTGAATATATTATTTCCGCCTGAAATTTAAAAAAATATTTTTCCATAAATTTCGACTAGAGATTATATCTATATAGTTGATCGTTATATAGTTGATTAAGATAATATTAACTAATTTGTATTAAACTGACATCGTCCGAATATTAAATGTTTATTTATTAATCGCACATATTTACCAATACTACTTTAACATGACTAACATATTCGTAGCGATAATGAATAAATAGGTTAACAAAATTTACATTTATTGATTAGATCTAAACACTAAAGTACACAAGAATTTAAATTTAATCTAGGCCATTTCTCGGACCAACAACACTTTCTGTGCTGAAATCAGAACCTCATCGAACCCTTGCTTCATTATAATGCAAAAACTGGGCTAATAAACACACTTCCGCATTTATAATAATAATCAGGATTATTATATTAGTAATGATTAAATTTTCCTTTATTAACAGTACCCTATATAATTTCCCAACTCCCCCCTCCCCCCCAATTATAACTATATAAAAAACATCCGATGTTTTCCTTCGTTGTGACGTCAAGAAGAACAAATAAACACATTTTCGAATTGATAATAATTATTAGGATTCTAATCTATATATTGCGCGTGTAACGATTAAAAAAGTTACATTAACTTTTTGTGACGTTGTTTCTCTACACCATTGTTGTAGTTTTTCAGTTTTGAATAAGATTTCCTGGAATAAAATGTAGCCCGTAAAATTTCTCGGCCCACTGTCTATTTGTAAAAAAATCTGTCGATTTGATACTCCGTTGCAATGCAAAAGAAGGGCAAACAGACTATTAAAATGTATAACATCAATTAACATTATCATATTTGTTTGTCTGAGGTTTGGCAGAATAGAAAATAGCCTATATCAGTTCTGGGTCCACCAACTATACTTATATAGTTCTGAATTTTACGTCGTTCTTTTACTTCATTATGCGTTGTAAATTGTACGTCATGCTCTTTCTCCATTATGACATGAAAAGTGGACAAAGATACTTTGCTTTTATAATATTAATTAAGATTTTATTATATTAGTTAGAATGAGATTTCCTGAGATAAAAGTAGCCTATAGCATTTTCCGAACATCAACTACATCTGTGCAAATACTCACGTGGATCCATTGGTCTGTTGCGACGTGAAAAAAGACAAACCAATGCACCTTCGAATTTATTATGTAAATTAAGAGAAACGAGTTAGGAACGTAAAATACGAATAATACGACAAAAAATATTTTGTCAGAAATGTTTGTCTGTGTCTCTGTTTACCCTATTAAAAGATATGAGAAATTAATATTTGTAAAAATTAATTTTCATTGCAAAAGCACAACAACAAAAAATAAATGGACGTTATTAGAGGTGTAATGTGGAGTAATATAGGAGGCTTGTGCTGAGTGCTTGAGTAAGTAGTTTGAGAGTTGAATGTTGAAGACGCATTCGGGAGTCTTGAACACACGAAACTGTTCCATGTTCTATATATTCGTTAGAAGCTGTTTTCTGTCATGAAATTGTTTAAAATTTGAATATGTTGTACATATTCTTAACTTAATTATTTGTGTAGGTTTAGAATTAGGAAGTGTACATTTGATAGTTACTTACCTAATTTCCTGTTTATAAGGTGTTTACGAACATTGAAAATACATTGAACATAGAAGGATGTACAAACATGTTTTCATATTTATAATTGTACAGTTAGAACACTAAATTAGAGATTAAACTAAGTGATTATATTGAATGACATTGTGGATATGGCATATAAATGAGGAAATATATCTCGCAAAGCAACTTAACTTAATATATGGCATATATAGGAGGAAATATAGCTCGCAAAGCAACTTAACAATATTATAAAATTGAAAATATATTTGCGACATATTGTTAAGAAATATTTGTGTGATAAATTATTTTATAGAAATAAAAAAATTAGGTTAAATGAATTTTGTATTATTAACAACTATCTAAATATTTGTTTTCTTCCATTTTCGATTCGTCCAAGTAAAAATATTTCAATATAAATATATAAACAAATTTAAATGTTTCACATCTGCCAAGCATGCTATGACCGCTCACATTTTTTGTTTTATTATTAAATTTGTTTATGAAATTATTGTATTGTCATCAAAACTACACAGAACTGCCAAGTTTCATGATGATACAGCAATTATAAATACATACAATAAATTGAGTGTACGAAAATGCATATTTACAGGCGGAAAGGACATAATAAATATGTCCTGCGAATAAGTATCATAGTAAAAATGTGTCGCTTAATAACAACGTTTTCACTATTGTGGATGCAAATAAGTTCAGAAAATTTATTCAAAATAAAAAATCAAAAGTAAAAAATTTTCTTAAACTCTGTACACGCATTGTTATTCTTTTTTCCCAATTTAACTGTGCAAAAGCGAGAATTTTGACTAAACTATGCATATTACGTTACGCGCATAGGTGGTGCTTTTAAATGTTATGGTTTTTGTTCAGTCAAGAGAAAGGCAGTCAACTGAAAAATATTTTTAACACTAAAATATAATTAAAGATTTGCGATTCGGTAGGCTTTTCGCTTGTTACATCAGCCAGTATCGCACCCTTACATGTTATTGGTAAATACATAACGAAAAGTATCGTAATACTTAATGATTTTTTTTATGAAAGAATGGTAGGTCTTGTTATGAGGCATTACTGAACGTTGAGGAGATTTTTTTTAAGTAACTGTTCTGAGCGACAAAAGAAAAACAATTTAAATTTATTTTATTGCCTCACTTCTACCGGATATAAATATGTCCAGTTCGAAATTATGATATGTTTGTAACTTATTGTAAATACCATTATTGTTTAAATGAGACCTTCTATTAATATATCAATTTCTATAAAATATTAATTCAAGTTTTATATCGACAGTCTGTAAACCGCTAATTTTGTTCGGACTTAAAAATGTTCAGATATGCAAAAAGATTTACAAATCAAGTGATGAATATTTTTCTGTAATAAGTTATCGTTATAACTCACAAATATGATAAATATATAATATTTGTTTAATTCCAAGTGATAATTATGGTGGCAACATGAATCTGCTGTGGAAATCAAAAACACTTCGGAAAATGATAATATAAAATGTTAGTATGTAAAATAAACCACAGTACAATTACTTTAAAATATTATAACCAACGCATGTTATATTTATAAAAATGATAAGAAAAGTTAAACATTTTTACAAATACATCACACACATACACAAATATTCAACAAATAAATGATATTCTGGTACATATGATATCGTAGAACTACCATTGTAATGAAGCAAGCATAGAATAGAGTCCTATATTTCGGTGGGAATAAATTTCCTCTCAATATAGGAAATAATTTTTCCCCAAAGTCCATTTGGGAATAAATTTCCTCTTAGCGACCCAAAGTTGTGAGTTTTTATCGATTATGCTTACAAACTGTATCATTACCGCGGTATCAAAGATCTCTCGGTTCTTTCTTTTCCCTTCATTGAACGGAAGTAACTATGAAAACCTAATTTCCTGTTGAGAGCTTGTTTGTTCGATATTTATTACGTCAGTGAGAGAAGAGTAAATATATGAGGTATTAAAAGAAAATAATTATATTTGAATTACGCATCACACATCATTTTATATACGAGTATCGCACGGTAAATGTTTGTCCAAAGGAATATTTTTTCAAAACTGCATTTCAGCCGAAATATACTTTTTTTAAGAATGAGGGTAACTTATGTACGATAAGGACCTTTTTTAAATTACATAAAATTACGAAATAATGTACAAAACTTTAATGATCATGAACATTAAAAGATAGTGAGAATACCGAAAAAAGACTTTGCATGAGATTAACGAGGACAAATATTGTGAAAATATACTATCTACCGAAAATACCAAGAATCCGATCTGAAAAGGAAATATACTAAAAAATTTATACGTTTTTAATAAAACTGAACAGTCGAAATAATTAGTTATTTTAAGCAAGATATTCCATTTTTTGTTCTTTAATGTTATATTTATAAAGTTCTTCCAATTGTAAATTAAAAAGGCAAGTTTCATACAATTTTTCATTGAATAATTCTCATTTAAATATATTTTTTTATTATGTACTGACTTTTTCGTTTTATATTTTAAAAGATATGGTAAAGCAAGATGAATATTTTAAAAATTGCCTACCAAAATAACAAGATGAATTAAACATAAAAACAACGTTAATTCTTTATAGTTTTCCTTTTATTGAAAACCCTGTTTTTTTGTGTTTTAAAATGAGTATCTACTCATTTATAAAGAAACGAAGTAGTATTTTTGTTATGAATAAAAATAGATCGAAAACAAAAAAATACTGAGAAAACGTTTTTTTTTTATTTATAAGTGTCTCACTCTTTTTTACATTTGAAGTAGTATGGGCTGTGACCCTGAGTAGATCTATATTATCCGTGAGATATATATAAAAATACAATTTAAATGATATTTCTAATCATTTATCCCTTTATGTTGCTTAGTTTTAATTATATTAAACGATATATATATATATATATATATATACATATATATATATATATATATATATATATATAATATGAAAATTCCTAATCTTTGGCATGACGAATAGAACAAACGATAATAAAGGTAAAATAATTATCGTAAAATGCTCAGCGAAATAAAATTAATAATGTTTACTTACCATCTGCTTGTGGTCAAAATTAAATAGATATCATATTTAAAATAAATTATTATCTCCGACATATAAACTAATTATTCAACTCATTCACTTTGACTTGGATACCGTAAATCAAAAGAACAACCATATTAGCCTGATGTGACTAAGTTATATTAGTTCTCTTTTGTAATACACGATTACATCATATCGTTTAGTAATACGAAAAAAGCTTCAGGAAAAAATTATTTCACCCCTGCTTAAAAATATTTCAAAGAAACTTGCAAACGAGAACGTAGCACACGACAGTTAAATGGGACCAAAGAAGCAGTTTGAAATCATTTAAGTGCCGTTACCAAGGTAATACTCGTACATCCAGATCAAAAGGTTCGTGATAGTCTGGAATTTATTGTTATCGTGTAAATTGGTGTTTTAATGTGGTAATCTTTTTTTAATTTCCGACCTGTTCTGAGTCGAGGTTTGTTATATTGGTAACTTCTAAAGTTACAACTATAACCCTGATAGTGAAATTATCAGTATAATTACAGAAAATTTGTAAGACAACAAAAAACTTTTTAAGTCAGTTCAGTTCTTTGGTTCGAGTTTTTTCACTTTATCTGTTTAGAGGAGAAGTGGATATATTAATTTGGCTACCATCTGCTTAATATCTCTTCAACATTAAAAGACGGCCAATACCTTTGCATGGAGCTAGAAGTTCTCGAGATACCATCGTGTCAATGATTAGCTAAAGTATCTTCTTGCCCATTAAGCTAACTGGATATCTCGTCCCTTAACTATCAGCTCTTTTATCAACATTTAAATGTTCGCGAGATAACGAATTGAAGGTACAGAAATCTTAAGATTGAACTTCAGAATTTTTAACCCAAAACCCGAAAGGATTACGACGGGGTTTATATACTTTCAAAAAATGATCATGAAAATTATACCAGAAAGATAAAATTACTTTGTCAAGATAGATGGCGGGTATGATAGTGTATAGTTGAATCTAAAGATGTATTTTTATTTATATGTATATATATATATATATATATATATACATATATATATATATATATATATATATATACATATATATATAATAGGTAAAAAATTTAAAAAAATATATTTATCAACTTTGTTGCTTATGTGTAGTTTTAAGTTGAGAAAAATTTATGTAAATCACTACGGATAATGGAATTTATATATTTCTTTTTGTAATGTTTTCTTCATGCATTAAACTGCATCAAGAAAACATTTATTGTTATCGTGTAAATTGGAGTTTTAATGTGGAAATATTTTTTTAACTTGTGACCTGTTCTGAGTCGAAGTTTGTTATATTGGTAACTTCTGAAGTTAAGAACTTTCAAGTCCCTTTTTGAATTTTAATTTTACTTTTACGATTCTAGCGGTACAGATTGGCGGACTTAGGCAGGAAGCCATTGTTACTTATTTTATTGTTATTATTCATAATTACATTGTTATGTATTTCGTAGTCTCCACTAAAATCAAGAAGTTTGTTTTGCCAGTCACTCGACATGTTTTCGACGGTTTTTATTCGGGTATAAATTATTTCTAAAATATTTAATATCAATGAATTTGCAATTTTTAAAAAGGTATATACCAGTCGAGTACTGCGACTGTACAGTGCAACGCGCACTTCTGGCTTCCGGAAAACTTCATCCAGGCTGATAAATACACTCGAATAATCAAAGCGGTAATACAATAGTCCTTGAACTGAGTTTGTTTTTGGAGCATTATTTATAATTTACTGTATGTCCACCCGGGAATTCAGTTCCTATATTGCAAGTGTCCATTTGTCTGGTTAGAATATTTTTTTTTATATTTAGGTAATTTTTATTGCAATATTCACAAAAATTCGTTATTTCTTAAATAATAATAAAATTTCTGAAACTAAAATATTCATCTAAAATCAACAAAATCTCTCAGTCATTGCATTTTTATTTGTAATAATTAATTAGTTAATTCATTTACAAATTCGAAAGAGTCCTCTTGTTTCTAGTTCTAATGTTAGTAGACTAATTTACTATTAAATTAAAGACCAATCGTGAAACCTATATTTTTGTTAATATCTTATTAATCCGAACGAGTCTTAATAAATATAAAAACGAGTATATTGAAAATGTTACAAATATTTTCTCATTATAAATATAATAAAATAAGTTAAGTTTTCCTCGTGTTTTGAATAAATTTAAACAAATTTCAGTCTTGCTTTATATTGATGTTTACTTGTTTTCTCTCTTTATTGCTTTTTTTCAGACACTTCCTTACGATAATATGATATTATGGTATTATTTATTTTTTTTTTTTTAAATTTTTACTAAAAATAATTTACCATATTTTTTACACCAAAAATACCAGTCTTCAAATTTCTTTCACTAAATATAAGTAAAAATTATTTACGTAAATAGAAAAGGGTCAGAGAACTCAGTCAGATCCATTATCTAGATTATTAAATAAAATAAGAGTATTATAAACTAAATTAATAGACAAAGATACGTAATGTAATTTAGCCTACATGATATTTTAAAAAAATTAAAAAATAAATAACAAAATTAATCAAAAATCAGCCTAGGAAAAAAAGTGGAGAACTAAAAGTTGTACAGAAAAAAATGTTTCTCTTAATTTTAATTATTGAAGTAAATAAATAACACACGAATACGAGAGCACATGTGACGATGACATATTTTTTCCTTATTTTCACAGTAACGGTTTTGTTCGTCTTTCATTACAGCAATAATGACTTATGAGATGCTCGCCTTGGAAAAGATCTAAACGAAATTTAAAAATGTTTATCCCATTAAATACACCCGTTCGTAAGTTATACCAAAACAGACATAAAAAATCCGAATTGGTAATCTTTTGTTCTTTGAGGCTATTTGAAAATAAAACGAAAGCAATTCCCAAATACATTTTATTTTTAACAATGGTAGTTATATTTCTTGTATTTCAAACACTTTATGCATAGACATTGTGACGCTATTTGTCGACTGGCCTCAGGCGTCCGCCATTACAATATGACGCTCCGCATGTGGATGAGATACGACAAATATTTTTTTTAAAGTTGCAATACAAATTTTAATTTTGCACCTGAGTTATTTGAAGTAAAAGCGCTAACACTTGCACTACTTTTTATGCTAACCGAATCATTTTCCACGCGGAATTAATCCCTACTAGAAAACTTTTTAGAGAAATTCAGTCATATTTGTGTCATTAATATGTGGCTGAAAAGAAACAAAAGTTGACACAGTATATAAATAATAGCAGATAAAATTTAGCCTGTATTACGATGCTTAATATTAACTATTAATAAGAAAAAAAAATTAAAAATAGATTGAGTACTTTTCGAAATTATGTTGAAATGACAAATACACAAACTTTAATTCTGTATATGTTATTGTGGGGGCAACAATTATTAAGGTACAGGAAACATCAATTATTTAGGGTAGATAGCTATTTCTTATTATGTTAAAATATATGTAAATACTTTTTCCCTTTTATAGTCTTGTCTCTCTTTTGGTTTAAATGTAAATATGCAATAACGATCTCTCATTTCCCCTTGGTGTATATACACTATTATATATCGTAAATAATTTTTTTGTAAAAATAGGAGAAATCATTAAGTTTTTTAAAGATATTTACCTAAGGAAAAAACAAATCCGTTATAAAATCATCCGTTATAAATGCACGCCGTTTTTCTAAAAACCGTTTGATTTAGAAAGTTTAAATTTGACAGAGCTATAGAACAAGTAAATTCATGTTTACTTGAGAAGTTAACCTTCAAACAAATTATGTAGTAATTATATAGAAGGCAAATAAAAAAAGATTTTTTACTTTCCGTAAGATGTACAATTTGAAAAAGAAAAGTGTAAGGATTAAAAAGAAAAGTACTTTTTATATTTTTATATAAAATAATCGAAAATTTCCAAAAAGCTAAGGTGCTTCTCCCATCATTTTACCCGCAAACTCCAAAACAACGAAACAGAGCGAGATGAATGCTGTACTCAAATAGCGCATTTCGAGCGGCTTACGGTTAACGGAAGTAAATTATTGACGGTGAATTACAGCCTAACGAGCACTACTTTCAGGTACAAAGTTGCCGTTAGCGGAACAATCAGTGCCGACTTAATGAAGTCATCGATTTAGACGTTGAATTTGATGATTCTCCCTTAATTTTTCGAGGGCATTTGTTGTATGTAGCCAAGAAATAATTTAAAATGCTTAAATTTGTGTTGCATAAGAAATAATCGAGGTTCCTCTTCAATTAATTTTCCAAATGTATTTTTAGAGCGAAGTAAGATCGAATCTTACTTAATTATATAAAATCCTTACGTCGCCAAGTACAGAAAAATGATTTTTTTGAATGATGACAATATTTTGTATTAGCAAAGGTCATTTTGTCTAAAAAATGCCTTGGCAACGTACTTTTGTATTTTTCACATAGCAAATATTCTTATTAAGAGTTCTTGCAGTATTCTGATTGTTGCCGTATCAGAATTTATTTTGCGTGAATTAAATTTTTGCAAAGAAAAAAATACAATTGGTGTAGAAAGTTTAAATGTCATATTGAATTTTACATAATCCTTTTTCGTTCCTTATTTCTATGAAAATGGTGGGCATCCTAAAATGTAATATTATAATTATTGAACTTTTTTTTAAACATTATAACTACATAATTAGTTCACGTAGATTGCACTTAAATATAAACTGGCAGTGACCTAAAAAGCATATATTTATATCAAATCAAATCTCATTTAAAAGCAAATTTTGTCCTTAACAGTTAAAGAAAATAGCAGTCTAATATTAACTATAAAGGTATGAACTGATAAGTCAATAGTAATGCAACTTTTTTGCTCAGCATCTTAAACCCATGTTTTGTTATATGTGTTCGTGAGGAAAAAAAAACAAATATAAAGAAGCACGTTTAATGAATTCACTGACGCTGAATTAAAGATAATCTGATAGTTAGTAGAAATAAAATATTACGGTAAATAAATTACGCAAACTAAATAAAAATGAAAGAATACTTTCTATTGAGATACGGATTTTCTAACGATATTGACTAGAAACCGCTTTAAAACGTATATTACATACTAATGTAAGATAAATGGAATAACATCAATCCTAAAAACTTTTGAACTCCTCTGATCCGAGTCTGAGATTTTTTTATTGCTTAAGGTATTTGAATAAATTAAAAAATATCGGTAAATTTATTTCTAAATATGATTAAAATTTCTTAAAGGTAATTGAAGATTAGAGTATTTGTTAATGTTACTTGACTGATTCTCCTTGGATTTGAACCTACTTAGGACTGTAAATTGTTTTATTTTCATGTTATATTCTTGTCTTTTCCCCCCTTTAAATTAATAAAGAAAAAAACCACAATTGTGCATTGGAAACTAAGTGCCATTTTCTACTAAACTCTTTTATCTGGGTTATAATAATACTACCCATACTTTACCTTATTAATGGACGAGACATAATAGGTGAATCTTTTGGATTGTGGAAAATTTCAAGAACATGATAATTAGCACTGTAAATATTATTTAGAAATTATTGGAAAATTTTAAATAAAATAATATGTTAAGTACTTAACATATTTTCCTTTTTTTTTGTTTCTACTTTGCCTTAATATCACATTTTTGAAGATTCTTTAAGTTTTTGATACATTTCAGTATTTTTGCCTCACTATGCGTCGGTTTGAAAGATTCATAACTACGGAATCCTACTTGTGCATATTTCGACACGCAATGGACCGGTATTTATGTTTTCTTCATCAATTTAATGTACTTTGTGCGTTGTTAATTACATTAAAACAACAACAAATATAAAAATTTCATTTTTCCCCTATTTCTGGAGTGATTTTCATAAATATTGCTCAATTTGAAACTACACATAAGTAACAAGTTGTTAATTTTTTTCACTTTTTACTTATTTTTGGTCAACAAATTATATATTCAAATACATCTTTAGATCAAACGATATACTAGGTTGATCACTATTAAGCTTGCCCTCTTAGTTGATGAAGGTATTTTATTTTTCTGGTGTAATATGTATAATATTCTTTATAAATTATTATTTACGACTTATTGCCAGAGTATATGTAGAAATGAAGTTCCTTCTTTGTATAATCCTTTCGGTTTTGGCTTAGAAATTCGGAAGTTCAACCTTAAGATTTCCAAATCATCAATTCGTTGTCACGTGAACAATTAAATGACGAGCGAAAGAGATGGTATATAATTATCATAATAATTATCGCCTTTTTCTGATGTTAAAGGATTGTTAAGCATGTGGTATCCCAACTTATATTTTTACTTCTCCTCTAAGGCATGAACTTGTTTTTCTTCTTCAAATTTAAAATAAAATCTATAAAAAGGCAGGCAAGTTTGGGTACAAAAGAGGAACATGCAAGATTTTGACCTTAAACAAAATTTTAAAGGTTAAAAATGTTATAAACCTAAGAGTGCTTGTATATCATAAAACTCTTGCATTGGTTTTAAGTTTTTTTACAATTATTTTGCAAACATAACTTTCGAAATTTTAAATTGTGATACGTGACTAGCTTGTTTTTTCGACAGTAAGGTTAGAAAAGTAGTTCGTGTTGAGTTATTGTTATTTTTTTTTTAAAATCTTCTGTTTTAATGTATACATTTGAATAAACATTTGCTACTGTATTTTTAATCTCGAATACTCGGTATTACACGGGTCATGCCATTTTTAAATAAGAAGGTCCTCATTGAAATATTTTATAACATAAATAGTACTTTTCCCAAACTCCGGGTTACTGATCAATACGTTTAGACTACAGAAACTTTCTCTATTTCGAAAGTACGATCTATAAATGTTATACAATTTACACAATTAATTCTTTATTAACGTATATAGTTACCAGGATCTTGCGATGATCCAAGTGAGGACTACTGAAATTTTGTTTCTACCATTTTTTTTAAGATGACTGCTCATTTTTGTTTCAAAATTTTATAAAATGTTATATACACTACCCTAAAATACTTCATGATCATAGCAAAAAATAAATAATGATATATACAAAGTATAGTTCCGTACGTATCCATAACTTCTGATATCGTTGACGCAAGTTAACCTAAATATTATTACTTGAAAGTTTTAACCTAACATAAGTATTCAAAATATTTCAAATCTGTGTTTGATAAATTGGTGTGGAGAAGGATACATTGTATCGCTTTAAGTTTAATTCTTTGTGAATGAGACGTAAAAATTAAAAAAAAAGATAAAGATTCTTAATTTCATTTTAATCTCAATTTAATTTTAAATTTCACTGTTCAGTAATAACGCGATAGACGCAAAAAGTTTTTATTCCAACACTCGGAGGTACATTAAAACGTCCAACATGTTATGTCATCCTATATTAAAACAAGTTTTTAATGTTTTATGATATATTAATTCAGATTTCCAAATGAAGCTTATATTTGCAAATACTTTTCATATTAGTAGGGCTATAGAAAGTGTAAACACACAAATCGACATGACAAAAAGTCAAAGATTCTTCCTATAATTAGACGACCGTGATAAAAGTGAGATCGAAATAAAAAATATCACTTGAAAAATGAAGTATTGTCATTATTTTACACCTAGCAGAAACAACATAATATAATTTATGATCCAAACTCAAAATATTTAATATAATCACAATTTCACAGAAATATAATACCAAACGTCTAGTTTCCATAGTTATGGATGGCCCAAAATCACGACTTCTGGTAGAAATCATAGAATAGTAAATATTAGTAAGTGAAACAGTAGCACAACAGGGTCAGAATTTTGAAATGAAATGAATAAGGGCTGAGGAAATTGTACGGTTTAATTTTTCACGGTTGAGTTTAACTTGTGGAATATTAGACTTCCAAGTGACGATGTGTTCATGCCCCGTTTAATTTTTCAACATGGATTTAGAAAATGTGAAAAATTTTAGGTACTGGCATCTATATATTAATACGTGAAGCAAAAACTTTGGACCCCTTTTTACAAAAATTTCGCGGACGGAGGAGTATGAAATTTGGCTTACTTATAGTTTATATGTAGAAGAAGTGCAGAACGGTAATATTTTTCAATAATAATACTCATAAAGTACATTAAATCAATAAATAAAACATTACACACACTATAATGCATTTGACACACACAAGTATATACATACAATTGACATATGAGTAGTCTATAGTTTAATTTTTCCGCTGGCTTTTCATTGTAGTTTATCTGCCAGACAGTTCGCAAGTTAGTGTGCTTCAACTTTGTTATTTTCTCATATATAATAGTAAAAAATTGATCTTTTATCTAGAATTACAGTTGTTGTCATTTAATGTAACAATATTAATAATAATCATAATATTAATACGTGAAGCAAAAACGTTGTACCTCTTTTACGAAAATTACGCGGACGGATGAGTATGAAATTTGGCACAGTTAAAGTTTGTATGGAGGAGTACGGAAAGCTAAAATTTTTATATAATAATGCATTAGAAACACATTAAATTAATAAAAAAAAAATTACACATACTACCATGCGTTTGACACACACACACAAATGTATATACACACATATTGACATATGAGTTGTCAATAATTTTATTTTTCCGCTGGCTTTCCATTGTAGTTTATCTGCCAGACAGTTTCTAAGTTATTGTGCTTTAACTTTGTTATTTTCCCATATATAGTAGTAAAAAATTTGACCTTTTACTTGAAATTAGAGTTATTACGATTTAATAAAATATTATTCAATTTTCTAAAGGTTAATAATCATAATTTAAAGGTTAATAATAACCAAAATCTTAATATGCGAAGCAAAACCTTTATACTCCTGTTTACGAAAATTACGAGTCCGGAGGAGTATGAAATTTGGCATAGTTAAAGTTTATATGGAGAAGAGTGCTGAAAGCTAATATTTTTACATCGAAAGAGATATATAGATTTTTATTAGAAATAACACACATATATGTACTATTTTGTTTATGGTTGAAGTCTATGGTCAAACTGAGATTAATATTGTTTGTCCATAGTCTTACTGAATGTCAACAATAATCATAATTATGATAATATCATATTCACAGTTTGTTTCGCATACACATATTAATAGACCAAACGCAAATTTAAATAATATTAATAGTTTACAAATGAAGAAATAATTTTTAGAGATACGTATAAATGTGCACTAAATGTAATTCTAAGACTTTTTCATAGTTATGATCGTGGATTAATGGATTTACAACGCAGGTTTTGCAATGCGAAACGTTTTGAATCTGAAGTGACTGTAAGTGACAGGATTGAATTCACTTAATGTTGTCATAAGGGTAAAGCAATATTACCTCCCTTAAGTCAAAATGAATATTTTAAATCATTGTTTTATGGACTTATTTCAAATGAACCTTCAATCTAAAGTAAGGTAAAAAATTATTTTGAAACCATTCGCAAATATAATTCATCATTTGCTATGGTTAGCTCAAAAGCTAAAATTTGCGGGGCAGTTACAAGTGGAGTGTATCATTTCAAAAACATAATATTTTTATCACAGATTAGGTTCAATGAATGCGACATATGGTCGCTCACCATGTTGTGCTCAATTCGATTTTTATGATGTCGACACTATCAATTATATATTATCAATTATAGATTACAACATTTTAATCAAACATGCAATAACAATATAATGCGCAAAATATCTCTTGAATTGGAACGCAGTAATCCTTTGGTTCGGTCATTCATTGCAATGAAATATCATTGTCACAGAGTTGAAAATAAAAAAAAGAAATTTGTATGCTCATTAAAGTAAATCATGATTTAAATCAACGCCTGTTCAATGATGCAGTTCAAACTGATGTAGCAGTAATATTTAATACAGTTGATGGTGAGCCACCTTTGAACGAAATGTGATTTCATTTTCAAAAGTTAATAGTATCATCAAAAATATCTCAATTTTAAATTCATCATTAGACCCTTGAGCACATCCATTATTTTTCCAAATGGTGATACTGGGTGGCATATCAATATTCCTCATAACGTACCACCTATATCTAATTCAAGAGCACCCAGAAAAAAATTAGCCATGTTTCAGTATGCAGCCTATCGACTTGCGATTAGAGAAGATTTCAGCATCTAGCACCATTCACAAAAAAATATTTCTGCAGTGGATAGTTGATATGTATGTGAGAATAGAGGGCTCAAGATTACATTGCATTCGACAAAATCAAACAATTCTTAGATCTGAAGTTTACGACAATTTAACAGGCTACATAGAATTGAACATCAATGCCAGTAAGCTTGGCCGTAGAAAATTTTACCATCTTCGTTCAATGGATCTCCAAGAAATATGTATCAGAATTATTTAGATGCAATGTCAATTGTACAACGTTTCAGAAAACCGTCTTTATTTATTACAATGACTTGCAATCCAAGTTGGCCAGAAATAGTTAACAACAGTGGTGTAGATGAAGCTGCTAATTTTAGACCTGATATTATTATGCGTGTATTCAAGTCAAAGTTGAAAGCATTCATAGAGGGCCTTATACAAAATAATATCTTTGGTAAAGTTGAAGCACTCATTTATACAATTCAATTTCAAAAAAGAGGATTACCTCATGCTCTACTTTTACTCACTTTAAATGAGCAAGATAAAATTGTTAATGCTATAGATATTAATAAAGTTGTATCTGCGGAGATTCCTCACATTGAAACACATCCAATATTACATAAATATGTTGTAAAACATATGATGCATGGTCCATGCCGAGTACTTAATCCTAATTCTGTATGTATGAGAGATGGAAAATGTATAAAAGATATATCCAAAACGATTTAATGAAACTACATGTGAATCGTTAAATGGGTATCCATTATAGAGAAGACGTGATAATGGTATTAATGCAGAAGTTCGTGGTAGATTCCTTGACAATCGGTATGTTGTACCATACAATCCATATTTACTAGCTCAATTTAATTGCCACATAAATGTTGAAGTATGTCCTACAGTCAAAAGTGTCAAATATATTTATAAATATGTGTATAAAGGCTATGAAAGTGCATCTGTTGAACTAGAGTCTGGTGGAAATGAACAAGCTCAAAATATAGAAATTAATGAAGTTACCAATTTTTTAATTGGTCGTTATGTCGGATCAACAGAAGCCATATGGCGCATCTATGAATTACCAATGCATTTTCAGTCACATACTATAATCAGACTTGATATTCATTTACCTCGTCGACAGAATGTATACTTCCGAGAAGGGCAAGAACGTCAAGTAATTGATAATGAAAGACAAACAAAATTATTAGCATTTTTTGAGTTGAATCGACCAGATCTATCAGAACGAGAGTATAAATATGCTGAAATTCCTATGCATTATGTGTGGGAAGATTCCCGAAATAAATGGAAGAAGAGAAGCAGGGGAGGTGATAAAATCATTACAAGGATATATGTAGTGTTACCAAAAGATATCAAACTTTATCACTTACGATTGCTTTTATTACATGTATGTGGTCCGAAATCATTCGAGGATGTTAGAACATACAATGAATTTTTATACCCTTCTTTTGTTGAAGCGTGCCATGCTCGCGGAATAGCTACAAATGATAATGAATGGCGGGTGTCAGGACAAATTTGCAAGTGTTGAAAATCATAGATAGATTATTGCGTGATCTATGTGATGAAAATGATAAACATAGTGTTTGGAGGAAAAACTGTACTTCTGTGCGGTGATTTTCGGCAAATCTTACCAGTAATCCCACATGGATCACGTGGAACTTTAATTGAAAATTGTGTTACAAGTTGGCATGAATTTCCTAATTTTCATAAAGTTACATTTACTCGAAATATGAGAGCTTTACCAAATGAAATAGAATTTGTAGAATTCTTGAAAAAAATTGAAAATTATGAGGCCCCACAATTCCCTCACTTTGGTAAAAATGTTATTGAAATACCTCATCAATTAATAGGAGATAAAAACAATATTATTGATGAGGTGTATGGAAATATTTCCAATAACATACTCTCAGAAAATATATTGAACTCTGTTATTTTAGCACCTACAAATGACGATTGTACTTTAATTAATACTATATCAGTATTAATTAAAGTACAATCGTCTTAATCAAATTCCTGGTGAACAGCGAAAATATCATAGCTATGATAAAATAATTTGTGATAATGACAATGACAAAAATAACTATCCGGTAGAGTTTTTATATTCTTTGTCTATTAGTGGTTTACCTCCGCTTAGTTCACAAAGTTAGTATTGAAAGTTAATTACATAGTTTTATTGATCAGAAACTTAAATACTAAGGATGCATTAGTCAATGGAACAAGAATGCGCATCAAATTTATGCATCGAAATTCAATAGATTGCGAAGTTTTAACTGGGACCGCACGCAGTAAGAGAATTTTGATTCCACGTATAAATTTAACGTACACTGGAACTATTTTACCGTTTAATTTTCAAAGAACACAATTTCCTATAATACCTGCATTTGCGATGACAATAAATAAGTCTCGAGGACAAACATTTCAAAAGGTTGGAATTTTATTGAATCGGCCAGTTTTCACACATGGGCAATTGTATGTCGCAGCAAGTAGAGTCCGTTCATTCGATGGTTTTAGGTTTTATATTTCCGAATATAACGGTCAAGGACGTTTAGCAAACGATGAAAGAGATTTTACAAAAAAAATTGTTTTCAGAAAAGTTTTAAATCGTTAATTATATTATCGCAATATGCGATAAAAAATGCTATTCAATGGAGAGCATTATTTACCGCATAATTTTTTTATTTCACATCATCTTACAGCATGTTCTGTTTCAGTATTTTTTTTTAAAATAGGTATTCTTTATTTTTCTCCTTTTTGAATTCCATGTAATTTATTTTTTTTAAATAGGAAAATAACAGCGTCGGCGAAATCTGTGGTTATCGTAGTATATAGTCTTTGACAATAGAACTTTAATAATGTTTGAGCATTATATTTTAATAATTTATATTAAATAACTTATGCTTTAAATTTATTATGGTCGAATTTCGACCACTGGGCGACCACTAGTATAAATAAAACTTGCAAAACAATTTATTTCAATTAATGTGCATTAACAATTTCAAGACACACAGACAATTATAAAACTACATATGCAGGTTTTATATAGGTTTCAACGCCCCTCGGGTCGGTTTTATTTTTCACTAGTTATGATAAACGAACTCTTTGATTGGTTGAAAAACACCAAATGTTGGGTTTAGTATAGAATTTAAAATATATGGAACTCGTGTAGATATCGGATTTGGTTACAGTTATATGAGGTAATGTGATAAAAATCATTTATACAGAAACGTTGCCAAAGGAAACGGCATGAAATTTTTTTTAGATCTCTTAACTTTATTGCAAGTATTTATTCTTTAATTGATTAACACGTTATTTAGAATTAAAACAATATAAGTAAAAGTAACACGTAATATATTTTAGGTATAAATTATTTTGAATATATTTCGCGTTAATTTTGTAGAAATTCATTATTAACAATTAAATGAAACTACGTGATGTGGTATTATTTCTACTTACCTAGGTTTCGTTGTGTATATTCAGGTGGTACAACGAAATCTAGGTCCGTGGTAAAGAACTTAAAGAAAGTAGAAATAATACTACATCACGAAGTTTAATTTAATTGTTATAAATTATTTAATAGAGTTTATTAAACTCCTTAACGTAGTGATTATCAAAATATTATAGCAATAAATTATTTAAATTAAAAAATATTAATTAATTTTTACTAGCTTTATTAAACTTCGTTTATTTTTTATTGAATCCCACCTTAGTTTTTTTTACTCACAATAAGATAGATATAAGTTTAGCAATACGTGATGTTATTTTTATTGTATTTTTTTGGAAAAATGGAGATAAATATAAAGGTACGTACTTTTAGCCTTAGATATTAGTCAAGAAAGGTTAAAAACAAAACAAAATATATCAAATATGCGTCAACATTCTAGTAAAATTTCAAAAATGTTAAATATGGGAACAACGTCGCCGGAAAGTACAAAATATTATATTCTCTGGCAATTTTCTTGTATAATTAGCTCGAAACTGGAAGTAAAATAGTAATTGTGTATAATATGTCATTAATATTAAAAATAAGTCGCTGTTTTAGCTTTTTATTTGATCTTTAGGTACTGTTAAAATGAAAAGTAATATATTAATTTTCATTTTAACAGTACCTAAAGATCAATCCTGAAACCTGAATTAACCACAACTAACAATGATTATGAAAATATATTAGGGGGAAGGGAAGGAAGTATTAGTTAACGTTCATATAATGACAATGAAAGGGGCATACTCTTTACATTCGCTCACCATGTTTACCACTTTTACTAATTGACACTGCTAAATTAATTTTGCAAGTCATTTTCGAACTCTGGTCTTTGATCTGCTAATTGCTCTCGTGAATAAATCATTTGTACCTAACAATATTTCATATTTTTTTAAATTGGTATAATTATGCTAATTATACAATAATAAATTTTATTCAAAGATTTAGTGCAAATCAGCCTCATAAATGTCTTTGCATATGCACTATTTATGTATTTAAACATGAACTTCTAACTAGTCTTTGAAAATCGATTTTTCCTTTCGTCTAACTTTCGCACTACTTTCTTATTCCATTTTTTTTGTTTGATCTCGACCTGGAAATTAAAAAAAAATCATTAAAATATACATAAATAAAAACTATGATTAAAATTTATAAATGAATATTTTCAGGTTTCAAATAAAAACTCTCATATAATCAAACACATCTTACTAAAGAATGTTGAATATAGAATAGAAGATATTTAGGTTAATTTTATATACATTATTATAAATTTAATTTTTTTTCTACAGCATTAAGAAGACGAACGATTTGTCTGCAAATTCTAAATTAATAGTTTATTATGGCTTGCTTTATAATTACTTTAACATAGATTAAATGAATATTTTGGACGAGTAGCAAAAACATGTTAATACAAAGGAAACTTAACATGTTGAACGAACTCATAATTTTTTGACTCTCAAGCTTTCGTAGAGGTCGGACATTAAAGTGGTGGCGCCTTTGGGAAAATGATAATGGCCATTCCCTTGTCCGTTTTTAATTAAATTTCTACTATTTTTGTGTATATATATACGCATGTGAATACTGCTTGTTTTACTAATACAATAAACTTAATTCAATAGATATAATCCCTCAACCCAATTATAATAATAATAGATATGGTCACCTTAATATTTCTACATATGTACAGTGATACAGACATCTTTTCCAAAATGTTATTAATTGAAAATATGAGTGGCAACGTATTCCTTATGTTTATCTCTTCATTGTCAAGTTTCGAAACCAAGTCCTTCGACATGAAGCTTATCAGACAATTTTTTGGCGGAATTGAATAATTATGTTATTAATATAATTTATTCACAAAATTTTCCAGTTGTATTGGAAAAAGACAGATTGATGTAAATAAAATACAACTTCCTATTGAACAACGTGGAACCGCGTTATATTAATAAGGGTTAATAATTTAGTTATATCGTTAATAGGTTATATTTTTAGTAAATTAATTATTATTACAATTAAATTATAAGCAACGTTCAAAGAATAATCACTATAATAAAAAAAATTATGCGGTGTTTCACATGGTCATTAACCGAAACACTGTCCCCTCCAGTGATACTTTAATAATATAATAACATAATTTTTACAAAAATTATATTTTACAGATTTTAATAGGTCATTTGAATCCTTTCGTTTGATCTCTCATTTCCTAAGATCTCACTACTTTTTTCTGTGTCTTTAGTAATTGGTCTATAATGTGTCATATTTATATTTTCAGCTATTCTATTAAAATCTGACCTTTCATTATATGTATATATATATATATATATATACCAAAAATTTATAAATTCCTAAATTTTAACAATCATACAAAAACGCTGTTATGCCCCTAATGTTCGCTATTTTGGTTAAAATATTGCAACAAGCATGAATAACATTCCATCTTTCGTTTTTGAGATATGAATATTTTTACAGAACAATGCCTACTTTTATATAATCACTACTAAATATATAATCAAAGAGAAAGTGTTAAAGACGAAGTCGATTAACTTTCATCGTATTAGTTTTAGAAGCACTCAAACTGAATATTCCACTATTTTTGTTATGGTCTAGTACTTTAGAAAAAATTAATGAATTAAAAATTTCCATTCAAAACAATTTGAATTTCTTAATTAAAACAGCAAATAATAGTATAGTTTCCATTCACAAATCGCTACTTTATCACAATATATTGCCTAAAATAAACTTCTATGATTATCAGGGTTTTCTTTAATTATGATTATGGATCCATTCTGTGTTTCAAGTTTTCTAATTTTTTTGCTAATTTCTTTTAATCATTAATGAGCGATGCTCCAGGAAAGCAAATTATTTTTCAGCAAAGAAGCTGATCAAAAAATAAATAGAAACTACAAAGGTGGATAATCTGTTAGGGTAACTTAGGAAGAAAAAAAATGTGAAAACTGCGTATCATAAAGTCAGGCAAAGTTCCTTTTCCCTTGCGGCTAGACTTTTCTAATTAGGAATTTTTAATTATGTTCCTAATTTTAGAATGGTTGCAATATTTTGCTTAGGTCAATTAAATATTTTTTTAAGAAAGAAAATAGAGGTTGCAGTAAATTATTATCTTTGTTTGTAAAACCGTTTGTTAAGAGTGGCAATTACATAATTATTAATGACAGTTGTATTTCAATTTCATTCACCAAAAACTAATTACACATCATCGTTAAAAACGTCATCTATATTAGGGCACTTAAAAACGGCTTCCAATGTTATCAATATTATATTTAGTGAATTCAATTAAACAATAATCTGCATGGAAGTCTAAAGAACTACACTAATATTTTCATGTAATAAATTTTACTCAGCAGTTCGTAAAATTATTTTAATTCCAAATATATACCATAAAAAACAAGCACATCTAGCATGTACCATAAATTAAAAAGAGTAAATTGTATCGTAACAGCTATATATGTACGTAGAAATTAATTGTGATTATTTTTGGAAGCAAATAAAAAAAATATGTAAGCTAATATAAGTTTAGAGGAAAAAATTAAGTAAATTTTATTGCAACGAGCAAAATAAGAAAAAAACACGAGTCATGCATGCTTTGATAAATCCCTAAAATATTGAATGAAACAATAAATAAACACGTTTTTCTCATAAAATTAGCGGAACCCTGAAGCAATTTTTCAGAAAGTTTTTTAATAAAAAATGTACAACTAATATTATTTTCTTGCGGCAATTAAGTGAAATTTATAAACAAGTCTTGAGATTTTTCTCTGACTTTAAAAACATTTTGTACTTGATTTATTGGAGACGAGTTAATATAAATTAATTGTAAGTCTTTCATTTGAATTTTTAGCGATTATTTGTTACCATCACAGATTTAAAATATTATAAATCTTTAGTTACTACCAGGATCATTGTGATCAGGAAAGTGCTTTAACCCGATGTATATTAAGTTTAATTTAGTAGATTAACAATTATTCTAACCGATTGATAAGTTGAAAATGTAGTCTCTTTCAAAGATTTAATAGGATTAGAAATTCACAATAATTCACACAATGATATTTGGATTTTTGAAGTTTTTCATATGTTTTTGATAAATTAGATTTTAAAGGAGGTTTTTGTTAATTTAAAACATACATAATAAAACACGCTATTTACTCAGAACTATTTGATTTTCACTTCTTTTCCTTAGTAGAAATTTATCTATAATTATTCAGGCATATATGCTAAAAAACCTTGAATAAACGATATTTTTTATCATATTACATTAATATTTGTAATCATTAATAATAAATAATGCGAGCATATTTTAAAGGAAATACTGAGAGAAACATAATCACGACTTCAATATTATGTTCTATTACAAAGATTAGATGAAAAATCTAAAATAACACAGCGTTTTGTAATTTGTTTTCGTGATTTTTTTTTTAAATTTCCAATCGCGTTTATATCAGCCACTGAATATTGAATATATTATTGACTGAGCGCCGCTATGAAACATTTTGTAAATAAAATGGTTATGAAATAAAAAAACAGTGTTAGTCATTTTCGCTAAATATCAGCCACTGAATATTGAATATATTACTGAATGAGCGAAGCTATGAAACATTTTGGAAATAAAATGGTTATGAAATAAAAAAAAACAGTGTGAGCCATTTTCGCTAAATAACTGTACGTTCAAATCAAACTTAATATTTAATGCAAAAAAAACTAGTCCCATAATCTATCCACAGAATTCCATTAGACATCTCCACGGAGCTTGACAAGTCATGAGATGTTTGGCCATAAAAAATAATATAGAACACGATCGGAGATTCCTTTTCTTGAACTGCATTCATTTAAATTTAATAATGATTAAAAATCGCAGTATTTATTCAAAAACTTTTTATATCAAAAAAATTAATCTAATATGATTTTTATTAATGATCATACACAATCAGTATGTTAAATAAATTAACATAAAAATATTGACTCCGTTTAAATAATGTGTTAACAATGGTTTAAAAATCATTGACGCAATTTAATTCAAAAGTGTTAATCAAAGTATATTGGACGTCATTTTAAAGTCTTATACTTTAGAAATGATTCTTAAAAATGAAAAAAAAAGGTAGATAAACCTTTAATTTAATTTAGTCTAACGTCACACTTAACGGTACGCATAAAAAAAAATTCTACTCCCACTTTACCTACTCATTTTGTGCGAAAATGTCTTCATACACATTCAAAACAAATGCAATATTTTAATAAGTATTGATTGTATTAATCATACAAATTTTAAGTCACGTGAGTCGAAATATATTGGACGTCACTTTGAAGGCTTATATTTTAGAAATTAATTTAGTCTAACATTACACTTAACGGCACTCATGAAAAAAAAATTGACTCCCACTTTACCTATTTGGGTACTTTACTCATTTTTTGCGAATAGGTCTCTATACACATTCAAAACAAATGCAATATTTTATTAAATATTGATTGTATTAATCATACAAATTTTAAGTGATGTAAGTCGAAATATATTGGACATCACTTTAAAGGCTTATATTTTAGAAATTAATTTAGTTTAACATCCACTTAACGGCACGCATGAAAAAAAATTTACTCCCACTTTCATTTTTGGGTTCTCTACTCATTTTACACGAAAGAGTTTTTCTAAAGTTTCAAAAAAATTATTTGATGTTTTATTTCACATTGAGTATTTATTTTAATTTTATTCTAACAAACTTTAAGTCACCCATATATAAAGCCTCGTAGAATCGATTAGGTCCATTATTTTTTGTTTTGTTAAACCCATTTGTGCAGGATAAAAGGCATTAAAGTAAGAGTGCTGCCTTCAACTCTTATTATGTTACAATCATTTGTCGTTGTTGTCTAATGATGTCTGCAGTTATAAAATGTTTCATTTATTGAACTCTTCTGCACTAATTGTATGATTTAAAATGTTTTCCCCAAATATTATATTTTCTAAATATTATTTAGACAATAAACAGTGTCTAAATTGTGAAAACAAATATATTTGAACGAAAAATAACATATAAACACTTATTATACATGTCAATTTTAAACAAGATCTGCGGAAATATGATTGTTCCGCTAGACTTGACGATAAACTAACGACCAATTACGTTATAAAACAGCTAGTGGAGCGTATTTATTCGGTCGGATGGAGCTCGCGAAATAAAGGCGCAACACCGGCGGCAAGCGAGTCATTCAACTCGCCGCAATCCATCCGAACGAACGGCCGTAACACTTTTTTTGTTGAATTTGTCGTCTGTGTAGTTTTTTCACATCAGCTTTATGACGCCCACTCCTTCGGGTTAAATAAGGTAGTAATGTGGTAGTATTACCTATGAAATAAACGTACAATATGAAATTTAACAACTTAACTATTTGTTATTTAAATAAGTTACACCTTAGTTAAAATTAAGGAAATATGTTGGAAGCAAAAATGGGAGGGATATCTTCTTCACAGAATTTTGTTTGTTGGATTTATATTAGTTAAAATCTTTTAAAATAATTTTACATGACGTTTGAGATAAACAAATAAATCGAGTATTTAGTTCCTCCCTTAAAAATATCTAAACATTACAATTATTTTTTAGTGCAAACTGTTGATATGCTTAATTAATTTTACTTCCACTGTACCTAATTTAAAGTGTGCCCATCTATCCAATCAATGGCTCCAAATAAGCAGACTGACACCTGTATGGTATTATATAGCTTTAATTTTTTCTTTCGAAGTAAAAAAAACCTTAAAAACCTGTTGAGTTGTGTAGATAACAAAAACAAATAATACGCTCTAATCCCTCCAGGAGATAATTTTTTTTTTCATTTTCATGTTCTTGATTTTGAATTGAGGAAAATATGATAATTTTCTTATTACAATTTTTCCGACCTTTAAATTTGCATACTGGAAAGGTTCGTTCCTTCACTTAAAGTGAAAACGGGTAGTTTATGATGCACATATATGCATAGGAAATTACGGTTTGTACTTGTGAATCGTTAATTAATTTAAATTTAAATTAAATATATTGATTCTATTTTTGTATAACGATTTAATTTTTATAATTCATTTTAAAACTTTGATCAAAAATTTTTATAAGTTAGGTATCGTGTTGTATTTTTTGAAAAAATATAATTTGAATATTATTAATTCATAAATTCTATTTTGCTGCTAAATGTAACTCGTGTAATATTAAAAAGACACTATTATTGGAACGCACATTGTGAATAAATTGTTACTACACTGTGTTAATCACTTTAATTTGTATAGCTCTCAAAATTACATTAAAGTTACGTGTCACATGACTGTACATTAGAAACGTAATATTTACTTGTCGCCAAACCTAGTTAACGAATTGCGTTCGTTCACCAGTAAACGTCGATAAAGAGTTGAGTATGCTGTTATTTACATATATACGTTTATTATTTATTTCTTTTGCCAGTATATTCCGTTCCTCTTAATATACACCCAAGCAAAAACGTGAGGTACATCCATTCAGTGTAACAAGAAACGTATGTTATTTATTTGTTTAGTATTTAGCTTCCTTAATTCTAACTATCGTGTTCATAAACTACCATAAAAATAATATAAACAACGTAGTTTTTATCTAACTAAAAATTATTTTATACGCCTTTACGCGGAAAAAGCTATGCTATATTACAAATTTATGCACATTTCTACTTCTTAAAAATTATTCAAAGATTAAGCCGTGTTTACTAATAAGTCAATAAACATATCAATATAAATTTAAAGCATGTCACTTAATTTCTTTACGTGAACCGCGCTGACAAGCTCCACAAATTTTCTTCGTACATGATATGTGGTAGCAGTGGTTTGCCTATTGGGCTTCAATAAAACCACTGCTATCTAAAGAGATAAAATACTTCTGCATATTATAATTAAAAAAATGAAGGAATAGGTAAGTTGAATTTCCAGTGCCTTTGAGTTGAAAGCACCGATAGAAACATTCTAACAATAAAAATACCAATAACGTCGTTAACTTTTCATCGATTTCAATAATTTTAAAAATTCACAGAATATTAATTTCAAAGAAAATTTGTCGAATTAAGCTTGGTTATAAAAGTTTAATTGACGGGTGGTATATAGGCTACCCTCAGTTCGTAAGAAGCTCAAATAAGGGTTCGTAAATCGATATTTTATTCATGATAATAACTTTAATATAAGGTTAGATTAATATAAGTGAGTACAAATGTGATTGTATTAGTTTAATACAAGACAATATTACCAGAAATCTTACGGATGCTATCAGACATAAAAAAAATCTTGATTGTATGTTTGAGATCGTTAATTTAGTAAAATAGCGCTCTATATATATATATATATATATATATATATATATATATGTATATATATATATATATATATATATATATAAGTGTGTGTATGTGTATGTGTGTATATGCATCTATTAATAATATAATGATAATAGGATATAAAGTTGTAAAGCGAATATTAAAAAGGGTAGGATGAGTAAGGCTTGGCTTTCACCAATACTTACATCACGAGTGCAACCTATATTTGCAAATGTATTTAACTACAAAATAAATAAGAATAACTACAAATGTAACAAATGCAGAAGCAAAATCGAGCTCAATAAACAGATTCTGAATATACGGGTAAGTTATTGTTTTACAAAAGCTGGCTTGAATATTTCAGGGCCTAAGAGCAATTGGTATAGTAGACTCGACAATCCCTGGAATATCATAAATAGACATCGTCTTTCGTGGATGGTTTCGCATCCATGCATCGGAAGCTAAATTTAGGGTATTCTTCAAAAGGCCATATGCAG
Source organism: Druceiella hillmani (assembly GCA_039881145.1). NCBI lineage: Eukaryota > Metazoa > Arthropoda > Insecta > Lepidoptera > Hepialidae > Druceiella > Druceiella hillmani. The sequence goes on along the minus strand of JAYKKI010000144.1, from coordinate 619,041 downwards.
ATCAATCAAGCAACTGAAATCTGCGAGAGCAGTGGTGTGGGAAACATAGTAAGATAATGCCATTGTTCTTGCGGAAGTCTAGTGCGTTAATATAAACGCGTGAAGAGTGGAAGCGAACTGTTTTCACCCCCTCAAAAGCGTCTTTGTGCTTCGACAAGTCTATTTGTCTTCTCTGAGTTTTTACGCGTATTTTGTACATATAGAAAATAAGAAAAAATTCATAAATACAATGTTTCAACCGTACCCAAGAAAAATGTTCCAACCGTCCCCAACTCCTTTTTAGGTAAAAAGCAGTTATAGTAATTATGACAACAATGATACGTAAAAACTAGTCGCGGTGCCATATTCTATAAGCTTCATTTCAAACAAAAACATGTACTCAATACTCTCACATAAATAGAAACAAAAATAATTGGAAAATTCTCCGAGCAAAAATACTTACTTTTGGTTAACAAAACACAATAGGGCCTTCTAAAAAAAACGAAAGCGCGCGGAGAGCATCGCATTTCTGAGATTTGTGTCCAGATCACCGTCCCGCCAACGGTTTACGAGACATTTGTGTTGTTTCAACCGTCTTTTGTTTCAATCGTACACAGTCTACCCTACTTGTAAAATTATGTATTACCTCTATACAATATACCTTTCATATATAATACTTCTTTTGAGCCTTATCATCGACAACGTATCACAATAATAGGATCTAGTTGCAATACTCGAATATTTTTTAAAAAGTTTTAATAAGACTTACCAAAATATTTACTATACATAATTACGAATAAAAAAGTTTGATAAGCATTTTTAGTAAAAAGGCACAATTATTGTTGTTTTTTATATCTGTTTTAAGTATATATTCAAATTAATATTTAAATAATATGAATATAACCTTTTTCATAACATTAAAAATGAAATTAAAGTAAATATAATGGCAACGAATAAAAATTAAAAAAATATTTAAATAAGATTACGGTGACAAAAATTATAAACTATTACTAAACTATACTTTTATCGTAGTTTGGAAAGGAAGCAAACTCACTGATTATGTAAATTTTGCCAGAGAATAATCTACAATTAAAACCTTCACAGGTTATTGAAAAGAAATTTCCACTTTGGGAGCTATATTTATTAAAATTTATAAAAATTTCTCGATATTTTGAATATATAAATGCAGCTGCTCTACGATTTTGCCTATAGCCCTCAAAAGCACCGACCGCATGGAATAACTAGAATCGCTCTCCCTAACACCGGTCACGTAAATTACCACATACGTACGTAAATAACATGGAATTGATCTACCCCTGATTATTCCCGTAGGGCTAACATGTTAACCTCAACAAGGTTAAGTCTCAACAAAGTTACTCTAAGTAGTTAAATTATTCGCTCACATCCGGTTACAAATTAATGGAGTATGTGCCACAAAATATTTTTAAATACGTTTATGCAGTTATATACATTCTGGTAATGTTGATTAAAGACAATTTTAATTATAAAAATTACACGATCCCAATAAGGGTTGCAAAATGCTTATTTGTTATAAATAATCACGGTGGGGCTTTTATTTAGAAACGTTTGCTGTAGTGGATGCGTAATAACCCAAGGCCAATTAGAAATACAATTTTGTTAGAGTATTAAAACGCAAATCATTATCTGGGTGTTCGTTGTTATTCGTACAAAATATAAATTTTGTACGAATATATATATTGTCATAAAATAAAAAAACTTTTATGCAATTGGAAGATTTAGAAAATGGCAAGACAGGCATAGAAACTTATATATATTCTATACTTGAGAATTAATAAATTTTAGAGATGTACCAACTAGAGCTTTTCCCGACTATTCGACTAGCCGTCTATTCATCTTATGACCCACGGACTACTAAGCGTTAAAATATGTTAATTGATACGTATTTTTAAAATGATGTTAATTTTCTTTGAACTTCTTTGAAAATATATTAAAAAGAGTTTTGAAAATAAGTTGAAATTAATGCATTTTAAAAACCGACTATTTGAAGGTTTCCGTAGACAATTCGCTAATTATTAAAGTTACTAATTAATATCCTTAAACGACAAAATGATTTGTAACTAAAATTAAAAATCTAAAATTAATTTTGTTTATAGAAATTCCTTATAATATAACAAGGTGAAATATTGTATTCGAGACTTCCTGCATATTTTATTTTAAGGTATTAATTGGTCAAACTGCTCTCAGTTAATGAAAGGGCTAAGGTATATTGCATCGTAAAATGGATTTAATTTTATATAAATTACGGATTATTATAATAATGTTTGTTATATAAGAGTTCAGTACCCCAATTAACATTAGTACTAGGAAGATAATGGTGAGCAGTTGGTAGAATATCAAGGGCGTTATTCCTTGGGATTTGTTTCTAGAAGAATCTATTGTGAATGAAAAAATTTGTTGACTGCGATTAAATCAACTAGCTAATAATATATTAAGTAGTCAACATTATCGCAATTATTGTATTCGTGATCATTCTGAACCACATATAAATTGTTATTATAAAAGTAAAAAAAAATTTTAAGTTTAGGAATATCAAATGACCTCTTAGCACAAAGCGCTAAAATTATTTTTTAAAACTAAGAATACATTTTCAAAATTGAGCTTCTAATAAAGAAAAGATCAGACGAGATTTATCTTGCACTCAAATTGATGAAATGAAGGTAATGGATCTTCATTTAAAACAATTGTATGTGTGCCAGTTTCAGTAAAGAAATAAAGAAAATATTCTTATATTATGTAAAATTGATAATATAAGACTTTTGTCAGAATTCAATTAAAAACACAATCCCTAAAATATAAGTTATAATCCTGACTAGCAGTTTTCGAAATATAACTTTTATTTAATAACCTCATTGTGGTCATTTACTGGTGCTGTTACATCAATATAAAGATTAATTCTTATTGTATATAAGTAATAATAAATAATTCCGAGTATACACAAATATTAAATTCATGAACTAACCTATGTCAAAGTAACACCGTGTAAAGTAACATTCTGGCTAAATTATATATATGACAGTGTATGTGTGGGCGACTCCGTCGCGATCTGCCCTGCAATATTAATGGCTAATTGCTCGAGCGAGATGCAGTCAATTAAAAATTATTTTGAAGTGCAAAATACGAATAATTACTAGCAACTAAGTAAGCCCCTTTATGGCGTTGACTTGTTTGTCATATTACCTTAAATTTTCAACGTGAGCGATGTTAATTTTAAAAAGAAAATTGTACTTTCGAATTAAGATTTAGTGGGAAATTGGCTACCTCGTCGAGCAAAAAGTTTTTATTTATTAGAAACACTTTAAGGTACAAAACTGACGTATTAAGTTTCGGTATTATATTCAAATTGTACAAAACGTTTCGGTTTGTTTTAAATATTAACCGTGGACTAAATATTAATTTTTTTTAGATAGATGTTTCTAGATTGATTTTAGCAATCGGAAAGCTAAGTCCAGCAACCTCGACAATTATACTTGTTTAAAAACATAATTGTTTTATGAATTACACCAACGGATTTTATTTTTCCTTATTTTAATAGGAAAAGTGGGACTTTTATAAGACCGCCCACGTATCGGTCTACCTGTCGTAGCAAATTGTATCTGAACAATTACCACATTATATTTTTAAATGATTATTTTAAAGGAGCAGATTAAATACCCGAATATTTTTTAGTTTCATTTATTGTGTGGAGTATTGTTCAAAAGAGCAAATTATATGGAACTTAAATATAGTTATCCTGATATAATTTTTTTCGTTTCAATTTTACATGACACACTTTCATAGATACGCGAAATAATGTACAATAAAAGTAAATTAAAAAAAGAACAGGGTTAGTAGAATCTGTAGAATTATATAAAGAATAGTAGAATTATATGATTCCAGGGAAATTATGGCGATTATCCTAAATCTTTTCCTTATCCTAGTCTTTTCCTTAACCTAAGTCTCTTATGCTATGTCTATCCTACAATTTTTCAAAAATTCGTCATATTTTACATCTATAGAAGATATAGTATAATATATGGCGTAAAATAGTATTAACATTTGTTAGTAGTTTAGTAGACACTTTAATGTTTAAACTTTAACATTGTACATTAATATGTACGAAACAGTCGTACTTGACACTTTTTTTAATTTGAAACGATATATACCAGGAAAACAATCATTTATACAGTAATGAAAATACCGGTGAAAATAATCTTCAAAAAAATTATTAATTTTCCTTCAACGCATTTTTGAAACAGCGGTATCGATCTTTATCATTAAAAGGAAAATATTGTTTATAAAATGTGCATTTATATTTTAAAGATATTTTCTTATTCTGCTCTATATTTTTTTTTGCATTATTTTACTGTACGAAAAAATAACTAAGTGAAGAGTTAAAACAGATTAAAATGCTACTTTTTATTATGTACTAAGATGCTTATTTATTTTATTCTGTATTAATGTGATCTCTATATGTTTTTATTTTCTATTATGAAGCTCAATTTAGAAAAAAATAAGTTTCACTATTTAAGGGATGGTAAGTATTTATCTATTTTCTCTCTGTTTTTTCTTAATAGACACATGCGTGTTAAGTTTCATACCAAATATTTTGGTATCGAAATATGGCAATGAAACTTGAGATTAAAAGATATTGAGTGTTTGGAGAGCTGTAACTAATATCAAGATAGCAATATAACTAGTTACAATAGTATTTGTTTTTGTTTATTTTTCTCTGCCACGTGTAGAAACATTTTTTCACATATTGTGTGCTTGCGTCTATTAAAGTTGGAAAAATTAATGCTTTTGAAGCAAAATTAATACCAAAAATAAATGTTAGGATGCAAAAGGAAATAAATTAAGTGATTTATGCGACGTAAAAGTAAACTAATATTCGCATGTGAAAGTAAACTAATATTCAAGAGATTTTCTATTTTAAATATATGTAGCAAAGAAAGTACAAGCTAGAAATATATATCTCCGAGCAATGAAATTAAGTATAAAACGAATTTTTAGTCTCTGCTACTAATTTGAACAACATTTATACTGTCTTAATATTACTTATTCACCAAACATAGCTAAATTTCTGCTAATATCTTAAAATTTTAATTTGGAACTACCAGTAGGTCAATCGCAAACTTTAAATCTTGAACCTAAGTCCAGACTATGGTGACTTCAATTTAAATAAAATCAAGTCGATATAAATTCCTTTTATTATGACTGCGAAATCTGGATGGATGGAAGGTATATAGACGTTTGTTACTCTGTAACTTAGTAATTTCTGAACGAGTCTACACGTAATTTGGCAAATAAATTGAATAAAGTGTTGATTAATATACCGGCTTTTATCCCGAAGTCTAAAATAGTTTCTAAGGGATAGCATATATCTTTTTATATTAGGATCCTATATAATTACGCAGAATTGTCTCAGGAAATTTCTGTAAGTCGGAAATTTTTACCAGTGTAAAAGCATAGCGTGTAACTAAAATTTCTAAACACGTGCACGTTTCGGCTTTTGTATCGCGATCATGATGTTGTTTCCGAATGTGAATAGGCTCTGGAAAATCTAATAACTATAGCCTGGCATTCACACATAAGCTACCTTTTTATAACCAAAGCCAACGACGTTTTAGATAGAAGCTACGGAATAGATACATATTTTTGCATTTCAGCATATTTTCCCATTATACAATTAAAAATTATAGAATAGACGTCACTATTTCTTTCACTCTGGGTAAGACATGGTTAGCTTTAAATAAATTTCACTTTACATTCTTCCCAATTATAAATTATTTCCATTGTACTTTCTTTCATTGACGTATTTTTTAACAGTCTATTTAGAAATTACGATAAGTATATAAATGATATCATGATGTCTTCTTTACTTCCCCTTATTTCGTTTTATTTTTTTATTTTTTTAGTTACTTAAAAGTTTTTATAGATATAATACAACGATCCCGGGCAGGTAATTTAAACGGGCGACAATACAATTAATTAATGTCTGTTTTGCAATATGTCCACTTGCCTCTTATTTATAACCACAAATTTCCAAAATTTGGTAAATATATCTATGGAAAACTACAGGTAAATAATAATTTATTTTATTCCAGTGAAATATATACTAACCAATTTAATTATTATACAGTATTAAATAATATTAATATTATAACAGCAATATTATGCACCCTTAATTTTTAATACCTTATTTTTAAGTAGAGGACGCTTGTAGAGTTTATTTTACACAACCGTAAGATTTCATAATACACAGTTTCAACAAAGTTAGGAATAGTATTTTATAATATGTGTTTTTATATGATATAAAGTGTGGTTTACATTTGTTGAACTTAATTGTATGAATACTTCTTTATTAAAATATTGCTCTGCAGTGAATATTGAAATATGAATTTGTAACATTTACCCTTTTAGTATAATTTTAGTTCATTAAAATTTCCCAATGTGTAACGTATTCATAATTTGTAACTCTTAGTAAAGTTACAAATTTTTACTTCAAATTATGCATAACGGTGTTAAATTCCCTCCTCCAAACCCATTTAATAAATTTAATAAATCAATCACAATTTAATAAATCAATACAATATTCACGAAATATAATAACGTTCGTTCGATATAGCGAGGTAATTTTCGCTCGCCCGCAGGCAATATTAAAAGAATGAGCAGCGGGATCCAGCTATGAATTTTGTAAATAACCTAATCATGTCAACGTCAAAGGTTTTTACCGTCTTATTATGAAAGTAGATATTCTGTTTTAGTTCTACAGTGAATATGTTTGTGTTACAGCGATTTTTTGTTGATAATGGCTGTTGTATTCGAGCTTATTTTTTATTGTTTATACATTAACTGGACATTAATATTGAAAAAGGGAAGCATATTTTTGGAGGGAAGGTTGAATAATTTTCTTTTAAATGATTTTTTTAAATATAGGGATGCACATCGCACATAAAATAATTTGTAATTTTGAAGCTAACAAATTTGTTTTGACAGCTGACTTATGATTGGTAACAAATAAAACCAAAAGAAAACTTCTAATCCTGTTGTTAATTGCAGACTCCTGAGAATTGTAGCACTAGTGTTATCTGCTTTATCCTTAAAAAAGGAGATTCTCTTATCTGCTCGAAATACTGAGGCATCAGTCTTCTCTGTATAAAGTACACAATTTTTTCATACATTTTCTTTGAAAGGCTGTTGCCATTTCTTGACCCCTAAAGCGGAATTATCAGTATGTTTTCCGTAGTGGAAAATCTACAATTTCTCGAAAAGACCTTGAAATTGTGTATTTAAGTTAACTAATTGTTTACTGATTTTCGAGCAGCCTTTGATAGTTTCAATATAGAAAAATGATTCGAATAAATTGCTTAGATGTATTTTTCCATTCAAGCTTATCTCTTTGGTGATAGCTACACTTGAAAATGCAAAGGCAAGGACTCAAATTCAGAGCAAGTTATCAGATGGATTACTCATACAAAATGTTTGTCAGGTGATTCCCTTTCAGGTCTACTTTTTAAGATTGTTTTCGAAATGGTCTTAAGAGACTCAGATATCGACTTAAAATTTGTTTTTAAGTCGATATCAGATATTGAGTTGATTACAAGGCATACAGCCTTTGATGGTGCGGCGCACCGCGGGGACCACCGGGTTCGATTTCTGACAGTTCGTTGAGCGGGTCTGGATTAATATTATGGTTAGCTGTAAGTCATTGCTCTCGTAAAAATAAGTCTGCCAAAAGTATTAATTAGATATATTAAGGAAGATAAATATAAGGCCATAACTTTTTAAAACCCATTCAAATTCTTGCATATGCTGATGATCTTCTTGTGATTGCAAGATCTCTTGTGGTTTTGGAAGAGGCTTTTCAACTGTTCGGCTTGACGTCAGTGGCTATAAATCTAAATATAAATCAGGAGAAAACAAAATACATATTTTTCCACAAACAATTCTCATCAAATTTGAACCAATATTACTTTAGTACATATACTTTTGATTCAGTACTGGATTTTATATATTTGGAATCTAAAATTAATTGTCAAAATAAAATATTGCCAAAAATTAAAAACAGAATTGTTGCTCTTAATAGGGCTTTCCATGAACTGAAAAACCTTCTCAGGTCACAATTTATTTCTAGGAAAATTAAATTCCTGTTATACAAACTCTCATGAGACCAGTTTTGGTCTATGGGTCTGAAACATGAACATTAACTAAATCAATTTTGAACGAAAAGTTTTAAGACCAATTCTTGGGGGCACATAGGAAAATGCTATTTGAAGGAAACAAAATCCATAAATATATAAATTCCAAAAAGACCCAGACATCGTAAAATTTATTAAAATTAATAGACTAAATTGAGCTTATGTTGTTCGAATGGAGGGTCAAAACCTCTCAAAAGGACCTCTTTGATTAATCCGCAAGGACAGAAAGAAGAGGAAGATGATGCGATGGAGAAAGATTTTGGTATGCTAAAGATCCATAACTGGAGATCATTTTTCACACAGAGGGCCGCATGAAAATCGCTTCATATGAAGGCCTTGGCCCACCCTGGGCTATCAAGCTACTGATGATGATGAAACTGTTTATCTGAATGTATTGATTTATACATTATCCTACCCTTAATTCAATATACTATGAATAAACGAACAAAGCGTGGTACTAAGAAAATATTACTTTTGACATTGCTATGAGTGAAAAAGAGATGACAATACGTGCATCATTAAAACTATTTTGACAGATAATAATCTCCCATAGCCTCCCACCATTAGCGTCTCGCCATAATTTAGTATTTCCATGTAGTTTCAAGTATAATTTTCAGAAAGTTGGTTAAAATAAGCAATTGCATCTTGTTCAGTGTTGAACTGTGAAGTAACTTGGAATTAATTGAAATCATTTGTTTTTTCCACCAAATTATTATTCCATTAAACTTTGTAAAATGAACATATCACTGTATATACTTCTTTATGTTTTATTCCCTGTTTTAAGTTTTGTGAATAAAATTATGTGATATTGTATCCACGAAAAATATAATTTTGTATAGAGGTGTTGACACTATACGATCAACCGGTCATATCAATAGGTTACCACAACATTCGATTGGAAAAAAATCTAAAATTGGGTATAAAAATTGAACTTTGGACCATTAGATATTCTGAAAAAAACGAAAGTAATACTAGCAGCACAATTTTTTACCTGATCTGTTGCAATAAGTATTTAGTAATGCCATGACTTTTAGAATTTATCTCAGTATGAGAATTCGGAAGCCAATATGCTATTTATATTATACTTGCCAAAAATATTCAATATTTTTAATTCGAGGGACTTTCTTTTCTTACGTCTTTTTTTCTTTTTTACGCTTAATGAATAAACAAGAATTTTTTGGGAAAAAATCGATGAAGTATGCAAATATTTTAGAAGTTGATATACATTTGAATGTAACACCGGTATCATAAACTCTAAAAGACGTTTAGAATTAGTGGAGTTGTCAACAAACATTAAAAGTATAAAATATTTATAGATTACGCTCAAAAGGTCGACAGCGATTTCTACTTTTGATGAATTGAAGAGGGGGTAAATTTGAAGTGACCTTTTTGAACGTAATCTATAAATAAGGCCATTTGGAAATATTTTTAGATCCATACGATATAGATTTAGTTTTAATAATAACCCGATCATCAAACGTGATCATCGGGTGGGTTATTATTAAAACTAAGTCTATATCGTATGGATCTAAAAATATTTCCAATGATGCTTGGAAATTAATATTATTTCCGATTTGATTTCCACCGAAAAACGTACTAACTGAGCGATAATATTCTAAATGACCGACAATGTGCAATTGAAGAGGGGTTCTCGGTTTTGTTAGATATCCCACTTTTGAGGTTTTACCATAATTTAATAAAATGGTTGACGTATATATAGACGAATTCGTGGTTAAATAAATTTAATTACATAGACAGATATGTATATGTGGGTATATATATATATATATATATATATATATATATATGTACACATATATGGTATAACCAGGAATAAGCAAACAATAAATTGTAAAAAATTTACTGAACACGTTAATTGTATTCTTACTTATCTTTCAATAGATGTATTCAGTTTATATTCAAAAGTGACACATTATTTTAGGGAGTGGTAAGAACTTTAACTCTTACAAGACATTCCTTAATAAAACAGTTTTAGAAATACGAAATTGGTTTATACCAATTCTTTTTTCAGAATTTCATGATATAGAAACGAGACCCTCTTAAGAACCATTGCATTTATTAATAACCATGATTTTTTTAATAGATATATAATTATAAATTATTTGACAATAAGTGTTTGATAAAAAAAGGATTATTGAAAATAGTAGAAATATTAAATTTAGTTTTTATAATATCATTGTATGTAGATCTGCTATTGGTTGTTCTATTTAAAACGAATATATTTTTTAATATAATTAGTACTTAAAGTTTATTTTGATAATGTGCTATTCCGTTTAATATTGTAGCATTGAAGAGTTCAAAACGTTACTTTCGATAATAAAAAAGACTCGGTTGTAAAACAATTGCATTGTGTGTGCAAATCAATCCAAACACATATTTTTCGACACTACAACTATTGTTTTATTGATCGTCTTATATTTTGTCTCGTATACAAAAACGCTCAGATTTATGTACACAGTGTAAATAATATGAATTTTTTCAGCTACTGAAAAATTATCGTAAGAATCTTACAGCACATCACAGAACCGCACTCAATAATTTTCTCCTTAATTTTGTATTAGCATAAACTGTCCAAAACACTTGACCTGGACAACTTTTTGATATGGCATATAGGTAGAAAATAAAAATTATACCCTTCGCTTTCCTCACATTACATGTTGAATTTCAAAAACACTCCGTTTTTTGTAGTTTCTTTGTGAAAAAAGTATATTTGACGTTAGGAAATGATAAGTATTATATGGTAAACGTCAAAGAAAAACTATCTACATGAATCCTTACATATTTTCTTGCATATCCGTTACGAATCCTTACATATTCTGCCAGGTAAAGTTATTATTATTAAGTAAATGAGTCCAGCCGCTCGAAAGTTGCAAATAAATTATATCTTACGCATATGTAATAAAGGTGAAAATGGATGATTTGACAAGTGAGAGATGCTATGTTGCTACTCTCTTCACGTATTCATGGTCGAGGTCAATTATTCATTTAAATTTAGTCGCTTGAGAAATCTCTCTGCGTGCAGTTGTGTGATGTCGATAATTTGTTACATATTTTGTTATTATTTTGTAATGTAAACATACCTTGCGCGTGTCAACTATTTACTGCTCAAGAGTACACGAAAATGGTGTTAATATATGGTAAACATGGTAGAAATGCGTCAAGAGATTTAGCTGACCATCGTAGGCAATAAGGGGAAGAGCGGTCACCACATAATTCCAGGACGATAATTGACGCAATCCATAGCATATGAGATTGTTTTCCGAAAACCGAATAGCATGCTGGAGGTGTACCAGTACATCAAGTCTCAGCACGTGTTGAAAAACAAGTCTTAGAGTATTTCTGGCGTGACTCAACGACAAGTACATGGAAAACAGGAAGACACTTTCGAATTAGCCATTGTACTGTTTATAAAGTATTAAATAAAGATCGCAAAGATCCGTATAAATACAGAAAAGTCCACCACGTGATTATAATGTTAGAATAAGTTATTGTCAGTGGATACTAGATCAGTGCCGTCATGACAATCAATTTATTCAGAAATTTTTTTCTTCAAAAAAACATATTTTAAAGAAATGAAATGTGGTATGGGAAAAATAATCACTTTTGAGCACGCTCAAATCCAATTGTTACACGTAAACGCGGACATCAATACCGATGGTCCATCATTGTATGGGTAGGGATTTTTGGCAAACAAATAGTTGGACCATTTTTCATCGATGGTACGCTAAATCGAAATAAATGTTTACATCTCTTAAATAATGAAATTTCCCACTTTTGATGACATTCTTCTGCAACAGTTGATTTCCGTACGGTTTCAACATGATGGAGCGTCACTGCACTCCATTGTCAAAGTTCGTGGCAGGCTAAATGAAATGTTTGGTATCCAGTGGATAGGTCGTTTTGGACCTATACGTTGGCCTCCACGTTCACCAGACACCACCCCATTGAACTTTCTTCGTGTGAGAATTTATTAAAGACTTAGTGTTTGAAAAATATTGTGACGGTGAAATAGAGATGCGTGCGCATATTATCGCTACTTTTTACAAACTTGAAAGTAACGTTAATTTCTTTATTTAATAGAATCCACGAACAAACAAAATATGTGTTGAAAACGGGGCGACATGTTGAAAATGCTTATGTCATTTAATTTATTCTTTAATTTTCACTAACTTGTGATTATACAACTTATTTTTACTTCAATCGATTGTAAAGTCAATGCAATTATAATTTGATCTATCATCTGTGCACGCCCATAACGATCATAGGTGAGTGATTACTGATTTTATTCTTAGGTAACTACAAAATATGTAAATGGCGAGCACTCATACACAGATTACCACTGTAAATATAATAATACTATTATATTACTAAATATAATAAATAAAATATGATGTATACTGCCGTATTTAAAATCACCAATGGTCCTTAATTACGAAGTCATAGTTGCAAGAGTAATATTAACAGTTTTATTTACTACAAGTACTTAACTTAAGAGGTTACAAATTTTGTCACTTTGATGATCTGCATCTTAAGCCATTTCATAATATCTTAACGATTACATACTATTTTTGGGGTACTACAATATGTACAGGTAAATGTGTAATTTTTGTATTTGAATTGAAGTAAACCAAATGCAAATAAAATGACAATATAATAAAGTGTGTAAGAAAGGAGAGATAACCCATACTTTTTGGGTCGAAATTAAATAAGCAGATGCAAGAGCACTAAAAATTACAAATTTTAAAATGAAAATTTTCTTTTTATTATTAATTTTAAATTAATCTATTGCGTTTTATTATAATTTATGTTATTTATAAGCTTTTATCATATTAAATTAATATAAACTATTGGGCAACAAGATGTATGGCTAACTTTTTTCCAGAAAAATAAATACCAAACACTTTTATCATGCCTTTAACCTACGCGGAATAAATCAGAGTTTACATCTATTTGTTAAGGAATAATATAAGGCCACAAGTTTTCCAACCTTATCACTTCTCCGTTTGTTATGTGCATGCTTTAATCGGAAATTAAAATTTTCTTCTTCCACTTATATTTTTCTTTTGTACATTTAAAATAACACATATCTATTGTACGCAGTCGGTAAAAAGCGGTATGTTACGACTTAATCTTGAAGCCCACATGTAGATATTCATTAATTACAGGCTTCATTAGTAATTATTCTTCGAATAAGTATAATCGATTCGAACACAGAAAAGGTATTAAAAGTAAATTTTGATTTTATTTGCTCAGTTTGAACCTCAAGTGACATTGACCTATATAATGATATTATCACATTGAAACAGTAATAATTAAATTAAAATCCATACATGATCGTTAGCATTAAGCACATGATTAATTATAACGATCAATCATATATCTCATAATTTGTCAAGGTAGAATGTGAGATGCAAAACTTAGTTACAATAACAATATGCCAATTGGGCAATACCACAGATCTCGTTCATATGACGGTTTGATGAAATTGTCATTGATACACGTATAATTTATTTTAAGTGTGTACTTTTTGTTATTTTACTAATATGAATATGAACGTGAACGTGAACATGAGATAAGCATGAGCGGAAGCGCGAACGAGAGCGCGAATGCAAGCGCGAAAATGTCCGCGGACGCGAGCACGAACGTGAACGCAAGTATTAAATATATGCGATTGAAATATTCTAAAAATTAAGGACGAAGGTAAATCGAAGGACGAAGTAATCAGTTTTGGTGAGCACTAGGTATCAATATTATATGATTAAATAATATTATTACCCTATCTATTCTCGTAATAAAGTTTATAATAACTCACATTGATTAACAAATGAATGACTTGGCTTATTAATAGCAAGCCTATGCTCTTGACACAGGAGTCAACCAAAGAGGCAAAAAATTAAAAAGTACAGCTGAAAAAGAGTCTAACGACCATGACTACATTATTTTTTTCAGACTGTGAATTAAAATCGTTAAAAAGTAACACCATTTTTTTTTGTCTTCGCCCGGAAACAATTTTTTCTACTTTCGTTTAAAACAATTGCCGTTCATATATTTTAAAATATAAAATTTAATTTCATACTATCCTCCTTGATATATAATATATATATATATATATATATATATATATATATATATATATATATACATATATTCCAGCAAAACGCTGACGACATACTTAACTCCTTCATCTGTGCACGTCAAGTCGAAATTATTGTTAAAAATAATTTATTATTTATGTCTTAATTCTTAATAATTTTGTACTGACTTAACGCTTACAAAGATATTTATTATTATTCAAAAATTGCCTCAGAAATGATTTATTAGAAAAAATTAATACGTGCATAGAAAGGAACTTTTCTTTTTACTACTACACAAGTTGTACTTTTTTCATGCAAACTGTTCTTATATTTTATTATAATTCGGTAGTTTAATGGCTTGTGTAAAATGAAAAAAAATATTGAAAAATATTCAAATACAAGTGACATATACTGAATAAGGTTTCCGCACATATTTAGGCACTTCAAAATATTTAAGGGTATTTATTCTTTCTGTTACACTTTTATAAATACTGATTTTTCATGACGTAAATATATTGCCTACTACATGTTCCGTAGGCGTAAAGTCATCATTACTATATCCATTGACTACCAATAAAAAAATTGACATCTCAAAACTGAACGAGGCTTACGTATTTACAATAATTCAGTGACATCAGACGACGAGTCGGTGAATTTATGATTACTTGTTTTTCTACTTTTCAGTTTTTTTTGACGTTATTAAATATGTAATTTAATGTTATAAACAATTTTTCTATTCCTTATAACAAATCTTTCCAAATGAAAAATTACTTACCTTAATTTGTAACAGTTTATTTATTTTCCTTCTTATATCAATATTTTCAGTCAATAAGATATATTATTTTGCCAAATTACAAGTGTCTGTGTCGCTATTTTCACACAAAATCAGTTGTGACATGAATTGACATAGACGTTAATGATAAGAGTTCCGTTACTAAATAAGAGGTGCGAAAACTTAAAAATTCGATATTTTAGCAATATAATTAAAAAGCTTTAAATGTTTCTTTGATATTAGATGTTGTTTGTTTTATTTTAGAGACGTGTTTTAAATTATAGTACTTTTCTCTTTTATAGTCTAGCCAATATCCAAAATAAAAAACAATGCTCAGAACTAACTCAAAACTATCAAATCTTATATTATTCTATAATAATAATTATTATTTTTAATTACCGAAAAAAGGGGCGTAATTCTTTTCGACTAGACCAACGACCTCAATAAAAAGGGATTACCGGTGAGGAAAGGATATTGTTTTGTTCTTATTTCCTCATTGAAATCCAATTAAAATTAAAATACATATTTCATTTGTGGCGCTATGCCTCACTTAATATATATTTCTTTCGCGTTATTAACTAATGTAATTTTAGTTACCAGTTTATTATACAATTGTTCTTTTATTAATAGAATCTTGAGGAAAATATAAGTACAAATGACGTTGTCAAGATCAATGGATAGCTAAAAATATTTTAGGTAAGTTAAACAAGTAACGGCATTCAACTTTGGCTTCTCGTTATATAAATAAAAGTCATAAATTTAATTAGTATTTGAAAGTAATATTCGTAATATTATAATATATTATAATATCATAGAGAGCAATTTGTTTAACTACCAAACGGTGGAAACCATATGCAGATACCATTAAACCTGAATCATATATTGTATATATATATATCGATACCTCAACGTATGAGTTCGATCTCACATGTTGAGGTTTCGATATATTTTAGTACGACTTTTTACGTCATTACTGTTTACCACCATTAGCCAACCAGTCACGAAATTAACATAATATTTCTAACAAAAACACAAAATTAAAAAATATACAAAATTTCAAAAACTTTGGTACATTTTAAACAGCATTAATTTTGAGAAAAAGACCCATTAAAAAAATTTTAATTCTGGGTTTTTGTGATTATTTACATTTTTTTTATTTACTACCTTATGATAATGATATGACTAGAAATTAAAAATTTGAATAAAAAAAAACTTAATTGCTTGCAACACAGTACACGTGACAGAACAGAAACTTCGTTGGCAATCCAAATTTCAGTAAATATAAAGTAAGAGATATATAATATCAGAACACGGAATGCGGTTGAAGGAAATTGAGGTGTACTGTTCCTATCGTAAATTATATTTACGACAACTATATGTACAGGTTCATTGCGGATTTATAAGTAAATTCAGTGCATAGATTTTGTTAGTTTTATAGTGGGTTAAGTGCACGGGCATACGCGCATATCTTGGCTTAATTTATCATGTTCACCTATCTCCTCTTAGTCGTTAGCCAACTACCTTCTTTCCATCTTTTTTACGATAGATTTATTGAATTTAAACTTTACAACCAAACGTTGCAACAAATATATAGTACCAGAACACGAAATGCGGCTGAAGGAATTGAGGTCTAATATACCTCAATTGAGGAAATTGAGGTATGTTATTTTTACTACATCTATATGTACGAGTTCATTGCGGATTTATAAATAAATTCAGTGCATAGATTTTGTTAGTCTTATAGTGGGTTGAGTACACGGGTATACGCGCATATCTTGGCTTAATTTATCATGTTCATCTATCTCTCTCGGTTGTTAGCCAACTACCTTCTTTCCATCTTTTTTACGATAAATTGGATTTAAACTTTGCAAGTAAACGTTGCAACAAACCTTGTTAGAACGTTGCAAAATATTACATGTAGAACATTGACTTGAAAATTTTACTCTCATCGCGCCTGAGGAAGTCTCACTTCAAAAGTTCCTCTTTTGTTTTCTACTTTAAAATAATGTAGGCGGTGAAATAATTTGACAATTTAACTGCATCTTAAAATGCAATTGGTTCCCTTTTTCATTTTTTTAAATTATAATTCTACCATAATTTTTAACGAAGTTGCTCTCAAGTATAAAAAGAAACTCATATTTCATTTGAAATAGTCATAACCCATGAACATATACATAATCAACGACAAATATATAGGCGATTTTGGAAACCTGAAAAATGTTCTTGTTAAGATCAGGATCTTTCAATATATTTTTATTCGTTTTCTTAGCAAATGTAAACTCGCATTTCACTAGTGTAAAGTCGATCGTATTTTTCCCTTTAATTATAAAATTAATGAAACGAAAAATTAAATGTAATAACAAACAATTTAAAAAAAATTAGGAATTATTATTTAATAACGTGTCAATGCCCGCTTTGGCATTATTCTAAGTGTTCAACAAGGAGGTTGTATAGTCGGATTTACACTTCCTCTGTTACTAACATTTGGAATAGAAAGTTACAGTTTGCATGAATAGGGAATAGATAAAAACGCCACTAACAAGAGATTGTCATACACTCAGTTTATGACAAGCTCATAATAACTTCATCGATCAAACACTATTCGACCCTCGACTTAAGTTTAACTTCTATAACCTAAAAAAGTTGACATTTCGGCAAGTAGAGTTATGCACGTCGGTGAAATTCGATTGTGTTTATCATTATTTTATTATTTGATAGTTTCGATTCAATTATATTAAGGAGAATTGTGACATTTTTTCCAAATTTTATTGCGACATTTTAAATTAACCGTGCTGTTCTAATGACGTTTATATGATTAGCTAATGTTCTTTTTTCAGTATCTCTTGATCTTTAGTAACTAAAAAAAAGAGAAAAAATCAACAAAAACGTACACAAGCAAAGAATGATATAAATTTTAACCTTGCTGTAAGGTACCATCTGATGTGATAGATGTAATTTGTATTTGTAATCATACCCAACCCAACCTCATGTTTTACGTTCTTGCCAATAAAACGAAACGTAACTATGTTGATTTTTTGAAATAACTTCGGTATAGTTAATTTATCGTTTTACTGAGTTTATTAATAGTAATTTATACCTTCGTTATGCCAAGCTGATGAACGTTATAAATACTCTCGGATTAAGGTCATATAGCCAGTACAGCTAAAGTTTAAGCATTTTTATTAGTAAAAGTGTTTGTGTGTTCAAGAAACAACGTTTACGATTCAACAATTTTCTTTTTTCCAGCTTTAATTTCTTTACTTTTATCATATGAATAATAAGGCCATAAAAATTATAAACTAATGACATGCCAAATTTTATGTTTTTTAATATTTTATCAAAACTACCATGATCTTTTAATATTTTTATCCACTTTCGTAAATTTGACTATGTAAGACTTAGTGAAAATAATTTGGACCGTAAATAGTTTTACACTATACTTGGGGATAATTTCAACTGAAATCCGTAAAGACTTCATGCATTAAATTGTTTTTTTTTAAATGAAAACATAACGCAAAAAGTGTGAATTACGACAAAATTTTAAAACGCAAAATAATAATTAGACATTTTTAAAACGAACGCTTCCAGGTTTTCGATTCATGCAAATATTTGTTGTACAATTATTTGTTTAGATCATAGGCAGTTGCAGTTAAATATGTATGTTATTTACATTTCTGCCTTGAATAGGAGAAACGGCTCACCGTTTCTTATGAAAACATGCTTCTTCGTATATGTATTTCAAAAAGTTAAATGTTTATTAATCACAGTAAATGAGACAAGAACAAAGTTTTCTAAAAAACAAACAATGTTTTTGATTATTTCTATTAAAATCAGAAAATAGTGATTAGAGTGAAGACTAAAAAATATTTTTCTTGACTAGAATTTGTAATAATTAGCAAAGCATTCGATGATTTTTTTGTAAATGTTCATATAGTTTACAATATTTCGTATATTCTGTAACGAGCTATAATAGTTTGAAAATATAATTTAAAAGGAATACCGGAATACTTCATCTCTTCATATATACCTTCATACATAACCTTTTCAAGTCATATACATAGTTTAACTCGCGACTCATATATGCCCCCGCAAGTTTCAAGTACACATTTTCAGTTATACCTATCTGCAGGGCATGTCCAAGTAAGTATACATTTTCTTTATGTTCTCAGTTCTATTTTTCGTACATTCCTTTCGATATGGCGTCTTTTTCGCGAGGAATTAGTCCCTAAATATTTTGCAGTATCCTCCCTTTTCCCGATACTTCTTAATCACCTATGGTAAACATCTGAAATATTTGCATTAGTAAGTACTTCATTGCGTAACTAAGGTTTTGGTCAAGTTGCATTAATAAATAAAAGATATATTGGCAACCGAATTATTTTTCCTACACCCATGAAAAATACACTGGGAAATTTCCTTACTTACAAGGAGAAAAATAAGGTGAATTTTTACAAGTAACGTATTATTAATAATACAGGTCTTAACTGGTATTGCCAAACTAGCTCGCCGAATGGTCATAGTCAATTATTTCTACTTATAAATATCAATAGACAAAAATAAAATTTCAGATGTTATCATAACGTACGAGTACAAAGACAATTTAGATATAGCTTTAACTAAGCTTTCAATAAATAACGAATGGTCCTGAATATTTGTTAATCATTTAACCCAAATTTTTGGCCACATCCATAGTTGACATATCAAAATATTATAATATAAATATATGAAAATCAATTCAGCAGCACTTCAAACGATAATATTATCAAGAACCAATTATCAAAAAATTAAACTTATGGATAAATAATATTTACTATATTGCAGTATTGAGGTGTCAAGTTAATGTTTTTGATGTATATATAAAGTAGTTACGGCATGAAATATACATTTTTTGTGTTACAAACAATTATTTATTCAAATATTTTCAATATCCCATAGGTTAAAGACTTGCCACAAATATTATCAATAAGATCACGAAATTCTTACCTTGGGACTCAAAAAATCCCCAGCAGTAGCTGTATTTCTCAAATTTAATTGTTCTGAAACAATATTGTACCGCAATAGTTCCAACTGAGTACTCCTGTTTTCAATATTTTGTACGTTTCAGTGCGCTTCTTAATTGGCAGTTATTTCACATCGGTTAGATTTTCCATAAAAATGTTTTATTGTTCCATTTTTTGCCTGTGATATCATAGTTCACCCAGAATTTCACGAACTTGCAATGAATTCAATATCAATAAGAGCGCATTTATGAAGCCGGAACAGACGTTTGCAGCATTTAATGAAATTAAATACATTCATACATATATATCAAAAAGATATATGCATGCACACACAAATACATACCTACTAACAGATACATAAATCATATTTCCCTTTTACCCTTATACCTCTATACAATATAGCCGTCTAATGATATTATTATATGCCTTTGTGAATACATATATCCAATGACTTGCCTACCTACCTACATACTAATATTTATTCAATTCATGCATTAGTTTATACCTCTACTTAGATAATTATCTACCCGACCAAAAATAAGTTAGTTGTTTCACGCCTTTTTAATCAGCCTCACCTAACTATCTGCTTTGTCATTTTCTTGTTTACATCAACACAAGTGAAACGAGTACATACTCGTTGAGTATACTCCTTACCTCGACGAAAAGGAAAACGTTCCTGCTACCACCTGCCGACTCCATCATTGTATCCTGATTTTGCTAAAGGGCCGTCCTATCCGTCCATATCCTTGGTTAAATTCTATTAATTTTTAAAATACTACAATGGGGCTATTAAAATAAAAAAATCATTGAAGTTGGTTGATTAGTGCTAGAAATATGAGTAAACATACATAAAACAAGCCGTACCACTACAGTATTAGGCTATGAGTTGGAATCGGGAGTTCAATGACAGTGTCTCTGCTTATAACCTAAAAACTAATTTGAAAAGAGCAAGTCCTAAAATCTTATGATTGAAATAGGCAGCATACCCAAAGCATGAGGACTGTGAAATAGGAGTCCGGCGTTTAATGACATTGTCTTTAATTGAAACCTACAATACTAATTTAAAAACAGCGGATCCTTAAGTCTCACGGTTCAAAAATACAATAGTCCCACAGCATCAAGTTTCAGGTGTCAAAACCAGAAATTTATTAACAAAAAATCTGCTTGAGACTCAAAATACTAATATTCATTTAAAATCAACATATTCTCAAGTTTCACGATTTAGTCAGTCAAAATAAAAAAAAAGTAATTAAAATGTCAAACAAAACGAAAAATATTCTCGTGTTCACGTCGCTGGATGTAACTGTGAACGAACCGAGGTCGAATATTGATTCACCGGCGCTTTGCGGTATTTATCCTTTTTCAAACTCCTTGTGAGTGGAGCACTCAAGCTCGGTCTATTGTTGCCAATGAAAACCATCAAACAATTGTGTTTGCATATAATTTTTCACGATTATAAAAGCGCTGAATGAATTCACACAAGTATGTTACTACACAAAGCATGTTGTTTGTGAATTGATATTCTAAATATAAAACTAAATTCGTTTAAATACAAATGCATAATTTCAAATTTTATGGCTATTTGGCTAGAATATTAACGGTATATTTAGGTCATATGGAAGAATTACGAATTAGATTATATGGGTACCTATTTTTTTAGTCATGGAATATATAGTTCTTCGCTTCAAATTTGGAAACGAAAAGCCAACTTTTATTTCTAAATATATTTTTTCTATTGATCTAAAAATAAATATAACTTTAGAAAACATGGAACTTATGGCTACTGCTCTTTTTAACTAAAAATAGAAGTTAAATAATTTATTGATTTTCTGGCTGATTGTAAGAAATAATAAATCGATATTAGGACTGGTTGTATGTTTTATGACTATGTAAGAGCCTAGAGTAGAAACAAGAATAATATGTTGAAGAAAATTTATTTATCATGTATCTGAAAACAAATTATTGCATCATGCTAATGTATATAATAACCCCCTCTTCTTCCGAGATTAACATTTTTAGGTTAATCCAATGTGATTTTATTATTATCCGGCAGTTAAATTGTAATATATGTGTTCATATATATATATATATATCTATATATATATATATATATATATATATATATGTGTGTGTGTGTGTGTTCGTGTGTGTGTATTATAGACATTAAATTTTACATATACTAGAGTAGTGCTACAAATAAAATTGACACGCATTTATTAGTCAGTAGATTCCTTGAGATATATATATATATATATAGGTCAGCATTATATGCGTAAATACTCGTATGCGTATTGTGAGAGAAATGCTCTTGTTGCGCATTTCTAGTACTTTTATTTTAAATACATCTGTGTAGTTTACCAAATATTTACCATAATTTTTTATTAACTTTCTTTTTTTTGTTAAATTTTTGCGTGGACAGGAAATTAAATTTATTAATAATGATACCTTGTCATAAAAACAATTTTACTTTTGTCTAGGAATTTTGGCACTTTGATCATATTCAGATGAACCTTTATTCCCAATAAGATCTCCGTATGCGGACTCCATATTATGGTTTATGTTTATTTTTCTCTGGTATTGTTAATTTTTTAGTAAATATTTTTGTCATTTAAAATTTCTACGCGAATAAAATTTGCGTCACAAAAAATTATTATAATATGAAATATTTACAATAAAATAAACATAAACAACTGAGTAATTTTTAAGCCATAATTAAAATTATTTATAATGATTTAATTGACTATATATTGCAACATGAAATAGGCTTATTGCCGTAACTTAGAACTGTTCATATTGGATACAGGTTTTTTTAAAACTTATAAAATGAACATACCTGATAATACAAACGAAAGAGAGGAGAGATGGCCACACTTTTATTAAACTTGTTTTCTTTATTGCTGAAGCTTAATATTAAGCATTAATATATGAGTAAACTACTTACACATGACTAATTAATGTTTAACAATCCTTTAGCGTTTTACAAACCTTTAACGTATTACAAACATTTTATGTAAAACTAAATATTCATCAACGATAACAATACACAGTGAATTGATTTCACTAAGATCTTTTACAATCGACGACAGTGAAGGCCGCATTTCTCAGAAATAATTAAGGCCATTAATTTTTTTCAAAGTACTTCGTCACCGACACAAAGTGGCAAAATTTTATTGGAAAATGTCAACGAACTCAGTGACAATATGTTGCCAGTAATAGACTGGAAGTTTTTGCTCAAATTTTTGGTTAAAATCTAAACGGAAATAGATACTTTGATTGTGATAACGATTTTTAAACATTGACTAAATGTTTACTATTGCTGTTAAATAAACTGTGTTCTTTATTAGTTTGTCTTGTTTGATGTGTATTGTTCTCTTTTTGTGCGTGCTTGCGTGTCTCAATGTCGCGAAATTGTGACCGGTGTAATAAAAGTCATCTAAGTGTAAAAATCCATAGGTCTGCATAAATCCTATTTAAGATTTAAACTGAATTAATTCAAGCTGGGTTTATGTTAGACATTGTTGTATCTTCGTACAACTGAACTTCGTACAACTGTACTTCGTACTTCGTACAACTGTTTCTTGTCATAAAAAATATATCTTTTTTTAATTATTTAAACGCACTTTTTCTCAATTTTTTAAAATGAATTACCTTTTTACTAAATGGAAATAGAAATAAATTAAACAGTTTTTGATCTTTGAAGATTTCAGATAATCTGATAAAAGAACCGTTTTCCCGCCAAGTATTCGGGGTATCAATTAAAACCTAGAAGCGATTATGAAACATATACCTCTAGTATTATATTTATTTCATCAATATTTGAGAAAAAGCCAAAAGGTCTTTAAAACTAAATTGACTAATCTGAAAATGAAAATTGTTATGCCATTTTATAAATATTATTATATGTGTCTATTAATTGGGAGATAGTTAACTAATTTCTTTTTATAATATATTTCTACTTCGTTAAACAAACATGTAAAAATTTTATCTTAAATGTGTGTTTAATAAAATTTTAAATTGTGAAAACATTTTTCCAGGTAACTCTAAATCTTTACCATAAAATATTTATATAATTATTTATACATTAATAAGATTATAGTGTTGTCAATAATGACTACCTAAGATAGTGTCGCGACATGGGATCACGGCATACTTCCAATTTATAAAAAGGAACTTCAGTGTTTTTCCTAAACGTTTTTTCATTTATATTCCGTTTATGCTATTATGATTATACTTTCAATTATGAACAAAGAAAACATTTTTTTTATTGAACAATTAATTATTTCTCATTTTATAAACAAATCTTATTGAAAAAATTCTTAATTAACATTTATATACAGTAGGCAATAAAAATAATCATAACAATCATGAAATGTGAAATCATCGTCCTTAATTCATCCATTGAACTGACAAGTAATTGTATATGTAAATTAACTCATTGAACCAACAAGGGATTATGTTCATTATATATTATTAATAAATGAAAATATATAATAATTAACAATCGAGTCGATAGTGCAACTACCAATATGAGATAATTCGATTGATTACTTTATTATTAATTTTTTTTCATATAAATTACTTATTAAATTTTGCACTTTCCTCTCAGAAGATAATTGTATCTGCCAAGTTTACAGATTAAAAACGAATTTTTTAATATGTAATAATTTAATGTAACAGATTAAAAAAGGTTACAGATTGCAGGTACGATACATGGTGTAATTGAAAGTAGTTCACACAAAAAAAGTGTTTTCATGGAGGTATATTTCAATAGTCAGAAATGTGTTAGTAAATAAATAAGCGGGAAACGGATATGTAATATCGATTGTACAAATGTGAAAACCCTTTTAAATTGGAACCTATTCCAGATTAGTTAAATTAATGTTGAATTAATAATTACAATTTCATTTGAAACTCAGAAATAAATTTTGAAAGAATAAAATTTCGATGAAGCAAAAATGTATTGTCGTATTATATATTTTATATTTAATGATATATCGTAACACCAGTTTATAAATACGATAAAATATTCCTAATATTATCTTATACGACAATATACCACTTATATCCTTACATAAAGGATAATTCTATAAAATATAAATACGATTATGTAGCAAATTACCTAAATGGCATATTGTGAACTTTATACGCGCTCTATTTCGTTCATGTGTGAGCGCAGGTGAAAATTGCGAATGAAAATTGGTTTCAAAATGTTTAGAGCAATATGGTAATTTAAAAATGTATGCAGAAAAAATATCTGGCGAAAAATAAAGCTGACGAAGCTGGATGGAACGTAGACTATTACATGTTATCGAAAGTAAAAACATAATTTGGATAACACGTGGGAAAATTTCATTAATAATTTTATATTTACTTTTTATGTTGAAATCAACATAAAAGCAAAATATGCCTCCATTTTTAAAATTGATTTTGGTAATCAAACTTAAACACCATATTCGTGTTGATTTTAAAATATATATATACCCAATCATATCATTTAAATTACTTGTTCATATTAATTCAAGTATTTTCAGATAATATATTACTCTAGATTTATTATTGAAACATTTTTTTTGGTTAAACTTGTATACCCTACCGAAAAATTATTTTTTAATTGATTGGGGAAGTCTTAAAATTCATAATATCTAATCCTGTCTTTTATCTTATCATAAGTCATAATAACAATTAAAATTATATTATTTGAAATTTGTTTATTTTCTATAGATGAAATTCTATAGATAGAATATTTTTTTATTTTTGGGACTATTCTTTGGCGGCGTAATATTCGAAAACAATTCTATTTAATTTCGAAACCCTTTTTTGTAGCGACATACATGAACAGGTACAAATTAAAATTATTAATCCAAATTCAAGGATTGAGATTTAATGTAGTGTATAGGATTTCTGAAACCAAACTTTTAGTATGAATAGAATCGATTTGAATTCAGTGTTTTCTTCTTGTGAGCATATGTCAAGTTAGCCAAAGAGGGAACTCCAGAAATTAGTACATTTTACTGACACTAAATCTAAAAAAATAGAAGATCTAAAAACCTAAAGCTGAAATTTCATACAGCTGTATGCAAATTTATAACACCTACAAGGGATTACCGGGAAGGGATACCTAAACCTATATATTTATATATAAATATATATATATATATATATATATATATATATATATATATATATATATATACATACATATATATGAAAACGTTCTATTCAATATTAGTCAAAACAGTCGTCCTCATCTCGTAATTTATTTACATGGGTATTTTGTTTTGGAAGCTTTCGACAACACGTGAATTTTTAATACAAAATTGAGTCAAAGGCAGAGACAAAGAAAGAGGCACACACATACACTGACTGAAATTCATTATTTATTGATTGAACAAAATATATAAGCCAACATATGCACGTGTAAGTTTTAAGCCGGAAAGGAAAAGGAAAACCATTTCCACAAATCAGCAAAAGACATTTTTAGAAACCTCGCTTATATTCCTATCGGTAAATTTTTATGATGCGTACGCGTGACACTAAAATGGGCGTGAATATAAAAACAATTCTAATACAACAGTAAAGTTGGTTAAACAAATAAAAATATATGTGGTACCTAAAACTTGGGGATAGTGAAAGAGATAAGATCATTTATTTATTACATTGATTTCTCAATACACGAATCCAAAAAAAGAGTTATATTATATTTTATCAGTGAACTAAATAACTTTTGGTATATTTACTCATTCTACCTCATGTTATTAAAAGACATGTTATTTTCGTGTTGTTCGACATTTTTATGTTAAACTGCAAAAAAAATTAATTTTGAAATGAAATTAACAGAAATACCTACTGCAAAGATTTCGGTATTTTTTTAGATTCAAGATGATTTTATTATGTCTTCATCGATCATAATACATTCTCATAATCAAAATACCAAATCCAAAATACCTTTGAAAGTTTTTTATGTATGTATACACACACACACACATACACATATATATATATATATATATACAACGAAATTTCTGGATATTCTGAAATCCACATTTGTTCAATCGAGATTATTTTGATAAATTTTCCTTGAAAAATAAATAAAACATAAATTGAATTCAGTACCTCTGTAAATTAATTTTCGAAAAACTCGCTAAATAAATTAATTAACATTTATATTTTTTCTTATGGTGTAGGCGAACACCGACTGAACTATATATATAAAGGTCGATAACCCCGTACAACCAAGTTAACCACTATTAAAAAAATGACGCTATGTTATTTAGATAAGAAAATTAAATGCAAACATTATCAAAAAAACTAATTTAGCTTCTTCTCCTTCTACAATTACTACATTTATAATATTTATTGTGATTTTCTTTTGTAAATATTTTTTCCTTTTCTACTGTTTCTCGTTATTATTTATCCTTAATGATGTAGGAAATCAGAAACTTGAAATAAATCTGCGAATTGACGTTTGCCAATAACTTTCTATTCAATATAGAATTTTTTAAACGAACGTTATTATATTGAAGATTATATTTTCTACTATTAAAGTAATGGAGGCAATTTATTGTATCTCAATAGCTCAATTACTACAACAAAGTGAAATTTATTTTGTTGCCGTTAAAGAAATCATTGAAAATATACAGTCCATGAAAATTATTGACGTAATACTCTCGAAGAAATACCCTATATCGCTAATCGCGTAGTTGCCGTAGTGTGCCTAATCGCTAATCACCTAGTCGCCGTGGTGTGTTGGGTTGATCACAAGATATAGGGCTTTTGACGATACGGCGCACCGGTTTCGATTCCCGGCCGTTCATCGAATGGGGATGGACTGGTGTTACGGTTGGCTATAAGAGATTATTATCTTAGCAATGAGTTCACCATATGTTTTAATTAGGTACATTAAAGTAGACAAATGAATAAATAAAAAGGATAAAATTTTATTCTTTACAGCGAATTACGTTCAATACATGTTTCATGTCATATTCTTTGGTCAAATAACTTATTTGATAATGTAAACATATTTTTTGTATACCATTTATTAATTTTGTTTGAGTGTGACATAAAATATTATGAATAGATGTGTCATTAACATAATAGCAAACAAACAATTTAGGGATTACAATAAAATAGTTTTAATTTGGCAAGTAATTTGTCATCAATTATTTTGAATATCCCCCAGGGTTTTTTCCCTTCCTCGAAATGTTTCCTTTAAGAATCCGTGTTGAACGTAAAATAAATAATATATCTATTTATTATATATGCAATGTGATAGTAACAAATATATTCAATAAACATAATGGGATAGTATATCAAACTGACAATATATCATTGCTGATGTCCAGCCTATGAATAAAAGTTTGGGGTTCCAAACGTTAAGAAGAAAGAAACCCTTACAAGATCACTCGCGCGTCCGTCTTGTCTATCACCGTTTTTCTTACAGTTTCAAGTAAAAACTTGAAATTTGACATTTTAACTGACATATATTTCAATGAATGATATTAAAAAAATTTTATATGGTAATTTGAGTGGAGGAAAATTAAGTAATATCTTATTTGGAAATTTTATGTAGCATCTGAAAAGGCTTATCTTACGTATAATTTATGTGTAATGCAGGGCTTTACAAGGATCTCAAAAGTATTTTTTTCGTAACCAACTATCACATGTGCGAAAATATGATGAAAAATATTCCAATACTATTTTTGAAAATACTGAATTCTCAAAATAATGAAAAAAAATTCTAAAACCGTATTCAAAGTTTATATGAAAAATATTAAAAATTGATATGTGATTTATAAAAGCAAAAAAATAATTAAAAATTACCTAATAAACAGAAAACATATTCGAGATAACTTTTAATTTTTAATAAAATGTGTATAGATTCATTCTTCTCAGTGAGTTCGTGTTACTAATTCTTCGGTTTAATATTAACAACCATTAAATTGTTGTCTAATTCGATATTACTTCGTACCGACGATGAAAGTGACAGACTATATAGCTGTGATACGTGAAAGAAATAGGGGAAAATAGGTACAAAAGAGATGAAATTGATTTTATCGTTTGCATTTGCAGCTCCCGTACCAAATTATGGCTTTTTTATTTCCTGTTGCTGGAAATATTGTTTATTTTGGTTTATTAATAAACCTCAACCCCACGGGTACGTTCACTAGGATGAGTTGTCCACTAGGTGCTGTATATTTTCATTTGAATGTGGTTATTTTATTTTAAGCATGTTTATATATTAGCGTTTATTCTAATAAAACATAATTATTTATTAAAAAAATATTTACATTTTAAAACATACTCATTTTCGATCTTATGCTTTGGACTTGGAAATTTATTTGGTGTGTAATAAAATAATCAGCTCGTACCTTTGTTTCCGTGGAAGATTTAACGACAACTTTCTGTAGGTACCTTAGTTTTGTGCTTCTTGTATACTTTTTGGCGGAGTATACACTGAAAAGTTATAGTGCCGTGCTGATTATCACCCACTCTCAATCTATACAATTATTTGGAGTTTCAACAAACGGTCGAAATTTTCTGTTTGAAGAAATGCCACTGACATTAAGACACTCTGTGTGAGTTTAGAACGACGAATACTCCTGACATAGACTTTTTTCACTCAGATGGGTCGGAGATATATTTTGTAAACATCGCGAATGTCGGATTTTGAGCAAATGGAATTCTTTTATTAAGGTTATATAAAATAAAAAGTTTACAAATACCAAACAGTCAGCTTTTACTAACCTTATTAATGCATCCGTATTGCACCTTAACAATGACTCCAAGATTTTGTAAACGACTTTTCATTATCGGAGAGATAAAATTGGAACAGATAGAAGTTTTTAACGCTAGATGGTTTTAACGCCATGTTTGAATTTTCAGTGGATGTTTATTTTTTCGGTCGATTGCATATTTAGATGTGTAATATATGAACTATGACTATTTATGAACCTCAAGCATACTAGTTGATTTAAAACTCCTTACATTGGAAGTGTTTTTTTAATTAGTTTTTTTGTTGTATCAATAATCATATTTTTTATGTAATCAAATGTAGGTACCTTACTATTTTCAAATTATAACAAATGCGCAAATTTATGAAATAGTTGGTCACCCAGGCCTCCATACTTTTACGCCATAAAAACTCAAACTGTACCGAAAATATGTAAATTTATTTACAAATATATAATCGAGAAATTTGCTTGTGTCTCTTTTACTTAAACAAGCAACCAAATGCGCCTATTTGTGAAAAATTCAAAAGTTCATAGGTTTCTACAGCCGTGGAACTTTTACTAAAACTTCCGTTTTCTGATGGAGTGTGAGCGACTCTATCCGTGGTTAAATGGTGGTTCATTATTTACGGGAAATCTAAATTTACATGGTTAATAATTATAATAATAATATATTCGAGTAGTTTAGTAGAAATATAAGTAAATTTAAACATTCAAAATTTCATAGGTACATAAGTAGACTCCCCCACATTTCGAATTCTACTTATATTTCATAGGTTTTATTATTCCATATACCAACCTGTGGAAATATTTTTTCAAATTGATTTAGCTACTGACAAGAACTTGATTAATTTGAAAACCTATTAAATTAGGAATAAACAGCCCATTGAAATATAGACCCACAAATAAGAATTTATCAAGGTGTCATTATTTGTGATCACATCGTACCTGTTTTTCAAAAAAATAACAATTTATGTGCTGCGGTTTAAAATTTTCTTTTGTTATTCCAAAAAATACCCAAAATGTATTTACTAACCAGTGTGCATTTGAATTCTCAAAACATTGCAGAACTTGATAGAAGTTTAAAGACATTCACTTCGCAGTGTTGTAGAGCGTGTATCAGATAGGAAGCAGATCCCGTGGCCCCGCTTTGAAATCAAACAAATGATCGACTTAGAAAGATTAAGCAGGTAAATTGTATGTTCAGCAAGTAGATATATTCACGAGACACTAATCTAGGTTTAGCTTATTTTATATAAAAGTGATATAAGATAGGGAGCCATGAAAACTTACTAAATGTGTAGGTAAAGTAGCTGTTTGTGGGGTTCGGTAGTGAAATTAAAAACCCTTGTGATTTCATCTGCCATGTATCCATCCTTCTGTTACAGTCTCGTGACTTTTATAATTTTAGACCTATTTGAATGAACTTTTGCAAGTAATTACATAGTAATCTCAATGAATATGAAGCAAAATATTAAACACACACATAAGCACATAAGATGAAATTGCTTTTTTTGACGGATATCACTGAGTATGATACCATTTAAGATTTGTTCTTTATTTTTAACTTTTTGTATGAAATATCAAGCTCCAATTTAACATGCAGTGATTCCTCTCCTTTTAATTTTCATTGGTGGTTTGAAAACCTTCAAAATTCTGTACGGTTGTATTTGATTAAAAATTGTAATTGTAACTAGTTACATTGCAGTTAATTTGCGTCGACTACCTCAAAAGATATAGCCAACTATGAAAACCTACTTTATGCGTGTAACGACTTGCACTTGGCAAGTTTTTCCAATAAAGTTATTACTGAGTTTAATGGGGCTTTCGTAAAATTACACATTTAGAAAAAAATTCAATAGGGAAATTTATAAAAATCACTCAGTTATGTGTTTTGTTCACATATTTAAATACATATTTTATTTACATAAAAAATAACACTACTAACCTTATAATGATTCATCTCGAGAGA
This sequence comes from Druceiella hillmani, assembly GCA_039881145.1. NCBI lineage: Eukaryota > Metazoa > Arthropoda > Insecta > Lepidoptera > Hepialidae > Druceiella > Druceiella hillmani. The sequence continues at coordinate 587,276 of JAYKKI010000144.1, read as the reverse complement.
TGAAAAAAGATACCGTCGCGGAACCTTTCGTATACAATCAGATGATTGTCTGTCACTGTGCCAAAACATTAAAAATATTTTTAGAAAAAAATTAATTACGAAGGTAGATTTTAATAACATAAATTATATGGTGGGTACGAGCTGATTATTTTATTCTTTACCATGAAATACATAAATATATTTTAAAAATAATAGGAAATAATATACTTTTATTCTACATTTTATTTCTGGTCTGTGATATAAATAAAGTAACATATTTGTAATCAAATCAACTTCTCGTAATAATTTATCATGCAGATTGTTTTAATTAAAAATTATAATATTCCAATAGTCTAAAAGTCCTGAATAAAAAGAGCACACTTAACACTTAATTTATTGAATTACAATTTTTTACTTATACATAAGCATTAATTTTTACAGCCTTTACTAATTATATAAAAATTACGCCATAAAAATTTTATTTAGCGAAAATATTGTAATAAACATTGACAATTTACATATGTAAATTAACAAAATTTCATAATATTTGTATCTCTTAGGGATTTCATTAATTTTCCACCTCAGTGCCTACATTGCTTTAGCTCTTTAGAAATATGGTTAATGGATACAAAGTTTTTTTCTTATTAATAACTATATTAGCATTGGAAATAAACTGAACTCTTGATATTGGGACTACTATGAAAGAAATCACTACTATTTGCAACAACACAATAAGGTCGACAAATTGAGTTCTTCAAATTCAAGTCGTGTCTTCGAAGACAGAGCTGCTATAAATGTACCTATTTTTTATTTTACTAAATCACGACATGTAACAAAAACTTCTGACAAATCAATTATTTTTGTACAATTTCTTATATATTCAGTATAAAGTAATACAATCTTACTCATTGACGAAAATAGTAATTCGTTTACTGCGTGTGTCTCTACATATATTATAAACCGTTTATTATGACGTAGTTTCGTAAGAAATTTTTCACTCTCATATAAACTTGTATAAAATTTAATTCGCTTAGAAATACCTCGATTATTATGACAAATCGATTATTCTTAGGTACTTTTTGAAAAATTAGGTTTTATGACGTGCATTAATCATTGCCTGTGCTCACTTGCTTTCTTCTTTCATCGCGATAGATTCCGTGATTTATTTTGAAGCCCATAGTGATGCCTAATAATAGCCCTTGACTATTCTTTACGGACAAAAAATACCTCCACGTTGTCGTAAAGTTTTTCAGGTTGGAGAATGAAAATGAAGAATCAAACCCAATATTGGAAAAGAACATGGTATTAGTTATTCTAAAACATTCACAATTCGTAGAAACCAAAACAAAATTAAGGAATTATTAAAATCAAATATTTTGTAATATAAATTAATTTCAAATCGTTGTAAGATCTAGGAGTGTTGTAAAACACGCAGGGCTAATTAAAAGCAACCTGTCCCCAATTTTTTCAGATGTGACCGGACGGGACCTTGATGCAAATTTTAATAACAATGATAATACATTGTTAGCTCACTGGAAAAGGAAATTAATTGTCAGTTCCTGATTCCCAACTAAAATAAGAGCTCTCATGATGACGTTGAAGTGATAACATGAAAGTGATGCAATTATGCATGATTTTCTCAATGAATTAGAACTTGAAGGCAAGAATTACGTTGAATAAGGAAACATTTCAAAAAGGAATCTTTCATAAGCGAATCTATATTGATCGTTGTCGTAATCTTTTATTAAACACTCGAAATTGTATATTTAATCATAATATATCCTAATTAAAAGTAATTATACAAACTTGTTCAGAAGTTTGCACAATTACTTTTAAAATAAAATTTACATCAATTAACATGAATTATTTTCTCGTCAACAATGAAAATATTTTACTAAATCGTAAATAATCAACACTTACTATTCATAAATATTATAATTGGGTTATAATAATTACACAAAGATATGAAATATAAAATAAATAGTAAATGTAACAATAAATTTGTTACAATTATTATTTTCATAACAAATAAAGGAATAAAGCAATCGAGGAAATGTGCAATGGAAAGTTTTTATTTTTTATAAATTTTGATTAATATAATATGTAGCTGTCATGTCCCTCCATCCCTTACTGCTTCATAGTATATATGAAACCTTATAAGATATTTCACATTTGAAAATATTAGTTAATGTACAGAAGAAAACAGAAAAATATATTTATTTAAAGTAACCCTCCTTACATTATTCGATACACTTTCGAACGAAATTGAGGCTTATTTTAGCATTTTTATTTTTAAGTCCCGTTAAAGAAATATTGTATTCTAATATGACGGGCAATGTGTTCCCGTGCCCTCTAAGTTTATAACGTAAGTGTAAACGTAAGCGTAAGAGTAAACGCGAAAGAAAATAAACGCTGAAGTAAATATAAATTTAACAATTAAAAAAAATGACAATAATAAAATTAATGCTATGCATAAAATCTAAAATATAATAAAAGATAGGCATCATCATGTAAACAAAAATAGAAATAATGAAACAAATAATAATAATGTAGAAACAATTTTAACGAAATAGAAACAAGCACATGGTATAAATAAAACAATAATAAAAACAACATAATTATGTAAAAAGATAATAATAAAATATATATAAAATATAAACATTAACATAATTTTAAAAATAAAATATAAATAGCAATAAATATAGAAATAAACAATCAGAAAGACAAACGTATGCGTCAGCGTAGGTTTAAATGTAAGCGTAAGCGTAAATGTACACCTAAAGGTAAACCTAAAGGGATACGTAAACATAAATATAAAAGACCAACTAAAAAAAAATAAAACATAAAAGAAATAAAAATAAATGTATAAATACAAAAAAAACATAAAAATATACATATAAACAGAAAAAATTAAATACACACAGGCGTAAAATATACTGGAATATAAACATTTAAATATATGTAAAACAAACATAAAAATAAACAAAAGTTAAAAAACCAACCGAAAAACATGTAATGTGGGTATTCTTACCATTTTAAATTTTTTTTTTATTTTTGCCGGTCAAAGCTGATGACGATATTGGAGGCAAAGACTGTCGACGTTGTTTATCTTTATTAGAAGGGTTGGTCACAAAAATGTCAAGTTTTCTATCAGTGTTTTATCTATGTTTATATACGTAATCGTTTATATACGTTTAACCTAGATCGGGGTTTTTCCCCAGTTTAGGTTCCATAAACAGTTTTGGCAGTTAATTATATTGAACATCGGTTTCCCTCGTACTCGTACAGGATGCATTTTTTCTTTCTTGATTCTTCGTTCCATACATCGTTTTTATTTTAATGTAGCTTCATTTTAATTAACACTTGTTGACTTGTCTTTGTTGTTGCAACGTAATTAAATCTAGCTGGTTTGTAAGTTTATTTGTCTCCAATGAAGTGAATACCACAAATCCTGTCCTGTGGCCTTTAGGTATGAAATAAAACAATAAATAAATTGTAGATGCTTAATCATTGTAAAATTCTGCTTAAAAAAACGTAAAAAAATTATATTAAAAATGGTATTATATAGATTCACTTACTTATTTTCTTCTCCTTACAGTAATTATCCATTTAATTTATTGTTATCGCTCCTATTTGGCTCGTGGAAATTTTTAGAATTTTTTAGTTACTATTTGGGCCATTTTTCTTCCTATGTACTATACAATATTGTTCTTGCATTTCACTAAGCAAGGAAACAGCTTTAATTGACTTACAGTGACAGTTCGCCCTTAACGGTTTTTTTTGTATGCCAAGTCTTGTGCTGCGATCGTTTTCATTTCTCTTCCTATTCGCACCCAGCGATCTTGCTTTCTATTACGTTAGTGTAATTTTTCTTCAACGTTTAAGTTTGTTTACGCATGAAAACATATTTTTTACAATACATAGGCATTTTCAAGTTGAAATTAATTCAATGCAAAATTAGCATTGTCACTATAATTTTGGATTATGTGTGGATAGAAATCAATTTTTATAAGTCTATTTACAAGAATGCCAAATTTCTTTTCCGTTTTAGACCCATGTTAGAAATATTAGCAACAATGTGAAATAAATATTACTACTGAAAATAATATAATTTGTAGTTTATTTCATAGCAATACTACGTACCCTTATAAGGATCTTTGTATTGCGAATTCTACCTGTACTTTAAGTTTTTGGAATGTAAGCTTGAATTTTAATGGGATAAGAATATTTAATAGCTTTCATCGCCCATTTAATTCAATAAATCTGTTAAATATAATTTTCGGGAAAAAAAAAATCTTTGTTCTTCTTTAGAAAAGACAAAATTCTTCTTTAGTGCCGTTAAGCTTATAATCTCCATGCTAGCCTTTATAAAGTACGTAATAAAAACTTATTTTCTAATTTAAAATGATCACCTTCTAAAACAACATCCCGTCTTACGAGTAAATTGCTTTGACATTCGTAGCTTAAAAAGAAAATTATACGGTCCAATATAAATCCATACAATTAGGATAATGACTTATGCATACTAATAAATTCTGTTTACAATGTAATTCTCGTTAACTCAAAAATGAGTTAGTTTTTTTCATTCCGCTTTCAAGCCCCAATTGCTTAACCGGATCCTATAAAATTAACACGTCTATAATCTGTGTCTTAGAAATTAATATAGTATTTAACAAATATAGGATTACTTCCTGTTCAGAAGATAATTTATTTTTCTTATAATTAAAAAACCACCTTATTAGGTATATAAGTAAAAACAAATGTAAGTATGTATATTTATAAGTTACGAATGGTTGCTTGAATTTTAAAAATAATTTTCATGATGACAATAAAATATATTTTAATCCAAATTACACCCCTATTTTACTCTTTTCCATACGAGTAAAACCACGGTTCAAACCTAGCATTATATGAAATCAGCCGGCTCGTATCTAGTTTCTCGAAATATATAATTTATATGGTGCATTCATCTATGCCATAAGCAAACAAATAAATACTAATTAATTAATTAGGAAGATTTTCGTTAACGAATATAATAAAATGTAAAATCGATTGTACCATTTCTCAAATAAATATTTATAATGAAATAAGGCTTCATTGAAATGCCGTTAGTATGATGGGCGTGGAGTTTAAAGTATTTTATCTTTTCACAATAAACGACGTGAAAATATTTTTAGACGAAAGTTATAATATTTTACAAATTCTTTTTATTAATGTGTCATTTATCCAAAGCAAACTTTGGTTATAGGATGAGTTTTTAGCGATTTTTTTAACTCTTTGAACTGCCGCCATTTTGATAATGATGGACTTATTAAATTTATTTATGAATTTAACTTAAATTTATATATATATATATATATATACATTTGATTTCTGAGAACCATGATTATAATCGATTAAATTTATCGAGATCTCTGAAATAAGTATATTTTTATAAAATTCTATTATACCTGGATATTTATAGATCACTTGCTTTGGGAATATATTAAGTCATATAATATTAATATTAAGTTAAATATTTGTCCTTAATACGGAACTAAATATTATTTCCCTCTTAAATAAATAAATTACAAGTTCAGAAATAGACCTTTGTCAAAACTTCTATTTTATTCTAAAAATGTATTCATATTTTTAAAAGTTTTATTCCAATAATAATTCGTTCCCTTGATATAGCATTTTCTGTATTTGAATATTAAACTAAATGACTTATGAGTTTGTAAAATATAAATAACCCATTTAAAGGGGACTTTAATGACACGGTTCAAATTGCAAATATTAAGGCATTTGAATGTTATTTACATAATATCCAAAATAAAATGTCCCTTCCTAATCCAATTTAAATTATGATCTCGTAGAAGTCTCTTCTTAATGAAGATGGTGGAAAAACTCCTTTTTACGAGTGAGTACAAATGAAGTATATTTGAATATTGATATTTCAATAATCTTTTTTTAAATTTCTCAAACATTCGAGACCTAGAAATGAAAAGTATTGAGAATTAATATGATTTTCACAAATTTGGAAATTTCGCTGTAACCTGTACAATGCATCATATATTTTATACTTAAATATATTTTGAGAATACTGAGAGCTGTGTACTCATAAAATTTGTATGAGCTTTGTAATATATTGCCATTGAGACTAAACAATATGTAGGTGTTCATTTGTAACACTTAAATTAGATAATTCTTAATATGTTAGATTAAAACTATGTATATAAATTCTTGACACATAGCGGTTCCTTATTCTACGTCTACAATGAGCCAACTAATGCTGGCTTTGGAACGCTGCTTCAACTAATACGTAATAGGTATAATAACAAATAAAGATATATGTTAAATATAACATAATAAATAATAAAGTGATAATGTTTCTCGATATATTTGCTAGTATATGCGTCCTCTTCAGAGCAGACGTGAACCGCTTGACATACACATCAAATGATGTCTATGGCTGCTATTCTTTAAGTTCTTGTTAATTAATGAGTTTTTATGAATGTTAGATACTTAGTTATAGAAAATACTTAGCTAAATATTATATGGACATAATTGTTTTGTGTGGATATGTCGATATTCAAGTTTATGTACGTAATGCAATATTTTCATTATATTTTTAGTAAATTTTCGTTATCAAAGTAAATAAATAAATGAACGATCTTCAATCCTATGCCCTAAATACTAAGGATGTTCTTCACATTTTTCTGACATTATTTTGATTTCATTTCTTGAGTATTTTTTAAATGCAAATAATTACCTAAAATGGAATAATATGGTATAATATCAAGGAATTATTTCAAAACAAATTAAATTAATGTCAACAGAATTAATTTAAATAAAAAATTTTCTTTTGAATAATTGCTAATATTAAGTTATTCTACATATCCTGACAACAAAGATAGAATGCTGAACGAAAACTGATGAGATTTAGTTGTTTTTTTAAAAACTACCCTTAATAAGTTTTACATTTCTTATTTCATTTATTTGGCTATTAACCAGGAAAAACGATAATATTACCAGCGGAGTTATTTCCAATGAGTTCTTTTTTATCAAGAAATGCGAGGTTTATACGATTATGCCTCATATTATGGGCCTAGCATTTCATTGGAGATGAAATGTCAAATACTTAATACGAATTACTTAAACTTGCCTATGCAAGTATTGTTAAGACTCGTATATGAATTGAAACAACATTTTATGTGTCCTATATGTGCTTTACATATAAATGTACGAAATATGATTGCCCAAATAAAAATTATACATACACACACACACATGCACACACGCATGCACGCACGTGTGCACTCACGAACGCGCGCCCGCACACGTCCGCATAAACGCACGCACAACGATTCATGGTTGACCTTATCAATGATAGTAACAACAAAGACAAAGAAAAAGAAAATATTCGACTAATGAAGAAGACTGCTGATCATCCCAATCCGTAAAATATATCCAGCTCATCCTATTTTTCATCTTTGTCTTCATTTATTTCAACCAGTGGAAATGAAATAAATGATGAACAAGATCATCATAATAAGGCTACAATGTTTGATGGAACCTATCCAGAAAACTGAAATTCTACATTACGAGGTACCCTACCTCTTATATTGCATTGGTAACTTAAGTATACGCTAAAGACATACCTATCTTAAGGAATTTTGCAAATAACATTATCAATTTCACTTACGACATATTAAATTGTATCTTCCAGAAGTTCAAATAATATAACCATAGCTTCAACAATACTATACTAAGCTGCCCAAATTAGGCTAATCAGTTTCAAAATATTAAAGGTTTAGTTTTTTAAGTTCTAGATTTAGATGTGTATATAGTTTTTATAACGCCTTTATAGTTTATGATTGTCATGTTCCTAAAGTAGTACAAAAATAAAAATTTGATTTCACGAAATCGTTTTATTTCATTCTTTTCTTTCGATGTATTGTTTGTATTATAGCTGTTTGATTTATTAGATTTTCCTATAAGGAAGTCATTATTTAGGATAATGCTTTTACCAAAATGATTTTTTCGGCAATAATCAAATAAGTGGCTGCGTGAAAACTTTATAAATAATAATTTCAATATACAAACTGGATTCATTTAATAATGAAGAAAACATATACACATTTACATTTTCTTATATATATATATATATATATATATATATATATATATATATAAATTTATTACATAAACTTCATTGCTATGCATTGAGCAATTTATTCACGGAATTTGTTAACCTCCGCCGGCGGTAGGCGCGTAAGATTGGGTTGGCTTTGTGCGTGCGACGTGACATTCGAACGCGTAGCTAATTCTAATTCACGCCAATACGCTGTAATGAGTGAACGCGTTCACCGATTTATATTTGAACTATTGATGGAATAATAGCAAATATAAATAAAGTTTGTGAATAAATGTAGGTGAATTTCGAAAATTGTGTTGAACAACGATGTGAATTTAAATGTGAGAACAAACAAAATTTTCATTAAATCTCTGAACCGCAATTTAAATTTGGATTGTCACATTCGCTCATCAAATCATCACAGCAACTCTCAGATATACATTTTTTTCACATCACTGTCTTATATTAAATTGTGTGTCTCAAATTAAATTATGTAACATTATATCCAAACTTACAAATTCATTCATTAAATATAAGTAACTAATTTAAATTCCAGTAAAAATAACATGGTTTCTAATAAAAATAAAAAAATATTTATTCATTTTATTATAGACGTCGTCACGCTAACACCCGTGGTCGTTTCAACGACACAGTCGACCTACATTCCTAGTTTTTTTTATAGTACATAGCAGATATTAAATCACTTAATAAAGTAATAAATTTATTTTTTTTTCAACCCTGATAACAAAATAAATCCATTTTTGGTCGCGTCACGGCAAAAATGCTTTGAGTGTACATAAATCCATCATTTTTAATATACGAATATATATAATTTTTGTCAAGATTTATTATATATAAATTGTATATAATTTTTGTCAAGATTTATTCACCAACGTATATTATAAATTGATACCTGAAATCTAAATTTGTATGCAATGAAAAAAAATTCTGTTTTACTTTATTTTTATCGTTCCAGTCTGGCCTAATCACTAAAGGATTTTCAACTGATTTGTAATAGACATGAAGATATTTATTAGTATTTTAGAAGTTACTTCATAAATTCATTATGAAGTAAAATACACGTATATTCAAAGTAATTTGTTCGTTACGTGTACACATACGTAAAAGGGACTCATAATAGAATTATTATAAAAGTTATAAATTTTTCATATTCCTATTTTTTATTAAAATACGGTATGTTAACGATAGTTTGAGTAAAATTACCGCTCATTATTGAAAAATATAAATATAATTAATATAATCGATTAGCTTCAAATGTTACATTTTTGTATGATTTATAGTTTGGCCACTGTCCGAAATAAAGGAGAAATGATCTTAAATTGCCTAAAATCATCACATCTTAAATTTATTCTAAGCAACACGTGCTTAATATTTAAAACTAATGAACGTATTCTGGCTATTGCTGTCTGGCTATCTGTGCTGATAAATAGCATTTGCCTTTCTTAGTTAATTATATAACACGTAAAGGTGTTAGAATAGTTATATAATACACAAAAGTATTAAATTATACATAAACGATTTTACCACATATATTTATTTGAACCACGAACAACCGATTTCTTTGTTTGATATAAGATTACTTTATTATTTCCAAAATATTGCAGTTCTTATAAAATCTCGTTGATTGAGGGCGATTTATGTCAGTTTTCTTTAACCTAACTTAAGGAAATAACCTAACTTAACGAAATCTTCAGCAATAAGGAAATAAACTAAACTGATTGTATAAAATTCTTTGGTAATGGATAACATGGAAGGCAGAATTTCCTAGAAATAATTGAGGTAATTTATTGTTTCCGAATTACTTAATTACCCAACAAAGCGTTGAAATTATATTTCACTATATCAGTAAACTCAGCAAGAAGGTTTTACCGGAGACGAGTGATCATTTTGTTAGCAAGGTTGCGATTTATTCAATAAATGTTTCTTTCACGTTTTTAATCATTGTAATTTTAGTTGCTAGTTTATAATTTAATTATTTTTTATTTCCAGAAATTTGAGAATGATTAAGTGCAAATGAAGTTGATTAGATCTATGAACAAAGACAGTCAAAATTATGACACAAGATAAGTTAATAAAGTGACGGCCTTCCAGCATTGGCTTTGCGTTAAATAAACAAAATTGGCGTTTATACATTTGTTAGCATTTGGATTTATTCTACAGAACAATTTATTTAATTGTCAAGTGATGGAAAAGATCATATATCTTTTCCATCATACACCTTTATTGAAAACAACCCTTAAATGCGAATCGAAGTCCCTCGTCCAGGTATAAATATACATTTAAAATAGATTTATACGTCACTGCTGTTTTTGGAACTGTCTGATAGCAAAATTAATGTTAATATGATAACTTTTATGCACTGCTAAATAAAGTCAGTGAGGCGACCTTTTTGAACATTTTGTTCTGTTTATTGAGCTTTCACTTAACCAAATATAGTCCGATTGAAATAAAATAAAATTCGTTTTAAAGCTGAGATTTCGTTGTTATTGATATATTTTAATACACTGCCTCGCCTACGCTGCAGAATTCTGGATTGAAAAGTAAAATAAGTCTCGATTTTTTTCAACTTTTAAATATGGTGAAATAATTTTGTGAAATGCTTGGCATTAATCGTTTTGTTAATGTAAGTGCTTCTTAAAGTGCGAGCGTTTTATTTTAATTTTTTGTTTTTTTCATTTGACGCACATTTGCAATACAATTACTTTATTCACGAAGAGTTCATTAAGAGTTTATATTTCAAGCGTATATTAAACTCAATCATTACACTTAAATATTTCTAGCAATACCATAAATTTTAAAGAGTCTAATATAATTATTTAAAAAAATTATATGTAGCAAAATATTTAAATAATTTACTTAGGGTCTACTCAGCAAGAGCAAGAAAAACCAAGAGGAAAGTAAAAATAGAATTTGAGTTATTCACTATCTCGGATTTCATCTTTCTAAGTTTAGTACACTCCTCATCTTCGTTTTTTTTTCGATAAACGGTTAGTTTTGTTTACATAAACCATGTGTAAAAAAATTAAATATAAAATCATAATAATTGGTAGTCTTAAGTTATGAGTTAATTTATTTAATTAATTATGTAAGTCTTTTGCTACAAAAATATAAAAAATCAATTCAAAAAGGTGACATTAAAATACTTAACTTTAAAATGTTTAAGACCATGAACGCTTAATATAAATCATAATATATTTACCTCAAATTACGGAACAATAAAATGTAACAAAGCGGCCAGGAATTCACTAATTAACTGTTTCAGCTTATATTAATTTAGTTTCACCTTTTTTATAACTTCTCATAAGAGAATACAGTGCGTAATTTTGAATAATTCAGGTTTATGAAGTAAATATAAACATATTGAAACTTTGCCTGACAAATTTAAAGATAACTATGTTCTTTTATATCTTTTCATTCCAAAATTAGACGATTTTTACGTTTCTTCTGAAATTAGGCGACTTGTAACTATATTAACAAGCATTTTTTGCTTAAATCCTAACACAAATTTAAATATAATGAGTGTATCTTTCGAATGATATATAGTTTATGGACTTGTGTTGCGAACTTCTGTAGATATAACATTGTTATAATTGTAGAATATTTTTTATGAATTTAAAGAGAATTATACTTTATAATGCAATAGGTTTTGAGTATATTTGGCTTCAATTGCGTAAAAACTCATTATCACTTAATTTGTTTCATAATTAAATGAAACTACGTGATGTAGTATTATTTCTACTTTATTTAAATTATTTGGTTAAGTATTAAAATAAAGTAGAAATAATACTAAATCACGTAGTTTCATTTAGTTTTGAATAAAAATTAAGTGAAAATTGATTTTAACAAAAAAAATATTTACCTCGTACAACGTTTTAAACAGGAAATTAAATTTGGGGATGTCTTTCTCATTGAGGTAATTTATTGTTTTGAAGCGCCTAATTATCAGACTACGTGGTGTAATTCTGTTTAATTAATCAACTAACTCAGTAAACAGGTGTTGATGATGTCATGATGAAATGGATATTGTTTTGCCGTTACTCGCTCATGGAAATGAGCGAATAAGGGCAAAACAACATCGCAACGCTTATATTTTAGGAAAATATTCCTGAACTACGCTACGTAATAATTCAAAATTTTTGGTCATTTTTAAGTGAACTTATCGATTTAGGGTTAGTTCCAAGAGGGAGGTTAACTGTTTCAAAAATCTATTGTTTGTGGTTATATCACGTGCGGGGTTTACCAACAAAAAAAAAATTTTCTCTCATAATTAATAAATCCCAGGGAAAAAAACTTGGAATTGTTTGAAATCGAGTTAAACTCAGAGTATTCGACTTGTGGGCATCTGTTTGTCGCATTATCCAAAGTAAGAATTTCAAAAACTAATACGTTTTACTTCTACTAAATAAGAAAACTATGAATATTGTGTGTGTACTAAAAACCAAAAAATATTAACAAAAAAAGTAATTAAAATTAGAGATATTAAAAAATAAAGTGCAACAAAAAATAAATAAAGCGAATATGGTTTAAAAAATCAATTCATATACCCATTTCCGTTAAATAAGACTAAATCGTAGGCAAAACCGAGTACAGATATAATTTTTAAGGTTCCGTAACCAAACTAGGAATCCTTAGAGTTTCCCTATGTCCATCTGTATACCAAAGCCGTTTTACTTCCAGACTATTATTGTATAAAGCTGAAATTTAGTATAGCTTAAATTTAGTATAGCTATAACACTTACAATCTTTTAAAAAAATTAAACGTACCTCCCCTGCTTAAAAATGTGAGGTGAATTCTTTTATACGCATAACCCTATGTGGAATATCTTTGAATAAATTTTTCAAAAATACTGGAAGCGTGTCATGAACACTTTTGTCATACAAAGATCAGTTTAGAAAACGTTAAGCTTCAAAAAGGTCATCTTTGTTAGAGTTTCTCGCCTCCGTATCCCCATCGCCTATCAGCTATTTTTTAATATCTGAAGAATATTCACGACAATAATATATATAACTAAATTAAAAGGAAAATTATTGCAGCTATGTTGGCTCTACTAATTTACGAGTAACATCGTACTAACTTGCGACATGTAGTTGGGTCTATAATAAGTTCGTAGTACGTGACTAGAAATATACTTTGAATTTAACATAACTTTGAATTTTAAGATCGATATTTAGAATGTCCTTGAAAGATATTCTTCCTCGTATATCTAATGTATTTATTTTTTTTATATGATCAGGAATAATATATTTAAATATGTTCCATGCTTTGTCCTTATTCGAATATACGTCTGTGAAAGGTACAGTAGGCAATACGTTCTAACAAATTAATATTTGATAATAGTGTAACAGAAACGAAACGAATACGAAATTCTTATAATGCGAATTTTATTCGTCCTCGACAGCCTTTTTTGACATGCATAGACGTTTTGCTTTTTTAGTTAAATCTTTGATGGCCAAACTCAACGTAATATTTTGAAACTACGAATATCTTACAAAATAAAAATGGTGTCTGTGAAATATGAAAGGAATATTTATGACATGACCACACTATTACAACGGTTGTAGTTTTTATTTTTCTTTCTTTTAATTAAATCTAGCCTATAAACAGGTAAGAGCAACGGTACACAGAACATCAACGATAAAATGAATATTAACTGACAAGCAGCTGCAAAAGTTTCTGCAAACGTAAAAATGCCAAAATCATATTACCTTTGCGCTTAAAAGCATTAAACTTCACTTACAAACTTTACTTACATAGCATTAAACTTGTAGAATAGTTTTAAAGGCAAATAATTCTTGACCTTTATTTGTGTATTCGTGCACTAATATTTTTATATTTGTGTACACGGATATTCATGTATTCCCGTAGTCATGTAATCGTGTCAGTGTTCTTTCATTGATTTTGAACAAAAACTTAGAACAACTTAACCGATGTTTCAGTTTTCCAGAACTGACTCCATTCTTATTTGATAAGTGTTAAATATAAATAATGTACAAATTGTTTATTTATTGAATTACCCGTGAGTCGTACGCATCAAAAAATTATAGTCATACTCACCAAATATGTTGTCCGACTTGAAATAAACAGGTAAATCAGAAAAATATTGGAAAGGTTAAAAAATATTTCTGAGACTTGTATACCAAACCAATGACAAATGTTATATCAAAACAATACTTTGACAGTTTGAGCAGTACCGACTTCATCTGACATTCTTTCATAGTCATAAAACGATAATGAATTTGAAAAGATACATTTTTTGTTTTGTGACGTTGAATATTGTTGCTCACGTTTATTTGACTTGCTAGTATCAAATATTGTGTAAAAATACGATTTACCAAATGTTTTACTGTATCAGGACGAAAAAAAACTACGAGAGGAGATTGAAAAAGATGGGTTTGTATATTAGATAATATTTGTATGATAACACTTGGAATGTTTTTATGTTTATATAAATATGAATCCCGCACGTAATATTTGTAAGTTAAGGTAAATTGTTTACGAAATTTTCCTTTACCAAGTATACATTTCATAAAACAAATGTTACAGAGAAAAAAAACAATTTTGCTGATAGTTTAATAAAACAGCAAGCTTCAGTACTTAGGAAAAAAGAAAATATAGTTATATTTCTGCTATATCTGCTCAAAAAACCTGGCCTATATTATGAATAATATTTAATCTACCCTCCTCCCCCCTACCGGCTGGCAGGTAATTTTAAAACTTCTAACCATTGCAATATCAAAGACACAATCGATCTGGATTTGATTATATATCAGTCATCGGAAAATTATTTTATCACTCGAACTAAATTTAATATCTAATAAACTTAATCAAATAACTAATTTTATAGAAAGTAGGAATATACATTTTTGATCCGTGTTTTCAGAAATGACATTATTTCAGCAAAATGGGAAAATTTTAGAGTGAATGACTCTTCTTTATCTCTTTTTCAGTAAGAAGAACTATTTAAAGGCTTTGTTATTGAAAACGTTTTTCAAATTTTGAAATAATGATAGATTCTTTTCACATAATTTTAAAGGTTATGTGTTTAAAAACATTGCTGGCAAGTACACTTTTATTTCTGTCTATTATTCTATATATGTGAAAGAAACTTACGGAAAACTAAAACTCTTGCTTGAAAAAATAAAATATGAGCACTATTTATTTAACCTATGCAGATTCTGAAAAAAAATTGTATTCAACAGGTAATTATAAAATGCTCTGTTTTTTTTTGCATATTCGTGACACAGAAAATCTATATCAGGTAAGCCTAGCCATCAAGGGAAAATTTTACATTGTAAAATTTGTACCATCCATTTTTATTGCAAAAGAGAGATTTTTGCACTGCATCTGTTTATTTAAACATTTTGTAAATTTTTAATTAGAAAAATTATTTCCAATGTGTTAAACAAGAATCTACATCTATCTTTTTTCCGCAAAACTAAAAAAAATGCTTCATTTTGTAAAAGATATGACAAAAAATATTCCCTGTATTTTTTTAAAAACTGTTCAGTGAAACAATAGTAACTTTTGTTTGAAGCAGTAGTAGTTTTGAAGTTAATCCCGAACCAAAGACAGGATTACTCCATCTGGTACATCCAGTTATATTTCTTCTATCCAGAATAGACTGTAGGGCCAATAAAATGAGAGAAAAAATAACCTTCTACAACTAGCAGCTTAATTAACTTCTGGGTATTTAATCGATCAAAACTAGAGTTTTCATCGCTACCGCCATACCAAGAGGACTTCTGTATGTAAAAAGAATACACACAATTCGATATGTATACCACACATACATAATTTATAATAAAATTACACTAATATTTTCGGTGAAAAAACAAAAACACTTGCGTAAGGTCGCGCATATGGGATAGGTGTATAAAGTCTCGAAATAATATACAGATTGTATCCTTTTCATCTAAATACTTCGGAACTGCCAATAACTTTCATCAAGTCTCAGAAGTAAACAATAAATTATCACTTTACAAAAATTGAGTTCGATAAAAGAAAATGAAACTGTTTAATTTAAAATAATTTTTGATAACATTTTCGTAACCGAAATAAGCATATCGTTTATGCAACAGAGAAATCATTGTTCTAAATTTGTCCTTAAAAGTTTAGTAATTTACCTTATTTGCCATATGACTATGTATTTTATTCGTGTGAATTCATGTCCACTGTTTCTCATCTCTCAGTTCACCCGTAGTTCTATTTAGGGCGAATGTTTTTTTGTACAACATGTGTATTAAGATTAACGTCAATGCTGTAGTATGTGATATAGGATTTAACTTTTATTATAAAACACTATAAGGTACGTTTAAAGACAATTCATGGTTAAAATTGTTTGAATAAATAAGTTTTCCTTTAAAACATAAATATTAAATTTGCATCATTAAACTTGGAATTAATAATTTCATTAACATGTTTACTTTTTTTTCAATAAAATTCTAAATAGTACGAAATAATTTAAAATAGGAGAAAACGCAGCTGGTAAAAGCAACGCTTATTTTTGTTAAAGACGCTAATGCCTATTTAATTGAATATTTTCAGTATGTTCTAAATTTGATACAGCGATATTTCAAATAATTGCTTATTAAACGACATATTAACATTGCTTATTTATATATTTTTTTACATTTTCTTGTACAATTGTAACAACAAAATCTTAATAAATGAGTTTTAATATTTCAGTTATCGGTTCGTTTTGAAATTTAATCCAAATAATATAGACGAAATTTTAAATAATTATGCATTCGCATTGGACTATGATTATACGGATACCATTTATTAATATATATATATATATATATATATATATATATATATATATTATGAATTTTAACACCATTTTTGATTTATTTTTCCTAGTCCCTTGTTAATATTGTGATAAATTTCAAAATGACTTTCTAAAAATTCAAATTCTAGAACGTTGCGATGCGCAACATATAAAACGATTTATAAGATTTCTTCCACTTTGGCGGACGAAAACCAAAGCTTCTTCTTTAACTACAGGCTATTAGCTAAGACGTGCCGTAATCGTTTTTAGAAATGTTATTTAATTACAAAACAAAATATTTGAAATAATTTTACAAATTTTATAATTATTATATTCCAGAAAATTAATTTTTAATTTCATGTCAATTAATCAATTACAACAGAAGACATCGCATACTACTTTTAAAAAAAAATGCGGGAAACTTTAATGTTTTTCAAAAAATTTTTCAACAAAAAGAACGAAATTTACCCAGTTAACCCTTAATCTGTAACTCTCGCATGAGAAATCATGTTTTTCTTTTCCGTGTGGTTTCTAATTAGCTCTATTACATAATGATTATTAAGTCCCAGTTTTCGACAAGTAGCTTATTATTTTTAATTTCGCATATGTTCGCTTCTTAATAAACACATGCTTTGTGCTTTAGTTCTAAATTTATACATTTATAAAAGTTGTAAATTTACTTAGTATCTTTATTCTTAGATAGAGCTTTAAAAGTTTTTAGACAAAACTTTTTATTTATTTCGCAGTATTTTCTCATGTATTTGATTCATTGATTTGTTTTGTGTAATACAACGTGCCAAATCTCTATTATTTAGAATTATAATAAATTTAAAACGTCTCCCGATTGTGCATAAATATTTTTATTGCATCTTTATCTTCTTTTTTATAGATCAAGCGCTAATAAAGAAATGTATTTTCTGCTCTTATAATAGTTAAAAGAAAAATAGTATATTTTTACCGTCCACAAAAAGACTCGTGGCTTTGAAGTATTGTTAATTTGAGGGTAAAAATAACAAAAAATATTAAATACAATATCTCATTCTATCATGATTCATTTCCAAATATTTATTACAAGCGTCTCTTATTTTCACGTTTGTACAAAATTATTTTAAATATTGTAAATAGCCTTAGGCATTTAGTTGTTTTATAAAATACATTCAACTCGTAAAAACTGTACCTTTAAAAACCTGATTCAACTTAAATTAAATACATAAATAATAGTAAAAATTGTAATAATATAAATGGTCCAACTTTATAATTGTACCAAAAATGTCTTTGTGACAAGAGGATATTTTTTTATTCAGGAATATATTAATAGAAAATCCAAATATATTATTTCAGCGCAAAATTATACTTTTCCTTCCTTCACTTCAAACTGGCTGTGTCTCCATCGAACACGAAGTAAATCCGTAAGAGTAACGACACTTTTCAGAAGTAAGATAATTTTCCTCTGAAAATTGCAAGTTCAATTCACGTTCACGTAACAAAATCCTATTTTGCTACATTGTGCTTAAACTTTCAATTTTCTTACACTACAAACTGGAAATATATACAAATAGATTACGTATGATAAATACTTTTGTATCATTTTCTTCGCAACATATTTTATAGATATTCCTGCTTTTTACAGTAAAATATGTCATTAAAGGTGCGACGGCGGCATCGCGTACTTTATCAATAGTGTGCTCGGACTCTGTACAATAAATTAATATAAAGTAAATTAATATAACAAATTTTTGGATTTTACAAAACCCTGAATTTTAAATGATTTTGAAACCCTATAATTAGTAAAATTATAAACTTGAAAAAGCCAAATTTTCATGGAAATCATTTAGTAACTTATGAAAATACAATGACTCCTTTTGTTGAAAGATGATTTTAATTTACTATAATCTACATTGTACTTTGACCTCTAACCTTATAACGCATGAAAGTTTTATTAAATCTTGTTACCAAGGTTGATATATAAATGAACGGACATAAATTCTAACAATTAAATTGTATCATAAAAACGTTTAAAACGCTCAAAACGTTGATATTAATTCAATATAAGGACAGTAACTTTTCACTTCCGTCCTATAAAAATGTCAATGATTGTTTAATTATATAACTTTTAATTATTTTACAGCACAATAGTCTGAACTATTCTTAAAGTACTCATAACCATAAAATCACATGTAAGAACTTATAATGTAATTCCACACCTCAATAATCCGAAATATCACACACCTCAATAATCAACCGATGAAAGAACTTGGCCTTCATTACCGTAATAGAAATATCATGTTAATGAAGGTTCGATCGCCAATTAACCTGACTACGTGCCTGGGTGATGTGTAACTAACCGGTATTTCCTTGTACCCAGGTAATTCCCGTATTTTAGAAGCCGTTATCTGCCGATTGAGTTGTTAATTGGTAGAGAAACCTTATCTGTTAGATGTAATTTTACCTGCAGTTTAAAAATAAGTGCATTTAATCTAAATTATTTTCTACTGCAGTTGAATATTTTAATCCACATGATTTTATTAAATGTTTTAAATAATTCAAAACCCATTAGTTAAACATATTTATTATTTAATATGATAATTTTTTTGACATTATTCTTTAGCTAGTTGCTGAATTTTGAAAAAGACGGAGCAATGCCGAATACTTCACCTAACTCCATTAAAACCGACCACATGGTGATAATAATCTTCACTGCCTTTATATGTTCGCTTTTACAGATTTTTTAAGTTTTTAAAACTACTTTTGTCAACTTAACATTTAACACCCTTTATTTGATTGAAATATATTAAAAAAATAGCAAATTTCTATAATGTTATAATGCGATCGTAGAAATACGCTATTTTGTTTAAGACTGATATAATTAAAAACGTCTAGAAGAGATTCTATAAGATAAAGAGTCCGTTATGTATCTTTAAGTATCAGTTTTTTAGGTTTTAATAACCAATATGATATGATTATAGTCATGTCGATGGCTGAAACATAATTTTAACACAGAATTATTAATTGAAAGCATTCAGATACTTCTGCTCTATTGAAGTCTTTTTAAATATAGCAAGAGTCTTCAGTTATAGATAAAGATAAAGCTTTAAACATAAAGAGACTTTTGAGAAAGAAAATTTTTGACAAAAATTTGTCGAGTGGTATAAATGCAAAAACACTACAAGTTAAAGAAGATAATTTTTGGAATACGTACATTACCACCACAATTGAAAATACTTCTTTAACAATGAGTTTCCGAAATTTTATCTGAGTGAGTAAAAATAAATACACCTTTTAATTACAACGTTATTTGGAAATTAAAGATTTAGGTAAACATAAATCTAATATATTTTCATCCAACCATTTATAATTATTAATACTATTTTCCTCCGTGTAAATATATCGGTTAGTATGTCAACTAATTTGCATATAATTCACTAACACATTGACACAAATCTACAGAAATAACTTTGTAATGAAGTTGTTGGGAAATTAAAATATCGTGATTTTTACATATTTATTGCCTCAGCTAACACGCAAAATATTTTATAATGCAAGCTTCTTAATTACTATAGCGTTAATATTTTTCAAGGACAAGGACATGCCAATTACATTGGCACTCATTAACTTACCCTTGTTCTATAATGTTATAATTTAGTAGGATAACCCACCAGTAATCAAGTCTTACTTTTCCCGAATAAATAATAACTCAACTCTTAATTTTCCCGAATAAATAAATAAATTAATTACTAAGTGGGACCACTTAGTAATTTATTTATTTATTTATTTATCTACTTTAATGTATCTAATTGATACATATGGCGGACTTATTGCTACAAGAGCAATATCTTACAGCCAACCACAACACCAGTCCAGCCCCGTTCGACGAACGGCCGGGAATCGAACCCGGGTTGCCGCGGTGCGTCGCATCGTCAAAGGTCGTATGCCTTGTGATCAACCCAACACACCACGGCGACGACAAATTGAGAACGTAATTGAGGAAGGGTTAAGAATGTAGTTATATTTTTGACGAGAAACATGTACGTCTGCGGAGTTTCCTATAAACTTTATGAACATGCAATACAATAACTATGATATAAAAAATAGGTTAAATCTTAATCTAGATTGTTGTAAGTTTTATACCAGTTTTATTGGTTTTATACCAGTGCATTTATTTATTCTTATTAGGGTTATATCATATTACTACCTCTTGCCAGATTCTTAATGAAAGTCGAGTATTGCTTGTTGGATATGTGAGCACATAGCTGAATTAATCAAGAAAGGTTACGTATACCAAATTATATTAAAGGAAGGGCATTTTTGAGTACCAATTTTAAGTTACTCCTAATTTTCGTGTGTGTCAACAACATTTAACAAATCGTGATTAGGATATTCTTAATCACTATGAGTAAATAGATAAATTTTCTAGTACGAACTTTGTAGCCACGCTCAGTGAGCTAAGTAATTCTTATTTAAAATTATGTTTTGAAAATATTGATATCATGTTTGACTTAGAATTTCATTACTGGACAGGCTTATTAAAACTAACTTTTTAAATACACTGAATGAAACACCGCAGTTAAAAATGTTTAAACTACTTGAAATAACTCTCAGTATACATTTAATAAAGTTAAAAATTAGAGAATCAAATGCAAGAACAGGCTTATTTTTTGTGAATCGGAAAGAAAAGTAGTCAAAAAATATCTATAAGAACAAATTCTTCCAATTCATTGAAAGATACATCATATCGGCAGAGAGAACTATATAAACAGCAATCTTCTAACAAAAGAGGGTCTATTTTGTAAAACAAATGAGTTTAAAGGAGACAGGTTAGCTATTGCAAAATAGGATGATATGTACTTAATGTACAGAAACCTATTTATTTATTTCAAAAATTATATTGATTGCATCAGTTTAGTGATTTGATAAAATTGTTTTAATGGTGGCTACTCATAAATAAATTATAGATGTTTTTCGTGCATGTGCTACAACTGTGTGCGATACAGAATTTAGGAAGCAATAGTTTAGTGATGAAAATAATAATTTAAAACGGTACTTTGTAAATAATGATGTTTTAGGTAAAGGTTTCAATAATGCTTTAGATTCCCTTGTATCCTGAAATTACTTAGTGAATAAGCGAGAATTATTAAAATAAAGAAAGACACAGTTATCGATAATAACAGCTAATAAACCTAGATATGTTACTATATTTAAATGGATAGTGGAAATGTTAAACGTATGATTTAAAAGAAACTTTAGTAGATATCAAAATATTAATTTCATAATTTAATAAAGGTTTTAGGATTGCAGTATTAAAAATGCATTCCATCCAAAAACGAGGATAGACCCAATGTTTTACTGATTTTGAACCTTGCCTTATAGGGGCAAAATATGCAGGACCACTTAATTTATTATGTAATTGAAAATAATATTAATAGAAGGAGAGGAGCATTTAGCCAGAAAAGTTCCGTCTGTATACACGAAAACATTTCACGGCTTGAGCTTTTTTCATCTCTAACAATATCTGATTAGATTTTGTTTGTATTAAAGATTTACCAAATCAAACAAGCTCGGTCTTACTAAGATGAATACATTAGACAGAATTATTTTTTTGAAGTAAATGTTGCTGATTAAGTAGGTGTTTCTTTTATTCGAAAAATATCGTCATGACAAGAGAAAACCCAAGGTAGAATAAAATAATACATCAAACCGGTAAAATATATTATACATACAATCTTTTCAATTTAAGGTATGGCAATTGGGATAATAGAGAGACGCTTAAGATGTCAACGAATCACAAATATTTTGGTATTTGCAAGTAAAGAAAGAGTAAATTAATTATTTAAAATAATGAAATAAAGGAGTATAATATTATTTACGTATTATTATATTAAATCTATAGATTTAATGTGTTTATTTTATTAACGATGCTTAAATTTAATACATTTTAACCAAAAATATTGTGTTATCCTCTTACCAAAGGTGTCCGCATTAACACTTATTACTAACTAAAATTATTTATGCTTTATTGCTAACTAACGCTATTTTCCACTGTGTAGTGGATAACTGGATATAAGTTAGAAAAAGTGCAACGTAATAGACTTAATATGACATGAAAAAGGAAAAAAAGAATATAACAGCGCAAGTTCCAAAGAGATTCTCTAAAATGAATATGTTTTTAAAATAGATTACCACATAACGGTAAACACATTTGTACTACACTTATACCTATAATCTTGATGCGATAGAAGAAAATGTCCAAGTGCAAAATAATATTACTAGGCCGTAGAAATACATGTGTCATTCCACAACCACATTGTTTCACTGCAAACGTTACAGTCATACTGTGCATATTTCGGTTCAACGCGTGGGTATATAGTTTCGTCAAATGCAATAATATTTTAATATTTATTTCATTGTCAAGTTTAAAAGTTATTTGCATCGTAAAACTTATAGAACACTAATTATTGAGGCCTCGCACGCTCCGCTATACGAATGGGCGTTATTTCCTTAAATTTTACATTCTGATAAGATTTTTTTCCGAGAAAATGACCTGTGGCAAAATGTTTGGCTTTTGTAATACAAGAAATACAAACAATTGTGAAGAAAATTATTAAAGCTCTCTTTGAGATCATCAATTAATTAATTTTTCTGGTCTGTTTTAATTGCTTTAATTTGTGAAATGAAAAAAAATACAAAGTAAAGAAACGGCTAGAGATACGTATTAAAAACAGGTAGAAAATTTTGTGTAATATTACATTATATACATATATTTCTATTCGATCTCTTGTTTTAGGTACTCTTAATCGTATGAGCTATTTCCATGAAAACTTCGAGTTTCAATGTTTGAGAATATTTAATTTTTTTTACATCACCCAAAGATAATTCAAATGAAACTTAAAAACGTAATTTAGGTGACGTCACTGTGGGTAATTTACATTTACTTTATTCCATTAATGTGACAAGATATAAGTACTGGATCAAATGCATATGTAAATACTATGCACTCCGTAAATATTACGCACTCTACGAGAAGAAGTGAATGCTTGAGTAACTTCTTCGCTTTGAAATATTATCGATTTCTTTAGAAATGGCACAATAAAATAGTTTCGTGGAAACTAAATAATATATTTGAAGCTTTTTTTAAACATTCATATATTTTTTCCGTTTCGAAGTATAAAATTAATTTCGGAATACAAAATAAATAAAAAAACGAGAGTTTTTAACCTGTTAAAAATTATTTAAAAAAAAATTTTTTTGAAGTAGCGGGATTCGGTAGCGATACATAAGTGCGCACGCAATATCTATATTGCTATTTTAGGGAATAGTGATATTAAACAAATCCTAGCAACAACCGACAATGGAAAAGAGGGTGGACAATTATATTGTCCAAAATATTTGTGTTGTATAAAAAACTTATTGTTAGACGCCAATAGGGCTGTTTCCATCAAGCATCGGAAAGAAAGATATATTTTTCTTTTTAAAAAGTACTCACTTTTATCGGTTTATTATGTTAGTCTATTATAAGGTAGATTCGAATATAAAACTTGGTGATTAATCGATTAGATACTAACTTGTAGAGCAACAAACAAAATTTTTCCAAAAAATAATTAAAACTATTTTATTTAGCATCTTAAAATTAAGAGAGATATTTGAGAAAAATATAATTTTTTCTAAACGTTTGAACAGTAGGTGTTTATTAAATTACCTTTTATAAACCTCTTTAATCATCCCACATAAAAATATTTTAAGAAAATAAATTGCATTCATAACTTCGACGTATTTCATAAGAAAATCTACTTATTTGATGTTCTGAAGGGTAAGAAGCCCTTCCTAATCCAATTTAAAAATTACCTCGCTGGGAAACTCTCTTATGATTACCTTTTCATAAGAAATTGGATACATATATTTCATTTATGAATGTATATTATTGCCGTGTTTGTATTTCTATGAATATAATGTAGAATATGCTTGTTTAACTTTGTGCGAAATATTTTTTATTTTCAGGATCTGTCTAAAATCTGAGACCGTTTGTCGTCGCCGTGGTGTGTTGCGTTAATCATAAAGGCATAGGGCCTTTGGCGGCGCGGCGCACCGCGGGGACCCGGGTTCGATTCCCGGCCGCTCGTCGAGCGCAGCTAGACTGGTATTATAGTTGGCTGTAAGAGGTTGCTCTCGTAGCAATAAGTCGGCCATATGTATCAATTAGAGACATTAAAGTAGATAAATAAATTAATTGAATATGCGTCTTTTCTTACTTAATAAATTAAATATTATTATGTTATTTCCTTGTCCTAAGCACAATGTCTACCCAAGTGTTGAGCGACCTCAGGTTATGCCATCTTTCATTCTACGCCCTAGACGGATTTCTTGGTGTCATTTATCTATTTTTACTATGTATAGTCCTTTGGTCACTTTTATAATGTAGACTTATTTATCTGACTAGAAAAGTTGATCCAATATTTATGATATCGTTTTACCATAATATTCATTTCGTAATAATCCTATTTTCACCAGAAATAGCCTTGAAACTGTCATGTTCAGAAAAATAAAGATATAATATTTTTAAAATAATTTTGAATGTTATTATAATTGTTTACTGAAAACAAATAGAATGTGTTAAATTTTGAAAACTTTTCCTATTTTTGCCCAACTGCGGCATGGCTCAAAATTATGGGTTACGATTTTAGTAGTCAATATACTGGTGGGTATATGGGTATAGATTCTATATCCTAAAAACTAAATTACTAGGCAAATATTGACAAACGAAGAATTGTTTGATTCGTGTTAGTCTTGGCGCATACTGGCTGCCATGTTCTGTTGGATGACATAAAAGGCTGTTTGATGATATAAAATATTTGTAGTCTATATTAATCTAGCTACTAGCTTGAGTGACAATGGTACCTATGAAAAGTTTTGCATTGGTTGGTTTTTCTCTTTAAACCTTGATGGATTTCATTCTTTTGAAACCTTGATGGTCTTTGGAAACCTTTATGGATATTAAATTAAAGGCTTTTTTAATAGACTATATCAAAAATATACTATCTTGCAAAAGTTTTGGAAAATAATGATAAACATTTAAATGGCATAATTTATTTCGATTCATAATTAAAGGTACGGAATGGAGAGTTTAAACGATAAATATTTACAGAATTTAAACGAAAATATATCCCTACATTGTGACAGAAATTCATTTTCAATTTACTTGCTGAATTTCTATTATATCGTAGGCGTTTTTCCAGTTAAGATCATAACTTCCATTTTATATTCTGATTTATGTCAAAGAAAATTTAATTTAACTTTTACAGTACATTGGACCAACTGATAATTCCATTAATTTTTTTTATTGTGATGGAATATTCATATAATATTCATCGGAAATCAAATTGATCTAAGAATATTATTAAGAGCGGCATACCAATTATAAAAAATTAAATGTGTACAATGAACGGTACGCGCATGTTGGTTCGTAAGGAATCCTTACATTGGATGTTTGTTAAGTATATATTTTGTGAATAATATATACTTAACAAGTAAGCATATCGAAAGAAAAAGAGTTAAATTTAATTTAAATTATAGTAGATAAGCAGTCAGAAATTGACTGTAAAGCATATGGAGAACACTCTTACTATATTCACATATAAATTGCCTCAGTGGGAAATGAAGTAATATAATAGGGCTATACTGTAATAAATCATTTCCAAGAAATGTTTGGAAAATTCTGTGACTTTACTCTTGTTATGTGTAATGAGGGTTCGGAACACTGCTAATATATCTTTAAAGTAATACATACATCGAGAAGAACATCACAATTATTTTGTATCACGATCTTAACCTATCTAGCAAATATAATAAATCATTTAGACACCCTTTTAAACATTAATAATAAACAACATAACGTAAAGCTTTGCCTAGTATCTTCTACCATAATCGGCCGTTTTTTTTATGAGAACTTTTAAAAATAGGTCGATTTTTTTATACCTTGTCATGCGAGCATCAACTGAAATTCTTGACTATTTAAGTACATAATAATAGTAAGTACATAATAAGCGGTAATAAATAATATGTGCATAATCTTTGAATGATGGATATTTTTAATATATAAATTTTTTGTCATGTGTAAATTTAAATTCTTTCTTTCTTTGAATTGCAATGTTTTGAATATTCTTTCAAACAATGGTTCAATTTATTTTTACGGGCCATACATTACTATAATACTTGCAAATAACTATTAAGACAGTAAGCGTTATACGTTTCATATTAATATGCTTCTCATATAGCATATATTGTACACATTTCCTATAATACAATAGGTTCTGAACAAACTTCTATGGAAACTGTGTTCACCCAATTATCAGGTGTAGAAATGTTTACATAAATAAATATTATTCGCGACCCAAAGAAAATATTTTCAGAAGCATAATTTCTCTATTTTTTTCCAATTTAATGAGAATCAATTATCAAATAAATCCCGACTTTTATGAAGAAAGGAGCTGGCTTCCTCGTGAAATTAAAATATCATAAATTGGTCTCACTAATTCGTATATTTCAAATATTCACCTCAATGTGCCTCTATGCACTGTTCGCCTCTATAAATCTGCTGGTATGCAGAGTTATAAAAAAGTGTTTTTCAATACTGGTAAAGTCAATCATATCTATCTGGTAAATTATTTCCATAAGTGGTATGTGTAGTATTCGACAACACTGAGCACGAATTTATAATACAAAATTAAGGCAAAGAGAGAGAGAAAGAGAAAAGGAGGGCACTTACATACCTTGGCTGCCTGAATTTCATCATTTATTGATCGAAGCAAATGTGTACACCAACATATGAAGATTTTTATCGGCGTTAATTTTGGGCGCAAATGAATAAGGAAAACGATTTCCACGAATCGGGAAAAATATATTTAAAAAACCTCGCGGATCTTATAAGAATTTTTTTATGTTGCCTTCGCGGGTAAAATAAAAATTTTTAGTATAACAGTACAGCGTTGGTTAATCAAATAAAATTACGTTATGAATCGGTGTTTCGTGAAGTTAGGAGGTTACTAAAACGTAAGAGCATCTGTTTATTGCACTGATTTTTCAGTCCATGAATTCAAAAATTGATTGATATTATATTTTATATTTGAATTAAATACCTTCGGTATATTTACTGATTTCAACATTTGTGTTCTTCAAATATATGTTATTCATATCTTTTTTCACAAAAATACACCTGCTACGAAGATTCCGATTTTTTTTATTTCAACCTCATTTTACTATATCTTCATAAATAATAGTCAAAACTCCAAATTCAAGGTCTTCTTGAAAGTTTTTATATTTAAATTAAACATTATGAAAATTGAATATATTCCAGAAGCCACATTTGTTCGATCGGGATAAATATAACTTACGTAAAAATCTCAAGTTTTCTTTTAAAATATAACTTTCCTCCGAAAATGTTTTCATGACATTTTGGTATGAAGAAAAACGCCCTAAACTGTATGTCAACATACAAAACTATGATATTTAGAATAACTCCGTATAACGACATTTAATTTTGACAAAGTTTTCTTGAGAATAAAATTGTCTGTAGTGCGCTTATTTACAAAAAAAACGTTAAATCAATTAATTAGTATTTATTTTTTTCTATCATAGAGTACGTAGATACACCGACTAAACTTGATAGGTCGATAACGTCTACAATTAAATTAACCACTATTAAGAGGATGGCTCTGTGTTCTTTATATAATGAAACTGAATTGAAATATTCTCAAAAATACTAATTTAGTTTCTCCTGATCGTCTATTATTATTTTGGTTTATTTATTGCATATACTTTAATTTTGTTTGTTAATCAAAACGTCCGTTCAAATTTAACTTAAATGCAAAAAAATTGTGCCTTGTACACTTTTCCTTATTATTATTTTTTCCGAAAAATTTTGTGAAATAAATCTTTGCCGACTGACATTTGCTATTAACTTTATCTTTCTAAACAATCGTTATTTATTATACGATTGTCGTAAAGTTAAAGTTTTAATGGGTTACATTGAAGGTAATATTCTCTATTATTCAAGTAATTAAGGCGATTTATTGTTTCTCGGTAACTCAATTACTGAGACGAAGTAGCAAAATTCGTTTTATTACTCTCAAGAAACTCGTTTAAAACGTACGTCCGATAGCAATTTTTGGTTTAATTTTCTCAAGAAAATATCTTAAATAGAAAAGGATAAAATTTCATTCATTAAAGCGTGATGTATTCAATAATATTTTAATATTTTATGTTTTATTTGTTGGTCAAATATCTTATTTATTAATTTAATCAAATTTATTTCATTGCTTTGTTTTTTTTTGGTTGAGGACGATATAAGATATGGCAAATAAATACGTCAATGATACAAAATCAGTCAAAATAATTAAGAAAAAACAAAAAAAGAACTTTTAATGGAACAGTTAAGTTGTCATCAAATCACATACATCAATTACTTTGGATTTGACTAAGCGCGACGATCTCGACATTTTATCCTTAAGAAGTCGGTGTTGGAAGTAAAATAAGTAATATATATCACTCCTCATTTTCAAACTATGAATAGCTATTTAGGGTTTCAAACCTTAAAATTAAAGGAACCGTAATCACAGAGAAATAATTCTTAGAAATAATTTTACATAGAAACTTAGAATTTGAAATAGAAATGAAATATTTTAAGTCGCATTTATATCAATTGAAAGCACTCCAAAATATTTGTATGATGATTTAAGAGAGTGAAAATTAAGTTCTTGTTCGTTTTATGTGGAAAATTTATGTACCATCTGAAAAAGTCTGTCTCGTACATAATTTAAATATTGTATGATGTTTACAAGAATCTTATCAAAATATCATTGCATAACTAAATATAATATCTCCAAAGATATGCTGGAAAACGTTTCAAAAATATATCAACCCCTACTACTCCTTCTCTATTCCTGTTTCTAAAAGTATTAAATCTGAAATTATGAACAATTTCTAGAAATAAACTTAAACTTTGTATAAAAACCACAGCGATAATTCTAGCTCTAATATATTTGAGAAATTTAAAATAATTTTCTCGCATGAAAGATTTACTAGGCGATATACAAATTCCTCGTTAATAATTGACTACATTTAAACCGCAGTATTATATTTAGCTAGGAAATTATATTTCACAAATAGTAAAATTCCACGATTTTGAGATTTTTGAACTTTTTGATATTTTTCACAAATAAGCACCTTGGCTAATTTTAGGGTGCAATAGTAGAAACTTTGTGAATTTCAATTTTGTGTAAAACTTATGTATAATTATGATATTAAATTTATGTTACAGTCTTCTATTTGCAATTACTATAATTTAAAAACAAACCTTAAATTTGACCTTAACTTAATTTCTTCTAAAATTGGGTTCTCGTGATATAAAAAACGTAGACTTGATACATTTTTCGTGACCAACAATTTTTAAAAACTTGTATTTAGTAGGGGATATTAAAATGGTACCAATTTTTATCTTTTTCCTTTTAATGGCGAACAAAGTAGTTTTGTAAAATGACTCAAAGCTTTGTTTCTTCAAGTCTGAATGGTCAGTGAAATTAATTTAATACTGCTTGATTTATCCAATCTACTTGAAATTTTATTGCAGCTTACAAATTATTAATTAATATTTGTATATTAGTGGCAAATAAAATAAATAAGAAAGAAAAAAATATATAATTTACCATTTAAAAAATAACATAAAAAATATAAAAATAATAGTTTTAATAAAATGTGTTTCTATTTAATATTCTCACTGAGTTCGTGTTACTAATTTCCCGGCTTAATATTAACGACCATTAAATCGCTTTTTGATTCGATAGCACTTTGTGCTGAAAATAAAATAAAGATTATGTTACATAGTCTATCGTTTTTACGAAAGAAATAGGAAACGATAGATAAACAGGGATGAAATATGTTTTCTTGTTTCTAATTGCTACTTTCGTATCAGATATTGCATGCTTCATTAAAAATAGTTATATATTAAAAAAAAATAATTTGTTAAAAGATGTTAATTATCTATTTCATGTTTTGGACTATGAATTTATTTTGGTCTATGATTCAAACTTAGACTTTGAGATTTTAACAACGACTTAGATACTTTCCCTAATTTAGTTTAGTGCTTCTCGCAATACTTAGAATAAAATATATGCCGTTTGATTATGCTCGGATATCAAGGAAATGCTAGTGCTGCTGCTGCCGAAAACTAACCCAGTGATCGTAATTCCGACTGCTGTCTTTTTTTACAGTATGCCATTTTGGCAGAGTATACACTGAAAAGTGACCGGTCCGTCCTCTTATCAATGTACAAAATTATTTGAAGTTCTTGCAAATGCCCCCAAGCTTCTGTTCGAAAATATGCTACTGATGATAAGATAATCCATGTGGTTACATGACTACGGACGTTACTTACTTACATGGATTTTCCCAGGCAGATGGGGATGGTCAGTACAAAATCTCAACCGCTTATCTTGACCGCTTAGTCAAAATACGGAAATATTTATAAAAATATAATAGATGAATTCTTTTATTGATTGATATTATACCTACTAAAGCAGCCAATGTTGCTCAATTTAAAAAAAAAATTACAATACTTATTTTATGAAAACCATGACTTTCACTAAACAAAAAATTCTCTTTTCTGATAGAGTGTGACCTTTTCTATCCGTGGTTGAAATTCAGTTATAATTACTTCTAACATAGGTATACCATTATTTACAGAACGTCTTTTTTTACATGGTGAAAAATAATAATAATAATAAAATTTGTAAGCAGTTTAGCGGAAATGCTAAGTAAATTTAAATGTTTACAGTTTCGTATATACATTAGTATATAGTGCCCTCGTAGTGTGAGTTCCACCCTTATTAAACAAGGTTAGATATATTTCACACCGATTTAAACTTATTTAATTATAAAACCTATTAAGTAACAGGTTTAATGTGCTTAGACGTACACACTAACATATAAATACCAAGATGTCACTGAGACCAATATTTATGGTCATGATGTATCAGTTATGAACAATTAACTTCTAATATGCTGCAGTTTCAAATTTATAATCTAGCCTTTATTTAAATTCGAAATATTGCAGAACAGGTACGAGATAGGCAGATGATCCAAAATAAAGAGAACATCAAACGATTCGGCAGACAAATTGTGTGTTCAGCAAATGGATCATTCACAGGGCACTGCTCCACTTTTCAGTATTTTACATAAAGGTGATGCAAGATACGGAAACATGAAAAATCTATCAAATATATATAAATATGTTTACATTACGGAATCCAATAAACGGGTATATATAAATATGTTTATATTACGGAACCCAATAAACAGGAACCAAATACCTGTACCCGTTTACTGAGTTCCGTAATGTAATTAAGAACCCTTAAAATTTCTTCACATTTAACCACACATTCATCCGTTTGTCACAACTTCAGAGCTTCTACAGTTTTAGGCCTATACAAATGAAATTAAGATGATAGAATCAAAATGTAGTGAAATGTAATAAAATATTTATTGTTCTTTCCCACATCTATGAAGTGGGGACTAAATTGTTTTTTTACGGATGTCATTG
Source organism: Druceiella hillmani (assembly GCA_039881145.1). Classification (NCBI taxonomy): domain Eukaryota; kingdom Metazoa; phylum Arthropoda; class Insecta; order Lepidoptera; family Hepialidae; genus Druceiella; species Druceiella hillmani. Next base: position 554,806 of record JAYKKI010000144.1, on the reverse strand, counting down.
AGTGTAGTATCAATCAATAGGTCTTTTAAAATATGACGATGAAATTCAACACTTTTTTTCATTTGTAAGCTCTGTTTGTGAAATATCAAACTTTTGAGGTTCAGAGTGTATTTTCCTTTAAATTTTTGACCGTGGTTTGAAAAAAATTTATACAATTACACATGAATAGGAATGATGAATATAAATTGTTCAGTAAACTTGCATCAACGATTGTGCGTTGCGACATGCAGAAGATTGTTTTTTTTCCGATGGTTGATAATATTATATAGGCTTATATTAAAAAGTTATGCCAAATATATATTTAAAAAAAATGTATAGAATTCGAATTTCTAAAAATATGTTATTTAAGTATTTTTTTAAATATTTTATTACATGTTTCATTTTTCAAACAATAAATTTTTTAATCCATGGAAAAATAATGAATTTTGATAATCCAAACAGATTATTTAAGTAGAACTAGAAATAAGTCACGAATAAAGAAATTTAAGGTTTCCGAAAAATTTAAGTGAGGCTTAGCTTTATAGTAATAGCTTTAGAATTTTCGAAAGTATTATTTCCGAAGAATATGAAAACAAAGTTTCAAAGCTAAATTCGGGTTAAATCTGATATTAGAGTCTGTGAACTTGATTTATCTACGCTTAATGTCGGAGCGCGCCGCAGGTATAAGCAAGCGGTCGGTGCGGTAATACCAGCCCTTTATAAACCCCTTCTTTCAATACCTTGTATTGTTAGATTAAGTAGAGCAGTTATTTTGAAGCATTTCTAAGAAAAAGACCATTATAGGTCATTAAACTGTCTGTATTAGATCAAATTAAGGTCGGTATTTCAACCAGTTTTTCTCCGCAATATACAATGTATGGAATTATTTTAAATACTAAATATGAAATAAACATCCGAAAGATAAGAAAATTGTTTTATGACTAAAGAGGAAAAAATATAAAAAAGGAAAGTAAAGGACAAAGTAAAAGTACTGATGTATGTTTTTGAATTTGTCTTTTAAAACATTTCCATTGATACCCTTTATGATGGAATAAAGTAAATTAATTTATACGTTTATATTTATGATGTGGTTTTTCAATTCATTTTTCTTGGTGTTTCTGTTTTGTTTTTATTTATTTTATGGATTTAAGTGATAAAATAAAAAATATATACACAACGTTCCAGGCAGCAATATAAAAGTTATTCAGGTTGTTACGACAATTAGTTTAGTGGTTTAGAACTTATTAAGGAATATGTCGTCTATGCACATATATAACATGCAATCTTCTCATCTATACCTTTAATTTGGCATTTCAATGTGATTAGAATAGAATATTTATATCATCCGAGACAAAATAGCAATCATTTGCCACCGTATTGCATTTTAAATAACCTGACAAATGCAACAATACCTCATTTCTCAATGTTGGTCTGGTAACTTGGTCCCTAGGACAGAACACATGTACTCACGTACATATACGCATAGACTGTTAAAATGATAACTCTTCCTTTCGAACTTGCATAGTCGGATAAAAACCGTATCTTTGTCCTCAAATTCTATATATTACAAAAATATTTTTCAAAACCTTTCCACGTCACTGGTGGAAACATCTCAAATAGAAAATTGGGCCATAAAAACTGTGACAAAATTTAAATTATTGGATACCTTTGGTCTTAAACGAAATCGAATTTCGAAATACGTGAAACCAAATACATAAAACAAAACAAGTTAATCTTTTAAGTTATATTAACTAAGGTAGCATATTGTTTATAAGAAATATGGTAACGATGTCGTTGAAAATCGAACGAAAGATATGCAAAATGGATCTATTCTTACTGGTTTGAATATTTCTTTGAAGTTTTTCTGATTAAGGCTTCGAGATGACCACGTTATAGTAGCAGGGAGAGCGTTTCATCAGTGTTTATCTTTATTAAAAGGCTTAGGGTTGGTGAAAAACAAAGGCACGGCTGAGGGAGCCAATGAATCACGCTTAGTTAAAACTTTAAGATCAGTCGTGGAATCTGCGAATATTTAAAAACCTGAAAGTTCTTTATATCGTATGTCCAGTTCCCAAATACCTCATTTAAGTTATTATATCAAAATAGTTGCAACGATAGATCAATCTATTATGGTATTGGTGCTTCGGTATATTTTTATATATATATATATATATATATATATATATATATATATATTTATATATATATACATATATGTATATATATATATATATATATACATATATATATATATATATATATATATATATATAAATATATAAAAGGCCTTAGAACTTGACAAGTTTCTACAGAATTTAATAGATATTTGTTATATGCATTGATGATAAATTACTTATCGCATGTTATAAGAATGAAAACAACTGAATTAGTTTTTGAAGGCAATTTAAAATTTAAGAAGGTAGCTCATTTGGAAAATATTGAGTTTATTTCAAAATAATACCTTAATTTTTAATGACGTTTGATGATTATTAAAATATTCAGTATACTAAAAGCTTTTGCAGCAAATTAATTTTTTTTATTTTCCTAATTACATTTCTTTGCTATAACTAAAAATTACTTTTTATTGTAGTGATAATATATATCCCATGATTCTTATGATATATATAATGCGTTTTGTTTTGCCGATTTTACATTTTTATACTTTTTATTTGAAGTATGTTGTCTTCTAGAAAACTACAATAACATTAATTTTTTACATAATTTATACTTAGATAAATACTTCTAGTAAAAAATTATTATATCAAATATCAATGTCAAAAATGTTTTTATTTTTTTAATATCTGTGAATATTAACAATAAATCCTATTGTATGATCCATATGATCAATTTTCTACAAAGAAGGAACTTCTTTTTCAGGAATAAAATAAGAAATATATACACATCATACATATTTATATATATATATATATATATATATATATATATATATATATATATTTATATATATTTATATATATACACATATATATATATATATATATATATATATATATATATATATATATATATATATACACATGCATATTTAAAACCTATTTTATGTTTCGTTTTCAACTAGACCATATTATTACACAGATATCTAACAAATAGTTCAAATATTTATTTGTTAAATTAGTTTTTATTTAAAATTGTATTTTATAGCTACGTGCCGAAGTATTTATAAGCCAAACATTAACTTTTAATGTTTAAAAGTCGGGAAGTTGTGAAACCATTAGATCGAAAGCTTTCCCGGGAAAATCGATAATAATTTTGGAAATCTCACCAGAATGAACACTTTATTAGTAACTTTTATTGAAATAAATTGCATAAGAAAATTATATGCAGAGAAATAAAATAAGCTGGAAAGAATACTTTGGTCAAATAATTAGCATCATATTATTTTAAGGGAACAGTGCTGAAAAAGGGAAAAAATTCACTTATGTATAGTTTCATCAACATTTCACTGCAATTTTTCTCAGAAAATGTTCGACTTACAACTCAAAACCTTAAAATAACCTAACCTAACCTAACCTTAGTGAATCGGCAATATAACCTGCATTATTTACTGTCCAACAAAATTTCTGCTTGCCTTAATTAGAGTCAATGTATAGACATAGTCGGTATATGTATAATATATATATTCTAAGATAAACCGGGGTCAGCCCCAGTTTAGTTTCTGTAAACAGTTTTGACAGTTAATTATAGGGTTAGCCATACAGAGTTTTACACTTTAACGCTTACAGTTATTTACCTCCGAATATGAAGCAACGCGTCGTTAATTTCTATTCTTTTATAAGCACAAATCTTGCCTCCGTTTGCGTTAATGTAATTTCTTTTCAATCTCTGAGTTTGTTTATATATTAATTTAGTGCACTGAAAATATTCTATCTTGCATTACATTAATTATCATGCCTGTAAGGTGTTAGAATATACATAAACGATCATATGCAAATTAACCAACTGAAATCGGTAATTACCTGTAATCTTATTTTTTTGCTGTTTTATTTTCTTATTTCTAAAACATTGCAGTTCTCGTAAAATATCGTCGAATGAGAGCAGTTTTCATAATTTTTTTAAATGGATCATTCTTTAACGACAATGAAATCAACTAAACGGATTTCATAAAGTTCGTTGGTAATAGGTGACATTGGAGAGGGAATTTCCTAGAAATCATTGGTTAATTTATTATTTCCGAAGTTTTTTATTACCGGAAAAAGTGTTGAAATTCTGTTCAACTACGTCAATGAACTAAGCAAAAAGTGTTATCCGTGACGAATGGCAATTGTTTTGTCCTTGTTTACTCATTGAAATCCAACTTAAATGAAAATGGATGTATGATTAGTGATGCTGTGCTTTATTCAATAAATATTTCTTTCAAATTTATCACTATAATTGTATTTATCATTCAATTATTGACGAGAAAACTTCTTTAAGCACACCATGTGCACTTTTTATGAGCAGTGAGCGAAACTCAGCCGTCATGGTCGGGTCGGTGATAATGAATCAGGTAAACTCGGCTTCTTTCGGCGACGGCCAAGCGAGCTCATTATTTGAACATGTGGTGCATCGTTTTAAGAATTACGTTTTATCTTTTATTAAATATTTTATTTCAGTAAAATTTAACACAATACGCGTATATTATTGTGTATAATCAGTTTAATATATATATATATATATATATATATATATATATATATATATATGTATATATATATATATTTATATATAAATATATATATATATATATATATATATATATATATATACTTTGCGTACGTTAACGTGTTCTCACTTTTAATCAACGGAAGTGACTGACTTACTTTATTCAAACTTTACAAACAATAGTCACAGAGGACACTAGTGGTTACTTAAATATTTTGTTCGGATACATATTTATAACACCCCTACTCAAAATACCTCTATCCTTTATAGACAACAATAACAATATAATGATTGGTCTTTTAGAGTTACACGTTGGCGACACCTAATGTTTTCACGAATACAAAATGTTTGACTGAGTTCAGATTTTAGTTAATATATATGGTATGTCTGGTATATAAATATTTAATAAATATAGTTTTATTGGTTATCATTTCTCCACACTAATGATGGCTTTATTCCATGTGCTTAGTTCTGTTATGAAAGGTAAGACTCACTAATAATTTATGTGCACTTTGATTGTCATTATCTAAGGTGATTTTATACGTCTTCTTAGTAATTTCATACTGTAAATTTCTAAGATATATTGCTTCTATACAAGCCTTTGAAATTGCCACATATTCATCTTCTGTACTGGAAAGCGCATAACACTTTTGCTTACAACAATTCTAAGATATAACAGATCCTGGTAAAGGGAAACAAAAACCTGATTAAGACCAGCTATCATTAAGATCGTTAGCTCAACCCGTATCTACATAACCTTCTGTATTATTATTATTATATTTTTACAATATTTTAAACCTATATTATTAGTTTTCTTTAAATTTTTTAATATCCCTTTTTTGCATACATCCAATGTTTCTCATTACAACAATTGTTACATTGACTTAGATATGACACTGAATAAACTATATCAGGACGTGTTAGAACTGTCAAATACATCAAACTGCCTATCAGCTGTTGATATGGACTAATAATTGATGTGCACTTTGATTATCATTATCTAAAGTGATTTTATACGTCTTCTTAGTAATTTCACACTGTAAATTTCTAAGATACATTGCGTCGGAAATAAAATACATTGAAATCGGAATCAAAACAATTGAATCGGGAATTAGTTATATACGGTTTTTGTATTTTATAATTAACTTTGTATTCAATAAATTGAGGCCGAATCTCCAATCTTGAAAATGGTACAAACATAATAAATACCGCTTAAAAATAGTGGGTAATTTTAATTTAAAATAAAAACGGATTCGAAAAATAATTAAATAAAAGAGAGAAATTTGTTGACACAAATGAATATATATGAGTACATATAAGTATTTGTACCAATGTATTATTTATTTATGAATATATTCATGTGCAAGTATAATATGTTTTTATTCTTACTTCATTCTACTATCATTTTCTCTATTTTAAGAAGTAAATATGGAGATATGTAAAACCAATAAAGCGTCCCGTTTTATCCTAAAAGCACAATATATAAATACTATGAAGAATTTATATGTATTAAAATTGTGAAATAAAAGAAATATACAAGACATACATTTATTTTAAAGAAGTCGCTTCTTTCTTCGATATTTAAATTGTTGATCACTTACAAATAAAAAAAAATTACTTATGTTTTCAATAGCTTCTATAACACTTAAACCAAACAAATATGAGTATTTAAAAATTTGCATATTATTTAACCATCTATGAGCACATATAAAAAAGCTTCCATTTTTAAAAATCTATGAAAAAATCAACAGACTGCAATCACTTTCTAAGTTTAATCGGAATCAGATTAAAACTTGGTTTTGAAACTAACTTAACATTTTTTTTTAGAAAAAATGTACGATCGTGAAATATTTTTTCAATGTTGTTAATAATTTTCTCTTCATAAATTAATTAGAGATACTGAGATAAGTAACGCGGTGAAAAATGTCACGCTTTTTTGTATTGCTTCTTTTATATAAATAAACACGTAATAATGTTATTGAATGTTAAAACTTTTGCTTATTTATTCGCATACTTCTTGCTTGTCAGTTACTTTTATACCCTTTAAGCATTAGTGGTAGAAATTCATTACATTTTGATGCTAATTCTTTGATTTTCTTAAAAAAATCCTAATGAAACTAGATATTTTTTAACAAGCATTAAAATTCTAAATTCATTTTATTAAGTGCTTAACAATTAACGTTTTTAAAGATATTTGTTAAAAATATTTATGGTAATTTCTTATTTCCCGTGTAGTACATTTGATAAACTAAATGTCTTCTTACTAATTTGCCCGTTTAAATTAACTTACGTGTGAATAAATAAAATGTTATTCTTAATGCTGCGTTTTGCTTAATCATTTTTACCCTTCTTCTAGTTATTTAAAAATGGATATTATATGACTAATTTACCTACTAAATGTTACACCCTAATTTTTAATGATCTTTGTTGCAATTAGAAAAATGATAGGTTCAATTAGAAAAATTTGTTTGCGAATATTTCTTTATTCAACATAAAGTAAAATTACAATTTATAAAAAAAAAGTTTTAAAATTCTTCTTCATTTCAAACAGTATTTTTTTTATCTGTGGACAAGTTGGAATCAGAAACGCTAAACAGTGAATAAATAGACACTATGTTCCCTTTATGCGTATTTTATGTCTATGCATGCTTTGAGTTTGGGTAAATAAACCAAAAATTCCAAAATAACATAATTTGTTCCTCCAGCCTCTCTGCAAATCTAGGCTTCGAGTATTTTATTTGCCATCGCAATTTGTTACATTTCGACACAAAAGCCGATTCGACCGTGTTATGAACATACAAAGGGTTAATTATGATTCGGCACGAAAATAGTATTTAAATAGTAATTAGTGTGCCGTTGTCAACTTTTGTTAACGCATTTCAAGATTAGATAACGTACACAGAAGTTACAAAAATATAGTTTATTGATAGCGGTTTTAAGTAACTGAACACATTTTTTTAATTAACTGAACACATTTATTAAAATTTAATTACTACCCTTGTTTAAGAATAACATATGTGATTTTAGGTAAATTATCGATGACGTAAAATATGACAGGTGCGCAAAATATCGTGTTTTGATTTATATTTACTTAATAGTCTTTTAGAGATGTAATCTAAAAGTATATTCAAAACCCTTATCGATTGAATATATTAGGCATATTTGAAATTTAATTGAAACAAGCAGTTTAAACAAATAATTGCAAATTAGAGTCTTCAAACAAGAAATCTACTTTAAATAGGTATTAAAATACAGCCGATATTTAAACGACATATCAGTGCTTCTATACGGCATTAAAACGACAAAGTATTCGGAGTTTCATGAATTGAATATTGACAAAAGGATTCTGAAACACAGGAGATAAACTAAAAAAACTTTATTATTATAAAGTACATTTATTTAATTTTAAATAAATTAATTTATCCGTTTTGTTCAAGACTATATTGATTCTTTCTCACAGCTTATCTCAAAAACCGCATCAATCACGATTCATTGGGTGAATTTAATTTAAGTCGTGGAGTGTGATGAGATGAGATCGCGGTATTATTCCGCCTCATGAGTGCTCTGCAGAAACTTTTTTAGATACATCATTACATTAATGCACGAATATTTCACTGTGGAACATTTATTTTGTATCCACATAAATACATACATATATAAATAATTACATGGTTGCCGCTGTACAGTGTGGTATTCAATAGTTATGCTTGCAATGTATTCCCAGATATATGTACATGTGTTATACAAACTATTATGTTTAATTTAAAATTAATCTGGTATTAGTAATGTTTAAATAGACGAATAAGCAAAAATACAAGCAGAAACGTCATTTGAATTTACTGAAAACAAATTGCGTCATAGATTCAAAAAACGAACCGTACATAAATAATCGCTAGATGCGACTGTGATTGAACCAAGATCCGAACTATTGATTTACTGGCGCTTTGCTGTATTTATACTATTTTACCTTCGCCGTGCCCCCACCCAAATTCCGTCTGCACTGTTTTTCCATATCACTTTCACAACTAAAAAAGGGCGGAATTAATTTTAACCCAAATAAATTAGTACACAAAATTTGTTCTTTCTGAATTAATATTCTAAATATAAAAATAAATCCTTCCAAATCCAAACGCAAAAACTCAACTTGTGTAGCGGTTTCAATGTTATTAACTCGAATATTGACATTGTATATAGATCATAAGTAATAATTATGAATTAAATTATATAGACACCAATTTTCTTTGCTCACGGAACATATTTTTTTTTTTCTTAAAATTTAGAAAAAAATGCAAAGTTTATTTGAAAACATATTTTTCCATTCACGTGTAAACAAATACAACATCGGGACACACTAATAGTCCATTTGATTATAAATAATGGTTGCATAATATATCGATTTTATATCTGGTAGAATGCAGGTTGTAGAAATTTTTAGTAAAATGTATTCAAAAACATTTATTTTAACGTGTTTGAAAACAAATTATTATAATTTGGTAATATGTTATGGAAGCTCTCTTCTTCCGAGATTAATGTTTACAGATAAATCCGGTAAGATTTTGTTATTATGCGGTGGTTAAATGGTAATATAAGTACACATACATATAGTATTTTATTATATTATAGACATAAATTTACATAAGTATATGCATGCATTCTAGAAGTATTACCAGTAAAATTTCCTCGAATTTCTGTTCGTAGTTTTTAAATATATAAATATTTACTAAAATAATTTATTAATTTCATTCTTTCTTTTAAGTTTTTGCATGCACAGAGAATCAAATTTGTTAATAATTAGACATCATATAGATAGTGGAATTGTTTCATAAGTACTTTAGTACTTTTTAACAAATATTGAAAGGAACTTTTATTTGCAGTGAGAACTTTATGTATAGATTCCATATTATGGTTTATGTTTATTTTTTCCGTAATATTATTACGTAGCTCTAATAAACTTTTTTGTCATCAAAAGTTTATATATGCTTACAATATGTTATTCGAATTAATTTATGTCGGATTTAATGTCGGAAATAACGTATCTGAAACTTAAATGACAATGAGTGGTATGAATTATTTACCATAGAAAAAAATATATCATGAAGTAATTTTGTTTTTAAGTATTATTAAAAATAATTTCAAAGGATTTAATTACATATGAGCCTACTTCCTGGCTCATTGCAGCCCCCAAGTCCTGTGTGTTTTGATAATTTTTTTTTATATAGTAATTTTATATAATAATTATATAATATATAGTAATTTTATATATATAATAAAGTAAGCAAAAAAAATTGAAACAGCCATCCTTTTTTACATTATCAGCATCGTATTCCAAAAAGATTCTATTTTACTTAAAACCACTATCAATATTCTTAAAAGATGTCTATTTATGTTCAACTTGTATCATTGTGGAAGTTTAACTTTGAAAATGAAAAATGATAAACTTAAAGATCAATGCAAGGATAAGTATATAGTTAAAATACATATTCATTATTCATCAGCGTTTAATATTTATCTGCCTTTGCCTTATTATAAATATTTTATGTAAATTTTTTATATAACGGAATATCCATCAAGGGTAACGAAATAAAGTGAATTGATTTCACTAAGTTATGTCGTAAGCGACCGAGTGAAGGCGGCATTTCTGAGAAATAATTAAGGCCATTTATTGTTTCGAAAGTACTTTATCACCGAGACAAATTGAAGAAATTTGATTCAAAAATGTCAACGAACTCAGTGACAATATGTTGCCGATAATAGACTACAAGTTTTTTGTTCTTGTTTGTTATTAATATATTCATAAACTGAAATAGATAAACATTTTTTTCAATGGGGAATTGTGTATATTAAATAATGGTTTATTGTTTATTTTAAGTGCAATATCGGCTTTTGTCTTCCATTCCTCAGTTTTTCGATTAAGGAATCGAACAAAAAAAATATAATTCCAAAGAAGATTGTTATCAACTCAATCAGTGCTAATAACGATAGCAATAAATGAAGTTGTGTAAAGGAATTGTTGGTAAAAAGATGTCAGTCATTTCGAGTACACACCATTTTAATAAACAAAAAGATGTCTATAGTTTTTAAAATCCAGTCCAGCAATAATAATAATTCATTCCCTTCCTTGTGAATTTAAGACAAATAAATCTATTAAATGTATTTCGCATGGAGGGTTCTATGAATGTTTGTACGCTAAATAACATCTTTTTAATATATGATAAGCAGAGCATTAACTCAATAATTTTTAAAAACTCTCAAATATTATTAAGTACCAATTTCATTCATCTTTTAAGTTAGGAAATAATAAAATTCTTCAATACACTGAGGTTTCATTTTATATTTACATGAATTAAATGAATTCGGTTAACCACAATTTTATTTACCCAAAAATTTATTTAAGATGGTGGAGTGAAAATATAAAAATTACGATTGAAGAAGTTGTTTATTAAAGTAACGCTGCTGCAGCACCGTCTATCGGCGTCACGTGAAAATTTATTATATTCTTTAAGGAAATATTTGTTTGTCCCGAATAAAAATCTCGTATATTAGTCCGCAACGTGTTTGATTAATATATAACATCTGTTAAGAGTCAGTTGAGTAATTAAGACTTGAAATCAAGAAAAATAAACTTATGGTTTTATTATACCTTTTGGCGTCAAATACTTATTACCACAACCAAATTTACACACTCGTAATCAAGATGGGGTTGTATTAATTGTATATATACTAAGTTTATTTCTTACTGCGACTGAAGTTACTATTAGCTACATATTGGTTCAAAAAATTCTATGAAAAGAATTTAAGGAATTAAAAAGTATCACAAGTAAAATAGAAAATCCTATATCAACATATCAAAAAATTGAAAAAAAATGTTATATTCAAAAATATAGAGTTTTAAATAACCATAAGTAACAGTAATCTTGTAAAACATCAATTGTTTTGTTAAAGTCTTTCTTTGGTATTCGTATCATTACCTTATTTTTTAGCATTGTCTTAATGCTGCCAAAACGATAGCAACAATTCTTGACTTTAATTCTCAAAACAAATTCAGAAGCGGTCGAGACCCGAGTCTCGAGTCAATTGCTCGTAGGGAACGAGGAATAATGTTTTCTACCATATAGCGTGTCTTTACTAACGCTCTCTCAGCAACCGCTCCGTTTTTCATTTTAAGTGGAGCTGGTTTTTATGTTTCAAACGAGCAGTCAACCGTACGATCGGGATTCGGGCCGTTGATTGTTTGTTCATATAACGTATTAAACCAACGGATGAAACAATAATAAATGGACATAATCAATTTGGTGGAATTACATAGTAAATACGTATTTCATTACTCATTTTTAAGATCTAAATTTAAGTAATTTGGTCTGAGCTCATTGGTTTTTTATAGTATATATTGGTATTTTGTTAGAGTAAGTAATAATTTGAAAGTTTTCTTCCATAAAATAATTTAATATTTTAAAAGTGTTTTTCTCGATTGTTTATAATAAAAACCTTGCGTACATTGAATATTTTCGATCGAAATGCTACTGACCATATTTACTCCATGGTGCAACATGAGTTTTACAAACTGAAAAAAAAACGAATCTACATAATTTTCGATATTTCAAAATTTAAAGTCTATCGAAAAAAGAATTTTCGTGCAATAATAATATTTGCGATAAGAAATAATATTTATTATCGGTCGTATAATATGTGATGTTTATTAGCCGAAAACTAGTAAAAAATGAATCTAATAAATTGAAAGAGAAAACTGTCAATGTGCTTAATTAATGTACTTTTATTATGTCCATTGTAAGGGAGATAGCTCGAGTTCTCTAAATAACTATATGAAAATAATATAGTAAACATATAGCAATTTATGATTAAATCTCTACTCCAAAACATTTATAAAATTATTTATATCTTCTTCTATTATCTACCAATCTGTCAATTTTATATTAAATGTCAATGAAAAAATATTCGTAACTAATATCTTATCTGATATCTGTCACAAACAAATATGAGACTCTATCCCAGTTTACACTGGGACCGATTTTAGGTTATTTGGATTTAATATTATAATTCTTTTCGTAACTTATCAATAAATTGTGGAAAAATAAGTATTTTGTTTTACACTGGCACTACATACATATGTAACACAAGGCTATGAATACGATAAAAATATTATAAATATTTCTAATACAATAATGTACTTTTCTATCTTCACAGAAAAGATCATTATATAAAATATAAATGAGATTAAATAGCAAGTTGCCTAGTTGACGTGAACGTTATGCGCGTTGTCTTTTAACTTCTTTCATGTGCGAGCACAGGCGAAAAGTTCAAATTAAAATTGGTTCCAAAACAATTAGGGTAATATGATAATTTAAAAATGGATGTTGCGGAAATATTGTGGCGAAGAAGCTATATAAAACATGGACTATTACACATTTTCGAAGGTAAAGAACACAATTTGGATAAAATGTCTGAAATTTTTATTAAAAATGTTACGTAATATATGTAACATTTATGTTGATTTTACGCCTTCATTTTCAAAATTGGTTCTAAAAATTGTGTTCGTTTTGAGCATAAAAAGTTAAATATATTAACTCATAATCATTGTAAGTTTTTTATATAATCTAGTTCTCTCGGTTTAGTTCTTTGAACATATAATCTTTTCAATTATCAAATTTTTATTTTTTGTTAGTTTTAGACCTAATTTTTATTTCTTTTTTAGCACTATCTTATTTTTTTTAATTTACAATAAATTTATTTTATTTTTTGTCATGGTTGGCTACACGGGATGTATATACTTACAGTATTTTAAACTTTATTAACCGAAATATACATCTAGTAAAAGTGGGAGGTGGGGGTCGTTAGTGTATATACACCAAGGGGAAGTGAGAGATCGGTAATGCATATTTACATTTAAACCAAAAGAGAGACAAGACTATAAAAGGGAAAAAGTACTTACATATATTTTAACACAATAAGAAATAGCTATCTACCCTAAATAATTGATGTTTCCTGTACCTTAATAATTGTTTTCCCTACAGTAACATATAAAGAATTAAAGTTTGTGTATTTGTCAGTTCAAGGTAATTTTGAAAAGTACTCAATCTATTTTTAATTTTCTTTTTTCTGTTTAATAGGTAACATTAAGCATTTTAGTACAGGCTAAATTTTATCTGGTATTGTTAAAGAGGGTTGCTGAAAAAATGTTATTTCTGAAGTACATTTTCTCAGCTATTTCTGAAATACATTTTCTGAATATTTATATAATTCAAACCGATACTCTATTCACTTTCAAGGGGTTATCGTTTTTAATGAAAATATCTTTTGTTCTTAATATAAATAAATACCAGGTATCAATTTATAAAATGGTTAAAAGCGATTTGATTTCGGAGTGTTTTTCTTATGGGCAAATCCATATATTGATTCCCACAAAACGGAAACTCTACATAAAGTACATTTTATTTTCGCAATATAATCACAATATAAATATAGTATTCTAATAGAGAAAAGAATATTGAAAATGAAAGGTGAGTACAAAAAAATATATAAAAGTGAATAGAAAAATTATAAAAACAACAAAATTTGAAAAGCATGAAAATGTATAAAAAAGTTATTTCTTGCAATGCAAAACATATGTAGACATTTTGTTTTTTTGTAGTTTTTGTGTTTAGTGGTGAAACTCGTCAAGATATTTAAAAAATACGATTAGCTCAACATACATACCCAATTGAGTCATAATATAGAATGAGATGAGTCGTAAGAATGTATTATGAATTTTGTCTGTGTAATGTACAAGGACTGCTTATTTTATAGCCGCACCACAACAATTTTTGTACTTATTAATACTTTTTGCATTTCCTAGTCACGATTAGAAATTATCTATACATATTTATAGAAAAATATATGAATAGAATACCATACATAAATGCTGTTTTGTCACGGAGCTACAAAGCTTTCTTCATATATACAAAATACTAACAAAATATATTACCTCTTCAACTTACAATCGATAAACATTACTTATAAATGGAAAAAATAACTGATTTTATTTGTGTTTATATTTATTAACAAACTACCACCAGACAAATGAATCGCTTTAAGCCAATACACTATGGGATACATAGCAAGCGTGAGCCTGCCATTGCTCTAATTTGTAACTATCAAACATTTGAACGTATATAATATTCATTTATTTGAGTATCTTAAGCTTACGGAAAATTATTCATGATTGTATATATATTAAAAAATATAAATAAACTATTCAACTCGACTGTATAAAGGTAGAAACAGAAATAAATCCGAGGTACTAAAAAAATATATTTCTGAAACTTGTGCGATCGATCAATTTATTATTCCATCAATGCGAAACGTTATTCCATCGACATTAAACTTACAAATAAGAAATATAATGTCAATTATTATTTGCATATATCATTTTCCTTGTATAGCCATATCGTAATCGGTTGCAAATCAATCACTTCAAATGTACGATGAATTGTTTTAAAAGTAAATCACTCAAAACTTTTGCGCCCACATATTGTTATTTCATTGAATTAAAGGTGAAATTAGAAAACGCATCATAATTTTCGGCGTTTGTGAATTGACTCATGCTCAAATAATAATTATCTTACAAAACTAACATAAATAATTGTATGTCCATAGAATTTTGCATGACGTAAAATTATTCAATTTAAATTACCTGCCCCACTTAGAATAACTATATAAAAACAAAAATAAAAAATATTCAAAGGGCTAAAAAATATTTTTTAAACCTATATGCTCGACCAACGACCACATAATTCTATCAAAGCAATATTTTGTCAATTTTAACAATATCAATTTGATCTATCATTCTTACCTTAAAACCATATCGAATTTTAAAATTTTAATATTCAGCTTTACAATGTAGAATTTTGTAACTCACCTTTCTTGACATACGGGTGTCTAATTTCATTTAAAACACAATTTACCAAAGAAATCTTCGTAAAACTTTTTGTTGCATTAGGACGAGAAAAACTATGAGGGATAATTAGAAAATATGGATTTTAATTTCAGATTATCTTTATATTGTCAAAGATGCCCATTTACCAGTAGAAAAGTATGTACAAGAACACTGTCCGTCATATAATCTAATCTGAACCAACCCAATCTAATCTAACCCAATTATCACACTTACTATAAAACAGTTTTTTCTCTGTCTGTTCCTCGATATGTGGCTCCAATATAAAGAAAATATATCCTAAAATAAACAACGTACTGAAGTGTTCCATAATATACAAATTGTAACAACTCCGATGCCTTTATGTTGATTTTAGATTGAATTGCACGCATATTATGATTACTTTATGTTAAAACTTTTTTAGAATTGTCGTTGAACAAGCTTACCTATGACAAAATCTATGCTATGGAAAAAATTACTTTAAATGTTAATACTTTAGTCTGAATCAAACAACAGGACTCAGTACTTCAAAAACTATAAAATCGAGCTATATAACTAGAATGTTAGCTCAAAAATATGGACCACATTATAAATAGTGTTCAAACTTTCCACTCTGGTCGCCAAATAATTTTAAAATTCCAAAAACGATTTTAGGATCATAGTTGACATCAATCACGTCAATCACCTGATTCATACTTTATCACTCAACCTGAATATAATGTGTGGTAAACTTAACGAAGTACCTAAATCTATTGAAAATAAAAATAGGCATCCTTGGCTCGTGTCTTCATCGATCTATGCACTGTGTTAAACTGTTGATGTCACGCATCACTAGGCTCTTCGACAGAATTTTCAAATGTTGAAAATATTTGTTCTCTTTATTCAGTTAGCAACTTAACAGTTATTTAAAAATATCTTACGTGTCCAAAATACTACATAACTATAACTCTGTGTCACCAGTTCGAGGGCCATTCTCCGATTTCAGTAATATATATTTTATGAGTATATACATTCAACATTCCGTACATGACAATTAAATGAAACTACGTGATGTAGTATTATTTCTACTTTCTTGACAATTAAATGAAACTACGTGATGTAGTATTATTTCTATTTTCTTGACAATTAAATGAAACTATATGATGTAGTATTATTTCTACTTCCTTGACAATTAAATGAAACTATGTGATGTAGTATTATTTCTACTCCGTATATGTCTAATATTTCCAATAACATGCTCAGATTGTAGTCTAGCTTTACTAATAAATTAATTATTATAGTAAATACCATAGAGATCTATAAGAGTGGCTTTCATAATAATACTTTAACTTGGTTTATTGTACAACTTTCTAAGAATTACTAGAGGCATATTTCTTTATTCCGGGAGCAGAAAAGAGAATATTCCATTATCGGGAATATGACCTAATATATAATTATCGTAGCGTCACCACATCGTATCATAGATTTATAACATCGTAGCTTCAACTCTTATTTTTCCACTAACTATTAGCGACGAAAGATTAATTTTTATATTTTAATGTTAAATATTTATTAAGCTGAAATTAAAGATTCACAAGATTAGAAAATTAAAAGACATAAATAAACCCAAGTTAAAAAGTTACATTTGTATATATTTTTTTAATGATTATTACTATGTTTTGTTTAATAAATTATACAGTACAGGAAATATTGCTATGCAATGGTGCAGTCTTTTTAAAAGAAGTACAAAACAATAGATTTAATTATAGATATGTAGACGTAACTATTAATAAAAATAAGAATTTTTTTTTCCTTTCAGGTTCATATTAGCTAATTGTGAAGGTATAAATAACGTCTCTGAAATCTAAATACAGTGATAATGGTCGAAAATAAATTCAATAATTGCTCGGAACGCGATTTTCCACGAATTTATTTACAGTTTACAATATCATAAAGCGGTTGCGTAACTTTTCGTGGAATTCAAATCTAATAATAGTTTAATAACGTAGTTATTGGAAACCGAAACGAAAATATTTATAACTCTTACCAATATTTGTGCAAACAGAGTTGATTTGGAATAAATTTGTTAATGGTTTGAAATATAAATATTTGAAAATGAATATAAGTCTTAAGCTTTAAAAAATTTTCCTGTTTTGCGCCAGCACAAATGACGTGCAGATTTCGTTTACCAAAATCTTACAGATGGCGTGCTGAAAAATTATATATCCATATATATTTTAATAATTGTTTTGCTTATAAATTTACCTTTAAATCTTGCATAGATACATATGATTCTCAACCACAAAACTCTGCACTCTACAAATAACTGATGGATGAATTAACAGCAAATAAACGAGATATTAATTTCAAACGTGTTGAAGTTTACTCATTCACATATTTGGAAATCATATGGATGAATATTACATTTGATTTTATCGAAACCACGTGTCACCGTAGGCAACACGTGTTACCGTAATTGTCTCACATTACAATCATGATCGAGAAACTATTGTGACGCGAAATAGAGCGAGTATATGCAGTTGATCGCAATTTAAATAACTAAAATTATAAAATATTTATTCGTTCATATGTAAGATAAGGAATATTACTTGCTGAAATTATTTGAGAAATTTCAATTCGGACAGAGTATTGTTTTCCTGATTAATTCAGATAATCAGAAAAAAATAATCAAATAAAAAAAAACAGATTTGGTTGCCTAAAGTATTTATTTAAGAAATCACATTTTTAGGGTTCCCTATCTTAAAAGGAAAATCAGAACACTTATAAGATCGATCACATGTCTGTCTGTGTGTCTATCATAGCTTTTTCTCAGAATCCGTTTAAGCTAAATGCTTTATATTTGCGACAGCAACAAAGTATATTAATTCAGATATACCGCAATATCGGTAAAAGTCAAAAATTTTCATTTCAAAATTGAAGGACGGGCAAATTAAATACTTGAAAAAATTGTGTATAATTCCGTATATAGTATGATATATCGTTTGACTAGAACTAGTTATAAAGGTCACATAAATATTTGTATCATAATCTTGTATATCATATCTTAGATCTCAGATATATACTGAAAAATATGCAAAAATATCCCTCTCTCTATTTTCGAAACCACTCAACATAAAATTATGGAAAAATATGGATTTTTACAAAGAGACGCACACAAAAGTTGTGGATAAAATATATCAATGGTTCCATGCCATAATTGTTTAAATATTCCCACTGTTTTTACGCCTACGACAGATATAGTAGGCAATACATTTACATTTTTCTATTGTCAAAACCGATTTTCTGAGAAATGATCACCCTTAGAAACCTGAAAGTTGGCAAAGTAATACACCTTATTAACCTGCATATTTCACATACATTTTACACTAACAACTTCTTTAATTATTTGTACAATTAAAGAGGGGATATAAACAAATTTTGAAAAAAAATTTAATTTATATGTGATTGTTTTGAGGTATACAAAAATATTTTTTTCACCATTTTAAATTGCATATTTGAAAATATATGTAAAAAATATAAAATACTGTTCTTTTAGTTCCGAAAGTACTGAACCAAAAATAATAAAAAAACAGGGTTGGTAAAATGTGACTGAAAAACTATATTACAGGAAAACTATAGCGATTATCCTAGTTCTTTTATAATTTTTGAGTCTCTTTAGGCCTGTGTAAGATAGAGTAAAATAATATTTATTTAATTATGTACTTTAACGTACGATCTATTCTCCTAGATTTCTGGGCCGATCTTTGTGACTCTTTTTTGTTTGAAAGAATATATTAGCGTGGTAGTCCCGTATGAATATGATGATGATTTGATGATGTAACCCTAAAATGAAGAATGGATTTCCTTAAAGAAGAGTAAATCGACTGTGATTCAAGGTATTTGCTACCGAGTGGTATTACTTTGTAAAATAGCTACATCATCCACCAGATCAGGGTCTGATGAGGGATTAATGAAACTCCTTAACGCATGGTAGTAAATCAAGAGTGATTTAAGATACTGTATTAAAAAGTGAAATATATATATATATATATCTATATATATATATATATATATATATATATATATACACACATATATATATGTGTGTGTGTGTGTGCATATATATATATATATATATATATATATATATATACAATAACTTGTTATGCCTATAGTTAAATAGCATGGTAGTATACCTTAATAAAATCATCGATTTGAAAAAGGCTTATTTCATGTATTTTGTGTTTGGAAAATTATATCCAACTTAAAATAAAAGACTATAAATTATTGCTGATCTGTTAAACTATACCTGCAAAGGTCATAATTTACCTCATAGCATACGAAATAGGTTTAATATTGTTTGGACTTACAGACCCATTCTTGCGCGGGACCGACACGCACTAGGCCGGATTTTATAAAACATTTCATATAGAAAAAATTTTAATGCAAGTTATAGTACTGTTATAATGTACTTAGCAAGTATAAAAAACCTGTTGTAATAAGTTGATGTTCCTTTATACTTAGGCCCTATTACAGATAGATAATACATTATTCACAACCGATAATAAATGCACTGTCATTAACAATTACATACAGAAGATATGTGAATTTTTAGAGTTTTACCTTGAGACTCATCTCATCACGGGTTAATGTAATCCCGAAATGAATCACGAGATACCTTCTTATGAAAACTAATATTATAAATATTTGTATAAATATCAGTAATCATTGTAAAAAATTATTTGTAAATGCGCCTGTCTTCATAACATGAAGATTGCCAGTCCTAAGCTTGGAAGGGCCCCTTTTTGCGACTTTTAGTGCAACGGTGTAAAATTGTGTTCTTTTTACAGTACAACACTTAAATTTGAAGTGATTGATGTGCCGGAGAATTTAAAAAAAGGGGCCCTTCCAAGCTTAGGACTGGGAATCTTCATGTTACAAAGACTGACTTATTTACAAATCAATTTTTACTATGATTACTGATATTTATGCATTATATATAATTTTAATTTTCGTAAGAAGGTATATGCTTACATATTTATTTAAAACAAGTAATCTTTTATTTGCTGTTATGGTACTATTATGTACAAATGTTTGTATTAGATCTTTAATAGGTATGTAGAGGTATATTTTTAAATACTTGTATAGCTTTATAAATATTAATTGCGATATTTTTTGTTGTTAACCGCATTCTTCTCTCATTTAGAGTTAGCCCTGCTTTTGAGAAAACTCGCTCGCATGGAATGGATGTTGCTGTGATGTTCTAACGTTTAAACGCGGATATACAGCTTTGCGTTCTTTCCACCATGGCATAGGATCTTGATCCCTCAGTATCACAAAATTCCATAGTCAACCTAAACATCACGTTTAAAGCGTTTCTATCGCTAATTAACCTCATTACCTACCATGAATAACTAACCGGGTATCTCACTGTCACCAGTAATTCCCGTATTTTGAAGATCGTTTTCTGGCACTTATAAATCGATGGAGGAATTATCTGTATGTCCAATTTTACATGCAGCTGAATAGATCTAATTAAATTAGATTTGTGTTGAACAAAATTTCATATTATATGTGTTAGTCTATAATAATTAGTCATTTAAATCCACGTAACTTTGTTTTAAATGATGAAACTTATTTTAAATGATTCTGTAACAATTTATTTCTTACATAGTACGACAAAAAATTTTATTTTTTATGAAAATCGGATACAGCGTCCCATTATATGATCCGATTAAAATCATTTTCTAGCCAATTAAACACTATTTTCAAAAAACACTGCCCAATCGAAGAAAATGCTGACGATAGACAGACAGAGAGTTCTATTTTTCTTAAAAAAAATGTACTGCAATGTATTTGATAATGGTTAATTTGAAGGAGGGTTAAAATAATTTTATCTCATTTGAATATATTTTCTATTACCTATAATTGTACTTTCTAACACCAGAGTGGCAAGAAATATTTTTAAAAAATAACATGTAAATAAATAGGTTTTACTTAAAAAGAAACATTACAACATAATATATGCCGATAATGATCAGAACTCACAAGAAGTCTTTCAGTAATTATTTAATGTTCTAATAATTAGAACAAGAGGTGACTGTAGCGTCTATGTTTTGGTTATTTTTCATGTATAGAACTCAACATATGTATATGTGTATTTTTTTTATAATCTCCTATAATTTTTAACCGATTTTCCTCAAGACTTTTCACCCCCATTCTCTGCACCTTGCAATAAATCTTAAGGGTGTGGTCCTCATGCTAACTTTTTGCCCTATATAGAAGTCTGAAAAAGAAGTTAAATCCGATTACTTTCTTCAATAAATAAATATATAATTAAAAATAGCAAAATTTTAAATGGGATATATACATGCAGGGTCAATAAGCCCTTCAAATAACCATATGATGCATTTTTCTAGAGGGTTTTCATAGAAGGGCGGATCGGTGTTGAAAGCAAGCTATGTGTGAGGTATTAACAAAATTTTTGATTTGTTTTAAACGCCCACGTATATCATTATATATGGAATATGACATCGTTCAAAAGTCCACCACGGCTTCTCACGTTGACACGGATCCGAGTGATCCAATTTTCAATAACTTTCGCATAGATCCGGCTGCATTTGATCGATGGCCTGGGTTATATTGACTTTAAGGGCATTGGTCGTAGGCTGTTTATTGGCACAGACACACGACTTCGGGAAACTCTACAAGAAAAAGTCTAGCGGGGTCAAATCGCATGATCTTGATGGTCAATCCCGTCACCTCTGCGAGAGATAATCATGCCATCAAATCGTTCACGCAGAATGTCCATCGTGGCGTCCACTGTGTGGCACGTAGCGCCGTTCTGCTGGAACTACACATAATATACGTCCATATCGTCTAAATTGGGCTACAAGAAATTAGTTATCATCGTTCTGTAGCGCTCGCCGTTTACGGTGATAGACCCACCAATCTAATGTTCAGAAAATCACGGACCAATGACGCCGCCAGCCCAAAATCTGCACCAAAAAGCAACTGTGTGTGGATGCATTGTCACCGATGAGCCTCGTGTGGGTTGGTATGGCCCCATATACGGACATTTCGCTTGTTAACATAACTTTAAGCTCCTGGGTCAGTTGGATCTTGTACGGATGTAGTCCCATATCCCAGCGTAAAATTTGCCAAGTTGAAGTCTGCGAAAGGCGGAGTTCTGGTACACGGCGAGGAATTGACTGCCTCGGGTTTTCCTGCATATTTTCACGAACCGCAGCGCTGTTCTTAGCCGATCTTACTTTCCTTTGTCGTACGGATATTGGATGATTGTTGACTGAACTGGTTATCTTGAATTTTAACACCAAATGTTACAGAGCCGACTTTGATAGGCCACCGCGTCTGCCGTAAAATGGACGCAACGCGTGAAACGTTTGCACTAAAGAACACTCATTTTGATAATAAATTTCTATCATTTGGACATGCTGCTCAATCGTGTAACCTACCATGGTAATTTGGCACCACTAACTGAATAATAAACAACAGATTAGACAGCTGCCACGAAAACAAAATGGCCACCACAGGCTATCAATATTGACTTGCCGCAATTGAAAAACCCTACATATTCTGAATACGTCACTATGAAATATTTATTAATGCTGGTATCACTTTATTTTCATATATTAATGGCAATTTATTCGTATGAAAATTCTTAATTCGTATCTGGATGCTAGGAGGAAAAGAGCAGAAAAGGGCAGAGAGAAAGTATGTGGGAATTAAAGACAAAAATTTAGCAAGCACATAAAATTCCTTAAAATTTAATAATTCCTTTTAATAAACCTTTAAAAGGTATAATAATGTAACAAATAAATAAAGATAAATGACAATTTCATTTGGAATAAATGAATAGTTATGAAGTGGGTTTAACGATTCAATAATTCAGTATAAATTATATTGTCCATAAACATTTTTTTCCAAACTATGTTTGATGTGACATATAAATGATAATGCGTAAACCTGGTTGCCTTAATAAAATTCCAAGTTTTATGTATATCTGTTCCTGTAACTTAATAATTGTAATTGCGAATGTAGGAATATTAGGAAATTATTTTGTTTGAAACTGAACTGTTAAAATAGTACTGGAATAAGTCAAATTTATACGCGAAATCAAAATTCACTTATTTCTTACGATATTAGTCAAAGCTTCACTACCGATAGCATTTTTGTGTAAACATTTGACACGCGTTCTGATTCCATTAACTAATAATTGCTTTGTACTTAAATTTATAATGGAAATAACAATGCAATTAACTTTTAATGCTGACTTATGTGGTGGTAAACCTTTCATAGACAGAGTATTCAAAAAATCTACTGGAAGATTATTAATTTCATAATCATTATCACAATTTATTTTATCATTACTGCCATGAATTTTTGCTTCACCTGATGTACAATTGAGTATATCGTTATTTATTAAACCGCAATATTCATTTTTGGTGCTAAAAAATCTGAATTTAAAATACATTCTTTTAAAGTGTTTTGTACAATGTTGTCTTAAATATTATTAATTATATTATTGTGATTCCCAACAAATCGCTGTGGTAATTTAACATAATTCTCACCAAATTGTACAAATCATCTTGCTTTGCCATTATTAATTTGATTCAGAAATTCAACAAACAGAAAATCAATGAAGTGGTAAAACACTCACATTTTGGGTTAGACTGACATAATGAAATGGTACAGACTCATTGAAATGAGTATATATATATATATATATATATATATATATATATATATATATATGTGTATACATATATATATATATATATATATATATATATATATATATTTTATTTTATTATTACAGGGTGAATCCTGTTATGCAATTTTCAAGTAACATCGCATGTGGTTCGTATGAAACGATAGATAGAATTTGTCTGACTGCAAACAAACAATAATTTTACCTCCGAATGGTTTAGATTTATTAACTTCATCCGTGCGATAATCTCTGGATTATATATCTATAGCTTTCAATACTTGAAATGAGTACATGCAAACTTTGTCAATAAAAATCAATGAAGATGAGTTGATGTGTTGATCATATTTACTAGTTGCTGTAGTTGTGAATTTTGGTCACTGAAGTTTCCAACATTAGAATGGAATTAATCTCCTTTTGTAAGATTCTACTTTCAATTAAAACAGTTGCAGCTATGCCACTATAGGTACTTGCAATACAAAGAAAATAAAATGAATTTAATTTAATTCAGTGTCATGATAATTTACTTCATGATTAACGCATTTAGATATATTTTATTACATTATTCTAAGTTAGTTCTTTCGTAAAGTTCATTAACTTTTGACTGCCCTTATATTATATTAGAATATGTAATCCAAGTGATTGACATAGTAAGTTATGGAATTTCTACATATCTATTAAAAGAGATGGCCCCCTTAAATCTTTTAAGAAGTGTTAGCATCGAAATATTTTAAATTCAAGCCACTGTGGCTTGATATAATACAAATCTAAACAATCTATAGTAAACTTCAGTATCATTGCATATAATATGATCAACAGCCATAAGTAAAAATCATAGGTCCTTCGCTACGATAAAGATATATCGTGTAACTTAAAATGATACAATCCTCTTAAAACTGTATATGAAATTTTAGCTTCAAAACTGCTCATAATGTGATGATTACCGAAAAATTCTTTAATTTTTCTTTTGTGAGTCTCCGATACAGTGCATTGAAAATAATTTTTTTGTTATTGGCGGCAAATAATTTTTTTTCCCTTTTGACAATACGAAGTGAATGCCATTGTACCATGTGAAGTCAGGTGCAAAACGTTTTACATTACAAAATCTGCATTGTAAATTCATCAAACCAAAATCATAATTTAAAAAATTCATTGAAATTTCATTTAATGCACATTTAGATGCATCTTTTAAAACAACAATTATCATTATCAATTTTTACTTGTGCTACATTATTTTATTACGCGGTATATTCACATTTCTCCCTATCATAATCCTTTTTGCTTTTCAATGCAACTCTTTGGCGTTCTTCTTCAAGGCGTAATACAAATATATTTCCCATTAATTTTAGACAAAAATTAGCGAAATCGTAACAGATTTAAAACGAATAAATGAAAAACTTTAAACTTATTTTGATTTTCCTTAAAAAAATCAGAATACAGTTACTAGTATAAAATCGTTCACGATATGAAAATACACTTTATTTCAAAAGTTCAAAGAAAAAACCACTATTATAAACAGAAAATTATTAATAAAATAAAACAGTGTCTAATGTCTTAAGAATGGTGTTAAATAAGAATATTTCAAGATAATACCTGTAAACGCCGCTTCAGTAGTGATATTCCGAAATTGTATCTGAGTGAGAGAAGATAATAGACGAATAAGAAGAATATATATATATAAATGGCATTCATCTAGTGGTGAATCTTAAAAAATATTTTCTGTATTGGGATCAATTTATGAGAGAAAAATCTGTTGAAAAATATTTGTTTCGTTATTTCCATGTAGTTACCTAGTTTACCATTGTTTTATTATGGCAATTTATCATATAAAAAGAAAGTTGAATATTATTCCTTATAATACTTTTAAATTCCTGTAGTTTGACAAAATTAGGTTAAAATCGGTAAAGGGAAAAACGTGATAATTTCGCAATTTGTTTCAATTCAGAACATCAAATTATCATGCGCGTTAACTTCAAGAGAAAAAAAATTCTATAAATATAATATTCAGAAAGGTGAGCGTCTTTTCCTTATCAAATTTAGAAATTAACCTCGCTAGGAAACTCCTTTCATAATTACAACCTTTTCATAAGCAACTGTATATATTCCTTTCATTTATGAATGTGTATCATTGACGTGTATATTCCTATTTTACATGAACATCATGTAGAGCGTACGTCGTTTCTTACTAAATAAATTAAACATTATTACATTCCTTTCCTTGCACTGAGCACACTATCTATACAAATGGCCAGGGAGCATGTTTACTATATGTCCGAAGTATTACATTTTTTGTTAATTTATATGTATTTGTCGGTATTTTGTATCTATTTTTAATATATAAAGTGCTTTACACCCTCTTATAATTTGGGTCTTTCCGTCTATCTAGAAAATTTTGTATAACATCTCTGACGTAGTTCCATTTGAATATTTCTTTTGCAATAATATTTTCTCCATTAAAAAAAACTTATGAAACTAGTATATATACACGAATTGTATCAATTTATTTTTTTTTTTAAATTTGTATTATAATTTTTCAATTTTTTTTTTAAATTTTAATAAAGGCAAATATAAAATATAACCTCGTGGAAAATTTTCAAATCTTTTTCTATTTTTACACAAGTACGGCAACTACTAGGCTGATTTTGTATATATATATATATATATATATATATATATATATATGTATATATATATATATATATATATATATATATATAAATATATATAAATATATATATATATATATATATATATATATATATATACGCTCGTGTGCGTGTGCGCGTGCGTATACGTACGTGCGTGCGTGCTTGTGCAGCATGCGAGCATGCGTAACGCTCCCAAGCACGCAAGCTGCTTGCGTGTGAGCGTACGTGTGTGTGTGCGTGTGTGCGAGTGTGCGTGCTTGTGTGCGTGTGAGCGTGCGTACCTGCGTGCGTGCGTGCGTAAGTTCGTACGTTCGTACGTTCGTGCATGCATGCGTGCGTGTGTTCATCCTTTTCTATATTAATTGTGAATATTTATCAAAGCCTTATACTTTATAATATTATGTATACGCTATCTTACAATCGAGAATTTTATATAAGCAGCAGTCGTCTATCAGATAAAAGGCCAGACTTGCATTCAAAAGACCTAGAAAAATCCTTTTAAGAATTGCATTTTATGAATTTTTCTTCTTCAATATAATGAGAAGTAGTTATTAAGTACACCCTGACATATGTCAAAAAAGGAGCTCGCTTCCTTGTGTCACGAATTATTCCCACTAATACATATATTTTAAATTTCCACTTCTGTCCTTATTAGCAGATTTATTAAAATATTTTGTCAATACTACTCATATCAATCATTCCTATTTCAAAAGTTAATTTACGAGCACACGGATAGTACGTGAAGCGTCCAACAACAGAAAGTTTAAATTCTTAATGCGAAATGCAGGCAAAGAAAGATAGAGAAAAAGTGAAAGGGAAAAAACTTACATACTTCGACTGCCTGAACTTCACCATTTGTTGATAGAACCAAATGTATACGCCTTTTGACAAAAGGGAAAACGATTTCTGCGACTAGATAAAAAATATTTTTATCAACCTAGCTGATTTTGTTATAAGTAATTTTTTATGATGGTATAATATAAAATAGACCCAAGTATAAGTATAGTTTATAGTACAACAGTAAAAAGTATATTCATCAAATAGAATTGCATTAGGTTTCTTAACATGCTTACTAGAGAGAATGAAGAGAGTGGAAGAGACAATCAGCAAGAGCATCCATTTATTGCGTTGATTTTTCATTCATTAAATTTTATCCATTACTACTTTTGGTAGATTTGGTGTTTCCAATATTTTTGTTCTTGAAATACACGTTACGCGGAGGTTAATTCCTATTATTTATTCTGCATTTTATTATTTTTTTAGTTTTCCGTGACAAACTTGCCAAAACGTAAATCACTTCGATATCCGTCTGTCGGGCCTTCCGTGGGTTACAGGCGATTTTCTCGAAAACTATTAAAGGTTAAGATTTGAAATTTGACACATATATTGTGTATAATATAATACACAGTTTAAAAATAATTTTGATTTTTCGGGTTAATTCAGGATTTTAATTTGGAAATGAACAAAAATTATTTCAAGGTTCTCCTGCAGGTTCCCTAATGATAACTTATTGAATCACAAATTTAACCATATATACGATATAATATTTGTTTAATTTTCTCATATATTTTTTAAAATAATCTTAAAAATTGCGGTCCACCGCCCATTTTACTAGAATGATCGCTCAGAAAAATAAAAAAAATCACGCACGTTGAAAATTGAGTATGGATTGAAAGAAAATTGATATTTAAAAATTACAGCGTAAGTAATTATTATGGGCAATTTAATTGTTTATTTTATTAAAAATACTGAACCATTATTTCTATAGGAGAAAAAAAAATTTAACACAAAAAATATTCATTACGATCTAGGGAACAATTTCTTTTTTTAATTTGTTCCAATCGAAAAGCTCCCCATCGACCTACGCGCATATACGCTCTGATAGACGATCGTCAGATAGTAATGCGCAGACGGATCCCTTTTAAGCACAAAGTCGGAGTGCATTGCGGAGTGGAGTGCATTTAAGTGAGGGTCTGACGGCACCACAAACTACTTGTGAAAGTACAGCTTGCACTTAACTGATTTTTTTAGGTAAATTTTACAGGAATACACTATTTGCATATATGTAGATTTTAAATTTCATGATATTTAACGATCATTGTCAGGACATTAAATCTAAGATCACCTTGAATGTTAATATACACGGTGACCTGGAAAAGGTGTCGGACAAAGAAAGACGCTATTTGTTGGCTATAAAGGAATAAATTGTCGTTGAAATAAAACACTCCATCTTTCTAATCGAGTGCAAAAAAATTACCCATTATTTTAATTACCACACGCAGTACTTGCCTGTAGCGCTTACCCGGGCAGCTAGATGTCTTCCCAGCTCTTCGTGGGTTATTCTCCCGAGTGGTGTTGAATAATGTGCGCAAGAATCAAGCGTGTACTAAATAGATGACAAATAGCTGTGAACATTATTTTCAATTTTGTGAAAAAAAAAATTTTTTTTTCAATTTTATTTTAATGACAACTATTTTTCAGTCACCGATTAACGTTTTTCTTTGTATGACACGTATAAAT
Organism: Druceiella hillmani; assembly: GCA_039881145.1. Classification (NCBI taxonomy): domain Eukaryota; kingdom Metazoa; phylum Arthropoda; class Insecta; order Lepidoptera; family Hepialidae; genus Druceiella; species Druceiella hillmani. Next base: position 525,363 of record JAYKKI010000144.1, on the reverse strand, counting down.
ACCATAATTGTACCATAATCCAAAAAAGATGTACCATAATTTTAAATATATATAAATTGTATATATTGTTGGACATAAATATATATTATTGCGTAATTTAACAAAAACTCGGTAAATAAATAAATTTATTTCTCGTATAACGAAGGTTTCCAACAAAATTAATCTCTGTTGAGACGATGAAATTTTATTATTCATATAACAAAACTAAATATAAATGTAGTAGAAAATTCTATTTTACTTTCTACTTCTATTCTGTAAAGATTTTAACCTATGTATTGCATTTTTACGATTTTTTTTGCGAATTAAAATGCCAATTCCTAAGTGGAGTTTGATATAAGTTGAATGAAAAGTATTCGTCCTTTGTACACTGTTTCCCATTTTAATTTTTTCCTTAATTATGTAGGTAAACAAAAACTTGATGAAATTCACCTGTGCGACTGGCGTTTGCCAGTCTGTTAGTTTTTTTGATCGTGCGATTTAATTTTTGATATTGTATTATTTTTTTAGTGAAAAACTATTAAATAGAGAAGGAAAAGATTTTATTCATTACAGCCAAATTCATTCAATAAATATTTTATATCCTATTCAAATGTCAAATAATTTTAAAAAATAGAAATAATTTTAATAAGACAGACAATTTGTTACTAATTAGATTTTATTCAGTATCATAATATATAGGTTTTCCCATATAAACCATATGTTTATATATATATATATATATATATATATATATATATATACATACATTATAAGGCTTTGTAAGTATCTAAAAATAGTTTTTCATAACTAAGCATTATAACTCCTAAAACATTCTGAAAATATGTTAAAAATTATCAAACACTACCCCCTTTTTTATTCCTATTTCTGCAAATATTGAACCTGGAATTTTGAAATCATCAGAATATCTAGAAATATATTCAAACTTTAAACCAAATCTATAATGATGATTTTAGTGCTCAAAGATTTGATAACGTTAAGCCAAATTTTGACCTGTAAAAAATTTCCCCATAATAATGGATAATCTTTCAAATACAGATAGAGAAGATTATGATTACATAATATCATTGGACATTTTTTGGGAGCAATACCTAAAAATGAAGGAACTTTATCATTCGGATTTTTGTAGAAAGTTTCTAAATGATTGTAACATTAAATAAATATATAAGATTTTTTTAGTAAAAATATAATTTTGAAAATTAAAATTTGCTTTATAACCCAAATTCCCTTAAACTTAAGCTCTAATGGTGTGATGAAATGTCTCTGGACCTGAACGGTCTTCTTAATAAATTGTACATTTAATAGAAATTATAACGACTATAATTTCTTTCTATTTCCATTCAAAAACTTACATAATATTGCCACTTAAATGGTACAATGATTTATTTAACCAAGTCCAAATTGTACGTAAAATTAATTTAATTCTACATAATTAAACAAATGAAATTAATATATCTTTGTAGCTTATAAATTACAAACTTTTATGTGACAACTAAAATAACCAAAAAGCAATAAATAAATAAAAATTATCATTAAAAGAAAAATATTCAAAAAAGTTTTAATAAAAGGTGTTTAGATCATTTTATTTATGCTCAGGCTTAATATCAAGTCACTAACATAGAAAATTTATCAATATGCCACTGAGATCAATATTTATGGTCACAATGAATAAAAGAATTGATATTTTACCGTTTTAAATTTATAATCTAGCCAATATTCTTTACCAATATTCTGAATTTCATTCCTAATTCACCTGAAAATACTTAAAATGAAACCACAGACCAGTGTACTTTTGAGTTCTTCAAACGTGGCAAAACTGGATAAAACTGTAAATAAATTTACTTTGCAACTTTATAGAATGCGTATGAAATGAGCAGCCTGCGGCCGCGCGCTCCCAAAACAAAGAAAACAGCAACGAACAACGATTGGGCACATATATATTGCGTATTCAGCAAATTGATACATTCGATGGGTACTGATTCAATTTTTAGATTATTTTATATAAAAGTGATACAAGATATAAAAACACGTAATTCTACTAAATATGAAAATAACGTACCTGTCTTTATGCTTCCATATTTAAATAAAATCCGTTAAAATTTCCTCACATCCATTTATATATCCATCCGTCTCTTACAGCCTTATAGTTTCTAGAGTTTTAGATATATGTGACTACAATTTTGCAAATACCTATACAGTCTCAATTAGTATGAAGAATATTTTTAAAGGAAAATTATTATTCCTCCTCGTTTATGCAAAATGAAGGCAAAACTCTTTTTTCTTTCAGGAATATCATTGAGTTTCATGTCATTGGATATGTTTTGAAATGACATTGAGGCTCCGTTTCAATATTTTACTTTTAAGTTCTGTTTGTAAAATAGTAAGCGTTAAATTGATGTGCACACTATCTCTCTTTCTAATTTTCAACCGTTGGTCTGAAAATTCTTAAAAATTCTATATGATTGCATGTGATAAAAAATTATATTTGTAAATAGTTAGTTAGCAGTTAACTTACATTAATGGTTTCAAGAAATACAAGCACTTATTTAACCATAATTTATGCGTGTTTCGACATGCACTTGGCCGATTTCTTCGTTAGATATATTGCTAAGTTTATGTAGGTTTTAATGAAATATTTACTTAATACAAATTTACAAAAAAATATAACTGTCCAATTTGTAACAATAACTCAAAATTAGGTATTTCATTACATATTTCATTTAGTTATGCCGTTACGCTACTAATATTTACTTAGAAATTGCACATGAAAGTGAATTTATTTTCATTCAGTAAAAAAAATAAATATTCGTGGAAATTTTGATTATTTGTGTGTTTGTCTTTATCTGTCTATTATTGGACTCTTTCCTTCTTGTGGACTTATGAAATCAATTACGAAAATGGATTTTGGTAATTCATATATATTTTTTAGAGTGAAAGTTTGTTTATTTGTACTATATGAGAAGGATTATATTTATAACAGTAACAGCCCACCAACAACGGTACTTGCCTGCTTATATACAATTATGTGCTAGTATATAAGTTGAATAATATTTTCAAAAGGTAATAAAATACTAAACATGTTTTGTTATTACAGAACACACCAAAATACAAACCTGCGGTGAAAGAATATATAATGAGTATTGATGAAGAAAAAGACAATGATTTGAAGAATAGAAAGTCCACTTCTCCTGCTCCAACAAATGTTAGACCATCCACTTCAGCCCATTTCTACAGATGCAACACACTTCAAGCCATTATTACCTCAATCAGCAAAGAAGAAGACATTGCAGGAATATTGCCAAATATAATGTAAATTGTTGTCTGAATTGTAAACAGTATATATCTTGGTACATTCTACGCTATTTGTCATAACTAATTATTAGTTTCATTTTAAATTATTGTTCTGTAGTATTATGTTCTGTATTACAGAATAAATATTTCTACGTCTTATTTTAATTATATTACTAACTTACTTCAATAGCAGTTTACTTTAATTTTACTTATTTTAATTATATTACTAACTTACTTCAATAGCAACTTACTTCAATAATAGTCATACTTCGGAACATCTGACTTTCTTGCGTGTTCACCAATTATGGGAAATAAAAATATTTTTTCTAGGCACATTAACTGTGCTTGTAACTTTATAATTTCATATGTAACGTTTTTTATTGGCGTCCAGGTAATACTCGGTACTGCTTGTTCTAATGTTTTTAAACATGATTTAAACGTTTTACAAGATATTAAATCAATTACTTCCAATATCGTACCCTCCTAAAAGAAATTTCAACAAATTAATCTAATTAATTTATGAGAAACAATTCTGAAAAAAATCATTTAAATTGTAAACTAATAAAGTGACCATCTTAATGTGTCAAATATAATAGTTCTACTAATTGGTGTTCACAGACTGACGCAGCAGAATGAAATAGATCTTTCATGGAACAACTGAAGGAAGAACATGAAAAGAAAATTAAGTATAACAAATGGACATATTAAATTTTTAAAAAAATATTGCTAAAAAATTAAATAATATTTGATTCAACAATTTTTTATTTCTTCATCACTGTGAAAGACAAACATTACTATTCTAGTTTTCCATTACGTATTAACAAACATTTTCTTTTTAATTTTTTTAGTGATCTTAAAAATAACTACTTATAAAAGATGCACTAGCGGCTAGTCCTGTTACAATAGTACTCTTCCAAGGTATATTTCATAGTTGCACTCTAGTGCCGTCTATTACATCTTGATTTGGAGCATCTAGTAAATCTATGGCAATATTGTGTAATAACTGCCAAAGCCACTATGTAAATTTTTAAATTTTCTAATTTTGCAGTAAAACCTCATAGCAAACATTTAAATTGCTTCCATACTCCCACAGAACATAATTCTCGTTTCTGTGTGTATCCGGGTCACACGAAAGATCCGGCTATTTTGAGTGCTACCTTTTCAGTGAGCCACAAGGTCTCTAACACGAAGTGATGTATCACATACTACCTATATGTGTACCTAGAACAATAAAATGTGAGTAATTTATTTCTCTTAACATGTACCTAATTGACTAAATGTAATTGGTAGGTAACATTAAATAAATCTGTTCATTTCTGCACCATATATGTTGGTATTTTATTATGGGTAATTTTAAAAACTGACCAAAATTATGGCCGATTGTTGAAGATCATCATTGAGACAAATACCAGGAGTATTAAAAGTAGCGATGTAATTAATATTAACAATGAGTGTATGGCGGCATGAAAGACGATTAGGTGTGTTAGGATAGGCATTCCACCATTACTGCTTATTCTCATTTAGAGGATAATTAGCTTTACAATGCTGTACATATCTTTTCCACCATGTCAACTCATTTGTTTCCATTTATATGTTTAAAAGAAACCGATATATTGAGTAATTTAATATTACTTACTTGAAAATTCAGTACCCTTTACGATTTGCATAGAATTGTGACGATGCACAAGACATCTTCTTTATTCTTACGTTGGTTCACGTTATTGTGGTTGATGGTTACGTTGGTTACATTTTCTTTATTCTTAAGCTAATCGCTCCAATCACACCTCAGAAGCCACACATTTGTCAAAATCTTACTACCGCTTCATGTTACTCTTCATTTGTTTGTGACGTTTTGATAAACGTATATCTACGGAGTCATCTGGAATCTATAAAAATAATATATTTCATTATAAATATGACCATTTAGCATAACTCCACGATTATACTTAATATCTGTGTACTGTGTAAATTAACATAAAATGTCAAGATAATATCGACAGGTACCCATTTCTTGCCAATGTTCTTAAAACTTTTAATACTTGCAATTGGCAATTGATAAATGTTATATAAGTATTTAAATACTTTATAATAAATCTGTATTTTAATTTAAAATCTTTTTCGCCTAATTTAAAAGTGTCTCTTCTGTTTTTGTATGTTTTGATATGTCTCACTGCATGCGAACGATGAATAAATAGTTGAATATTCAAAGTATCTAGTAAATAGAGCATATACGTAGTGTCCATGTCGTTAAATAATTTAATAATATTAAACAAATAAAACTAAAAACAAATTAAAAACCTCACAAAAACAAAAATATTCATTCGAAAAATTGTCAAAATAACATTTCAACAATAATCAGCTAACAATGCAGGTGGCCATTTTAACCCCATTTACACTTTTTAACGAAGGGTCCGTGGGTGTATAATACGTTATATGGATAGTTATACACTGCTTATTGAGTGCTCGCCTTATACACCGTTTATTAGTAAACATTATTAGAAACCAATTTATATGTCATGTATATTTCTTATACAGTGTTTATTAGTAAGGCGGAAGTTTGAAAAAGAAAAGAAAGTAAAAGTGTTTTAATTTAAACATCGCAAAAAAGAATAAAAGACAAAAATTAAGCCAAAATATAGATATGCAAGAAACCTCTTTAGCTTTAGCAGTTACAAAATTCATTGAAATCTTTTGCAAAGAAATCTCTCAGAGCCAGCAGTTACATATTTCGTTAAATCGTCTTTATTAGAGGGTGTTAATATCAGTGTTTCAATAATTTTTTTTTCAACAATTCACTATTCTCGAAACGATTTGAAATATTAAGTTTGAAAAAGAAAAGAACGTAAAAGTGTTTTAACTCGAACACCGCAAAAGAGTTTCTGGGGATAACAATATGGAGAATAAAAGAGGAAAATAAAGCCAAAATGCAAGTAAAAGAAATCTCTCCAGAGTTAGTAGTTAAAAGTCAAGTGAGTGTAAATCAAGTAAAAGTTAAAAAAAATCATGAAAGTCGTGAACCTCAGCCTCGGGTTCAAGTTTTCTTACTACACTTCTATGATCGCAAAGACATCGTACAGAAATTATTCAATAAATATATGCCTCCGTTTTACGTAAAATGAACATTTAGATTTAATAATTGGAAAACAGTTTTAAATATAACTTGAAAAGTTCGATGAGCAACGAGTGATTCGAAAGGAATGGTTGGGTTTATTAATGACCAAATGGGTTTATAAGTAATTCAAGCAAATTTTAAGAGAAAATCAATTTTCAAGGAAACTAAAGAACTATTATATGATCCTTAAATTACAGGTTAATAAATAATTCTCAACTTCCTTGTGATTCGTGCTCACCATATGAACATTAAAAACAAAAGAATATTCCCTTTTTATTTTAGCAGTGAGTCATGTCGAGCTCACGCCCCATTTTACAACTTCCGCCACAACCTTCGTAGATATATTGTGATAGCGCTCTATGTGATAACAAACAACATATTAATTTTTACAACATGTTATGCGACTTCTCTTTTTTAAAAAAAGAACATCAAAAATTTACCAAAATTCCTTTTCTTAAATTTATTTCTTCCTTAAACAGTTTGTTCTTGAAACAATGCAAAATCACTGGCATGACTGAATGAATTTATATTTAAACTCTTCATATGCTTTCAATTAAAAATATTTTTCTTTTAAATATAATATACCGTTTTAATTCAAATATTCAAAATATTTCGTTTAACAAACAGTGCGTTGCCAATGTTATGTTAGTCAACTTTTCACCCAATTTAATAATCGTAACAGAATGCAAATTAATTTATTAATTTCTAAAATAATGAGGAGAAACTAGTACAGATTATATTAGATATTCTATGATCGTTCTCTAATTTAGAGATGTGTAATCAAAAAGGGGGATTCGGTATTTTATTTTATTTGTTTCTGTGTATGTTCCAAGTCGTGACAGGATTCCCATCTACACGTTGAAACCATGCGGGCATTGGTAATATAGTGTTATATCTCCTTAAAGAGCATCTTTGGCGATCCGTGCATATTTCGTGCTCACTTTATTTTATTTCTTCTTCCGACTTCTTGAATTAAATAATATATAAATTTTTAAATATTGTGATTATGTTATCACCTTTATTATAATGTAATTACAAATCTTAAAATTATGCTCCCCTTGAGAACATTTTTGTCTCTACTATTAACTCGAATCGACTCAATCAAATTAATTTTGATGAAAAAATTCAAATTGATGACAAACGTGATATTTATAATTATGTAAAATATTTTTTTATTAAAAAATATTTTGCTTTTAAAGTGGCAGAGGTTAGGATTACAAGGACGTAAGTATATCGTATTAATATTAAATTGGCTAATACGGAGTTGTTTTATTCGATAATGTAGGTCTTAAAGTACTCTCAAATTTATCACTTGGAATGTAATAATAAAACAACAACATAATGTATGTAAATACAAATGCCTCACAAACTGCTTAATCATAATACTTTAATATATGGTTTTACGCAGTATAGTTTACCAGAATATCAGATCACAGAACACTTTCAAGATACATAGGCATGCTATGTTAGCTTATCAAAATACTACAATAGAATAAAATTAATTAGTTTTAACAAACGAAAATACTCACTTATTTGCGAAAAAAAAATTAATTATCCAAGTATAGGAAAGATAAGTAATCTCAATTAAAAAATTAAAAGCTTGGCCTATTTACAAAATTTAAATTTTAAAAATTAGAAATTCGACTCAAAACTAACAAAATGGCTGAAGTCGGATTTGTATTAACGTTGATGATATTATTATGAAACGGTGTGAAGCAACCCAGGTGCAAAGCGAGCGAAGATAAGAACCTTCCGCTGAGTTCTTCGCGAGTACCTGAATAATGCACTTAATAATGCTCTTAAGCGCCCATAGCACAAACTACTTCGCCATCGCAGCAAAAATGCTGTCAATCGATTTTCCGCTCGTTCTTCAGAATGTGAATAAAAGTATAAAGCTATTTAAATACGTCCAATATGCATTTTATTGGTACATAACACTGCAGTAAACTTAATCACCTCTTAACATTCTTGTACATTTGTCCTTCGATAGAAGAAAAACCGGTTACAATAAGAGATAATTTCATAAAACAAATTCAATAACAACGAATATTTTCCTACGATATATAAATACATATATATATATATATATATATATATATATATATATATGCGTGCGTGTGTGTGTGTATTCTCAAAGTAATCTTTCAAATTCCCTTCATTTGATACTCACCATGACGGATTTTAAGGGAAAAAATATACATATAACGTTCTATGACCTTCGTATATAATGTTTGAAGCCCAAATCAGTCAAATTGTTGAAAAGAAATAAACGATACCTCTTTTGTGAAAATTGGTTAACGACTTAAGAAGGAACATACGGTGTACATTTAGACAAAATATCATTGTAATCTACTTAATTTGATAACCATTTTAATGTGGTTTGAGTGAATTTATTTTTATGTAACTTATGATACTTTTAACCTCAAAATTAATCTAACAATACATCATTTGCCAAAATTTGTCCAGTAACTTAGTGCCGAGGATAGAACATTTATATTCTCATGCATATGAAGAGAGGTCAAAAAGTTCACGAAGTGAGATGGAAGGAAGGTTAAAAAACGTGGTACTACTTTTTCTTTTCAATGTATTCTCCCTTAACCCTGATGCGTTTCTCAAATCCGTCAATTAATTTATTTGTATTCTCAATAGAATATATTTTCTCTTATCTTGAAAATAAGGAAAGCTGTAGACTCGACCTTCCTCATCGTTACAGAATGTTTTTATAGGAACTTTTATTTGATTTTGGGGAATAAATAACAGTCTCAGGGGAGCATATTCGGGCTACAATTAAGTTGTTATTGCAATATTTGACAGCTGCACTTTTTAACAAGCAAACATCGCAACCCGGTTCTCGTGTACAAGTGCATTGTGATGCAAAAGCAGCACGCTCGATTTTTCTTCTTCAATGATCCTTTAAGCTACTCAAATAGACCAGCATAGTATTCTCTTGTTGTAGAAACACCCTTATCTTTGAAATCAATGAGCAGAATACCCTCTGAATCTCAGAAAAGCATCGAGTTTTACGGCCGATTACGACTCCTTGAATTTTTAGGCAACCCGGATTTAATTTTTCCCTCCTTGAATGTTTACTTTGTTAACAGACACAAAACACTTTGTAGACGGGTGCCGAGAAGACTCTGTTTCGTAAGCATTCTCAGTACACGTTTTGCGCTGACCTTTGAAATACCAAGATTATCATTAAAACTATTCAAGATAGTTACGAAAATACTTTAACCATTTCTACTTATTGCTTCTTCTTTAATCGGGCATCTTTATATACAAGTTTTTCAACTTTTTCAACAGTGTCCGAGGAGGAGGCCTAAATCGGCCGTCCTAGTCCTAACCGTCGGTCCGTTCTTGGTTTACAAGGGCAAGAATCTCTCTAAATTTATAACATCTCATTCAATATGATTTGTGATGTTTTTTCTTATATTTTCAGGAACTTGATGACAGCTAGAAATTTTATTTTCTCCATGGACGACGATTTCTTCCAGAATGAATTGTTTTATCGATGATAACTCAGAGGCTAATGGCACAATTAAGATAACACTTGACGTATATATATATATATATATATATATATATATATATATATATATATAATGTTCCTCTTAACGTTCCCTCTATTCTGCGAACTTTTTGACCGACCCTCGTATTACAAACCTTCCTTTCGACCTTGCCATGATCTAATAAGAATGTATTTCATTCTCCCCGACTTCTTTTGAATTACAAAAACGTAAGCACTATTATTTTAAACGTTTTAATTTTCCCAGTAAATAAATCAATTAGATTTTATTATTTGTATTTCTAGAGATTTCGTTAACATTCCACCTCATTGTTGAAGAAAAATTACAATAAATTACTAAATCTTTACCCCTGACATTTAACTTAATCATATTAAATAATATGAAACATATTTGGTAAGAGATAGCCCACGAATAAGATAATATAACGACAACAATGAATGTAATAACTATTTTTTGTAACTTCGAGAAATTATGTCTTTAAAACTTGCAAAATCAAGCCCAGCCTTTAATGGCGAAACTGCTATAAATTATATTTTTCCTCTCATAAATCAGGGCACGCAACAATAAGTTTGGACAAATAAAGCATTTTTACACAGACGCCTATTATGTTGGATATAAGTTACAGGCCCTACTAAAATTAATTTTTTCATAGACGTATGTAATAGTAGAATTACTCATTAGGAATTCACTTAGTATGATTGCAAATATTGAAAAACCGTTTGTTATGGACGTAATAGTACGAGAAATTTTCACTCTCGTATAAATTGTTTGTACTTTAATTCGCTTAGAACGACCTTGTTTATTAGGACAAGTCCTTTATTTTGACGTATTTTTCGATAAAATAGGTACTGTTGAATGCATTAGTTATTGTTCATGTTCACTTTCTGTCTTATTCCAACGAGATTGATTCCTCACTGAGAATTATTTTTCCGCCCATTGTGAAGCCTAATGATTGCCATTGATTGTTCTTTTCGGCCAAAAAACACCTTCATGATATCGTAAAACTTTTAAGATTAGGGAAAAAATTATTTTTTATAATATTGAAAGCGGAGAATCAAATCTAATTTTGGAAAAGAATTTGGTATTGATAATTTTAAAATATCCGCGATTCGTAGAAAAAAAAAATAAAATCAAGGAATCATTACACGTAGCACGATTAACGAATGGTACAAAAGCAACTCATCTCCATTCCTTTGAGATATCAGGCAACTGAGCCTTAATTACAATTTCAATAATAAAATAATTTCATATTGGAAAAACAAATACAAGTCATGACCAATTAATAATTTTTAAGTTTCATGGTAGGTTGACTAGAAACACGTAAATTATAATACACAATTCAAAACGTAAATTAGTACATCAAGATACTAATTTATGTTTTGTAATTATTTATATACATATTAATTAAACAAAAGTAAAAATAATACTATAAAAAGTAATAGGGATAATAAAAAAATAGAAAAAAATTAAAGAGAAATATTAATTAGTGTAGTTACTTTTAGATATGGTACTTAAAAAATAGTAACAAAAATTAAATACAAAATTAAAATAATAATTTAAAATAAAAAATAACTAAAATAATTACAAAATACAGGCATCAATAATTAACATTACTTAATATTTATTAAGTTGCCATTTCTTAAGTAATATTAGGTCAGTATTTGACGGCGAACTAGCGAATATGTTGATCGGCATAAGAAACTGCAGTTGGCTCACAATATCTGAACAATGATAACGATCATGACATATATTGTACAGTACTGGTGCTCCTGACTCAACACGCCAGCTGTGTAGAAGTATTTAAAGAGTACATGAAAAATAATTAAAGTATACCGTTAGCTTACTAGGAAAGAAATTTAATTATAAGAAACGGGTTCCAACTCACATATGGGAATGTCATCTTGACGTTGATAACAATATCGTAATATCCGAGGAAACACAAGATAATAAATATCAGATTAAAGAAGACATTTTGAAAAATGATATTTTTTACTTAAAGCAATATTACTATCAATTGTCGTCTTTTATTAAATTTAATATATCTATAATTTGAAGTATCATATCCATTATATATTCTAAATAAATATAATACGGCAGTTGACTCATTCTAAATTTTGATATTTTTCGTAGAATATTGTGAAATATAAGTCAATTAAAAACCAGTCTTGAAAAAAATTCAAAAATTGATCGAAAAATAAGCCAGTTGTAGGCTTCTAAATTTGAAGATACGGATAGAGTTGTGTATATCCCTGTCTCTTTTCCTCTCGTAAAATATAATGTGCAATATCAAAAATGACCTCACAACACAGTATTGCCGTTCTTCTCTGAAAGTTAAATTTAAACTTTTATAACTCGGTCAATTTTGAAGACTACCAAAACAATGTTTTTTTAAAGATCTTAAAAATTGACCGAGTTATAGTTATATATTTTTAAATTCTCTTCATCAGCTTGTACCTTGAAATTATGATTAATGAAATAAAAAAAATTTAGTCAAATACCCAATTGAACAAACTTCTTTGGAAACCAAAAATCAAATTAACATGAATAATTATTCATATCACTGAATCCAAATATTATGTTAAATCACAAATAATAAACTGTCACTATTAATGAATAACGTAATTGTACCCTAAATATCTTATTGAATTTACTTAATCAAAATATAAGCACCATGTACGCTTGCCTTAATGAGCCTAAGGCGTCCACGTAGATCATAAATGCAACTTCTAAAGAAAATGTTTCCGCTATTTTACGAGTAAATTACGATGTTGAGGAACCTGAATATTGTTGAATACATAATTATAAATTTTAGTAGTATTTATGACAGGATGTGCGTACATTGAGTGGTGGAAATTTGTTTCTTTGAATAATACCTACAAACGGGGATAATATTCTAAACTTATTAACAATAAAATTAAAAAAAATTTATGTAAAAGTTAAAAATGTAGAAGTAAAAAATTTCTAGATAAAATAATCAATTTACTTGAAAAAGTAGTATACACCCGTCATGGAATAACTTCAAGTTAACCTTTACATTATCGTTTCACCCTTTTGTCAATTTAATATTTGCGGAAAATGTTTCTACACATACAAACTATTCTCGAAATCACCTTTCAATCCGCATGAACTCGCTCGCGATTCACAGATATTTATAAATTATTTGAAAAAAAGAGATGTTATTATTTGAAAAACGAATTACTTCCTGCTTAATTTTTTTCTACATTCGTCGAAAAATTCACATTGCAGACTATTTAAAAAGTATGAAAGCCATGTAATTTTAATGAACTTTCACTAAGTGGCTGCTGCGATGGATGGGCGATAAAATTTATTATCCAATATTTTACATAGTATATTTTTAATATTTTTTCTTAGAAGATTTTGCTAATATCTTTGCTAATATCCCACCTGAAGATGTTGTAATACAACGAAACCTAGGTCGTGGTAAAGAAATTAAAGATAATAGAAATAATACTACATCACGTAGTTTCATTTAATTGTGAATAATGAATTTCTACAAAATTAACGCCAAATATATTCAATATGGTTTAATGCAAAAGAATGGATTATGACTACATAAATTTCATTTTCATGTCTTTTTAAATATTTCCTATTACTAGAATTAAAAAAAAATAGCTTTCTGGCGCGCTTGGGGATACTTAGTACATAAAATCCACTTTTATAATGAAGACGTACCTAACCTTTATCTTTAGAAAAACGTATTTATGAATTATGTGTTAGATTGTGTATATAACTGCAAAACTTTTCTAAATTAATTAAGCGAAATTTTATGCCTCAATATATAATAAATATTATTATTATTTGGTGTCAAAGTAGATAAAATATAATCAACTGAATGTGCACGTCATTGTTTTGGCATGTATAAGTATTGCACGAGTACTGATAACGTAAATTATTTTTGTTTTGTTTTAATTTTCAGATTGGAAATTTTCACATAGAAAAGTATGATTATTATGTTTGAAAAAGTTTTCGCTTCTACTAAGTGGTCTTACCTTACATTATTTTTTTGTTTATCGTAAAATTGTCCAAGAAATTAAAAAATATACGTAATAAGTAAGGCTAGTTGCAATCCATTGACTTTTATTTCGTCTCAATCCGTTTATTTCGTCTCAATATTTAGTTACGCTGTGCCCCGCATTAATTTAAGTTTAGGACAAACTAAATAATAAAAGTAACATAAACCGTGCGAGCTAGGTCATCAGCAAAAGCGAACAATTTTAACTAATGCATATTCAACCCAACCCAGCACCCCCCTCCCGCGTACGGTTTCACCCTGCCGCGATGGATCGTTTAGTTTCTTTACAATTGCCTTGTTACCTGTACCTGTATTGTGTAGTAGTGCGTTCGTACCTCTATAATCGCGACGAAAGTTTTATAAGAATAGAACAATAAGCCTTAAATTGTATGTTATAGCTATTATTTCAAATAAGGTACAGGCCAAAATACTTTTAAATGTAGACGGAGTAATAAAAAATTAAATTAACAAACGAAATTTTATTTGTTTATAAGAAACTGTGCATATTAATTAATTAATGAATATATTGCAATTGAAAACTATAAAATGAGCCAGCCGTTAAAATTTGCTTAGTTACATTTTTATCGCCGGTTTAATTAGTATAGGAGACGATATTTTCTACAGCAGAGAGCCACCAAGCTTTATAAAAGCGTATGAAGAAAAATGTTCAATATCTTATGAAAATCGTTTTGTATTTGCAGACACTTAGAAATTCTGGTATGTAACAAGCAAATATATATATATTTATATATATATATATATATATATATATATATATATATATATATATACACATATATATATATATATATATATATATATATATATGTGTGTATATGTATATATATATATATATATATATATATATATATATATATACATATATATATATATATATATATATATATATATGTTTATTTCGAATATTTACGTCGCGATCTCCTAATAGGCAAGTAAGCGCGCCGCGTAAGGCTTAGTATTTTGTAAGAGATATACGTACTCGTACTTATTATTTTTTTCGTACTCGTAACAGCATCGTCTAGTACCAAAAAATACTGTTATTGCATTGCACACCTCTAAAGTACAGCGAATACCGCAAGGCAGCATCATTTTATGATTGTTTTCTGTGAACACCGTATTCTTTATAGATGTTGATTGACACGAATATTATTTAGCAGAAATAAGAATTAAATGTAATAGTGTTTCACTTTTTTCATAAGATCGTTTTATTGTTATTTTCTATTCATGATATTGAAACGTTCAAATGTAATTATGATTCAGAAAGTGTAGAGAATAGAAAATATTTTTTGTTGAAAAATAAATTATTGCTCAGTGATAAGGACCCAGGTACAAAAAAAATATTATTAAAAAGTATCTAAATATATATTTTTAATTGTTATATTTATATAATCGTTATATTTTAAAAAATATTCTAAACAATTCTTGTCATTACAATTAATCCTTCTTCACTCACATTTTCACAATACGATTATTGTTCATCAAATATTAGATTATCGTTCTTAATTTATTATAACTTTCAACAAACCCATTCAACTAGCAAGAATGAATTGCTTATATATATATATATATATATATATATATATATATATATATATATATGTATATACATTATTGAATATTAAATAAATTCAATGATAAGAAATCTAGTTAAATATACACCCACCTATAATAATTCAAAATAGTTCAAAGAAAATAATTCAGTCGGTATGATAATTATGATATTGAAAACCATATTTCACTAGTCAGAAATATATTAATTTTTAGCAGATGTAACACATAACTTGGGGTCTTGTAATACAGTCTTTCAAAATTATAACTTCTTTTACTGATTAAGTTAAAGATTAAAGTTATTTTTAAATGTTGAATTTCCCACGAAATTGTGAATAATGATAATAAATAAAAAGTCATATTTTGAATTTAATACTACTACAGTTGAGTACTTCACTAACAGTCATTCTTTAATCCAGTTAATTTATCAAGCAAGGTTCATAACACAAAATATCAATAATGAACATTTAATGATATATAATTATTGAATACACCGTTTCACAAGATTAGGTTCCTACTATAATCATTTCAGTAATCGGTTCCAAAACATTTAAAACAATATGATAATTTAAAAATATAATTTATCAAGCAAGGTTCATAACACAAAATATCAATAATGAACATTTAATGATATATAACTAATGGATACGCCATTTCACAATATTAGGTTCCTACTATAATCATTTTAGTAATCAGTTCCAAAACATTTAAAACAATATGATAATTTAAAAATAATGCAGTAAAAATATTACCTCGAAAAATATTTAATGAAAAATAAGGTCGAAGAAACTGAATGAGATGTAGACTATTACAAGTTATCTAAAGTAAAGAACATAATTTGAATTAAAACAATGGAAATTGTTTCCCTATTCACTATATTATGGGAATATTTATATATTAAATCACATAATTGAAAATATTTCTTCATATTTATTTTAATATTTATAGATACTCTACTTCTTTCATGTTCAGCTATTTAAACACATTTTCTTAATCAATTAATTTCTTATGTCAAATATTCTATTTTTTTAAATTGACTATTCTATAGTCATAATCTCCTAGGCTAAGTTAAAATAACACTTGAAAAATTATTTTATTTTTAAGTATTCTTCATTTTTCTAATTTGGTTTTTTTTAATATTATTTAAGATTTTCGTACCTTAAAAGGAAAAATAAGGATTCGGCTTTATAAGATCACTGACGTGTCTGAATTGAAAGAGGGAGGAATTAGGCACTCAATTTTGTTTTATTTATTTCTATGTAGGATATACTAGTTATAAGGATTATAAAAATCTTTTTTTTCATTATTTTAAGTATTATAGCATCAAAGATACACTTAAAAATAAGCAAAAATATATGTCCTCTTCAATTTCATTAGCTATTGAACCTAAAATGATTAAAAACAATATGGGGCTTCATGGGGAATAGAAGAAAATGCCTATACTTCCCAAAAATATTCTTGGACTTGATATAATAATTTGATGTATGCAATAATTTATAGAGTTACCCTATACTAAGTAACAAAACGTGAAATTATTATCCTAAACTTAGGGAGGATGGTTAAGTGTCTCAAAAAGAACCCTCTTTGGTGTAATGCTATGCGCGGGGTTTTATACAAACAAAAACATTTGCTCTCATAATACATAAATATTCCAGGTATAAATTTATTTAAGCTAATACATTATATGTGACATAGTTGGCATGTGCACGCCATTCTTCAAATATGTAAAAAGTTCTCAGTTTTTTTCAAACACAGCTTTTGTTGTTTTGGAGTCATGTCGTGTCTCTTCGCATTTATATACATAAACTTTAGATGTACGGTGAATTAAGTATGAGTTGTAAATACCATAAAACGATCAGTTCGTGTTACCTTAGAATAACCGTGTAAAAACAGAAGTAGGAAAACATTCGAAACGCTAAAAAATATTTCTGAAACATGTATGATTGACCGACAACCCACCTTCTTTTATCAAAGAGAAACTATCAATTTGAACGATGCCGATTTGATCTGTTATACTTTTATTGTCGTAAACGAAACTGAATTTGAAGATTCATTTTGCTTTGCGATGTCGAATTTGTTACGCCTATTTGATATGCTGGTATCAAATTTCTTAGGAAAATACGATTTGCCAAAGAAGCCTTTGTAAAATATTTTATTGAATTGAGACGAGAAAAACTACGAGAGCATATTGGAAAGTTAGGTTTGCATATTAGATTATCTTTGTATTCTCATATGTGTCCCTTTATCAGTGCCCTTTTGGGATATTATATTTAGCTACCGAAAATTATATATGAATCTAAGAAATTTCTTTCTACACGAACTTCATAACAAAACATAAAATAACATGCATGAACTTCAGCATAATTATGTATACTAAAAGAAATAAAAAATAACTTATTGAAGGAACAATCTTAGCGTCCATAATTTAAATTCACGAATAAACAACCTTGACCCGACTTGAGATATATAAGCTGTTCATCATTAGATTATGGCTGAGATCTAAAAATAAATAAAAATTATATGCATTCCCTACACCCGATGTGTTAAAATATTGAATTTACTTATTAAAGCTTTCTTGTTGGAAATGTCCAATATTAAAGTCATTTTTTTTCTTTTCTTCAGTTGACCACTTAATAGGATTATTAAGATGCCAAGCTATTTTTTTACAAGTAGAGTAATATACCTTCACAGAGTATTTTCGATGGAAACTTCGAACATGTATCATACTTTTAATAAGCAGTTTAGATTGTATTCTGTCCTTAACAAACATAAAATTATTTACGCCATGGAAAAAATAATCCCATGAAAGTATGCAGTGACTTCTAGCAAAATATATTTTCTGCAACAAAACTTTTAGCTCGCTATGGGTTTCGAAGAGGTATTGAATTTATATCTCATTTTGTCAGGATCAGAAAATCGATAATATTTGGTCGTTTATGGGGCCAAAATTTTATTAAGATTGCTTTTTTTAATATTTTGCCAAACGATTTATTCTATCATTTTGACATCTTTATTTAAGATAGTTATTGAATATATCCAACCTCTAAAACCATATAGCCTAGAACCAGTTGTGTGTTATGGCATTTATCATGGTTTTAATTAAAGATTTTCTTTGCCACACTAGCATATTTTCAATGGCTGAGAATAGTTTAGTTATATACTGAACAACCGGAACCAAGTAACTTGGCTTCAACGGCTGAGAATGGTCCAGTTATATATTGAACAATCAATACCAGGTAACATCGTATTTACGATTGATATACGGTTTTTTTCTGAAAAAATGAAAAAGCTTCCTCATTTTAAGAACTACCAGAGAGAAAATGTGTCCACAGAGGATTTCTATACATTATCAGAGATAATTCAGAAAAATAAAAGTGACTATATTCTACTAACCCGTTGTCGTTTCAAGTTAATTCTATGCCAGAGGCTAGCTTACTCCATTGAGTACACTAGAAACTCGTAATTATTTTTCTTCAGGATGGACGTTAGAGATAATAAACTGAATCGAAAGAGATAATCTTACTAACATGGCGGCTTAGTTTTTTCAGCGACTTAGTCCACCAAAGAGAAAACATTTTATAGAAAATGTCTGTTTAATATTTACCTCTGCTAGTTATTTATACATTGCTGTCAACATGAATTATGCCTAGCTGTTTTTCCTTTGAGATCCATTTTAGTTAATTGTAAAGTTATAAGTAACATTTTTGAAATATAAACATAATTATAATGGTTCAAAATAATTTCTACTTTTGTTCGGAATGATTTTCGATGAATTTTTTTATATTTTACAATGTTTTTAAGCATTTGTGCAACTTTTAGTGGAAGTTAAGTCTAATTACAATTGAATAGCCTAGTTATTCGAAACCGATACAAATATAACTATAGCTCTCACAAATATTCGCGCCAATATAGTTGATTTCCAATAAACTCGTAAATTATGCAAAATATGAATACTCAAAATAGGAATATAAGCCTTGAGCTGTAACAAATTTATGTATTTCGTGCTAGTACAAATGACGTGTAACATCTGATTGTTTCAAAAACATTTTTGACTTTTCTCTAACACGAAATCTTACCAAAATATTATGTAAGAGATTATACCCCTATGTTATTTGAAAAGAAAACACATATTGAATTCCTGCCACATCTTGTGAAATCTATATTCGTCATTGTTCAAACATTCTGCATTGAGCAAACTCCTTTTGAAAACATAATAAACAAAGAAACAAGATATTAATTTGAAGCACGTTAAAGTTCGTTTATATAAATGTTCCAAAATTATTTGGAATAATTCCCTATTTGGTTATCTGCCGATACCATCTGCTAGCCGGTTAATAAGTATTATTGCAAGCAGTTGTTGATAATACAATCAAAGCCGCAGGTTATTATGACCTGAAACGGGGCAACTATATACAAATAACTACCATTTAAATATTCACTATTATGAATAATATATTTGGATATATACAAAATATATCCCGGTAGCCCCTGAAATTATTTGGCAAACCTTTTCATCTTTGGAAAGCATATACCTTTCTGAACGACGTAGATGACGACGTCTTTTTTATGGTTTCTTGTTTTTTGGGGTTCCGTACTTCAAAAGAAAAAAAGGAACTCTTATAGGATAACTTCGTGGTCCATCTGTCTGTTCATCTCTCAAGATTCTTTTTTTCAGGAACGTGTAGAGGTATTAAATTAAAATGTATATCAAGTACTTAGGTCTATGATTCCCTGTAAAAAATCAAGCTTCTAAGTTAACGCAATCAAAAGGAACATTACATCAAAATTTATAGGGTACTTCCCGTCGATCTAGAATTATGAAATTGGGCAAGAAGTAAGGTCTCACAGCACAAGTAAAGGAAAAGATCGGAAAATTGGCAGTTATTTCATATAAAAAATATATTTTTTTAAATATACGCCGCTGAAATATGTAGCAGGTAATATATTTTCTTTCCGGTCATTTTGCCGCATATCTTGACATTCGCAAATGAATCAAAACCTACAGAGCACTTCCTGTTGACTTAGAATCGTGAAATTAGTCAAGAGGTAAAGTCGCACAGCACAAGTCAAACGAAAATGGTTAATTTGTAGTTACATCACATAAAAGACATTTTTTTAAATATGTGAATCTCTATGAAAGAAACGGTAAATAAAATATTTTTGTTTTAAAAATTAAAATTGTTGAATTTGTTTAATAGGAATATATATACTATTGAATGCCCAGAAAATCCTCACAAATATATATATATATATATATATATATATATAGATATATATATATATATATATAATATAGGTATATATATATATACATATATATTTATTATCTATATTTTACTTTCTCCAATCTTACAGTCAATTTAATTTGTTACAAACCCCATTATAAATAAACGGACAAAAATTAACATTGTAACAAAACTTGAAATGCTAATATTAATTAAACGTATCGACACAACATTCTCTTAATTATTTAATTATAATTATTATATTATAATAATTTTATCACCCAGTTGTTTGCATTATTATTTCCTAATTTGTCCAAATTCATTTTCATAATTAAATAAAACAAATTGTAATATGATGATATATGTATCTCGAAGTATCACACAACTCCAAACAACCCTACCTATACTAGACTCCGATCTTCATTGCTATAATAGAACACCATGTTTAAAGGGTCTCGATCGCCAATTAATCTCATTACGTATATGAATAAATAATCGATGTACATCCTTGTATACACACTATTCTCATATTTTGAAACATTCTTTGCAGCAGTTTCGTTATAGATTGGTGGAAACACCTTGTGTGTTTTATGCATTTTTATTACGTAAAACTTACAAATGTGTGTGCTTTGGTTTTTTAATTCAGAGCCATATTGTATTTGCTTATGTCAATGTCCATAAGAAATATGAACGCGTATAAAATTATGATATATTTTAAACCATTAAATGACTATTTATTAGATGTGTTTTGTAAGTAATACATATATAAAAAATAAGTAAATATGGTAATAATAAGTAATATGCATAATAAATATTTTTTCTACCATTTGGATGAAAAAGTTCTTGAGTCAGTTGTAAAGAATTTTCAAAAATACTATCAAATAAAAAAGTATTGTTAAGAGTAGGGAGAATTATTCTTCTGGAATCGGCTAGTAACAAATCTTAAGGGAATAATATCCATCTTAGAGCCTCTCTCCATGTACAGAAGCTTGAAAAAGACCGGGAAAAGGCTCGATCAAAGGCGAGTCAGCCAAATCGCGAATCGTGCAAAGGCGAGTGTCAAAAAGGGCCGTGTTTTTAGGGTTCCTTTTGATTGCGTTGACTTAGAAGCATGATTTTTTACAGGGAATCATAGACCTAAGTACTTGATATAAATTTAAATTTGATACCTCTATGAGTTTCTGAAAAAAAGGATATTGAGAGACGAACAGACAGACAGACCACAAAGTAATCCTAAAAGAGTTCCTTTTTTTCTTTTGCTAGTGTAAATATAGTCACGATTAAAACACCATGTTTTTGTATAGGACACAAGAATGCACAGATAAGTAGAATAAATACCTTAAAAAGATCTTTCAAATGATAATATACGGCGCTTTTCCATATTCTCCATAAGTTACTATATAATTTGTATTAGTATAAGGTCGCTTAGTGTCACTGTAGTTTTAATATGAACAAAAACGGCAACGGAGCATTGCTGGTGTATATCAAAAATTACTTTCTAGATTTTTTGCAGATAATAATTGAAAGTCAATCAAAATTTTCATTTTAATTTCCAGGAAAATCTATGGGAGACCATAGTTTAGAATCGATCATAAAGTTTAAATAGAGTTAAGAGTGAAAAAGAGACCAGCGGAAATATGCCTACCGTTACAGAAATAGAACATAATCTGGTATTTTTTCGAATTATAATTATACAGATATTTGAATCCGAACAATTCAGCGACAGACAATCAGGAAAGAGCAAAAATAAAGTAAAATTTTTGAAAACATAATATAAAACAAAAAAAACTGCTCTAGTATATGCAAATGTATTCTATTTTTAAAATATCAAAAATCGTAAATGAGAAATAAAATTGACGAAAAAATAATTTTCAGAAAATAATAATGTTTAATAAAGTTTTACATAACATTACAAATTTATAATAAAAACTGCTTTTTTGTTTTGATATGTAACCATTGCTAAATTAATTAAAAATAATGGGTTTTAATAAAAGCACACACATTCTTATGATATCTGGACCAAACATGTAGATGATATGTAGACTATTACCAGTCTCATTTAAAGATCATTGTTGAAAAAATAATGAATTATTAAATGAAACGTAAACAGTATCCATTATCCCATATCTATAATTTTCATTAACCTATTGAAAATAAAAGTAAAGGAATAATCCTCAAAAATATATATAATAATAATCCCTTTCCTCGCATTAAGTATCAAATAAGAAAGTTTTAGATACGATTCGCAATGTATAATTGGTTTTGATATTATGGTTTATCAAGTTCTTGATCGCGTAATTTCGTCCGTTTTTTTAATAAACATGTGACGAAACTTTTACGAGCTAATATTATTTTGCTAAATATGTGTACATAGTTACGACGAACATATAATATTTCACAATTAATTGTGGATGTAGAGCTCTTGTTGTCCTCTTCAGGGTGTTTACCAATTCAAATCTATGCAAATCAGTTAGAATCGAAACATTGCCGAGTAGTGGCCAGTTGTGAAATATTGATTGCTATCTGTAATCGAAACTGTATTCCATCTTCAATCACTCAGTTATATCATTAAATATATCTGCCGTAATTTTTTTCCATATTTTTATACAATAATCAATTCATGTTTAATAACATTGTTACCTTATAAATTGAGGATCATATTTAATGTAAATGTTTTTCTCGATATCAGTATTGGAAACTAATAATTATTTTTAGCAAGAAGTAGTCTTTTATAAACATAATACATTAGTACATAATGGCAAGAAAAACACAAAAATAACACGTAAGAATGAGTACCAACATTTATTTAAAAAAAAATCTATTTGTAAATTACTTTGCAGAAATAAAATACATCAGAATATATTTCTTGATATTAAAATATAAACTAAAATAGGTGGAAAGCAGAAACATCAAATATCCAAGATCAAAGGTATATTTCGGCATGATAATATGCTTTTCTTTGATCCCGCCATGCTCGGTCTAGTTTTCTCTTCCACCTACAAAGATCTGACCATGCGGTGGAAATAAACTTCAATACCTTCACTTATCTGTTCATTCCTTAAATATTCAAATCTATATTTGTAGCTTAAAAATTATTTTAGACATTGTTTTGAATTAAAACCTTTCTTCATATATTTCAATTAAAACGCTTGAAATACGTTGACAAAACAACAAAATGGAAGAATATTATATCAAGATTACGTTATTACTTGTATAAGTGGAGTGAAGCATTGCAGAATTTTATTATGAAATTGTTTAAAATTTTCTCTAAAATACGCTAGTTTTGTTTTTCAAATGAGCCTTATACCATTAAAAATATATAGAAGTAATTATATATGACAATAACTCCTTACAAATTCCATAAGTACCCCTTTTTAATATTAGGTGTGGTTACGTGTGTCGACAATTGAAATATAATTTTACCTTGGAACTATAGATCGAAAGCATTAAAATACTTCAACTATGTTGAAATCTTATTAAATATAGCAAGAGGTATTAAACATTAAAAATTATATATACTTAAAGAGCCATGTAAACAAAACTTTTGGGGAAAATGGGTTGAGTTATATGAATGTAAAAACGACACAAATTATAAAAGAGAATGTGTAAAACATTGCTTAGGTATGCTATAAATATTTAAGATTTTACATGTGAAATCTTAAATATTTATTTCCGTTAAGCAATAACATAGTAATGTCATTTTTAGCTACCTAATTATATGGTCCAGTATGTCTGGTAGAGGCGTAACACATGATTTGGTCCGATATATCTCGTTAATTTATTGATACGGTTTAGCAGAAACAATTTTGTTTTCAAAGGTCTTTCTAAAAACTGTTATCCTAAATTCTTACGAGAAACTAAAAGCTTTTGTCATGATCAATTTCAGATTTTTGATGCAGATAATGCAAAACATATCATGGTCCTTTATAGAATTGTAACACAGGTAGTGCCATATGCTTTGGAGACTCGTATCTCGCGAAAGAGACACGACATCAAAAATATAATTAAACATTTTCAATTGAATTTTAAAAATTGTTTTCAATCCCACACCCCTCGATGAAAATGTATGAAAAAATTGTTGCCCTCAATATATATATATATATATATATATATATATATATATATATATATATATGAGTTATTGCCTATAAAAACGATATAAAATTTAAAAAAAATATTTAAAATGAAGAAGAGATGGAAATGATCACATTTAAACATACTGTTGTAATAAGTAAAGGAAAGTAAATTATCTAAAAATATGTTGTTATTTTTATTACAGAACCGATAACGTGAAAATATTTTTTACGTTGACTTCGTCCGATTTTGCATACTGAAAGTAATGAGTTGAAAAAATTAAACAAAATCGGGATAATAAAAACTATTTCGGTTAAAAATCCAATAACTGAAAAAGAAATATGCAACAGTAATTCAACCAATTATTTACGATAATTTTATGAAATAAAACTTCTACGTGAATACCAATAAACAGTGACTATGTTTTTAGATATTTTTATTACTAACAGATTTGTTTTCATTCATGATGTAGAGTTTTTACCGTATCTACTTCTTTAGACTCCATCACACTTTGAAGAAAAATTTAGACACTTAAACTTTTAAATAATTTTTAGTAATTCGTTTTTATGTTATCCTATAGTTAATCACTTATATTTTAAATTTAATTAAGAACATTATTTTTTCATGTCAAGTTACATCCGTACCCAAATTTTCTTCTTTAATATTCACTATATAATATCATTCAATACACATAGGATAATGTATATTAGAATACAATAATGACTAAAACATCGTAAATTATAATTATTAGCAAAATGACATAATGGTTTGTTTCAGGAAGAATACAAATACGTCTACATATTCATATTAAGCACAATTTGCTTTTGTCTAAATTTACAAAGGGCAGCTCTTTGTCGACCTTTGGACAATGCGTCTCCCCGTTTTACGTAAAGCTTTATCACAATATTCCAAAATTTGTATCAACTACATAAATTACACATTAATTTACATCGTTCAACCCTGTATGCCCTCATTTTTAATTGCGAAAGCTCAGGCCTGTTTGCCTGAGCTTTCGCATTCGATTGTTGTTGCTGGTTTTCACGTCATGATTGCCATGTCTAGTTTAGAATGTAAAGTTATATAAATTTTCTATTGGGCATTTCCACTAAGAAAAAAGTAGCTGCTATTTTTATATTATCTTTATATTATTATAACCGGCAAGAAATATTTTCAACAAAGACATGGAAGAATGTGGAAGTGCGATAATTATAGCCGCAATTTAAATATTTTAATAATTGTCCGAATTAATAACCAAAAATGGAAATTAATAAACGTGATACGAAATGAAAATAGGAAATCAGCACTAATCATATTAATACAAAAAAATTTCCGATGATCATTTACTTTCGATTTATATTGTTATTAATTTGATTTTATACATATATATATATATATATATATATATATATATATACATATATATATATATATATATATATATATATATATATATGTATATATTTGTGTGTGTGGGTATGTGTGTTTATATATATACATATGAAAATAAAATAAAATTTATAACAACAAACGGAAAAAGAGAAACCTTTTGAAATTTTTCACGATTTAAGCCGATTTTCATTTCATATCACATTTTTAATATGCACTTTTACTAATTAAAGCGATGAGATCTTTGGACGACCTTGAAGAATTTTGTTTTCAAGCTCCGCCCCATTATCTTTCCTATAAACTGGCATCATGCCGGACGCTCGGCATATAACAAACTAAATTAACCGCTTCAATAACTAGCCGCACGGATGATAATTTGTGACTTATGCTCTTTGAAATGTTAATACGGTTTTGGAAATGTTAATACGTTGATTCGTTGATAATTACATGCAGAAAGTCACGTCAGTCTGTTGTTACGTTACGACGCGAAGAAAGGAGAAACAAAGACACTTTTGCATTTTTAATATTAGTTAGAATTGTAATACTAGTCAGGATAAGATTTCCCTGGTTGGTAAATAGTTATTTTCCGGTCCGCTAACAAAAAAACAAGTATACTTCCTGATTTGTAAATTTTGAGTCAGCTTTATTAGTTAGGATAATATTATTAACTTTGAAAGGTAGTCAGTATTATTTCCTGGCCCGTCAAACATCTCTGTGCAGAAAGCCACGTTCATCTATTGCATCCTTGAGACATGAGAGAAGAACAAACTTCAGAATTTTGAATTTTTAATATTGTTTGATATCGTGATATTAGTAAGGGGGGGGGGTTGGGGTTGGTATTTTACCTCTGTCATTTTCTGTTTGTTGAAATTTGAGAGAGAGACAAAAATCCCCTTAAATTTTTTAATATTAGCTGAGATTTTTGTTTTAGTTAGGAAGAAAATTTCTAAATTAAAAAGTAGTTCAGATTATTTCCTAGTCTTTTATCGATCTCTGTGCAGAAAGTTACGTTGATGTATGAATTTATTATTATAACGTGAAAGGAAAACAAACAAACACACTTCAATGTGAAAAAGAAACTTTTAATGTAGGTTGGAATTATATTAGTCCGGAAAAGATTTCACGGGTTGTCAATTAGTCTATGTCATTTCCTGGTCTACCAACTTTTTCTTTTAAAAAAAACTAACTCAAAATGTCCAAAATTTAACTACCAAAAAGGAATACGTAAAAAGAATATAAATACAAATACGAATTTAAAATTAAAAAAACAATCCCAAAACGTCCAAAATTGTTTAAGCAAAAAGGATTAAGTAAAAAAATATAAAAACAAACTCAAATTTATATAAAAGAACAAAATATTCGAAAATTCAATAAGCAAAAAGAATCGCGTAAAGAAAGTTTATAAATACAAACACAAATTAGTAGTTAAAAAAATAACCCAAAACATCCAAAATTTAGTAAGCAGAAAGGATTATGGAAAAAAATTATAAATACAAAACAAGAATTGACATAAAAAAAATTACTCAAAAGATTCAACATTTAAGAAGCAAAAAGTATCACGTGAAAAAAAATCATAAATACAAACACAAATTAAAATAAAAAGAAATTCAAAATATTTAAAAGTAAATAACCAAAAATTATTGAAAAAAGGTGAATTACATACAATATATATTTTGAAATACACAACGTATTACAAAATATGCATTATATATTCTTCCGTGTCCTGTCAAAAAATGGTTAAAAATATAATTGGCTAAGATTAAGATTAATTCAGTTATATCATTTTTTATTTATTTTTAAATAATGTGTTTTATTTTTTTATTGGAATTCTATTTACTTTATTGAAAATAAAAATCAACCAAGATTTTAAATAAAACGTGTGAACAGTTAGTCTATTTAATTCTAGTCATAAAATATTAACGGAACTAATTTGGCTTAAAATTTATGTTACGAGATGTTTTCGGATTTTCTTTTGCGAGATAAAGGCTATTTCAATCTTGTTTTGGAAATAGCCAGAACTTTGGAAATATTATCAAGAATAATCTATTTTTTCAAAGCCATAAATTAGTAGATTTTGCTATAAAACTCTTTAAATAAGCTCGATCTGGTATTGTCAATGCCTTAAAATGATGTTATCCATTATATAGTAGAAAATAATAATATTTTTCTTTCAAGCATTCATTGAAATTATTAAAATTAATTGTGTATTATTAATTGTAAATTATTAAAATTAACTGTGAAAAAAAATGATTTATTGAAATTGACGTGTTAAAACTGTATAACATATATAAATATCGTTTAATTTTATTTCATTATATTCCGATATGATATAACATAATCCACATATTATGAGTAGGGAAATGAACAGTCAAGTAATTAATTTCACTCTTTATTCACTCGGGAAACTCAATAATATTCTTGAATCGTCGACATCCACTCGATATTACTGGTGGAATTACTTCTGCATATTATTTACGAGTACTTTCACATTATTCTGTGATTTTTATGAATGTGTCTCTTTCTGAATATAATAATATAAAGAATATATACGTATACGAAATAGCCACTTTTTAAGTTGAAATGTTAATAATAAAATATAAAGTTGTGTATCTAAATTAAACATGAAAATCATAGCATGACAACCAAAAATGTCAATCATGTTTCACCTGGGCTTTTACGATAATGATGAGAGCGATGTATATTAATGTGTAATTTATGCAGTTGAACCAAACTGCGGAAAATGGTGATAAAGCTTTACATAGGAGCGGAGAGACGCATCTAAAGGGTGACAATGAGCTGCTCTTTGTGAATTTAGACAAAAGCACATTGTGCTTAATATGAATATGTAGACGTATTCGTATTCTTCCTGAAACGAACCATTATTGAGTTCATAAAATTATGTCATTTTGCTGATAATTATAATTTATGACGTTTTACTCGTTATTGTATCGAATCTTATTATCTAGTGGCTAAAGGAGAAAATTCAGGTACGGATTTCGCTTGACATGAAAAATGTATGTTCTTAATTAAATTTAATATGTTAGTGTTGAAATAACTTCGTTGAATTACTATCACATATTTTCTTTTCAGTAACTGAATTTTTAACCAAAATAGTTTTCATTATGCTATCTACACATTCATTAATTACTCTTACTATATTTAACATGATATCAACATAATTGAAGTATCTAAATGCTTTCAGTTTGTAGTTATGAGATAATTTTACCTAGACAACTACCTCTATATATTTATTATCGAATAAACCTTGTTTGAAAAACAAAACTAGGCTATTTTATAGAAAATTTGAAAGAATCATTTCATAACAAAACTCTACATTGCATCACTCCATTTGTACAAGTAATAACGTAATCGTGTTGAAATATTCTTCCATTTTAATGTTTTGTCTATATATTTCAAATTATTAAAATAGTTTTAAAACTAATAAGAAATATAAGAATATAGAATAAGAAATAATAAGATATATAGAATAATAAGATATATAGAAGAAGAAGTTTACAAATAGATTTCTTATGTAAATAAATGTTGGTACTCACATTTAAAGTTAAATTTCGTATGAGATATTCGTAGCCATTTTTTTAGGATGCGTATATTTTATTACGAAAAAAAAGGAAAGACTTTTAATATAGACCCTTGACTATAATAAAGGCGCATCACTTTATTTTTTAGTGACAGTGGACTTCGTATAATACAAGATTTTCTTTCATTAATACAGAGAGATAACCACGTCGAGATATATGATTTTTCTTACAATTGTGGTAGGAAAATTTTAAGACATTCTATTTAATATTTTAAGGAACTGCAAATGTATTGAACTTACCGTTAATGGGCATGCAAACGTGTAAAATTTAGGGCTTATTACGTGTATTAACGACCAAATAAATTGTTTGAATGATTTGAAAGCTACAGTACGGTGTAGTGTTTTTTAAGACAAATATTTCAAACACAGGTTATTTATCAAAGCCAATAAACGATGGAAAAAAATAAACAATGTAGATACTTATTAAGCGTAGATAATAAATATTTTTAAACTTATCGTACACAATCTTTATTTCCTTTCGAAACGCTTTGTCCTGTATCTTTTGTCAGAATGGGCAGTTTTATTTTAACCACACATTTAAACATAGGTTAATTTTTTATGTTGTTATGAAAGTGTCGATTCATTAAAAATCTTCTTATTAAATTATTGTTGAATAAGAAATATTTTAATTACTTTGACAACGTTATATTGAACGGTAACCACAATTTTTATCGCATGTGAAATTTTAAATTGTTTCCCTGCATTATTGAGATGTTCTCCGTTTCAAACAATGATTCCATTTATGTTCATGGTCCATATATTACTACGATACCTACAAATAACTGTTAAGATCGTAATCGTTATACGCTTTCTTATTATTTATTTTCTAAACTAAACCTTCATATAAACCACGGTTACTCATAGGCAGATGTGAGTTTCTTCACATATGAGGGAAAATGTATACTTTAGAGACCCAGAAACCTTCATTAGAATTTATTTTTTTTTATTTTTCTATTTTTCCAACTTAATAATAGAATATTTATTAAAAACACCGCGATATAGCTGAAAACGAACCTCGTTTTTACAAAATCAGAATAACGTAAATATATCTTGGTAATATGCAGGTATATTTATATTTTTCACCTCTATCCCTAACAGCAGATTTATTAAAATATTTTATCAATACTAGTCAAATGAATCATTCCCATCCCGTAATTTATTTTTATGGGTAGTGTGTAAAGCACTAGACAACACTTAGCTTGTATATTTATTGCAAAATCAAGGGAAAGACAGAAAGAAAGAAAAAGGGATAATTTTCCGTTAACAGAACAAAAAATATACACCATTATATGCAGATTTAAATGCACGTAACTTTTTGAAAGACGAGTTTTACCAATTTGTATCATGCGTATGCTTATCAAATGAAATGGAAATAAGTACAGGGTGTCCAGTGGTAGATTTCAAAGTTTGAACAAACATAGTTTCTGAACGCAACACATAAGGGGCGCGGGGGGCGTCGTTAGAAGCGCAATAGGTGCGGATGTTTTAGTAGCCATGGAACAGTGGAGTGGAGAGCACCGTGCTTTTGCCGTCAAGGCGTACATTTCGAGTGGATTTTCGCTGTCTGTAGCACGCCGTCGATTTAATAATCGTTACAGTATTCGTCGATTACGTGATGGACCATCGATCAACCCCATTCAGTCATGGGTAGCAAGGTTCAGAGCTACAGGATCAACATTAAATAGGCCCAGGCCAGGGTCTACACCATTGGTAGCCATGGATGAAAATGTCGAGCGTGTTATGGCTTCTGTCTTTGAAAA
Organism: Druceiella hillmani; assembly: GCA_039881145.1. Classification (NCBI taxonomy): domain Eukaryota; kingdom Metazoa; phylum Arthropoda; class Insecta; order Lepidoptera; family Hepialidae; genus Druceiella; species Druceiella hillmani. The sequence continues at coordinate 493,791 of JAYKKI010000144.1, read as the reverse complement.
TCCCCGTTCATCGATACATCCCCGTTCAGCGTACACGTTCATCGATATTGGGAATTCCGAAATCAACTTTACTGGTAATAATGCAAAAAAAGCTCTAGTTCCATCTATATAAAATTCAAATTGTTCAAGATTTACACGATTCTGACTTTGAATTAAGAAAAACTTACGCGGAGGTGATATTGTTGAGATTTTGTACTGCTACCCGGATGGGCAACATATTCTTTAGTGACGAAGCTCACTTTCACATTGGACGATATGTGAATAAGCAGAACTTTCGTTACTGGAATGTCCACAACCCAAGACAAATGCATCAAGAGCCTTTAAATAAGCTTAAAGTAACAATCTGGTGTGCAATGTCTGCATCTGCAATCATAGGCCCTTATTTCTTTGAAAATCAACGTGACCAAATTGTAACTGTGAATTCGGAGAGATATGCTCAGATGTTAAATAACTTTTTCAGAGTAGAACTACAGAATAGTCCATCTTTCAACCAAACACATGGTTCCAGCAAGACGGGGCCACAACTCACACTGCTAATGTGTCCATGAATGCGGTGCGGCAGTTATTTCCAGAAAAAAACATGTCCCGAAACGGTACCGTACCGTGGCCACCTAGGTCACCCGATTTAAGCCCATGTGACTTTTTCTTATGGGGATACTTAAAATCCGTTGTTTACAAAACAAATTCGAGCACTGTGACACAACTTAAAGAAAATATTCGAGCCGAAATCAGTAGGATACCCCAGTCGCTTTGCAAACGCGTTTTTAAAACTTGCGTGCTAGACTCGAAGAGTGTGTCAGACTCGTTGGCCGCCATTTGGAAAACGTGGTTTTTAAAAAATGAAATCCGCATTTGTTGTTATAAAATTAAAATAAACCTACTTTGTATTAGAGGTGTAGTTTTTTTTTTTAATTTTTCAAACATTGAAATCTGCCACTGGACAGCCTGTATAACGAAAAGATACATTACAATGGTGTGAAGTTGGTTAACCAAATAAAATGTAAACAACATTTCATATTTCGTGCAGTTTATAAATTATCTAAAACATGATCATCAGAGGGAATGAGGAAAGTAAAAGAGATAAAAGAACCCATTTTTCTGTCTACAAATTAAAAAGTTGTGTTATGTTACATTTTATCCAGAATCAAATAACTACGTTTGGTACATTTTTTTATTTTAATATTTGTGTTCATCAGGTACAAGTTATGTACAAATAATTATACTATCTTTTTTGCCATATTTTTTAACTTTAACCTAAAAATTTTCATTTTTAGATGAATTTCGCAGAAATAAACCTATGGCGAAAATTTCAATTATTGTATTTGAGTCTAATTCTAATATAGAAGTTTATGTGTATATATATATATATATATATATATATATATATATATATATATATATATATATATATATATATATATATACATACATAATTTTTGCACGAACATTTTTCCATCACTTGTATTATAGAAGACAAATGCTCTAAAATGTGTTTAAACTTACAAAGGAATGATATTTAAATCATTGCTATACAACGTGATTTAATTTTGAAAAATAATCTTCGAGAATTAACCATACGACATGTTTTATTTTATAACAAAGAGCTCGCTAAATAAATGAAGCAACTCTAGTGTATCACTTAAATTTTTTTCAGTTTGAGGACCATGTAAGCATGAAATATATTATAAAGGACAATAGCAATGAAACTAATTTAAAGAATTTAATAAAGTTGATTTTAATGGAACAGTTAGTTGTTATTACTTACTTTGAATTTCACTCAGGGTGAATCAAAAAATTATTCAAAAATTTAAAGTAATTTAAATTATTTAAAAGTGGGCAATTTTTAACATTATTTCGTTGTTTTTTTTTTGTTTATGCCGGTCATATGAATATTAACACTAACGCAAACATTCCTGTTTTTTAACAGTAATTTACGTACAAAAAAATTTTTTTACTCATTGAATGTAATAATGAATAATACTTTAATGTCCAAAAATGTTAAGTAAATGTTTCTTATAAACAAATTACTTTACCCAAATTCGCCCTCCTAATCTCACCCTTTAAAGGTTTGGTATTGAAGCAAGAATACATTTATATTCAAACTCTTCATACAATCTCAATTAAAAAATTAATCCAACAATTTCATACAAAATGAATGAACTGATAGAGAATTAATTTAATTTAGTGATAAAAATAAACCAGCATTCATTATATCGAAAATTCAATGACCGTTTTTTTAAAATTTGGAGTCGTAATCAATAAACAAAATAATTCATTCCTTTTTATTTTACTTGTTCTGATTGTGTATTAGAAGTTGTCATAGGATTTTTAGAATATATAAACTACACTTTGAAACCATGAAGGCACAGGTAATATAGCATTATATCTCCTTCAACAGCAACTAAATACAAGCTAGTAACATCTTATACGATTAATCCACATTTTGCTGGAGCTACCTCACGTTCTTTTGATTTCTCTTCAGTTCAATGCGGCTCCTTGAATTAGATTATATGTAATATTTTTTTGTTACGATTATGTTTAATATTTATCAACACATTTTATATTGGAAACACATTTACTGATACTAATAGATGACCTACAAATAATATAACATTATGACTAGAGTCAATATAGCCATTACTTTATGTTACAATAAAATAACTTCTATAAATTGCAGTTTTAAAAACTTTCAAAAACAAGCCCAGTCTTCAATACTGAAACTGTGAATTATTTTTTTTTCTTTCCATAAACCAAAGCACGTAAAAAATGTTGACAAATATTTTATACAATCGCATACTACGTTCGGGATAAGTGACACGAGCTATGGAAGTGATGTTTCGTGAACGTGAATAATATTAACCTTGACGTAAATGGAAATCGCTTCTTATAATAATTATGCAAACTTTGCCAATCGTTTATAATGACGTAGTACACGCAATTTTTTACTCTCATATAAACTGTTATATACTTTAATTCACTTATAATTATTTCGATTATTATGACAAGTCGCTTTTTCTAATGTATTTTTTTTAATTAGGAGTTTATATTGTTCTCTTATTCCATCGAGATTGATCCCTCATCGAGCATTACTTTGCCATCCATAGTGACGCCTAATGGTATTCATTATTTGTTCTTTGCATGAAAAAATGCCTCCTAGATATTGTCAAGTTACTAAAATTATAGAGAAGTACAGTAATGTTGGAAATGAATACAGTAATGTTGGAATGAATGAGAATCAACCCAATATTAAAAAATAATTGAGTGTTAGTCAGACTAATATATTCGTGATATATAGAAACAAAAACAATCTTAAGGAACCGTTAAATTAAAATACTTCGTAATCTTAACGAATGCGAAATTATGATTTACTAATATTGCAAACACTCAGGGTTTACCAAAAGAAAAACATCTCCATTTACTACGAAATACTAGAAGAAAGGACCTTGATCTAAATTATATTAAAAATGAAAATATATTGTTAACACACTGGGAAAGAAATTTAATCATCAGTCATGGTTTCCAACTGGTATAAAGGAAGGTCATATTGACGTAGATAATAATATTATAATCTTCAAGGAACCTAAAGATGATAATATCGTGCAAAACGCTATAGACGTACAATATGAGAATGAGGAATTCTCATGAAGAAAAACTTTAGAAGCAAAAAATATATTGAATAAATGAAAAGTTAAAAATGCTTTAATATTTTATATGTGAAGGAATATCAGTAGTAAACCTTATCTTTTATTAAATACTCCGAATTTATTCTATCATATCCGTTACAAACGTAATTGCACAAATTTATTTCGAAACTAAAAATGAAATTTACATGAATAATTATTAAAAAATATTGACATGAATTAGTGCAAATATTATACTAACTAATAAAAAGTCACTTACGGCATGTTGTAATGGTAATTATTATAACTGAACAAACATCTGCAGTCCAAATTAAATAATGAATATAACAAGTGAATCTATTTTAAACATTTTCCCACATCATAAAAGCAGAAAGTAATCGAGAAAAGCTATATTGTAAAATCATAAATATTTTTATAATTTCAAAAAATTTATTAGCTATCCTAAATAACTTATTGATTTACATTACCAATATATAACCATCGCGTACGCTTGCTTTAATGAGCCCGAGGCGTCGGAGTAGAACATAAATCGTTGCTTTAAAAGAACATTTTCCAGCCCATTTTTATGAGTAATTTACTATGTTGAGGAAACAGAATATGGTTGAATACATCATAATAAATTTGAACAGCCATTTTTTTTTAAAGACTATGATTAGGCTTTTGATTGCTATTTATTGTCTATTTTTCTGATAGTTGTCTGGACGTCAGAAGGAAATTATAAGATATTTTCTCTATTTTTGTCACAAATTTTAAACAATTGTGGAATTGTCAATAAATGAAGAAAACTCTATTGATTTCCGTACGTCACAAGATATTAAAAATATATTGTCACCAAATTAAACATGACAGTCCCATATCTTTTCCATATTTTTAATTTTGATACGAAATATATTCAATCGCCTTTAACATTACGTACCTTCATTTCCGATTAGATTATTAGTTTCTATCGCGACTCAAGTAGTTACATGAAGTAGTTAGATACATTTTCTTTTTATTTTTTTTAAACTTTAGATAATATAAATCGTTTAATAGTCAGTATAATCGTCTTACTTTCGCAAATATTACACTTTTCCTTCCGATTTACTATCATCTTTTGTACTTTATATTTCTTCATATGGCATTAAAAGCAAAATATACACGTATTGAATGGTGGGAAATTTATTTTTTGTTGAAAATATAAAGATTGACGATATGTTAATATAACTGAAAATAAATTTACTAAAAGATGATTATATAAGGGCAAAAAAGGTAGAACTTAAAGAAATATCCAGAAAAAGATTATTTAAATTTGTAATAGTGTAAAAATATACGAAATAAATAAATACTAACGCTTGATGTAATTGTCCTGAGACAGTAAGATTAAAACATTGTCGTAAATTTTTTAAATATTGAATATACTTGGCATTAATTTTGTAGAAATTCATTATTCACAATTAAAAAACTACGTGGTGTATATTATTTCTACTTTCTTTATGTTGAGAATCTTTGCTAATAGCCCACCTGAACATGTAATACAACGAAACCTAGGTCGTGGTAAAGAACTTAAAGAAAGTAGAAATAATACTACATCACATAGTTTCATGTAATTGTGTAAAATTTTTAATTAAAAATTATTTTTTTCTAAATTGTTAATATAACATTATTTTAACAGCTTGTAAAAAAAATCGTGTCTTTTATTGCGATCTTTATGTACAATGAAATGGGGTGAAATATCAATTTTTTTTTGTAATGTTAATTGTACAATTTTTAATAAAACTAAAAGATAAATAATTTTTTCTTCGAAATGTTAATAAACCATCATTTCGAATTGACATCATTTTTAAGATAAATCGCTCGACGGGTTTGTCAATAAAATTAAAAGTGTGGTGAAATAACTACTTTTCCTGTAATGTTAATTTCACTATTTTTGAAAGCGATTTTTAAGCAAACTAAACGGTAAATAATTTTTCTTAAATAATTTTTTTTCTTTTTAAATAAATTTTTAGTTTAGATATATATAATTTGACGAATTTTGTCGACAACGCGTTTTACATGATAACTATCTTAATTGACGTTATTCCATTCAATTAATTTAATATTTGCAGTGATTTTCAGTTGGCATAAACCCAATCCATAACCCATTCATCTGAACTTGTCGCCCCACCATATTCATAACACATATCGTTTTGAGATCTACCTGCAAGGATGGCATTGAATGTCATTGAATTACCAACATATGAGACACCATTACAAATGAGTCAAACACATTTGGATATTGTCTCATTCGTTTTATATTTAGTTCAATTATCAACAAAATTATTATCGGTGTTATTAATAAAATTATTATAAAAAAAAGGTAAAATTATTATACGGTGTAGGATGATTTAACATAACGAATATACAAGTACGATTATATAAAGGACATTGAATGTCATTGAATTACCAGCATATGAGCAACCATAGTTTATTTTGAATACAAATATGTATTTAAATATATAACATCCATAACATGGTTGCCGCGATGCAGCGTAAATGGTCATGCTCGCAGTTTATTCCCAGATATATATACATGTATTATATGAATTGTTATGTTTAATTTAGAGTTAATTAAGTGTTAGTAAAATAAATATACATTATTCATCAGCGTTTAATATTTATCTGCCTTTACCCTATTACAAAAATATTATGACAATTTTTTTATAACGGAATATTCATCAGCGGTAGCGAAATAAAGTGAATTGATTTCACTAAGGTCTTTCGTAACTGACCGAGTGAAGGCGGTGTTTCTGAAAAATAATTACGACCATTTATTGTTTCGAAAGTACTTTATTGATGAAATTTTATCCGAAAATGTCAACGAACTTAGTGACAATATGTTGCCGATAATATATTACAGGTTTTTTGTTCTTGTTATTAAAACACCGTTACATAAACCGAAATAAAACAACGTTACATAAACAAAGTTACATAAACCGATATAGAAACAAATTTCAATGGAGAATTATGTATATTAAATAAATATTTATTGTTTATTTTAAGTGCAATATCGACTTTTGTTCCCCAGTCCACAGTTTTTCGATTAAAGGATCGAACCGAAAAATGATAATCACAAAGAATATTATCATCAACTCAAATGAGTGCAAAAGGATCGCAATAAATGAACTTGTGTAAAGAAGTTTTGACAAGAAAAGTGTTCGTAATTTGGAGTACATACAATTTTAATAACCAAAAAGATATACACTGTTTTTATCAAGATATTAAAATGGCCTAGCGATAACAATAATTCGTTCCCTCGCTTGCGAATTGAAGTATAAATAAAACACTATATATTTATATGTATATATATATATATATATATATATATATGTGTGTGTATATATATATATATATATATATATATATATATATATATATATATATATATATTATATATATATATATATATATATATATATATATATATATATATATATTTATATATGAAACACAATAAATAAAACCGTTCTATTAAATATATTTTCCTTGGGGGGTTCTATGATAGCTTGTAAAGAAATGATTGAAAAACTCTTATAAATTATTAAATACCAATTTTATTCATCTTTAGAATTACAAAATAAACACATCAAGAGAAACGTATACTTTAATCAAGTGCTTCCATGCACTAAGGATTAATTTTATATTTACAAGAGTAAAATGAAGCCGGTTAACTACAATTTCGTTTGCGCAAAAATTTTTTAAGATGTGTAGTAAAAATAGAAAAATTACGTTGGAAGAAATCGTTTATTGAAGTAAAGTAGCTGCAGCGCCGTCTATCGGTACCAGATGAAAAATTTACCCTTAAGGAAGTATATGTTTGTCCAGAATGAAAATCCTGTTGTGTGTCCGTAATGTGTTCGATGAAAGTATAAAGTCCATTGAGTAACTAAGTGAGTAATAAGGATCCATTGAGTTGGATCCACCTGAAATCAAGAAATGTAAACTTATATTTTATTGTACTTTTTGGCATCAAATACTTATAATCCAACCCAAATTCTGCTCATTCGTAATCAATATAGGTCGTATGGATATCGTATATTTATTTCTATCTTGGACCGATGTTACTAGGTGCATTTTGACTCAAAGAGGTCTACGAAGAGGATTTTAGAAATTACAAGTTATCAAGTAAAATGAAAAATCCTATATCGACAATAACATATGGAAGTAAAAAAATGCGCAAAAACTGGTACTCGAAAACTTAGTTTGAAATAAACATAAATATCAATAATATTACAAACAGAACTTGTTTCGTTTATTTCTTTTTTGTCTCGTGTACTTTGTATTATTGTCTTATTTTTTTGCATTGTCTTAATGCTGACTAAAGTTTATTAACACTACCTTACTTTAAATCTCAAAATAGATGCAGAAACGATCAATTACACAGCGCCTAATCTCGAGTCAATTGATCGTAGAGAACGAGGAATAATTTTTTCTACCGTGTACTGCATCTCTTATATTGCTCTCTCAGCAAGCGCTCCATTTTTCATTTTAATTGGAGCAGCTTTTCATGCTTATTTTATGTTTTAAACGAGCAGTCAATCGTACGATCAGGATTCGGGCTGTTCATTTTTTGCTCGTATAAAGCAAAGCAACGGATGATTCAATAATAAATGTATTTGATCAATTTGGTGGAATTGCTTAGTTAAATACGTATATATAGGTCTTCATAACTTATATATAAGATCAAAATTTAAGTAGTTTCGTCCGGCTCATTGTTTTTTCTTTATAGTATTTGTTGGTCTTTTGTTAGAGTAAGCAATAATTTGAAAGTTTTCATCCGTAAAAATAATTTATTATTTTAAACTATTTGCGAGTTTATTTTCTCGATTGCTCATAATAAAAACCTTACGTAAATAGAATACTTTCGATCGATATGCCACTGACCATATTTACTCGATGGTGAAAGAAAAGTTTTACAAACTGAAATAAAAAAAAACAACATAATTTTCGATGTTTCAAAAATTTCAAGACTATCGAAAAAATAACCTTTTTGTATTAGTAACACAAATATTACTTATTATCGGTCATGAAACATCTAATGTTTATTAGCCGAAAGCTGGTTAAAAATGAATCCTATAATCTGACAGTTTAAAATGTTGATATGCTTAAGTAATATAATTATGTTATGTTCATTATTGGAGAGTTAGGTTGAGTTCTCTAAATAACTATGGAAAAATTTTGTAGTAAAAATATAGAAAATTATTCGTAACTAACATTTTACCTCAAATCTGTGTTACAAACGTTTTAACTAAAGTATTTGCATTACTTACTCTGAAAGTAACACTTGTTTTTTTTTCTAGATATTTAATTCCCAGTTCTATTCATATTAACTGTAAAATTACTCAGTGAAAAACTATTCACAGCTCGTATAATATTTTTCTAGTGCTAATCTATTTATTTCGCCTCGATGTCTAAACAGGTTTCTAACGTATCAGTGGACAAAATATCGAATGGCGTCATGTAGTCTATATCATGCTAGTCGTATAGATGGATACGATACAAGATTCAAATGTAAAGAATATTAACATCGTTTTGTCAGACATTAATAACACCGGCATTTTTTCATCGACGTTAAGTATTTGTGTCTTTTTTTTTCATTTTTACGTTATTTAAATGATAGAATATTTATTTTCGTAACAGTAATGATAAGTATAACAGTAATGATAAGTTTAGACTAATTTTACAAATTAACCATGTAACATTAAATCACTAAATTAAATCAGTATGTACATTCAATTTATAAAAAAAAATGATTGCACATAAATCAGCATAATTCACATATTATATTATTGCTTATATATTGGGATATATTAAATTCCCGGCTCGTCTGGAGAACATTTTGACGAATCAGTTATTTTCCAATCCAGACATGGCAACACATTAATAAAAGCAAAGTTATTTCAGACAGATAGACTGGTGGATGAGGCATGTAATATAGCACCACTTGAACAATTTGGTCCAAACCAAAAAAAAATATTTAAATTAACTCAAATAATATCTATCTAGCTTTAAACAAATAACTATTATCTGGTTCGAAAGAACAAATAAAAATTCAAATTCAAATTAACAAAAAATGAAAAGATTATTAATTATAAGAATAAATCTGAATATCATTAAAAAATTATCACCACCATTCATCTACTAACTTGGGAACTTCCGATACTTGGTAAGTCTTGTGAACTCCGAAGACTTCTTCAAGCAAGGAATTGGAACCTCTTACGCCTAGTGAATCTTGATGTTCATTGATGGAGTATCTTGAAACGAAGATAGTCCCGCTCGATAAATAATGCTTACCAGCTGATTCTATTTGATTCCTCTTTACTTCAACTCCAATTATCCAGTTCAGATTTATTTCGTCAATGTGTCAAAATTAAAGTCTGATTATCAAGTTTGGTTATTTATTTTTTTTTTGAACCAGAATTTACAATGGGTATTTTATCTTATACAAAACGCATAAAAGGACAAAAGGCTTGTAGCGAAGTTCTTAATTATTATCATCTTACCGTCGTAATATTTATCGAATAATACTTTCACGAAATTTGTAATTCTTTCTAATCGAGAGATCTTGTAGAAAACTGTCTCAAGAATTTACAGAAGACTTTTTCTAGAAAGATATTAATTGATATCTAAAGGTTAAGAGGACTCGCAGAAAACTGTCTCGAGGACTCTCAGAAAGCAACTAAATTCCAATTACATCGAAAAAATATAATATTTGTAAAACCGTCTAAAAATTTCTAATACGATACCATATGCGTATAGTATTAGAAATTTTTAGACGGTTGCTGCTCAAAAGACATGAATGATTACGACGAGAGATTAATAAAAAAATGGAGTCACTAATTTTAATTTGAAACAGAATAAAATTCTATTTCGTCACTAAAATTCTACACAATACAAATAGCTTTATATTTTTTAAAGGTTAACATTATTATTCAATGACATTGTATTAGACTATGTTAATTAAATTACACACCACCTCTTGTCATAAATACAGATTGTCTTGTACTTTGAAATAAACCTTTTGAAAATAATATAACAAAGTCTTTTAGCAAATGTAATAGAGTTACAGAGAGATGAGGTAGGTCGAGATTTATCACACACATATATATATATATATATATATATATATATATATATATATGTATATATATATATATATATATATATATATATATATATATTATATATAAATACATATATATATATATATATATATATATATATATATATAATATTATAGGTGAGCATGGTGAGTATCCATTTAACTTCTGAAACTTGAAGACCCAGTAAGCTCATATGAGAACTAAATATTCATAAATAAAAATTAATTGTACTGGTATTTCAACGTTTTTCCTGAGCTTTTTTCATGCATGTTCTGTTTATGTTATTGAAACTTTTAATTGTAATTGTTATTTAGAAAATGTAGAAAATAAAAAAATAATTTGTTATCTAAAAATAACTAATTTCTCAGTAATAAAGGCCTAAACCGAAAAACGTTATAGATTATTATCGTTTTATATTTTTGAAAGAAATTAGAAAAAATATTCTTGTTATAACAATTACTTAACATCTCTACACGGTCTTCGTTAAAAATAACTAACACCCACTAAATTTAAGATTATCCACCTTAACATGTTATTTCTGGAAACTAATCCAATGGACTGAAAAGAAAAAGTGGCTTTTAGATGTTCTGTTGATAAATAAAAATATATAAAAATTAGTAATATAATCGAATACGTACTAGTTACCAACGTAGGATAAATCGAATTATTACATTTTTAAGCATAACAATCTGCAAAATCTACGCAGAAATAAGTTGCATCCAAAAATTTACAGGCTGGTAAATGAATAGATACTATATATGCGATGATGGAAAATAGTTCACAGAAAAAAGTGGTTCGATATCATTATTGAAATAATTCGTGACTATTGTAAGAGATATTTCAGTCATGAGGAATGAGTCAATTTTAGGGATTAACATTTTACTTTATTTTTAACATTTCAATAAAATGATATGTAATTTTAATTAAAGTACTAATACGAGAGTCTGCTTACTTTATATTAGTGTCGATTTCAGTTTTTTTAATCAAAATTATCATTTTTTCGTAATTTGTTAACAAATTGTGGAAGAATAAGTATTTTGCACTACACTGGTATTATATTTACATTTCCGTTGGCACTACATACATATATAACATCAGGTTATGATTACAAATATTGTAAATATTTTTAATACCATAATGTACCTTTTATGTCTTCACAGAAAACATCACTTTATAAAATATAAATCAGTTTATGTAGCAAGTTGCCTAGATGATGTACTATGGAGGTCATACGCGCTTTGTTATAGCTTTCTTCGTGTGCGAGCGCAGGTGAAAAATACAAGTAAAAATTGGTTCCAAGTCATTGAGGGTAATATGATAATTTGAAAATGGATCGCGCCAAAATATTGTGTCAAAGAAGTTAGATGAAACCTAGAATATTACACGATATCGAAGGTAAAAAACACAATTTGGATAAAACTTGTGAAACTTTTATTATTCATTTTATATAATTATTATTCATTTTATATAATTACTTTTACATTGATTTTATGCCTTCGTTTTCAAATTTGGTTAAAAAATTATGTACTAGTTGATCATAAATTGAAAATATTCATATACCATTGAATTTAGTAGCACACAATTTTTCGAAATTTTTATGTGCTCTAGTTAAACCAGTACATCAAATGGAATTTTTCTTTAGATTTAGACAAAATTATTATTTCTTCTTTGGCAATAGCATTATTATTGTGTAGTTTAAAATACATGTATTTTCGTGGTTTGCTACGCAGAATGTATATACTTGCAGTTAATCGTACGTTAAACTTTCTAAAAAAATATACATCAAGTGAGACATCATTAGTCCATATTTATATTTGAACAAAAATAAAAACAAGACTATAAAAAGAAAAGAAAGTGAGCGCTTATCTCCAATGTAAATTAATAAGAAATAGGGATACGACCCTATTAATTAATGTCTCCTGTACTTTACATCGTTGTTGTCTCTACAACATCATATAAGGAATAATGTTTGTACATTGTGTTCAAGATAATTTCGAAAACTACTCAATCTATTTTTACCATTGTTTTTGTCATTAATAGGCAATATTACGCATTTTATTGCAGTCTATATTTTATCTGGTTTCATCATATATTAAGGTTTTTGAAAAAAAATGTTGAAAATACGAAAGTCACAGAAAACGCCCGAATAATACAAGAATATTCCAGGACTACGCAGCTTACCAGTTTGAATTTTGTAGTTATTCCAAACTTATAAATTTAGAATAACTTGGGTATTATTAAAGATTTGGTGTCCCAATAAAAAGGGCTCTTTGCGGGGTTTCTAATAAATTTTCTTCCTGTTATGTGATCCAGAAATTAACACCCTCTTCTGACAGTCCTCCTATTTCCAAACACTACACACACATTTCATACATAATTTGCGTGCCGTGTGCAGTCGGTCGTGGCAAGGTTGTTGTTATATTGAGTTGATCACAAGGTATGCAGCTTTTAGGAGGGCGGGGCACCGCAGGACTCAGGCTCGATACTCGGCGGTTCGCCGAGCGGCGCTGGATTGGTATTCTGTATAGCTATAAGAGATCTCGTAACAATAGATCCGCCATATGTATCAGTTAGACACATAAAGTAGATAAATAAATAAATATCGACCGAGTGCATTTTTGAAGTACATATTCTTCATATCCCTATGCTTCCGACTGATTGCCGTGTTCATATCCCAATGATTCCGAGTGATTTCCGTTTTATGAAAGTGTCTCTCGTTCTTAACATATATAAAGGCCAGGAGGAAACTTTTAAAATGGTTAAAAGCGATTTGAGTTCAGAGTATTTTTCTTATAAGCATCTATATGTTGAGTTCCCTGGTGTGGGAATTCCAGATAAAACTCAATTTATTTTCACAAAATAATCACAATATGAGTATAGTATTCTAATAGAGAAGTTCCTGCCAATTTAAAAAAAAAACATTAAAAATGAAAGGCAAGTACAAGAAAATAATATAAAAGTGAATAGAAAAATTATAAAAAGCAACAACAGAAAGTTGAAATAGTATAAAATAATTATTTTTTTATACACGAAACCTGCGTTGATATTTTGCTTTTTGAAGTAAATATTTAGTGGCAAAACTCATCAAGGTACTTTGAAAATATGAGTATTTTAACATGCATACGATAAATTGTGTAATAAGTTTGTATGGACAAAATTCATAATTTTGTCCGTGAAATTTGAAAAAAATTCTTATAATGTGGCTGCACTATAACAACGGTTGTACTCACAATTAGTTTTCTTTTTTATTTTCATAGTTTCAATTAGAAGTAATTTATTCGTATTTAAAGAAAAACATGACAATAGAATTCCATCTATAAAATGAGTATTTACTGTTACGGAGCTGCAAAGGTTTCTTCAAACATAAAAAAATAATTAAAACATCATATTACTTTTTACACTTAAAAGAAATTAATTAAAGTTTAAAAAAAGTGAAAAAACACGCTTTTGTGGCAATATAAATAAAAAAATTGTTTTTAAATATAAAAATTTTGATCAAGAGCGAAAACATGTCTCCGATGACAAGAAAAATTAAACTTATTGTAAAAAAAGCTTGCAGTGCTCTCGACTTACATTTTCATAATGACTCTACCTTTAAAAACAGCTAACGATAAACAAATTTATGACAACTGATATCAAGCACCTCACCCTTTTTTTACATTAAAGTTAATCTTTTCGTCATCAGAGACGTCCTTTCGCTCTTGACCAAAATCTTCACATTTAAAGATTGTTTTTTTATTTTTTAGTTCATATCGCTACGAAAGCGTGCTTTTTACTTTTTTAGACTATAATTCTATATTTTTAACTACTTTATTCTCATTCTTTCTTAATACGTGTGCAATGTTTTATATAATTCGGACACCGATTCCGTTACATTGTTACGTAAATATAAGTGAAGTTGATAGAAACGTGTTAAATATCAATCGATTTAAATGTTTTTATTTGTATATACATTTGTTAACAAACCATTATGCGAGGAATCGTGAATGATTCACTATAAGCCCACACGCTATATAACACATGGAAGCCGTGGGTGTGCTATTGTTCCAATATATGAAAGATTCTCGGTTTTTCAATATATAATTTTTAACGGATACAATATGTATTTATTTGAGTACTTTAAATGGTAAATTACTCATTAGTTGTAAATATTACAAAAGTAGTATTTGAACTACCTGTCCCACTCGCTATGACCATATAAAGATAGAAACAGGAACAAATTCGAGGGACTAAAAAGATATTTCCAAAACTTGTGTGATTGATTGATTGGTAATTCATTCAAAACTGCCATATATTGTTTTTGCTGCTATGTATTATTATTTTATTGAACTAATGTGAAATTAAAAAAGCGCAACATAATTTTTGGCTCTTGTGAATTGACTTCATGCTCAAATAAAAATTACTTATGTAACTAACAGAAATAATTGTATTTTAATTGAATTTCCCATGAACTGTACGTGTCATAACATGATTCCATTTAAATTACGCGCTAGACTGAGAATAACTATGTAAAAACACAGATAAGACAAATATACGAAAGGCTAAAAAATATTTCAGAAACGTGTATTGTCGACCGATGAATGACCCATATAATTCCATCAAAGCGATACTTTGACCGCCTGAGCTGTACCGATTTGTTCTGTCATACTCTTATGGCCGTAAAATGATGCTGATTTAAAAAAATATATATTTTCTGGTTTGCGATGTAGAATATTGTTAAGTTCGTTTGACATGCTGGTATGAAATATCATTTACTAACATGTTATTTCCTTAGGATGAGAAAAACTACGAGAGAAGATAAGAAAAGATGGATTTGATATTAGATTATTTTTGTATTGTCATATATGCCCATTTACCGGTGAATAGTTATAAATAGTATGTTCTGAAACAATGTTCCTCGTCTAATTTAATCTAGCTAACCCAACTTAAGCTGACTTAACGTGGGGTCAATCCGCTCATACGATATAGGTAATATCCTTCTCTATGTGAGCCCTTCCGATGTGATCTAATGAACAGTAGTAAATTTTTTCTGGATATTAGATCGCATGCAGAGGAGCCCACACACACAAGACTATAATGTCGTAGGGGCAGAAGTTACCCAGTGTCTTCTTTATGTCCAAACATATTTTTTTTTGTTGGGAATACATACAGACATTTTTTTTCTGCAGCTACTCCACAGAAAAAAAATGTTTCATAATAAGTCTGAGTGTTGAGTTAACTTAGGTTGGGTTGAGTCAGGTTAGATTAAATGGTGCCCTTTTTAATATAACATTTGATATTTTTTCATCATTAATATTTAATAAACGTGCATGTTCATAAAGGTATGGGTTGCACCCATAAATGATTAAGATAAGGTAAAGCTTTTGTAGAATTGTTTAAACAAGTTTATCTTTGGGAAAATCATTAATATACATGCCCATACAGGATGAGCGCCACGCGTAATATGACTAAGTTATGATGAACTTTTTACAATTATACATACATTTTTAATACAACATATGCTCTTTGGCAAAATAAATACTATGAGGAAAAAATCACTCTAAATATGGTTATTTTAGTCTAAATGAAACAACAGGACTCTACCCGGAAAACAAGAAAATCGAGTTATATTACTGGGATATTAGCTCAAACACATCGACTGCATTATATAAAGTATTCAAATTTTACACTACGATCACTAGATAATTTTAAAAACCCCAAAAATTATTTCAGTATGGTACATGACATCAGTCATGTTAGGCACGTGAATCTAAGGTGATAAAGTGTTATCACTTAACCTGAATTTAATGGGTTATCATACAGTAATTACTCAACGAAATACCTAAATTTATAGAAAATAAAAATAGGGATTATTGGCTCGCGTATTTAGCAATGTATACGCTGTATTAAATGTTGAATTCACGTATCACTGGACTTATCGGCAGAATTGTTAAATGTTATAATAAATATTTATATGATAAATATTTTTTTTCTTCTATTCAGTTAGGAACTTAATGCACTCGTAAAGATGTCTTACGTGTCCAAAATAGCATATACTAATTACTCTGTGGATACAACAGACACCAGTTCGAGCTCCATTTTAACAATGCAGTGACATACCATTACTGAGTATTAACTAGTACTTAATGAGTACTTACTTTGTTACTGGAAACGGAAACGAAAACATTTGTAACCCTTATCAAACACAGTCCATTCAAATCAATTTCTTGATAATGTGAAATAAGAATATTAAAAACAAAAATATAAGTTTCAAGCTGTAACAAATTTATGTGTTTTGCGCGAGCAGAAATGACGTTCCAATTTCGTTTACCAAAATATTAAATACGATATGTTTCTAAAAAAAACATTTGCATTCCTGTTACGTCTTACATAATCCATATTTACTTTTAAAAATTTCTCTTGCTTATAAATTTGATTTGAAATCTTGCCTGTTTACTTATAATTTTTGAACACAAAAACTCTGTATTCAACAATAACTGATGGAGTAATAAGAAGCAAAGAAACAAGATATTAATTTGAAATGAGTTAAATTTCGCTTAATGACTTGTTCAGAAATTTTTTAGAAAACTTCACATTTCATTATTTATCGAAACTAGCTACGAGTTAGCCAATATGTGTTATTGTAATTAATTGACACTACAATCATGACCGCAAGCAATTTTGATGTGAGACATGACGACTATATACAGATGACTACCATTTAAATAAAAAGCAAAATTGAAAATTTAGAAAAAATCCACGACAGATTAGTCGTTGTAATTGAAAAACTATTAAATATTTTTTTTTAAAAACCACCCGAATAAAAGGAAGTAAGAACCCAATATCAATTACATCGTAGAAGCATAGAAAAGTTTTTTGCGCAATTAAGAGAATTTCAATTATTCACGAATTGATAAAACTGCAAAATTTTAGGTATAGGCAGGTCATGGCAGCCCCGACGGATTTTCTTGGATTTATAATTATATTAACAGGTTCTTTCCTTCTTTTAGTCTGGCGGTTTTAAAAAAACATATTTAATTATTTTTCAATTACTACGACTACGTTCGTCGGGGGTTTTTTTCAAATTATTAAATTTGCTTTGAATTTTATACTTTTTCGACTAAAACGTTCACATCTGTCGTAGGCTTAATCAAAATTCTAATTTTGTTTTTTATTATTAGTCTTAATAAATAAGCTTTTAAAAAACATTCGCCAAAGGGAAGATTATGTAGCTCTTAGAAGAGTACGATCTTTAAAAGGCATAGTAATAACTGATCTAAATCAAAGAAAACTCTTCAAGAATCCACAAAATAGAATAGCATTGGAAGAATTAGAGCGCTTGAGAAACATATCACGTGAATCACAAATCGACGAAGCCGAAGAAAGCCACAAAAAATTAGTTAATCTATATCAATCAAAAATGTTTATTGCAGCGCCCCCTAATGAGCTAACAACATAACACCTGAGTAATAACCTTGGCCGTTAAACCGCAAACTTTTTACCAAAAATCATATCTAAATCGGTCAAACGGTTTTGGAGGAAAATGGGAGCATTCCTTTACAACAAAACGTTGCAGCTCCCTCTAGAAATCTAAGACCATCGCCGATTATTTCCAAATATTTTGCAAAAAAACGTATATAAATCGGTGAAACCGTTTTGGAGATAAACGGTAACATTCGTTTACAACAAAATGTTTATTGCGGCACCCTCTGGTGAGTAATTACCGCAACGACTATCTGAGAACCATTGCAATGAATCACAAACATTTTACATATAACCATATCTAAATCGGTCAACCCATTTTGGAAACAAATGGGATCATTTGATTGCACACATAAATAAACAAACAACCTCTCATCCTAAACGCATATGCCTCCTCCGTTCCATCGTGGATAAATAACTAATGTTACGAAAATTTTATATGCTCATATGTAAGATATGTCATAGTAGTCAACTCATAGTAGTCAAACTCAAAAATATTCATTTGAAAATTTTAGGACGAGCAAATTAACCACTCTAAGAAAATTTGTGTAATTCCGTATATAGTGTGAGGTGTTGTTGGGCTAGGGATTATAATGTTCTCAAAAATATTTTTTTATAATTTTAAGTATTATAATTCCAGAGATATAGTGAAAATTGTATAAAAAATACCCCCTCCCTATTTTTGAAACCACTCAACATAAAATTATGGAAAAAATATGGATTTTTATGAGCCCACTTAAACGATGATTCTATGTCATAATTGTTTAAATAATCCCAATGTTTTTAAGCCTACTAAGATATAGAAAGCAACATATTTTCATTTTCCTATTGTCAAGAGCGATTTTCTCAGGAATTATCACCCTTAGAAACTTGAAAATTGGCATAGCAATACATCTTGTTAACCTGTATATTTCCGACATAATTTCCACCACCAACTTTTTTAAATATTCATACAACAGTTAAAGAGGAGGTAAATTAAATGTTAAATAAGATCTTTTTGTATTTTATATGTGAAATATAATTTGAAAAGTATAATTTTTTTACAATTTTAAATTGGATATTTGAAATTATTTTCTCAGAAATACACAAAAATGGAAAATACCACCTTCTTCTTTTCGGAACTATTGAGCCAAAAATCATAAAATAGGCAGGGTTGCTAAAATTTAACCAGAAAATTGCAGTAAAACTATAGCGATTATTCTAGGTCTTATGATTTTTTAAATGTGCATCATGTTTTTACACCTGTGAAAGGTACAATAAAAACTATATTGCAATAAATTCATGTTAACAAAAATTAATATTTGTTCATAGTTTAATAAAAATACTATGTACGCTTACATAAAAAGCGTACGTAGTATTATACCGATGCTACGTCAATAAAAAGCATACATAGTATTATATCGATGCTAAGTATGTATAAATACCGAAATATGTATGTTTTTTTAAATTCTGTCAATGACATCAATAATTTTTTTTAAGATATTCCTTGATAAGAATTTGTTATAAGTACAGGTTGCTGCATTTTTTCAACTTCGATCGTTTCTCGATTCGAATTTTTGCAGAACAAATTTCAACTACAATAATATAATTTATGTTATCGTTAATACACAATTAAATGAAACTACGTGATGTAGTATTATTTCAACTTTCTTTAAGTTCTTTACCACGACCTAGGTTTCGTTGTATTACATCTTCAGGTGGGATACAACAAAGAATAACTCTTAGGAAAATCCAACAGCATTGGATGTGTTTAGTGAGTTTATTGTAGGGGAGCGGTATAGTTTTATTATATTTCCGAGAGTTATACGATCTACCAGTATTTTAGTGAGGATAATAAGTTCAATAGTAAATAAGTTCAATAATAAAAACTATAAAACAAATCGCAGTAAATAATAATTATAACCCATCAATTGTCACAAAACTGTACCATAATAAATTAAGAAAAATACTAATACAGGAAATATACCCAGTCTTACCAAATAATAATAATATTTACTATAAATTTCTCCATACATAAGTAATATATCTCTCAAATTAGGGAAACTCTTAACTAACAATAAAAATATAAATAATACAACATGTGCGTATAGTACTTTAAATAACTTGGGTAAAACCTTTATTAATAATAAAGAAAAAATAGATAAACGTAAAATAGTGTTATCTATAAACTTAAATGTAACGACTGTAATAGTGTATACATAGGTCAAACAGGAAGAGATTTTACCACAATATATAAAGAACACATTGCCAGCTGGCGAAATAACAAACTAGATACATCTCACTTTGCTAAACATCTCATTGAAAATAATCATCACCCACATACTGATAATGCCCCCTATATATTACAAATAAATACAAAAGGTAATAAACTTAATATCCTAGAAACATTAGAAATAAACAGACATAAAAAAGACACCAAAGTTAATATATTAAATGAACAACTAAATATAATATCATCACCTATACTTAATATGTTCTAAACATAATACAATTAGACAACATTGATACTACACTACTCTTCAAATTGTTTCAGCCCGCATGCACATATAAATATAAGTATATAAAAATTAAAATAAATAAATAAATATATGAATAAATAAAACCGGAGATATGTAGAATTAGTAGTATAACCTTGTTCTAACTTTCAGATATCCTTTCTTTTGTTTAAATATATTACTGAGAATAACTTCCAGTTAATTTTATTACATACACCGGAACATTTGCATTGTACAACCTCATAGAATAACTACAATTGAACTTATTATCTTCACTAAAA
Source organism: Druceiella hillmani (assembly GCA_039881145.1). NCBI lineage: Eukaryota > Metazoa > Arthropoda > Insecta > Lepidoptera > Hepialidae > Druceiella > Druceiella hillmani. Next base: position 472,795 of record JAYKKI010000144.1, on the reverse strand, counting down.
TACTGGTAGATCGTATAACTCTCGGAAATATAATAAAACCTACACCGCTCCTGTACAATAAACTCACTAAACACAAGCAGTGGGAAAACCCACACAGACCCGGCTTCCGCTATTGTGTTTGAAACATATAAATGCTGTTGGATGTTCCTAAGAGTTATTTTTGGCTAATATTCCACCTGGAGATGTTGTAATACAACGAAAACTAGGTCGTGGTAAACAAATTAAAGAAAGTAGAAATAATACTACATCAAGTAGTTTCATTTAATTGTGAAAAATTAATTTCTACGAAATTAAAGCCAAATATATTCAATAGTTAATAAACAAATAATTATAACGCCATGACATAATATCGTTATTTAAAAAAAAGTAATAGTAGTTTAATTTCCCTAATAAAAAAAATATTAAAAATGAGTCAGTGTACTATCGGTATATACTATTGACTTACGTAATTAATAGTTCTTATCTATGTTATTTAATAAGTAGATATCAAATTAGCTACTTTAATGTAACATTGCAATGTAATTTATGAGGCAAATTATATGTGTTAAATAAAAATATCAATTTATTTATTCATTTACTTTCTGGAATAATCACAATTCACACATATGACATACTTATTGCTGCGAGAGTAATATCTAATAATCAATCAGAAAATCAGCCCAGCTCTACTCGATCAGCCACCGAGTATTGAACCTGAGAAACTGCCGAGCGTCGTGCCATCCAAATTCGTAAACCTGTGATTAACCTAACACCACGGCGACGACATGACCTTCATATCTAATAATTATAAGTAAAATAAAATGCAATTTATTTTATGTTCAATTTTTATATACGAAATGAGAGAATTAATGCAATACAAACAACTCAGTGCAATTAACTTCAAAATTATGAGTGGTATGAACATATCATATTTTCTGATAAAACTTGTAGAAAATATTATTTTAATAGAAGGAAGACCATAAATGGGAGCAAAGATACAACCGTGACTGACCTAAATGCAGGATACAGAAATGGAATGGACATATCTTTAGAACATCACATATTAAAATTTCTGTACTGGCACTCAAATATTAATCAGACGGAAAGACAAGACGACGGAAACCTAAAATGACACGGAAAATATTTGTTGAACACGAGAAAATAAAATAAATCTACAAGACCACAAGGAATGGCGACGTAAACGAAAAGCGTTATCGATGAACGGGTACGAAAGGGAATAAGTACATATAGAGTATAGCAATATTTATTGATACCTCATCATTCTAAGTCATTATCATCACATGTGTTTGATATTTTTTTTCTTCCCGAAAAATCCCTTCTTTCTTTACAAAAATTAAATATAATTTATCCACGAAAACTTTAAAACTAAGATCTAATTTATAATTTAAGTTTTCTATTAATCGACATATCAAATACCTAAAATTAATATTAACTTTGAGGAGTTATCTTGCTCTAAAATCTGTAGAAATAGGGAGAATTTAAAAAAAAATTACATTAATTTATTTCTATCATTTCTTTTGATTTATCGTAGGTATTAGTAAACATTTATATTACCGTAAAAATGAAATCTTAAAACATTAAAGTTTATAAAAATTAACGAACGCTGCGATAATACTGCAACGTCTGACAAAAATGTTTTCTTGAACTATTATTGATTGGCTAATATATTTAAAAAAAAAATAACAGTTATAAATAAAAAAAAATATTTGAGTCATCATGGAACGCCTCGCAGATTGTTTTATTTGAACGAATTGAAAACGAAAAAAACAAATATTGAATTAATTGTTTTGTTAAAAATAAAATATTATTTCAATTTTATAATATTGTTAGTTGACAAGAGGTGGAGCTGACCGAATTAAATTGGAAAGAGCCGTAAGAAACCGAAAATGGCCGAATCAAGTCGAAAAGAAACGACAAGACGCAAAGTTGGCCAAAGTAAGTTGGAACGAGCTGACGAAAAGCCAAGTTGGTCGAACGAACATCGTGACATACCATCAGAACGTTTTAACTCCCATCCAAAAGCGCCATTAAAGTTTCACTTGAAAAATTCGAAGACATGAACTAAAAATAATTCAAAAAAATCATTTATCAAGAAATCTGCTGACGAGTCGTCATTACGTATTGAAATTAATTATTTTGCAAATATAATTTTAAAGGATAGGATGTCAGGAAATAATTTAAGAAAGAAAAATAAATGTTCAAAAAACTAAAATAAGGCTGCTTGTTGACTCGCTTTATACGTTGAGTAAAAAGAAGAAGTTGTAACAATTTTTTGAGATCATTTGATTACCAAAATAATGTTACCCTATTGGCTTATTATTTGCATATAAGCATATTTCTGAATAATCACACTCCGCCCGCTTTAGTAAAAAATGAAAAACTTTGCTAAAAAATGACATGGTGCTCATAGCTATTAACCTATCTTTATTCATAGACACTGTAGCTTCCTTGATTCCCATTCTTACAAATTTTAGCGGAAGTTGTACCATGAAATATATATTTAAATGATCTATTTTATTAATTTATGTTACTCGTATTGTTTCTCTTAATTATTCATATTCTTAATTTTCAATTTCTGAATTATACATTTCATTATTATTTAATTACATCTCAGTTCTTCACAATATATTGTAGTCGTAAAATTCTTATAATTTTTAATATTACATATTTAATTGTATATATATATATATATATGTGTGTGTGTGTGTGTATATTCGTTGTAAAATCCTATAATTTTTAACCAATTTTCCTCAAGACTTTCCACACCCACTTTCTGCAATTTATAACAAATCTTAAAGGTGTAGTCCTTATCCTACCCCTTTTGCCCTATATAGAAGTTTGAAAATGAAACTAAATCCAAATACTTACCACTATAAATAAATTTACGACTAAAATAGTAAATGGGATATAAAGATGAAAATAAAATAAAACCCTTCAAATAATCATATGCTGTATGTTTTATATTCTGAATAAGTCACTGTGAAATATTTATTATTACTAGTATCACCTGGAGTCTAAATTCGACCAGTTGTGTCGTTATAGTAACAAAATTAAACTTCCTTTCCTTACACTAATTGGAATTAATTGGTATGCGAATTTTTAAATATAGTTTTGATGCTATGAAGAAAAGATTGGAAAGAGCGAAGAGGAAGTATGAGGGAATTAAAGACAAATATTTAGTAAGCATATCAAAATTCCTTAAAGTTAAATAATTCAACTATTAAACGGTAGAATCATATAACATATAAATAAAGATAAATGGTAATTTCGTTTGTTTTCCTTCTTACTACTTACTTTTTCGTTGTTCCTATTAGAAATATGTAAAGAAAAGTCTAAATTTCTATTGATTGTTAACATTAATATTCAAATAATTATAATTTAATTTGTAGTTTAATTATGCACCTATTTTGATACTTGCGTTATCAATGTAAGACTGGAAAACTAATTAGTATAGCTTAGACAAAAAGTGCCAATATGTTTTACATGATTTTTTAAAATTAGTTTTCTCTAATTTCAATAAATCATTATGTTCTTTTGACAGAGCTTGTTACGATACTCTTAAACAATAACTTCTTTCAACATGTATTGTTTTTTGTAAAGATAATTGTTATATTTCATAGATTAAAAAATAAATAAAATTAATTTGATTCGTAAGTTTTGTTTTATTTTAAACTTGATTTTTAAGTCTTTCTACGTTGCTAACACCTAATTATAATCATTAATTGACTATAGGTGAATGTGCTACACAATTAAGATATAATAGTGTTAGGTAGCGTTTGTTTAGGTATATGAAAGATCCAGGGTCAAAATAATTAATTTCGATCATGAAACATTGAAATATAAATATCCTGATTTACAATAACATGTTAAGACTTTGTCTAGTATAAGGGTGAAAAAGTACTTCCGCCTTTTTAGGTCCTTTTAAAATTGATAAAATATAAATAATATCATCGCAAAAAGGCAAAAATGCAAAATCTCTTAAAATAAAAAAGAATGAAACAAAATTATTTACATTATTATATAAAGAATCCCATTCATATGCTTCATTCAAAAATTCATCAAATTCTTTTAAGAATTTAAAAGTAGCAAAAAAACTGTTTTCATAACTTCGAAATGCTCTACTATAAAGTTTGATATTTTCACTTACGCTAGTTTACACAGGAGTCATCGATATTTTTCTTTATATATACCTGTGTATACTTTCCTACCTAACTATGCCCTAGTATTTAATCACTTCCTGCGTTTGTTTATACTTGTATTTACTTATCTAACTACCTGGTAATATCTTAGTTGCTTCCTTCATTTTGTACATATCTGGAAATGTATTCTTACCTACGTATTTATCTTGTTACTTTCTTGCTAAGTCAAGACAAATCAGACGAGTCTAAACTTGATGAGTTTACTCCTCTTCACTGAAGAGTCCCTGCAATCCCCTTCCGTCTCCATTATTTAACCACAATTTTGCTAAAGAGCAAATTTATGTCTCCCTTAGTCGTGTTTTATTAGATTGTCATTAGACCGTTATCATTCTAACTCGATCACAGCCCCTTTTCTCTTTGCTCTCGTAGAATTGTATGGTATATATTCAATTTCCGTAGTCAGATTCTAATCAATTTTGATGGAACTATACTCATAGAATATTCGTCCAAATAAAAAATAATCATCCAAGTTCATTCGTTTCAAGATAAATGCTGGAGATTTGTGATTTTGAATAGAGAACCTCCTCATTTTTTAAAGTATTTCTATAAGAAGGACATTTACAAACTACAAAATTAATTGATATAGCAGGAATAAAATATGTCAAAATATATTTATTGATATTAGAGTATTAACCAAAATAGACTGAAAGCAAAAACGTCGAATATCGAAGACCAAAAGTATTTTTCGGCGAGATAGTCTGCTTTTTTTTAAATTTAAATAAAGACCAACCGCACAGTGAGAATAAACGTTACTACCTTCACATATTCACTCATTCAGATTTCTCAAATGTTTAAAACTATATTTATCGATTTAGAGTTTAAAAACTATTTTAATCGACTGAAGTATATGTAATATATTCAGAAAACAGTAAAGTTAAACAATATTATAACAAGATTTTGTTAATACTTATGTAACTAAGGAGACTATAACAATGCACAATAGAGCTTTATATCGAAATTATTCTTTTAAATTTTTTCAAAAATACGTCATTTTATTTTTCAAACCAGGTAAAGTTAATTAAAAATGTGTAGAAGTTGTTATCTGAGACGAAGGATCCCGTATGTATTATTAAAGTACCTACCTATTTTTGAGGTTATACTATCCGATATGGTGATCGTGACGGTGAATTAAAATTTAATTTTGTCTCACAACTATCGACTGAAAGCATTCAGATATTTCAGTTTTATTAAAATGTTACTAAACTTAGCAATAGTAGTAGGATATTAAAAAAGCTTATAAGTTTAAAGGGTTATGTAAATAAAAATTTTGGGAAAAATGGGTTAAGTTACATAAATATAAAAACACTACAAGTTAAAACGCAGAATATTAAGAATACTACGTACGTTACCATTTTAATTACGAATATTTGAAGATACTATCTGTATGTACCGCTTCAGAAATGATTTTCCGATATTATATCTGAGCGGGAGATGATAATAAATCTATAAAGTGCAAGTATAACTCGCACTACTAGAAGTCGGTACACCTAGGTACATATAAAATCTTAAACACTTTGATTACCCATATATTTTTAATTCATTAATATAAGTTGATGGAAATAATTTTATATCGAAGTTATCTTAACGTTTTCCGATTTTGAATAACAACTAGCTAGAAATTGAGAGAGGCGGGTCTACAATGCAAAATGTTTTTGAAACTTATATCTCGCGAAAGACAAAAATATAATTAGACATTTCCGATTGCCTTTTAAAACACGTTTTTTATGGCATACCACTAGATGAATCATAAATAAAATGTTCGGTATTGGGAACGATATGTGAATAAAAAGAAATGTAAAAAAAGTATTTGTTTCGTAATTTCTATGAAGTTACCTAGTTTACCACTGTCTTATCATGACAATATATCATATAAAAAGTGAGTTAATAATGTTCACTATGGCCCTTATCATACTTTTAATTTCCTCAAGTTAGACAAAAATAGGTTTATAAAGGGTAAATGAGAAAACGTGATAATAATTTCACAATTCCTTCTATTTCACAACATTAAATTATTATTTGCGTTAATTTTAAAAAAAAAGGTACTCGATGCATAATTTTAGCTTAAAATATATAATTATGGCATAATGTTTGGTTTAGAACAGTGTGCGAAATTAGAAAAAGAATTTTTTATTTAATCAAAATTTAAATTAATTCTTTTGTTCTGTGTTACGTTCTCCAAACTGCGAATTCAAGAAATGTTACTAGTCAAACAGTTTATGTAGTAGAACATACAATTGAAATAATTGCTAAAAGTATCTAACACTTTCAATTCAATAAAATCTTAGTCCATGACAATCTCGAGTTATTTTTTGACTATAGCCATATTTCATTAATTTCTTCTATTACCCAAAGGTAAAGAACATATTCTAATAAAGATTATCAGTTTAATTTTGTCTATCCAAGTGGTTAGGGAGCATGCTTACTGTATGTCCATAGTGGTACACTATTTGTTAATTTGCCCTAAACATATTTGTTGGTATTTCATATCTATTTTCACTTTATAAATTCTTGTAGTCACTTTTATAATTTGGGCATATCTATCTGTCTAGAAAATTTACAACCTCTCTGAGATAGTTTTATTTTAATATTCCTTTTGAAATAATACGAATAATCGTATATGTGTGGGTGTGTGCGCGTGTGTATATGAAATGTATGTTTCCTTATAATTCCGAAAACTTCTTTTAGAACAATTTTTACAAGCGAGTTATCGTTTGACTCGTATTAACAGGTTGACTAACATACGCTACAAAAATTATATATGGTGGTCATGGAACATTGTATACATTGCTTGATTTTTTCCCATACAACCCATCATAGATATTACATTAAGGATGACTATTTCAAAAATATGCTTTGAAGGACCATTTCAAAAATATGTATGTATGTGTTTTGTAAATATGTCGAGTAATACGGTAAATATTGAAATTTACCGGCAGTGGATGTGAACAATTTTAAACTTTGGGGAGTTATGATTTATGATAACGACCAGATGCATTGCTATAATAACGTGAAAGGAATATATAAGGGAGAATTTTTCAAATATTATTTAATATGATATTAACTAGTCAACCCGTCAATAAATCATTTGGACTTACTTTTTTGTAATCAGTAATGCTCAATTCAGTTTCTACTAACAGAATTAGCAGTCCTATTTTAACAGCACTTCTATAAACAGACCCATTTTTTGTTCGCTGTCAAGCAACCATCAAGTTACTTTCATGAAAAAGATTTAAATGCACTATCAGGCGACAATAAATATGACACACAATTCTTAACATAACTGGAATTTCTATCGCATATGCAATAATAATTCTTCCTTCTATTTATATTTTCCTGCAAAAAACTATTTTTACTAGACGATATTTAAGTTGACGATATTTCTATCATCAGCGACAAAGGCGTTTTGAATTTGCATAGATTTTCTCAAATTTATGGAATTATTATCTGAGTTATTGGGATTTGTTTCTTTCAAGCAATGGTCAATATTTGCATGTTTTTCTGTATTATCTGTATCCATGCTTTTCTATATTACCTGAAAATATTTATTAAGGCGTTATAAGTTATAATATTATACATTTCCTTACAATCAAGAACTTCAGTTCAGAACAAGCTTTCACATAAGTAGCGATCGTCTAATAAAAAAAATATTTTTAGGAACCTCGCTGATCTTGTTATGAGTCAATTTTGAGAATACGTAGTGGTGTAACATAAACAGTTTTTAGTACAACAGTAAAAAGAGGATTAATCAAATAGAATTGCATTAGGTTTCTCAAACATGTTTACCAGAGAGAAGGGGGAGAGTCAAAATGATATGGGCATCCATTTATTGCGTTAATTTTTGAGTTATTAAATTTTATCCATGAATTGTATGGCTTCTTTTAAGTATATTTGCTGTGTCCAATATTTTTGTTCATGAAATACACGTTATGGTAAAGTTATTTTCTATTATTTTTCCATATTATCTTTAATTTAATTTTTAGTGTTCCGTGGCAAACTGACAAAAACGGAAAATCACTTCAATGTCCGCCCGTTCGCCGGTCACAGAGAATTTTTTCGAAAACTATTCGACGTGAAGATTTGAAATTTGGCACATGTATAGTATATGACGAAGCAATTATAGTGTAGTATAACAGTTGAATTTTGATTTTAATTCAGGATGTGAATTTGGAAATTAAAAGAAATTGTTTCAAGATTATCGTACAGGATGTGAAGTGAAAGCTTATTGAAGCACAAATTTAACCATATTTATAATATAAACATAATTTTGTCTTCCACGTTGTTTATACACGAAAGATTGCTCAAAAAATTCAGTATAAATTGAAGGAAAATTAATATTGAAAACTTTCAGGGCAAGTAATTTTTACAAAAAAATTTAATTGTTCATTTCTTTATAACTGCTGAACTATTGTATTAAGAGAAAGAAAATTTTACACAATAAATATTCCCCACGATTTAGGGATCACTTTTTGCAATATATGTTTATCAACATTTTTAATTTTTCTCAATCGGAATGCTCCCCACCGACCTCCGTACATATATATATATATATATATATATATATATATATATATATATATATGTATGTGTATATATATATATATATATATATATATATATATATATATATATATATATATACTCCCCGACGATCTGATAGACGATCGTCGGGGAGTAGCGCGGCAGATGGGTCCCATTTAAGCACAAAGTCGGAGTGCATTACTATTAATATTTAAGTGAGAGGCTGATGAAAAAATATCTTGCAATATGTGTATACAGGTGACATATCTATAAAAAGAAGTTTCAAATAGCACAACTTTTGTCGGGATATTTTTCTCACATTTGTTCATGAGAAGAAAAACGACCAAAACTGTATTTCAACTACGAGACCGTTCTATTTGGGGTATCTCCGTATAATATCGTTTGCTTTTGAGAAGTACTCTGAGAATCAAGGATACTATACGTTTAAAAATATATTTAATGGCTTTGTTAACGAAAAACTCCGTAAATGAATAATTTTTTTCTCGTATGACAACGGTAGGTACAACAAGTAATCTAAATATATGGCTAAGGTCCTACGACAAATGAACCTCCAGTGAGAAGATAGAATGTTATTATTCATATAAAACAATAAATGTAAATATTACAGAATATGTTATTTTTATTTCTACTACTATTCTGTAAAGACTTTAATTTATTTATTACATTTTAATGATTTTTTGGGAATCAAAATTTAAGTTTGGGACAAGTTGAATTAAAATTATTTGTCGCTTGCCAGTCTACAATTCTTTTTTTTTTTTAAATTGCCTTTTAATTCTCGAAACTATATCATTATTTATTATACAAATGATGTAAAGTTAGTTTGAAATGGATATAATTTAATATGATACTTTCTATTATCAGGTTAATTAATGCAATTTATCGTTTCTCAATAATTCAATTACCGCGACAGTGATAACTGTCATTTCATAACTGTCAAGAAATTAGTTTAAAAGGTATCGCAGATAAAAATTTTTCATTTAATTTACCCAGTGAAAATCTTTCAAATAGCATAGATAATATATCATTCTTGCAGCAAAATTCATATCTCTATTAAGCGTCAAACAATATATTTGTTGACTTAAACAAATTTATTGCGATGTATTAATTTATCTTAAGTTGAGTTACGATGTATATATAAATGATATTACATACAGATGCGTCAAATAATAAAAAAAAACAATGGAGTTAATTTTAATTAGATAGGTAATGTTTCACTAATTTTAACTTTAGATTTTACTCAGTACCATAACCTCTAGATTTTTCCAACCGTTGTTAAACGTAAAATAATAACATTTTTCTTTATTTTCAACTGAAATAAGTGATAATACATCATTGCTGGTTCCCAGCCTGAGAATCACGTTTTCTTATTCTGTTCAATGTTTCAAACTTCAAAACGAAAAAAATCTTACAAAATAGCTCACACGCTATGTTACAAAGCCATTCGTGTCAGACACCGTTTCTCATAGAAAATTGACGTAGTAATGAAATATGTCAACTCTCGTATACGTCAATGGATAAACTCAAAAATATTTGTATGGATAATAAGTAGACTTTTTGGAAATTTTACGTATAGTTTGATAAGGCTAGTCTTTTATATACGATTCGTATATCGTATAAGGTATTTTTATGCAATTATCTTAAATATATTTTTTCCTAACTATATATCTTACCTCCTAAAATATTCTGAAAAATATGCCAAAAAATTTCAAACCTTACCCACTTTTTTATTCCTATTTCAGCAAATATTGAACTTGAAATTATGAAAACGTCAGAATATATGGAAACATATTTAAAGTTTAAATGAAAACTATAAGGATGATTCTAATTCTCAAAGATTTGATAACGTTAAGACACTTTTCACCAGCAAAATATTTACTAAACAATAAAAAATTACCCGTAAACAAAGGATAACCTTTCAAACACAAATAAATAAGATTTTATTTACATAAAAGTTGATTGAATATTTTTTTGGGGCAATAGCTAAAAAGGAAGGAACTTTGTCATTCGGATTTTTATGGAATGTTTCTCAATAACTGTGCTATTAAATTAATATATAGGAAGTGTTTGCAACTGTATTAATAAAATGTTGTTGTTGATAATTTAATCGGAATAAAAACTATTGAGATTTTTAAAAAGGGAACAAAAAAATTAGTGTACCGACATACATAAACAATAGAATATGCGTTCCGAAATACCTTACGATTTCGATTTATATCTATGCCAATGCATTGCTCCAATTCAACCATATCTGTCATACTAAATTGTTTTCTTTATTTTTCCTCAATTTCTCTGATTTTGTTCTTATTATTTGCAAAGATTAGGAAATCATCTACCCATACTGCAATGGATATCACTATTGATTTATTTACTAAATAATAAATACATGGATCAATTACAGACCTTTCCAATTCAATTTTCAGTAAAATGTTGTTCAATTTTAGATTCCACTGAAAACCGGCTTGCTTTAATCCATAGATTTATTAATGCAGGCAATAAACTTGAGCATTTTCTTTGTGACTTTCGGGTTGCACCATGAAAATCTCACCGTCTATGTTACCCTGTAGAAACGCACTTATTGCGTCCATTTGGGCCATTTCTAGGTCGTATTTAGCAACTAGTGCACTCAAGAAACGGACTGATGAATATCCGACTGCTGGAGCATATACCTCATTATAATAATTACCCTTGTTTGATCATACTCCTTGACAACAAGCCTTGCTTTAAAGCGAATAATTTTTCCCTTTTCACTGGGTTTGGTTTCAAATACCCATTTACACGGCAAGGCTCTTTCACCTGGCGGCAAATCTATCAGCTATTAAGTTTTGCTTTCAATCAACGAGTCATATTCTTCTTGCATAGCCGTATTTCACTGATCTGCATAATATGATGAAAGAGTTTCATCTAGAGACTGAGGATCACTGAGATCAAGTATTGAATAAAAGTATCTTACATCATGATCATCCCCTGCATACTGCGTAGCTTTGCGGGGGCGAAACTTTATATTATGCGTTAATATCTCGGTGTCAATTGAAGCCTCTGATACGTAGGATGAATCATCATTATCGTCAGACTGATAGTCATCTGTTGAAGAAGCATTGTGTTATATTTCTTGTTTGCACGGTTCTCCAGTTAACTACATTTTAGGACTGTGGGATATACAAGGCGCGTATATATCTTGATAATATTTTTGAACATTTTTTAAAACACACAACATCTTTACTCTCGAATATTTTATTTGTTTTTGATGAAGTATTCTATATCCTTTGGAAAATTCACAATAGCCAACAAATATGTATTTACTGGATTTTTAATCTTATTTTTGACGTTCTTCTTTAGATGTTTGAGGCATAACTTCAGAGCCAAAAATTGTATTATTTGATAAATTGGTTTTCTTACCAGACAACATCTCCATGGGAGTTTTACTATCAATTGATTTAGTGGGTGACCGATTGATGATTTAGGCAGCTGTCGCTAGCGCCTCTCTCCAGAATAGTCTCGACAATTGCACATCAAACAACATACACTTAGCTCACAATTAAATGAAACTACGTGATGTAGTATTATTTCTACTTTCTTTAAATTCTTTACCACGACTTAGCAAAGATCTATAGCAAATTCATATATTAGCAAAGATCTTTGTAAAGATATAGAAAGAATAATGAATTTCTACAAAATTAACGCCAAATATATTCAACACATTTAGCTCTTTCTACCAGGGTCCTGTTCATTCTCTCCGCAAGATCATTCTACTGGGGCGAGTATGGAGTGGTTATTTGATGTTCATTTCCATGCCTACTTAAGAAGTATTCAAACTCTTTGTTACAATATTCGTTTCCATTGCCTGAGCGAACAGCTTTTATCTTTATTTCAAGTTCATGTTCCACTTTACTTTTACAATTTTTGAAAACTTCAAGCACACTCATTTTATCTTTTAGAAAATAAAAATGAATTGTCTTTGTATAATCGTCTATAAAGGTAATAAAACATTTCATACCTCCCAGTTACACTTGCTCCATATTCCCATATAAATCAGTGTGGATGAGCTGCAATCGTTGTGAAGCTCTTGAATCAATATTGTTAAAAGAAAATCGACTCTGTTTCACTCTGAGGCAGAAAAAACTTTTAATTTCTCCTTTCTTCTCTTAGTTCTTCTTTTTCGAAACTCGACAGTTCTTAGCATAATATCCATGCTTATTGCAGTTATAACATTGAGGACCTTAATTGGCTTTTATTACATTTTATTTTCATTGAGCGGCTCTTATTTCTATAAAGAACGTTGAGCTGTCGCAGCATCGAACTTCCTTCAGGAGTTTCGTTTTAATTGAATCGGCGTTGATCTTGATGCCTCAGCTCTCCAAACCCATTATCATTGGTTTGTAAGTTTTAGATGAACCAGCCAACATCAGTGTCCTAAGCCGTTCATCATTAATGTCAAACTTGCTATTCCGCAGCTTATGTGCACTTGACATTATTTTATTCACATAGTCATCCACACTAAGAAAAGATTCCAACGAAGTTATTATGAGATCTCTTAATAATGCCACCCTTCTGGGTAACCCGCTGTCATCAATACAGCTTCCTTATATGTAGTCGCGCTCTATACATATACATAGTTGATCGGGTCTGACAATAAAATAAGTTTTGATTACACCTTGATTTCCTTAGGTTCATCGGTGTTAGTATACAGCTCCACAATTCTTCAAGTTCAAAATAACCTTGTACTGCGAATTTCCAACTTGCGTGGTTGTCCATTCCGACGAGTCTATCAAATATGAAAGGGGTTATAGTGACCCGTATTCGACATCTTATACTTATACAGCATATATACTTTATATTAACACTAATTCTTGAATTTTGTTTGTGATATATTCTTAAATTCTCGTAAAATTCTTGAGTTCTAATGAATACGCGACTCCGGAAAGATTGGGTTATGCAGCAACCTCAAACTTTCAAAAATGTTTCCGTATGAAACTACGTCGGCAAGTTTTCTTATTCTCACTGTGTTTTTACTTCTTGCTTTAATTGGAACCTCGCTCTGCTACCATGTTGATAATTCAATTCGAAATAAAAAAAATTAGATTTGTAGAAAACTTTGTACGTATATTTCGACACGTCATACAAGCTTGCATAATTATTTTTAGAGTGAAAGTTTATTTACTTATACTATATGGGAATGATGGGCAAATCACAATACTTAAAACAATGACGGCCCACCGGTAGATGCCTGCTTACATACAATTATATGCTATCATATAAGTTAAAATATATTTTCAGTGTGTAATAATTACTAAACTTGCTTTATTATTACAGAGCACACCAAAATTCAAACTTGTGGTGGAAGAATACATATTGAGTATTTCTGAAGAAAAAGATATTGATCCAATGAATAGACCGTCCACTTCTCCAGCTCCAACAAATGTCAGACCTTCCACTTCAATAACTCCAATGAATGTTACGCTGTCCACTTCTACAGATGCAACACACTTCAAGACGTTATTTTCTCAACTAGCAAAGAAGAGAAATGTGCAGAAAAATTGCCAAATGTAATGCAAATTGTTTTCTGAATTATAAACAGTATATGCCTCGCTATATTCTACACTATTTTTCATAACTAATTATTAGTTTCATTTTATTTTATTACTTTGTAGTACTGTGTTCTATAATAGTGAATACAAATTTTGTATAATTAATTTTCAATATATTACTAACTTATTTCAGTAGTAGATAGCATTTTTCGAAAAATCTAACTTTCTTGCACATTCACTAATTATGAGAATTGAAAATATGTTTTCTAGGCACATTAACTATACTTGTAAATTTATAATTTCACACGTAACATTTTTTGATTGGTCTCTTCCTGATATCTTCTAGTGTATGTTCTAATGTTTTTAAAGATAATTTAAACGTTTTATAATATATTAAGACAATTACTTCTAATATCGTGCCCTCCTAAAAGGAAATATCAACCAATTCATCTTATTAATTTATGAAAAACAATTCCGAACAAAACTAATTTAAGTTGTAAAATAATAAAGTAAACCTCTTAATGTGTCAAATATAAATAGTCGTGGTACTAAATGGCGTTTATAGCTATACTTAATTGGTATTATATTTTATTTCAGAGACTGAAGCTGCAGAAAAAAATAAACCCTTCATGGAACAAATGAAGGAAGAACATGAAATGAAAATTAAATATATGCAATCGCAGTATGAACTCATAGCGGAGCAGCATAAGGGACAAATGGATATATTAAATTGGAAAAAAATATTGTTAAATAATTAAATAATATTTAATTCCACATTTTTTTATTTCTTCATCACTGTGAAAGGCAAACGTTATTATTTTAGTTTTCCATCCCATAATAACAAATATTTTCTTTTTAATTTTTTTTCAAATTATATTAACAATAGCCACTTATAAAAAATGCCCTAGCGGCTAGCCTGGTTACAATATAACATTACTAAAGTATATTTCATAGTTATCATCTATTGCATCTTGATAGTAAATGTTCGTTCATATCTCTGGTAATATTGTGTAAAACTGCCAAAGCCACTATATAAATTTTAAAATTTTCTAATTTTGCAGTAAGCATTTAAATTGCTTCCATACTCCCACAGAACTGTATGGTTATGGTTATAACTCCTTTCCGAACGGGTGTAAAAAGGTAAGTAGTATATCCGTAATCTGAATTCCGAAGAAGTCTACTTCTAAATTCTTCCTCTTTAAATCTTTACTGTATCCAGCTCTCACGAAAGATCCGGCTGTTGTGAGTGCTACCTCTTCAGTGAGCCACAATGTCTCTAATACGAAGTGATGTATCACGTAAAAGTGTCTCTTCTGTTTTTGACATTTTTTATATGTCTCACAGCATGCGGAAGACGAGTAAATGGTTGAATATTCATAGCAATATCCGATAACATCGAGCATATCCTTCGTGTCCATGTCGTTAAAAAATTATTAAAGAAATAAAACTAAAAACAATTTAAAAACCATACAACAGCAAAAATATTCACTGGTAAAATTGTCAAAATAATATGTTAAGACTAATCAGCTGACAGTTCAGGCGGCATCTTAATCCCGTATATTTAACTCGTTCATTTTAATCACGTACTCACATTTTAAGCAAGGTTCCGCGAGGATATAAGCGGTTTTATGAATAGTTATTCACTGCTTATAGGAAGCTCGTCTTATACATCATTTATTAGTAAACATTTTTAGAAATCAGTTGCATGTCATGCATATTTCATACACAGCGTTTAGTAACAAGGCGGAAAGTTGTAAAAAGAAAAGAAAGTAACATTTTTTTAACTGAAACAGCGCGACAGTCTTTCGGTGGGTTATAATGTAGAGAATAGAAGAGGAAAATAAAGCAAAAGTGCATGTATAAGAATCTCTCTAGGATTAGCAGTTACAAAATACTTTAAAATTATTGTAAAGTGTTTCACTAATTTAATTGAGTAAGTGAGTGTGAAACAAGTATGTGAGTAAGTAAGTGAGTGTGAAACAAATATGAAAGCCGAGAGCCTCAGCTTATGTTTTGGGTTTGCGCTTACTACACTTCTAGCAAAGATGTACACGATAGCAAAGACATCATACAGAAATTGTTCAAAAAAAATATGCCTTTATTTTACTTATAATGAACATTTAGCTTTAATAATTAGAAAACGATTTGAAATATACCTTGAAAAGGGATTCGAAAGGAATGATGGGGCTGAATAAGGACCAAAGAGGTTTGTAAAGTAATTCGCACACAGTTTAAAGGAAAATCAATTTTTAAGGAAACTAAAGGATTATTATACGATCCTTAATCACTGATTAATAAATAATTCTCAGCTTTCTTGTGATTCATGCCCATCATATTAACATTAATAGTAAAATAAAAATCCCTTTTTATTTTAGCAGTAACTTGTGCCTAGCCCACGCCCCATTTTACAACTCCAGCCACAAATTTCTTTGGAATATTATGATAACCCCACTGCATTTAAAAAATCTAATAATATTCTACTTAGATTTTTAGTTAGAAATCTAAATATATTCTACTTAGAGTTCAATGTCATAATATACAACACCTTAATTTTTCCAACATGTCAGGCAACAAAGACATTTAAAAAAAAAATCATAAAAAAATTTGTGCATATTTTGTGGAGCTGCTTCGTGTTCACTTTATTTTATTTCAACTAAATGTAACTTCTTGAATTAGATTACGTATAAATTTTTAAACATTGTGATTGTGTAATAAATTCTTCAAATTATGCTCTCTTTGATTTCATTTTTGTCTCTACTTTTAACTCGAATCGATTCCATCAAATTGGTTTTGATGAAAATTAAAATTTAAAAACGTGATATTTTAATTACGTAATTTTTTTTCAATTTAAAATTTATAATGTTCAAAAAATTTGATGTTATCAATCTCTTTAGGCTTGAATTAAGCGTTAAAATATCATGGGCCGAGGTTAAGATTACTAGGACTTAACTAATATTCTGTTAATATAAAATTGGCTAATACGGAGTTGTTTCATTTGATAATGTAGTTCTTAAGTAATCTCGAATTTATCACTTGGAATGTTATAATAAAACAACAACGTTGTGTTATATAAATGCCTTACAAACTGCTTAATCATAATACTCTAATAATATATTATTTTACAATTCCAGATCAGATATTACAGTACCAGAATATCCTGACCACAGTGCATTTTCAAGATCATACCTGTGTTAACTTATCAAAATACTACAATGAAATACAATTAAGTGGTTTTGACAACGAAAATAGAAAGTTATTCGCGGAAAAAAATTAACTACCCAAGTATTGAAGATATATGTATTCTAAATTTAAAAAATTAAAAGTTGGGTCGATACAACTTAAAAGTAACATAAGAACGGAAGTCAAGTTTTTATTACCATTGGTTATATTATTATGAAACAGTGTGAAGCAACCCGGGTGCAAAGCGAGCGAAGATAAATACCTGTCGCTGAGTTCTAAGTAATAATGCAGTCTCTTAAGCGCCTACAACACATACTACTTCTCCATCTCAGTAAAGATGCTGTCAATCGATTTACCGCTCGCTCTTTAGAAATGTGAATAAAACCATAAAGTTATTTCAATATTTTATTTAAGTACGTTATTAAAATACGTCCCATATCAATTTTATTGGTACGTAACACTGCAGTAAATTTAATCACCTCTTAATTTTTAATATATTTATCTTTTAATACAAGGATTAACCGTTGTCAATAACAGATAATTTCATAAAACACCATCAATATATATGTATATATATATATATATATATATATATATATATATATATTTATTTATATATATATATATATACATATGTATATACATATACATATATATATATATATATATATATATATATATATATATGAGATACTCACCATGATGGGTTTTAAGGGAAAAAATATACATATGAATGTTCCATAGCCTTCGTATATAATTTTTAGAGCCCAAATCACTGAAACTATTAAGAAGGAACAAACGATACTTCAAACATTTCATCCATTGAAATGTTTGAATTAAAATACAATTTGGAAAGAAAAGTTTATTATCGCTGAAATTAACATTTATTATCGTTCAGAAAATATATTACTTATTTGAGTGGGTAATAATTCTTACCCTAATACAAATATATCGACAGGAGTTTTGAGGGAAGAAACCGTGAGAACAGGAAAACAGGTGGAAGAGAAATTTTAAATTTATTATTTTTTTTAGTCAAAAAAAAATTATATAAGGTGTCAATATTATTTCAGCCACTTTCCAATGAGACAGCATTGAGTTCTTACACAGGGCTGCATTTGAAGTAACTCTCTTAAAATTTTGGCTGCAATAAGGTCATATCTGGGGCTTTATGAATGTTTAGTTTTTTTAATGCCAGTAAAACCAGATTTCGTAAATTGTTTCATAGGCATATCTAGTTGATATTATAATAGCATGATCTATTGATTTTCATTTCAAACATTTCAATGGATGAACTAACAAATAATTACTTTGATTTGGTACTAAATATATTTTACCGTTTTAACTCAAATATATATTAAAAATGTTTTGTTTAATGCCATAAACATTGTGTTGCTAATGTTAAGTTAGTCGACTTTTCACATAATTTAATAATAGTATATTTATATATAATACATTTATATTCTTCCATTTTCAAAGCCGATTTCCTCAGAAACCATACGACATAAAAACTTACAAGTTGGCATAGTAATACGTACATATTTCGGGCATATTTAACACTATTTCAAATATTCTTATAACAGTTATAGATGAGGTAAATAAAGGTTTTAAAAATGTTATTTTCTCATTTTGTATATCATGTACAGTACAGTATTATTTAGAAAAGTTTGTTATGAGAAACACGAAAATATTTTGATCAAATTTTAAATTATATGAGATGCCGCTATTGCGCTAATAAGCTACTGCTTTTGTAAGATGCTATACTACAGCGTACGACTGCTACAGCGTGCAAACATTGAAATATAAGTAAAAACAATACAATAAAATGGAATAGCAAGTAAGCGCTTACGTATTATCTAATACCGTGCAAAGTAAAAAAGGAACGGAAAGTGAGCGATTAAATATTATCTAATGCCATGCAAAGTAAAAATGGAACAGAAAGTGAGCAGTTACGTATTATCTAATGCCATGCAAAATAAAAATGGAACAGAAAGTGAGCGATTATGTATTATCTAATACCATGCAAAGTAAAAATGGAACAGAAAGTGAGCGATTACGTAATGTCTAATGCGATGCAAAGTAAAAATGGAACAGAGGGTAAGCGATTACGTATTATCTAATGCCATGTAAAATAAAAATGGAACAGAAAGTGAGCGATTACTTATTACCTAATATCATGCGAAATAACTACTCAAAACCCGATAATAAATATTTCTGATTCTTTACAACGTCATTGTTGTTTACTTATCTATATTAATGTGAGAAGCAAAGTTTGTGAGTTTATTAGTTCGAGATAATGTTAAAAACTGTCCTATTGATTTTAAATTTATTTTACAGGTGATACCATGCATAACAATATAGACTTCATTTAATCGGGTATTATATAAAGGAGTCGCTAAAACAGATGTTGAAACATTAAAAATAAAAGAACAAAGAAAACGTTTATTTTTCTTATGAATATTCCTGGACGTGACGTAATAGTTTGATACCCGTAGTAATTTCTAGAGGTAGCTTATCCGAATAGACAGAACGTCATATTGTTATTTTAAACTTAGGGAGGAAGGTTAAGTGACTCAAAAAGAGCCCTGTTTGGTGTAACGTTATGAGCGGGTTTCTCACAAACCAAAACATTTGCACTCATAATACACAAATTCCAGGAATAACTTCTTCAAGCCAATACACAATATGTGACATAGTTGGCATGTGCACGCCATTTTTCAAATATATAACAGTTCTCAGTTTCTTCAAACACAACTAATGAACACATATATTATATATTCACATATTTTTTGTTTTTTTGGAGACATATCGTAACTCTTTGCACTTTTATATATATATACTTTAGATATACGGTGTAATAAGTATGAGTTGTAAATATCATAAAGTGATTCAGGTTCTGTTACCCTAGAATACCCGTGTAAAAACAGAAGTAAGAAAGTATTCGAAAGGCTAAAAAATATTTCTGAAACCTATAACCCACATCATTCTATTAAAGCGAAACTTTGAAGCGGTACCGATTTGATCTGTTGTACTTTTATTACCGTAAAGCGATATTGAATATATTGTTTGCTTTGCTTTGCGATGTCGAATTTGTTACTTATAGCGATTTGATATGCTGGTGTCAATTTTTTTTATGAAAATACGATTTACCAAAGAAGCCTTTGTAAAATATTTTATTGCCTTAGGATGAGAAAAAGTTATGGAGAAAAGTTAAGGAAGGAACATTCTCAGCGACCATAATTTAAGGTCACGAATAAACAACCTTGACCCGAAATGGGCCATATGAGTTATTGATTACTAGATATGGCTGAGATGTAAAAATAAATTAAAATTAAGTGCATTCCCTATATGCATTGTGTTAAAATGTTGACTTGACTTAATATGGGATTCCTTGTCAGAACTGCCAAATGTTACTAATATTTTTTTTCTTTTCTTCAGTTGGCCATTTATTATGATTACAAAAATGCCCTGGGTATCCAAAATGATATTTATTATTTACTCGTGTAATAAATAACGTATAATACAGCATCTAACTAACAACGAGTTCGAGCTACATTTATACAAGTAGAGTAATATACCTTTACAGAGTATTTACCGTTAATACTCCGAACATGTATCGTACATTTAATAAGAAATCTGGATTGTATTCTATCCTTAAGGAAAAAGAAATATTATTTACGAAATGGAAAAAACAATAATTTATCCCATGGAAAGATATAGTCACAACTACCTAAATATGTTTACTGCAACAAAACTTTTAACTCGTTATAAGTTTCGAAGAGGTATTGAATGTATATATCTTTGTGCCAAGGTCAGGAAATTGGATATTATTACATCGATGAGGGAGCTAAAATTTAATTGGAAATGTTTCTTTTTATTATTTTTCTCTATCAGTATTATGAACAATATATTTGTTTACATTTTAAGGTATTTATTGAATATATAGAACGTCTAAAATCATATTAGTATAGAAACGGTTGGGTGTTACATCAGCATTTATGAATTTATGTTTTAAAGATATTCTTTGCTACACTAGCATATTTTAACTGCTAGGAATAGTCCAATTATATATTTGACAACCAAAGCCAAACAATCTTATATCGTATCTATTATTGATATAACGCTTCTTTGTGAAAAAAAAATAAAAAGCGTCCTCATTTTAAGAACTACCAGAGAAGGATAATTTAGAAAAATAATGGTAACTTTCTACTATTAATTCGTTCTCGTTTCAAGAAAATTATACACCAGAGGCTAGCCTACTCCATGGAGTACGTCAGAGATTTATAATGTTTTCTCTCCAGGATAGACGTTAGATGTAATAAATTGAATCGAAAGAAATAATTTTCTTAACAT
The DNA here is from genome assembly GCA_039881145.1 of Druceiella hillmani. NCBI lineage: Eukaryota > Metazoa > Arthropoda > Insecta > Lepidoptera > Hepialidae > Druceiella > Druceiella hillmani. The sequence goes on along the minus strand of JAYKKI010000144.1, from coordinate 451,002 downwards.
GACGGCTTAATTATTTCAAAGACTTGGTCCATCAAATCGAGACATATTATAGTCTATATATATAACGCCTACATCAAACGTTCTGAATACAATAAAATATGGAGTATATCACGTAATCTAATATATACAATAAATATGCTTTATAACACGACACAAATTTTTAAATTTATAAGATATTATTAAATCTCTATTTAATCACTTTTGCATGCCTTGTTATTGATGGTAATTTTTTTTCTGCCTAATAAACTGTACTTACTTTAAAAAGAATTTCTTTATAATAGTGTCGTTCTTTTTAAAAAATACGAAATTATCTGTTTAATATTAATGTCTATTATTTAAGTAGACGTCGCTGTCAACATGAATAATGCCTAGATTTGTTTTCGTTTGAGGTCCATTTCAGTTAACTATAAGGTTGTAAATAGTATTTTCAAAATTTAAACGTAATGATAATGGTTCAAAATAACTTGAACTTTTCTTTGGAATGCGATTCTCTACGAAATTCTTTGTATTTCATAATATTATTAAGCATTTGCTAAACTCTTCGTGGAAGGCAAGTCTAATTACGATTTAATAACCTAGTTAATAGACACCAATACGAAAATAACTACAGCTCTCACAAATATTCGTGACAATATAGTAGAGCAAGTATTTAAGATAAAATTGTAAACAATGTAATATAGAAATACTCAAAATATAAATATAAACCTTAATCTGTAACAAATTCATGTCTTTCGTGTTACATATGATTATTTCGGAAAAATAATAATTCCATAGCTGCTACATATTGCGTAATCTACATTTATTTATTGGTTTTGCTTATCAATTTTCCTTAAACCTTTAATTTCCTCATATGATTCTCAACAATAAGTATTTTGCATTTAGCAAACTCCTGTTGAAAATATAATGAGCAAAGAATGTTCGTTTATTTGAGTGTTCATAAATCATTTGAAATAATCTCATGTTTGATTATCTGTCATGGCCATCTGCGAGTTGGCCAATACATGTTATTATAAATTGTTGAAAAAACAATCAATTATCTGTCATTACCATCTGCGAGTTGGCCGATACATGTTATTGTAAATTGTTGAAAAAACAATCAATTATCTGTTATTACCATCTGCGAGTTGGCCAATACATGTTATTGTAAATTGTTGAAAAAACAATAAATTATCTGTCATTACCATCTGCGAGTTGGCCGATACATGTTATTGTAAATTGTTGAAAAAACAATCATAGCCGCAGGCTATGGTGCCCTGAAAAAGCGTGATTATAAAGAAATGATTATAAATACACATAATACAATAACAGATTATTATAAAAAGAAATATTCAGTATTACAAACAATATATTTGTTTATATGTGAAATATGTCATAGTAGTTCCTGAAATTATATAGCAAATCTTATCATCGTCCTTCCCTGTTCCTTTTTGAACGACGTAGATGACGATGTCATTTCTATGATTCCTTGTTTTTCAGGGTTCCGTACCTCAAAAAAAAAGGAACTCTTATGGGATCACGTCGTTGTCCGTCCGTCGGTCTGTATGTCTGTCAAGACCCTTTTTCCCAGGAACGCGTAGAGGTATCAAGTTGAAATTTATATCGAATACTTAGGTCTACGGTCCCTTGGAGCTGTAAACAAATTAAGTTTCTTAGTCAACGCAATCAAAAAACCCTAAAAATACCCCTAAAAATTTAGGACGCATATTTAGACACTCGCAAATTAATCAAAACGTATAGGGTCTCTATCTAATTAACTTAGAATCTATCTATCTATCTATCTAATTAACTTAGAATCATGAAATTTGGCGAAAAGTAAGGTCTTACAGTGCAAGTAAATTTGTAGTTTTATCACATAGAAAAAATTAAATATCCGCCTGGAAAAGATATAGCAGAAAATTATTTTCCTTCTAAGTAATTAAAATTGTAAATAGTTTAGTAGGAATATACCGTACTATCAAATATTTATTAATAACCCTAAATGTGTACGGAACCCCCGTAGTGCGAGTTTTTCTCGCGCTTGATAGGTTGTTTTACATATTTACACTTAAAATGAAATTAAACTTTATGGTAGGTACTGCTTAGCCATTTAACTAGCCGACTCAAACTATAAAACACAGATTTAGTTGCCAAAAAATACTTCAAGTGAAATCGGAGTAGGTCTTTTTTTTCATGTAAAAGCCCATCGACGCTATCGACAAATTTCTTAAGGAACATACTATCTCTGATAATAGTTTAATCTGACTGCAGAGTGTTGAACAATCCTTGCAATTTGAACAAAAAAATGCACATAACTATTGTATACCTTCTTACAATTGTGCGTACGTGCGCGTGCGCGCGTGCGTGTGTGGGTGTGTACACACGCACGAGCGCACGCGCACGCGCTCAAACACACGCACACGCCCGCAACTAAATATATTTACAATTAAAATGGCTTGTTTTTATTTGGAATACAATTATATAGAGATAAGAAGACTAAATATCTTAATAAAATTTTCAGAAAATCATACGTAGCATTTTTCTATATTCTACATATATCACTATGTAATTTTTATTAACATAAGGGCGCTCAGTGTCTCTTTAGTTTTAATTTAAACCAAATCGATATTAGAAGCGTTACTAGCGTATATAAAAATAATACCTATTTAATTCCTTTTACATATTATAATTGAGAATCAAACAAAATGTTAATTTAAATTTGCCGGAAATTCCACTAGAGATAATATTTTGAAATCCATCTTGATTTCAAACAAAGTTAAGATTGAAAAAGAAGCCGACGGAAATAGGTCTGACGTTAAAAAATAGATTATAGTTTTGAAAAATACTGTTATTTTTTAAAATAATAATAATAATAAAGTTACCAATTTAGCTATTGGCAATAACGAAAGAATAAAAATGAAATACAATTTGTGATCATAATAAAAAACGAAAAACGCAGCCTTAATATATATATATATATATATATATATATATATATGTATGTATGTATATATATATATATATATATATATATATATTTATATATATATATGAAAATATTATGAATTTTTAATGATAAAATAAAAATAGAAAAAAAATTCAATGGAATATGTAATAATCTTTTAGAAATGATTACAAAAATATCATCAAAACCGCTTGTTTCGTTTAATGTGCAGCCATTACTAAAATTATCTATAAATAAACTGTTAACTAACATTGAAAATGGTGCTGCTGTTATCAAATTAATAACCTTTTCGCCCTTTTTGAATTTCACGTGACTTTTCCTATGACCCCGTTGAGCCTGTGAAGTTCATGGATTAATATGGATGAAGGATATGAGGGCACAATCTGTACTTTATTTCATCCTTCTAGTTCATAGAGTGAGTACATTTAAGAATAATTAGGAAAAGTAACCTGACTTTTAATAAAAGAATACAAGATTACTCATTTGTCGGATTAACGATTTAGATTATTATCTTTTAAGCGGCTAATTTTTTTTCGTTTATTCCCTATAATATTGTAATTTTTATTCTTTTAACATCTTGACCAAACAATATATAGACTTTTGCCAGGCTCATTGAAAGGCAAAACCACTGTTATAAAAACGTTAATTTAATAAATGAAGTGTAAACAGAATCCATTATCTTATATCTATAATTTTTATTAACTTTTTGAAAATGGGAGTAAAAGAATAATCGTCAAAAATATACAATAATAATTCCTTTCCTCGCATAAAATATCGAATAAGAGAATGTTTAATACAATTCGCAATGCATAATTACATTACTATGCAAATCAGTTAGAATCGAAACATTGCGAAGTAGCGGTCAATTATGAAATATTTATTGGTATCTGTAATCGAAATTGTATTCATCTTCAATCACTCAAATATATTATAAAAAATGTCTACGGTAATTTTTCCTTTCATACTTTTTTATACAATAATCAACTCATGTTTAATTTCATTGTTACTTTACAATTGAAGATCATAAGTTGAGGGTCATGAAACCAATGAAACCAATAATTATTTTTATCAAGAAGTGCAATATTTTATAAACATAATACATTAGTACATAATGGCAAGATAAACATAAAAACACGTGTCAGTAATAGCATTAATTTAAATAAGAAACCTATTCGTAAATTACTTTGCAGGAATGAAACACATCAGAATGTATTTCTTGATATTAAAATATAAACTAAAATATGTTGAAAGCAGAAACATTAAATATTCATGATCAAAAGTATTTTTCGGCATGATAATCTGCTTTTCTTTGATCCCGCCATGCTCAGTTTTCTCATCCACCTACCTGTGTAAAGATCAAATACACGGTGAAAATAAACTTCACATATCTGCTTATTCAGATTGCTCAAATATTTCAATCTATATTTATCAACTTGTAGCTTGAAAACTATTTTTTTATTTTATTTTATTTTATTTATTTTGGAGTTTTGTTATGAAATTATTCTTTCTTATTTACTCAAAAATAAGCTAGTTTTTCTTTCAAACAAAGTCTGTACAATTAAAAATATGTGGAAGTATTTATCTATGCTAATGGCTCCCTTATATATTCTACAAATACCTTTTTTGAGGGTAGTTTTTGTAAGGAGTGTCGATAATTAAAATATAATAATATAACTCAGAACTATAGATTGTAAGCATTCAGATACTTCATCTGTGTTGAAATATTTTTAAATTTAATGAGAGTAATTAGATTTAAAAACTTATAAAATTAAAGAGCTATGCAAACAAAACTTTCGGAAAAATGGGTTGAATTACATAAATGTAAAAACGACACAAGTTAGGAAGGGAAATGTTTGTAATGATGGGTGTATATGTTATCATTGTAATCGAAAATACTTAAGAATATTATTAATAAGTACGCTTTGGTACACGTAAAACCTTAAATATTTAATTCAGTTAAACAATTTAAACCTACTAATATCACTTTTCTCCACCTAAATATAGGGTCTGGTATATCTGTTAGAGGTGTAAGTAAAACATATAATTTGGCCGATATATCTTTTTAATCTATTAATGCGGTTTGGCGGAAATAATTTTGTATTCTAAGTTCTTTCTAAAAGCTGTTATCCTGAGTTTTTACTAGCATTGAAAGCTCTTATCAAAATAGTTAATTTGTAGTTTTATCATATAGAAAAAAATTAAATATGAACCTGTAATCGATATAGCAGGTAATACATTTTCGTTCTAAGTAATTCAAATTTTGAAAATAGTTTAGTAGGAATATTACGTACCATTAAACATTTTTAAAATTCTAAATGCGTACAGAACCCTCGTAGTGCGAGATTTTCTCGTGCTTGACAGGTTTTTTTACATATTTACACTTAAAATGAAATTAAACTTTATGGTAGGCACTGTTTAGCCCTTTAACTAGCCGACTCAAATTATAAAACACAGATTTAGTTTCGTATGTAAAATGTTGATATTAATATTGAATTAATACTTTATCGACACAATCAGCTATTTAAAACCGTATCCTATAAAATGCTCTTGATTATTTAATTACAATTGTTATAACAATTTTATCACCCAGTTGTTTGCACTATTATTTCCCAATTTGCCAAAATCCAGTTTCATAATTACATAAAAGAACTTATAATATGGTGATATATGTTTCTCGAATATCACGCAAGAGGTTTAAGGGATCTCTATCGTCAATAAACCTCGTCACGTGTGTGAATAAATAATCAATGTATATCCCTGTCTCTACACTATTCTTGTATTCTGGAGCATTCTTTCCGGCACTCACGTGACAAATTGGTGGAAAAACCTTGTATATGGTGCAGTTTTTTTAGGTAAAACTTATGGACGTGTTTACTTAAAATAGATTTAAGTTGAATTGAAGCCATTTTATATTTATGTACGTCAATATCAATAACAAACATAAAACTATATAAAATTTTAAAATATTTTAAACAATTCAATGAATATTTATTAGATGCGTTTCGTAAGTAATATAACAAACATTTTTTAACCATTTAGATAAAATCATTCTCTAGCCAGTTGTAAAGAATTTTTGAAAACAATATCAAATAAAAAGTGTTATTGACAGCAGAGTGTATTATTCTTCTGAAGTAACACAACAACACACAAAAATTGAACACAAAAAATTTGATACAGACAAATTTTAAAATGAGTAAATTAAACAAGAGTCAAATTTATTTGGTCCTACACAAATATGTTTTATGGTATATAATTTTACCCTCTAACATCACACTAACAGGGAATATTTGAAAAAAATTGTTAATAAATATTTTTCACTTAGAAAAATGTATTAAAATATACATCCCGATAATTACCAGAAGTCACAAAAAATATTTCGCTAATTATTTATTATGCATAATTTACAATGAGAAGTAACTCTTGTGGTTTTATTATTACACATATTTTTATGTAATAAACTCGATGAATATACGTTTGTGTATTCTTTAGTCTCCTACAATTTTTAACTAATTTTCCTCAAAATGTATTACACTTACTCTCTACGATGTGGCAACAAATCTTAGAGGAGTGATAACCATCTTACTCCCTCCCTCCCCCCTATAGGGGATACAGAAAGCTATACAGAAGCTATACAGAAGCTTGAAAAAGACCGAATACTTAGCCAGTCTAAATATATTTACGATTGAAATGGCTGTTTTTCAAGGAATACAAGGATGCAGAGATAAGAGGACTAAATATCTTAATAAAACTTTTCAAATAATTATATGCAGCACTTTTTGATATTTTCCATAAATCACTACGTAATTGTTATTAGCATAAGGTAGCTTAGTGTCACGCTAGTTTTAATTTGAACCAAGTCGATATTAGAAGCATTACTAGCGTATATAGAAATAATACCTGCTCAATTTCTTTTACAGATTGTAATTGGGCATCAAACAAAATGTCAATTTAAATTTGCAGTAAATTCGACTAGAGATAATATTTTAAAATCCATTTTTATTTCAAATAAAGTTACGATTGAAAAAAAAGCCGGCGGAAATGAGCTTGACGTTAAAAATAGATTATAGTTTTTAAAAATGCTGTTATTTTTCAGAATTATAATAATAATACGAAACTTAGCAATTTAGCGATTGGCAATCAGGAAAGAGCAAATATGAAATACAATTCGTGATCATAATAGAAAACAAAAAGCTGCCTTAATAAATACATATATATTTATATTTAAAATATCAAAATTGTTAATGACAAATAAAAATGAAAAAAAATTATAATCAAAACCTTTTGTTTTGTGTGACTTTTCTATGACCTTGTTGAGCCTGTGAGATCCGTGGATTAATATGGATGGAGGATGCAAGGAGACACAAATTGCACTTTGTTTCGTCTCTCTAGTTCAGAAAGTAAATACGTTTAAAAACTATTAAGGAAATTAAACTAACTTTCAAAAAAAGAACACAAGATTTCTCTTTTGTCTGATTAACGATTTATATAAAACTTTTAATCAGATATTTTTTTTATTTGTTCCCTATAATAGTGTCATTTTCATCCTTTTAACACCTGGACTAAACAATATATGTTAATATGCCAGTCTCATTGAAAGGCAAATTATTTAAAAACTCTAATTTAAATTACTGTATAATATCATTAATATAAAAACACTAATTTAAGAAATGAAATGTAAACAATATCCACTATCTTATTTATATTATTACTTACTTGAGAGTAAAAGAATAATCCTCCAAAATATACAATAATAAACAGATTCCCTGCATATTTGATTTTTCATAGGGAAGCGGATTATTATTGTATTCGCAATGAATAATTAGTTTTGATTTTATGGTGTTTTCGATCGTGTAAAATAATTTGGTACGTTTTTAATAAATGGTTTACGAAATGTTTACGAGTTGATATTCTATTGCTAAAGATATGTACATAGTTAATACGAATATATTCACAATTAATTGTGGATGTAGAGCTCTTGTCACCTTCTCTAGGTTACTCACCAATTCAAATCTATGCAAATCAGTTAGAACCGAAACGTTGCCAAGTGGCGGCCAATTATGAAATATTTATCGAAATTTTATTCCATCTTCAATTACTCAAATATATTATTAAAAATAACTACCGTAATTTTTTCCCTATTTTCCATGCAATAATCAATCCATGTTTAATTACATTGTTACTTTACAATTGAGGATCATATTTAATATAAACATTTTTCTCAATATCAGTATTGGAAACTCATAATTATTTGTTATCAAGAAGTGCAGTCTTTTATAAACATAATACGTTAATACATAATGGCAAGAAAAACAAAAAAAAACAAAATTATTACCATTTATTTAAATAAGGAACCTATTTGTACTTTGCAGGAGTGAAATATATCAGAATGTATTTCTTTATATTAAAAAACAAACTAAAATAGGTTGAAAGCAGAAACATCAAATATCCAAGATCAAAGGTATTTTTCGGCACGGTAAACTGCTTTTCTTTGATCCCGCCACACTCCGCCTAGTTTTCTCTTCCATCTACCTGTGTAAAGATCGAACACGTGGTGAGAATAAACTTCACTACCTTCACATATCTGCTCACTCAGATTCAAATATTGAAATCTATATTTGTCAACTTGTAGTTTAAAAATTGTTTTAAATATATGAAATATATGGACTAAATAGTAAAATGAAGGAATATTATAACACGATTACGTTATTACTTATACGTGTAAAGTTTTTCTTTGAAACAAAGTATGTACAAATAAAAATATGTAGAAGTATTTACTTATGACAATGGCTCCTTACAAATTCTATAAATAACTCTTTTTGGGGGTAGTGTTTGTGAAGTGTGACGATAATTTAAATATTATTTTACCTTATAACTATAGACTGAAAGCATTCAGATACTTCATTTTTGTTGAAATCTTGTTAAATATGATAAGAGTTTTTAGATATAAAAAGCTTATAAAATTAAAGAGCCATGTAAATAAAAGTTTTGGAAAAGATGGGTTGAGTTACATAAATGTAAAAACGACCAAAGTTAGAAAGGAAAATGTTTACAATGCTGGGCATGTTATAATTTTAACCGAAAATACTTATGAATATTAATAATAGGTACACTTTGGTACATGTAAAACCCTAAATATTTCATTCAGTTAAATAATTCAAACCTGTTAATATAATTTTTCTCTACCTAATGATATGATCCAGTATATCTGTCAGAGGCGTTAAACATATAATTTGGTCCGATATATCTTTTTAATTTGTTGATACGGTTTGACTTAAAAAATTTGTTGTCTAAGTTCTTTCTAAAAGCTGTAATCCTAAGTTCTTACTATAAATTAGAAATGTTGATCATGATCCTTCACAGATTTTCAACTTAGGTAGGACAAAACGCTTTAGAGACTCGTATCTCGCGAAAGAGATACCACATGAGAAATATAATTAGACATTTTTGATTGCTTTTTAAAAATTGTTTTCATACTAAGCGATGAAATTGCAGGAAAAAGAATTGTCGCCGTCAAGACCAATATATGAGCCTCCCTAAAAACAATTTAAAAAAAAAATTTTGTTTCGTTATTTGTATACTGTCACTTAATCTACTTCTGTCTTAATATGATAATTTATAACAGTCGCTCTTTAACTGAACGTTATAATACAGATAACAAAACAAAATTATATACCTATTTTGTTGATATAGCTGCTGAATCATAACAATTGAGTTTGCAGCGTTCACTAATGCTGCATATCTTGGTTGTAATTTTCCTCTAGTTAGATAAAAATAGGTTAACAATTACAAAATTATATATTGATTATTAATATGTTAGTTTTTAGTGTTTCCACCTTAAAAAACAGAATTAATATTTTTCAGTCTTTTGAATCGTTTGGCACAAAATGATCACATTCAAAATGATGACATTAAATATACTGTTATAGTAAGTAAAGGCATGTAAATTTTCTAAAATTAAATTAGTATTTTTTATTACGGAGCAGATAAAATAAAACTGTTTCGTTATGCTGAATTTATCTGGTTCTATATTCAGAAAATAATTAGTTGAAAAACTTAAAATAAATCGGCATATTCATGAATTGTAGGTAGTATAATAAAAATTATTTTGGTTCAAAATCCACTTACCTAAAAGGAAATATGTGATAATAAATTCGTAAAATTATTATATACAAATTTTTGAAATAAAACAAAACTGTTGCATGGACTCAATTAAACAGTTATTATGTTTTTACGTATTTTTATTACTGACAGATTTATCAGTTGTTCTTATTTACTCATCTATGCATATTTAACATGTAGGTAGAGTTTTTACGGTATCTACCTTATAGACTCCATCACACTTTGAAGAAAAATTTGGACATCTAATCTTTTGAAATAATTTTTAATAATTCGTTTGATTTGTCATGTTATAGTCAGTGACTAATAGTTTAATTTAACCACGAATATTAATTTTTCATTTCAAATTATATCCGAGTTTTTTTTGTTTAGCCACTAGATAACAAGATTCAATATACATAGGACTATGTACATAAGAATAAGATATCGGCTGAAATGTCATAAATTATTATTATCAGCAAAATTACATAATTTCATGAACTAAATAATGGTTCGTTTCAGGAAGAATACAAACACGTCTATATATTTACGTTAAGCACAATTTGCTTTTGTCTAAATTCACAAAAGACAGCTCTTTGTTGACCTTTGGACAATATGTCTCCCCGTTTCACGTAAAGCTTTATCACAATATTCCGCAGTTTGGTTCAACTACATAAATTACACATTAATTTACATCGTTCAACCCTGTATGCCCTCATTTTCAATTATGAAAGCCCAGGCGAACATGATGGTTTGTTGTCAAGCCATGATTATTATATCTAGTTTAGATACATAACTTTCTGTTGGGTATTTCAACTAAAAAAAAAGTAGCTATTTTACTTATTTTTGTTATTATTATAATTAAAAAGACATGCATTTATCAAAGCTATAGAATAATGAAAAGTACGATAATTATAGCCGCAAATTATTAGGTTGGAAACTTATAAATCCGCCACTTTTTCTACTGATTCCTGGAATGTTATAGAAACTTCTAGTATTTTTCTTAAAGGGTGTATGGAGTGTGCGGTATTCAAACTTATGTTCTATTTACAATTGGATAATCGGCCAGGAAAGAATAAACTAAAAATGGAAGTATTTCGAAGTGAACTTAGAGGACACTTTCTTCATGGATGCCATTTATTGCCACTGGTTCCAAAAAATTAAAGAAGGGAATTTTGATCTGTCCGATAAGCCTCATCCGAACCGACTCCTACAATTGGTTTAGAATAATTTAAAGCCTTATTGAAACAGATAACAGATTAACTTTGCATTGTATGTGCAGAGCTATTTTCATGCCCTTATACTGCAATGGAAAAATAACTTTAGCCTTTGCGAAAGAAGTGAAAATATTCCGTTTGGCTGCTATATGAGCTGACAGCTTCAGAGATGAGCTAATGGGTGTTTGAAGCTTCAGTTGAGTTTTCAAGTTGATTGAGTTCCCATTGTACCAACGAGAGGCTTAAATATATGGTTACAGGAGATGAAAAGTGGGCAGCTTATGTTGGTTTTTAGCGTAAAGACCAGTTGGTAGGAGCTGAAGGAAAAGGTGTATCTAGAACAAAATATAATATTGGACAAAAGATACTTTTGAATGCATGGTGGGGTGTAAATGTTATTCATTGAATTATTAATTGTGAACTCTTTCAAGCTAATAATACAATAACAGCTAAGATTTATTGAGAACAATTGAGCAAACTCACCGAAAAACTTCCTTTAAATCAAAGCAAAGACTATGCTAGACCGCACGTAGCAAAATTAACGCGTGAGAAACTACTTTCACGTGGATGGAATATGCTACTTCACACACCGTACTCTTCAGATCTTTCCCCGTCTAATTACCATCTGTTTCACAGTCCGACTAATAATTTACATAACAGAAAATTTAAAGACGAAAGTAATATCAATATTGAACTTCACCGGTTTTTCAGTCCAAGGCTCAAATATTTCTACAAGGACCGAACTTTAGCTCTGCCTACACATTGACCACAAGTGCTCTAGCTCTGCCTACACATACCGACAGTGTTTATATAATGACCGATTGATTTTATTGACTATATATAAACATATTCAAGTTTGTGTACAGAGGCGGCGGGTTTATAAGTTGCTAACCTAATAAGTATTTTAATAATGGTATGTAATAATTCAGATATGATTCCACCAGCCCAAGAGATTGAGTTACTCTAGATGTCGATAATTCAAGAATATTTTTGCGTATCCCAGGTTAATAGAGAGTGAAATTAATTACTTGGCTGCTCATTTCCTTACTCATAATATATGGAATATATCATATCATATCGAAAAAAAGTGAAATAATGGAAAGCAATATTAATATATAGTATACAGTTTTAATGCGTTAATTTTATTAAATCTGTTTAAGTGCCATATATTTAAGATGAATAAACGTGACCTACAAGTAACTGTTAAACTCGTAAGCATTATACACTTTCTTAAAATTTACTTCTCGTATATTGTATTAACTTTCAATAGTCTAAGAGCTTCTGGACAAACCTCCATATAAGCTATGTTAATTCATATGCAGATGTGAGATTTTTCACATTTGGGGAAAAATTAAACTCAAGAGAACCGGAAAAATTTTTGAGAAGTTAATTGTTTGAATTTTTCCCTTTTTTTTATTTCAAATAGTTTTGACTTGAAAAGAATTAATGACCAATATAAAGGTGTCCCATAAATAATGGGTAACAATAAATTATTCGTCACATAGACCATATTATATTTGGCTGGAAAATTGAATTTTATGTTTAGTAATTGTTTCGAAAAGTTCCACGGTTTTTGAAATAAATGAACTTTTTTTTTCAAAAATAAAAACCCTTAGCTATATTTTGGGTGCAATAACCACAAATGAAGGAACCTTATTATGATTTTTGTGTAATATTTTTAAACAAGTAGAGGATTTTAAAGAGCAATGGAAAATAGTATAGTTTTATTACTAGTCTCTGATATAAGTATATGTTATTTATAAAAAAATTGCTAGAAATGATTTCTAATCAAATAATCATCTCATAATTATTCATCATGCGGAATTTACACACTTGCTGATTTTTTTTTCAACTAAAGTTATTTATAAAGTACAGAAATATAGTCATTTCTCTAAAAAAATGTTTTTATAATTTTCCACCGATCTAAAAGGCCTAGATAAAAAAAATAATACACTTAATTGAATATGCTTGTTTTTCTGTCCCTTACTAATTATTTCGAAATCGTTTGATACAAATAGCCACAACTTGCATTTCTTTTTTTAATTCCAATAGATCGAGAGGATAAGAGAAGAAAATAAGTTAATTGTAATATAATATTTTTGAGGCAATTTTCTTTCGAGTATTAATTACAATTTATGATTTATGTAATATATAAGCATTGACATTTTTGACACACACGCTATTTTACCAAATAAATATAAAGGAATCGCATATTCAGTGAACGGTAATGAGTTTACGAATGTTTAATATAATTCCATAAAAAAATAGTGAAACTAGAGAATAAGCTTACATCGTTATTAACATCAGAATACTGTGAATCAATCTATTCTTTCCTACTCATGTATTTTGTGTTAATATTCAAAATTATAATAATCAGGCGAAATAGGCACAGCTAACGCAGACAGATAATAAATAAACTTTTACCTGGTCATAGGAATTTTTCTCTTCGCATCGCTTTCTTCTTGAATTTTTTCTCATTCTATCTTTATTTTATCTACGGACTGATGAAAATACTATGCAATTGAAGCTTCTAAAGAATTTAGGCGCAGAGATAGCTTTATGAGATTCAAAATATTAGTATAATATCTACAAAATACAATATAGTTTTAAAGTAAACTTTGAAGTACTTCTGATTTAATATAGTCTGTGAACGTGACTCGTTTCTACCTAATTTCGGAGAGCACGGTAGGTATAATATATGTGTTAGATTAGATGGACCAGTTGCTTTGAAGCATTTCTAAGAAAACACCTATTATACTCTGTTATACTATCTATACTAAAATAGGTAAGGGCCGCTATTGTTGTTAGTTTTTCTCCGCAATTCACTACGTGCGGAATGATTTTAGATGTTAGATATGAAATCATATCTAAAAGAAGGTAAAATATTTTATTTTGGAAATGGTAAAAAATGTCATGTAAGTCAATAAACAGAATAACCAAGGAACCCCAAAAAAACAATTACGTTCTTTAACAAATAATTCAAAAATTTAATTGACATTCAATTTTTTTTAAACTGGCATATTTTTCAAATTTAATGTCTTTGCTTTTTTTTGTAATTCATGCACTTCATATGAATATTAAGACTAAAGCAAAATTTCTTGTTTTTTATCAGTAATATACGCAGAACTTTATGGCTTGCGTCACAACTTTCCTGAGAGATAGCGTCATACGGTATGACAAGAACTTAATAAACCATAATATCAAAACAAATTACACATTGCGAATTGTATCCAAAATTTTCTTATTCGATACTTTATGCGAGGAAAAGAATTATTATTTTATGTATTTTGAGTATTATCTACCTTTACTTTTATTTTCAATAGGTTAATAAAAATTATAGATATGAGATAATGGATACTGTTTACATTTCATTTAATAAATTATTATTTTTTAACAATGGTCTTTAAATGAGTCTGGTCTATATATTGTTTGGTCCAGATGTTATAAGAATAAAAATGACACTATTATATAGATTAAATGAAAAAAAATAAACTTTAAGAGATTTATCCAAATCGTCAATCATTCAAGTGAGAAATCTTGTATACTTTTATTAAAAGCCAAATTATTTTTCTTAATAATTCTTAAATGTAGTCACTCTCTGAACTAGAAGAATGAAATAAAGTACAGATTAGGTCCTCATATCCTTCATCCATATTAATCCATGAACTTTGCAGACTCAACGGGGTCATAGAAAAAGTTACGTAATACTCAAATAAAAGCCAAAAAAAACGTTAATTCGACAACAGCGGCACCATTGTGAATTTCAGTTAACCCATTATTTTAAATTCATTCAGCAATGGTTACATATTAAAACAAACGAGCGGTTTTGATTATAAATGTGTAATGTTATCAAAAACATTATTACTTTCTAAACATTATTTTTTCGTAATTTTTATTTCTCATTTACGATTTTTGGTATTTTCAAAATTAGAATATATGTGCATATACTAAGGCAGTTTTTTTTTGTTTTCCATTATGTTCACGAATTTTATTTTATTTTTCCTCTTTTCTTATTGTCTGTCGGCATATTTCCGCGGGTCTCTTTTTCACTCTTAACTCAATTTAAACTTTATGATAGATTCTAAACTATGGTCTCCCATATATTTTCCTGCAAATTAAAATGAAAATGTTATTGACTTTCAATTATAATCTGCAAAATATAGAGAAAGTAATCTTTGATACCCACCAGCAATGCTCCTAATACCGTTTTTGTTCATATTAAAAATAAATAGTGATACTAAGCGACCTTATGCTAATAAAAATTAAGTAGTAATTTATGGAGAACATAGAAAAGCGCTGCATATGATTATTTGAAAGATCTTTTTAAGGTATTTATTCTACTTATCTGTGCATTCTTGTATCCTATATAAAAACGTGGTATTTTAATCGTAACTATGTTTACACTAGCTAAGTACCCGGCCTTTGCCCAGTCTTTTTCAAGCTTCTATACATGGAGGGAAGCAATAAGGTGGATATCACTCCCTTAAGATTGGTTGCTAGCCGGTAAGTGTGGTAAATTTTGAGGAAAATTGATTAAATATTGTAGGAACCCAAAGAATATTCAAACTGTATAAAGAATTTACAAACGTTTATACATCGAGTTTTATGTATGAAAATATGTATATTAATAAAACCGCAACAGTTGCCCCCTATTCTAAATTATACACAACAAATAATTAGCGAAATATTTTTGTGACTTTTGATCACTATGGGTATTTATATTATATTTTAATATTTTTTTCTAAGTAAAATATGTTCATTAATACATTGTTTTTGAAAAATATACCCTAGCAATATGATGTTAAAGAGGAAAATTATATGCTGCAAAAATATGTTTGCGTAGGATAAAATTAATTTAACTCATATTTAATTAATTTTTTTGGAACTTGTTTGTATTTCAGAAGAATAATGCTCTCTGCTGTTAATAATACTTTTTTATTTGATAGTATTTTTGAAAATTCTTTACAACTGACAGGAAAACTTTTTCATCCAAATGGTAAAAAAATGTTTGTTATACGTATTACTTATTATTACCATACTTACTTATTTTTTATATATGTATTACTTACGAAACACATCTAATAAATAGTTAATTGTGCATTTAATTGTTTAAAATATTTCATAATTTTATATAGTTTAAAATATGGCGTTGAATTCAACGTAAATCAAAGTACACACATTTGTAAGTTTGGCCTAATACAATTGCAAAAACACACAAGGTTTTTCCACCATTCTATAACGAAACTGCTAGAAAGAATGTTCCAAAATATGATAATAGTGTGGAGACCAGGATGTATATCGATTCTTTATTCATATACGTAATGAGGTTAATTGAGATCCTTTAAACATGGTATTTCTATTATGGCAATGAGCATCGAAGTCTAGTATAGTTAGGGTCGTTTGGAGTTGTGTGATACTTCGAGATACATATATCATCATATTATAAGTTGTTTTATTTAATTATGAAAATTAATTTAGATAAATTAGGAAATAATAATGCAAATAACTGGGTGGTAAAATTATTATAATATAATAATTACAATTAAATAATCAAGAGAATGTTTATAGGACACAATTTTAAAGTAGCTGATTGTGTCGATATATTTAATTAATATTAGCATTTCAAGTTTTGTTACAATAGTGTGAAAAGTAACTTTTGAACTTTTGTCCGTTTATTTATTTCTCAACGTTTATAATGGGGTTTTAAAAAAAAATTACAATAGGATTGGAGAAAGTAAAATAGAAGTAAAATATAGAAAATAATAAATAAAAATTATCTTAAATCAAAAAGCTCCTTATTCGCTAAATAGTTCATCTAAAAATATTGAAAACAATATTAAATAAATACAATTTGTCCTAACTAAAGTAGCGGGTGAACTGGGCTGAAAGAGATATCCATTAACGCATACGTATAAACGAGATTCGTTTTGAAAACAGTACAAATGTCTTAAATTTTTGAGTCTATATAATATATAGCTATTACATAAACAATATGTTTATTAAAAACGTGATGATATTATGTTTATTCCATATACACCAAAAATTTCTACTTCCACTGTAGCTCTATATATATATATATATATACATATATATATATATATATATATATGTATATATATATACATATATATATATATATATATATATATATGTATATATATATACATATATATATATATATATATAAAGGGGAATACATTAAAAAAATTTTAATTTTTTAGAACGAAAATATATTGTCTACTACTTCTTTCATAGGAATTTTCCAAAATCTAAGTCAACAGGAAGTGCTCTGTAGGTTTTGATTCATTTGCGAATGTCAAGATATGCGGCAAAATGGCCGGAAAGAAAGTATATTGCCTGCTATACTTTCAAAGGCGTATAATTAAATAAATATTTTTTTTTATGTCAAATAACTACTAATTTTTGGATTTTTTCCTTTGCTTATGCTGTAAGACCTTACTTCTTGCCAAATTTCATAATTCTAGATCATCGGGAAGTACCCTATAAATTTTGATATATTTACGAGTGTCAAAAAGGGCCGTATTTTTAGGGTTTCTTTGTTTATTAAGTTTTCAAAAGGAGTTTGCTCAATTCAGAATGTTTGGACAATGAAGAATGTAGATTTCACAAGATGTACCAGGAATGCAATTATTGTTTTTTTTTCAAATAACATTGGGGTATAATCTCTCATATATTAGAATATTTTAGTAAGATAAATCTGAATCTTAATGAAAGATTCAATTTTGTGATAGAGAAAAACGCCAAAAAACTTTTTGAAGCAATCAGATGTATTATAACTACGTTTATATTTCAAAAATGTTATTCATAACTTTACAATTAACTGAAATAGATCTCAAACGAAAAACAACTAGGCATAATTCTTGTTGACAGCAACGTATAAATAACTAGCAGAGGTAGATATTAAACAGACATTTTCTATAAAATGTCTCGCTTTGATGGACTAAGTCGCTGAAAAAATTAAGCCGCCATGTTAGCAAGATTATCTCTTCAAGATCGATTATTCGTGAATTGAAATTATGGACGCTGAAATTGTTGCTTCAAAAAGTTATCTTTCTATTTCTTTCAGTTTCTATAATTATATTGAATTTCATGTATGTTATTTTATCTTTTGTTGTCTTTTTGAGCATCCTAATAACAAGTTTGCATAGAAAGAAATTTCCTAGATTCACATATAATTTTTGGTAGCTAAATGTTATATCCCAAAAGGGCGCTGATAAAGGGATACATCTGAGAATACAAAGATAATCTAATATTCAAACCCATCTTTCCAATATTCTCTCGTAATTTTTCTCGTCCTAGTGCAATAAAATGTTTTACAAAGGCTACTTTGGTAAATCGTATTTTCCTAAGAAATTTGATATCAGCATATCGAATAATCGTAAGCTACAAATTCGACATCGCAGAAGAAAATGAATCCTTTCAAATTCAATTTTGCTTTACGACAATAAAAGTATAACAGGTCAAATTGGGATTGCTCAAATTGACAAAGTTTCCCTTTGATAGAATAATATGGGTTATTGGTCGATCATACATGTTTCTGAAATATTTTTAGCCTTTTGAATATTTTCCTACTTCTATGTTTACACAGTTATTCTAAGGTAACACAAGCTGAATCACTTTATGGTATTTACAACTCATACTTAATTCACCGTATATCTAAGGTTTATGTATATAAATGCAAAGAGATACGGTATGCCTTCAAAACAATAAAAGTTGTGTTTAAAAAAACTGAGAACTTTTTACATATTTCAGGAATTTCAGGAATTTATCACATATAATATAAAAGCTTAAATAAGTTTATCCCTGGAATGTATGTATTGTGAAAGCAAATGTTTTTGTTTATGAAAAACCTCGCTTATAACTTTACGCCACAGAGAGTTCTTTTTGAGTCACTTAATATTCCTCCCTAAGTTTAGAATAATAATTTCACGTTTTGCCTATTCGGATAGGGTACCTCTATAAAGTATTTCATACGTCAAATTATTATGTAAAGTCCAGAAATATTTTTGGAAAATATAGGCATTTTCTCCTATTTTTATACTTTCAACATCTTTTTTACTAACACCTTTAGATAATAACCGATTAAACCTGTAAGATAAGTTTAAAAATGGACAAGGCAGTTTTCGTCATTATCTCGAACTAATAAACTCACGAACTTTGCGTCTTTATCACATTAATGTAGATAAATGGACAACAATGACGTTATAAAGAATCAGAAATATAATTTTTTGGGTTTGAATAGTTATTTTGTATTATATTAGATGATACGTAATCGCTCATTTTGTTTTCCATTCTATTGTTTTGTTTTTACTTATACTTAAATATTAGCACGAAATAGCCGCATCAATAGTAGTATATATTATTAAAATAAATATGAACAAATATTTTCAATTATGTGATTTAGTATATAAATATTCTCATAATATAACGAACAGGAAAACAATTTTCATTTCATTAATTCAAATTATGTTCTTTACTTTCGATAACATGTAATAGTTTACATCTCACTCAACTCCTTCAGCCTTAGTTTTCGTCCAATATTTTTGAGGAGATATTTTCATTACATTATATTTAAATTATCAGATTGCTCTATTTTTTTTGGAACCGACTAATAAAATGATTATTGTTGGAACCTAATATTGTGAAATGGAGATCGTTATACATCATTAAATGTTTATTATTGATATTTTG
Source organism: Druceiella hillmani (assembly GCA_039881145.1). Taxonomy (NCBI): domain Eukaryota; kingdom Metazoa; phylum Arthropoda; class Insecta; order Lepidoptera; family Hepialidae; genus Druceiella; species Druceiella hillmani. The sequence goes on along the minus strand of JAYKKI010000144.1, from coordinate 431,037 downwards.
TGATGCGAACCTTGCATGATAAATTAACTGGATTAAAGAATGACTGCTAGTGAAGTAATCAACTGTACATAATAGGATGTTTTTATTTATTATCATTATTCACAATATCTTCGGAAATTCAATATTTCAAAATAACTTTATAAATATAAATTCGATGCTAATCTTTAATCTTTCACTTAATCTGTATAAGAAGCCATAATTTTATATTATTCAATAACTGTATTACAAGACCACTCTTTTTAATATGGGTCTTATTGCTGAGAAATAATTTATTTTTTAACAATGATATATTTTCTATTCTGTACATTTTCTGTATCATAATTACATTTAAACGTTTCAATATCATAAATAGAAAATAACAATAAAACGATCCTAAGAAAAAAGTGAGACACTATTACATTTAATTCTTTTTTCTGCCAAATAATATTTGTATCAATCAACATCTATAAAGAATAAGGTGTTTACAGTAAATAATTAGTTTTTGGTACTAGGCGATGCTATTACGAGTATGAAAAAATAATAAGTACATCTAAAAATAATAAGTATATCTGTTACAAAATACTAAGCCGTACGAGGCGCGCATACTTATCAGTTGGGGGTTCGCGACGTAAACACTCCAAATAAACATTTATTGTATATTTATTTGCTTGTTACATATTAGAATTTCTAGCAGTGTCTACAAATATAAAACGATTTTCATAAGATGTTGAAAAATTTTCTTCCTATGTTATAAAAGCTGGGCGGCTCTCTGATGTAGAAAATACCGTCTCCTGTACTAATTAAAACGGCGATGAAAATGTTAGTAAGCAGTACACTAATGGCATATAAAACTTTAACGGCTGGCACATTTTATAGTTTTCAATTGCAATATATTAATTAATAATTTATATACACAGTTTCTTATAAACAAATAATATTTCGCTTGTTAATTTAATTTTTTATTACTCCGCATACATTTAAAAGTATTTTGGTCCGTACCTTATTTGAAATAATAGCTAAAAACATAAAATTTAAGGCTTATTGTTCTATTTCTATAAAACTTTTGTCACAATTATAGAGGTACGAACGCACTCCTATACAATACAGGTACTGGTAACAAGGCAAATTTAAAGAAACTAAGCGATCCATAGGTGAAACCGCAGAGGGGACGCACGCGGAAGGGAGGTGCTAGGTTGAGATTGTATCTGCATTAGATAAAATAGTTAGCTTTTGCCAATGGCCTGGCTCACACAGTTTATGTTACTTTTATTATGGCCTAAACTTAAAATTAAAATGCGGGGCGCACCGTGACTAAATATGAAATAGTATACTGCTCAGATTTTTGTGAACGGATTGAGACGAAATAAAATAGGCAATGAATTGCAACTAGCCTTACTTATTACGTACATTTTTCAATTTTTTCGACAATTTTACAGTACTGAAAAAATTAGGTAAGGTTAAGTCTTACCTGGAGGTATGACTCATAAATCGACAACATTTAATTAACTTGCAGAAAAAATATTTTTACTCATTGGTTTGGTTTTGAAGCAATAACAAATCACCAGTTTAACTGAATGCATTTATATTCAAACTCTGCATATACTTTCAATGAAGAAAAGGTAATGCAACAATTTTACATAAAATGAATGAACTGTTAAAGGGTTAAATTAATTTAGGAATATAAAAGTTGTTGTCGTGAGTAATGGCATAAACTTGTTGCCAATATTAGGTTAGAGAAATTTTCGCATAATGTGATAATCATAGGAGTGTGAAATTTTATCTATTAATATTTTATAAGACAAAAATTAACTAGTATACATTATATTGAAAATTCAATGAGCATTTTTTTTATTTGGTGTGGTCATCATTAAATGAAATGATTCAGTGCTTTCAAATTTATATTATATGATCTGAATGCCTATTGGAAATTGTCACATGATTCTCAGAATCTATAAACTATCTTCATGTTGAAACTACAGAGGTAATTGTAATATAGCGTTGTATCCCCTTCAAGAGGAGCTAAATACATGCCCGTCAGATGTCATGCAATCTATATATTGAGCTACTTCACGTTCACTATTTTTTTTTTCAGTTAAATACGGCTCCTTGAATTTGAAATATATTATATAGTATAATATTTATTATAGCAGAACGACTTTTTTCATATACTCTATTTCAGAGTTTTAATCCATTAGGATATAGATAATATTGTATGTATGTGGAATTAGCTAATAAAAATTATTTGACAAAATATTGTACTTATAAAAGTGAAACTTGAATTTATCACATTGGCTCCTTTTGTGTTTCTCATGATTTAAAATAATCATGATAAAAAATTATATGAAGCTCGACGCTTCATCATGACGTGCTTTTAATATAATATAATTTACCTGGGCATTAGTTCACTGTAAATTACTAATATACGAGCAAGCAGTTTAGCCAAAAAGGTATCTTCATCTTCCTTTGTCATTATCTACCGCATAGGGGGTGGTCTCTTTCATTCTATCTCGAGAGGAGTCGTTCCTCTCGATTTAGTGCTTTTTTACCCATTTACCTCCAGCTACTTTTTGATGTAATCGTACCAATGCATATTTGGCTTTCCTTGTGGGATCTTTTCGTCCCATTGTCTCCTTTGCACACGAATTCTGTTTTCCGGAAATGTGTAACTACTACACCAACATAAACAGTAATTTAATAGTAAAAATAATCACTACATTTTGTTTAAAAAATTATCCTCGAATTGAAGATAGAAATAACTTGTTTCTCCTTAAGCTCTATATACAAAAAAACCAAGAATATAAAGATTATAAAAACAACTTAAAATTAAGAATGTTGCAGAGCAGAGCAGAAGTCGAGTTATTATTTCCATTGATGTTATTATTATTGAAATACGACATAGAGCAACCCAGGTGCAAAGAGAGCTATATATCTGTCGTTGAATTCTCTGCACGTATCTGAATAATTCAGCCTCTGAAGCACCTACGGTGTCGTCTATTTCGGCCTAGAGCAGAGATACTGTCAATCGATTTACTGCTCACTCTTTAGAAGTGAAAAAAGTGTAACTTTACTATTGAAATACAACTGTGAAAAAACTAAGAGAAAAGAAAACATCTTTTCTTATATGGATAGTTTTATATTTAAGTCGATATGTTAGAAGTTTATATATAGTAATATTGAAGCGATGGTATAGATTCAAATAAAAATATGGAATGGTCGTTATGGAAAAACAAAATCTGATTCCATACGAATGTTAATGATCTTATCGAAGTCTAAACATTAACCAAACCGAAGTCTGAACATTAACCAAACCGAACGTACAAATAACCAAACCGAAGTCTGAACATTAACCAAACCGAACGCGCAAATAACCAAACCGAATTATTTGGGCATAGTGAGTTATTATATGTGAGACGTATTTGGAATTTTTCTTTCTTTGAACCAACAAAGTGGTGTATAACTTTGTTGTTTTTTATTTCCACAAATAATCGGAAACGAATTAATAGGACATGCTAATTAAGAAAATACCGCCATTGTAAAATATTTCATCAAATACAAAATATAGATTACATATATAATGGTGAAAACAGTCGTTTAAAGCAAATTAATGAACGTAAGAAATAATATTCTTAAACAACATTATAACCTTGACTTAATTCTTTAATGTATTCATTTATGATTACCCAAACCTAATCAGGCGGGATGATAAAACAATATGCTTAAGAAATTCTATTCTTATGTACGTTTGGTTTTTACTAACTACTAATGTTGAAATTACTACTAATGTTAGTCATTATATATATATATATATATATATATATATATGTATATATATATATATATATATATATATGTATATATATATATATATATATATATATATATATATATATATATATATGTAATAACTACTAATGTTATTTATTTTTTTTCATGAAACTTTGTATGGAGAGCCTTTTCTATCCTCTGTCTCGTTTTTAATCTCTTCTTTTAACTTCATTTAATCTACGAACTTAACATTTTACATAATACGGACGATGTGACCCAAAATTCTTTTATAATAAAATATACTACTTCTAGTACTACTTTAGTGGATTTCTAACAATACAGAAGGTGACAAAATTCTCCCATCTTTCTGTTTCTAAAATAATAGATGCAAATATCTAAAAAGGATCCCAAATTTCACTAGTGTATTCATTGTGAACAATTTTATTATAAAAATCTAAAAACAGCAGAATTATTAATTGCAAAACATTTATAATTAATCCCTTATTCGAATTTGTGTACACAATAAAATATATATAAAAAAATATATAAGAAACATTTAAAAAACATAAAAAATATATAAAAAACATTTAAATATTATTCTTTTGGTAATTGAAGGATGTTCCTAAAATACTTTTTCGATACATTTTCTTGATACGAAATATTAGTTTTAATCCGCACTTAATCGTTTTTTACATTAATAACGAGTCATGTCTCTTAACAGGAAAAACCCGACTTCGGTAACAAACTAGTTTCGAAGCCAAAACTGGTCGAAAACGTATTTCATAATTTGTTTTTTAAAATGTTTTCTTTGATGAATTTTCTTATCATTATAAAACTTTTTCCTACTTAATTTCTTATATTTAATACGATTTTTTCCTTTAAAATCCATAATAATCCTTACAGGCCAGGCCATCAATTTTATCAGTGCAACTTTTCGATTTTCTACTAATTTATACTACAAAAAGGCCATAGCTCGCACGATTCGATGTATAGTCGTTATTACGTGTAAAAACTTACATGGCAACAGTTTGTATCGCTAGGTGTCAGTCTGCCTGCAACGTGCCACGAGGTGAACGTGTTTCGTCAAGATATTTCGTGTTAGGAATTCGAGTTAAAATGCAAGTAATTTTAATATTACGTTTGTGTTTTCTAATAGTATTTACGTTAATTATACCTGATATGATATCTTAAATACTAAATTTACTTGATTTGTTATTTCTAAAGTATTCGGACCCAATAGTAGAAATTGCTAATGTTTTCTTATAAATTAAAATATGTTTATTTTACATGTTTTTAGATCGTTGATTAGCTACGTGAGTATAATAAATCGAGATAAAATATATTAAAATGGAGATGCTATTTTGGACACTCCAAATAATTCTGACTGGTGTCAAGGAACTGTGACTGGTGTGAAGGAACTGAGAAAACAAAATTGGCACAAAATACGGCCACTCGCGTATTTTGTCAAAGTGTTTATGCATTTATTTCACATGGCTGTAATCAATTGTGGTACAAATACTAGCAGTCCTATATCATAAATAAGTTAAAGTAAAGTAATATAATATATTTCCTCGATTTCACATTATCCGTTTATGATTTTTTGTTGGGTGGCCTTGTGAGAAAGTGGCAACACGACCCCAATGACTATTTGACTGCAATGCTTTCAACATCGAATTACAAGCAGTCTTTTACACCATCTATCGATAAGCGGACCATTCGCCGATATGCGATACACTAAAAGCACATCGATGCTGTTGTTCAAAAAAACTGCGCTAGTCCCTCAAAAGTAAGGTGCATGAAGTGCCATGTTACAAATCCAAGGACAACCACTGCTTTTATGTTTTCCATATCAATAACATTATATTAAATTAAGGTTCCTTATTTTCACGTGATTACTAAAGCAAACTAAATTTTAATTACTTTTGATTATTTTATCTTATTTTGTGTTTACTATTTGATCACTATGCTGTGGGATTCATTTTTCATTTAAAATTTTTCTAAGGGCTAATTAGACCTAGAAATTTCTTATTTTGATAGATAACAATTATATTAAAATAAATAACTGTGTATCATTTCACCAGAATCCAACTCTCGATCGTGATCGAGAGTTCGCTACTACATGGTCCAGTATAATATAATTGGGAGTAACAAGAAAAACTACTTTCTTTTTCATAATTTCTATTATATTGATTTTATTTTGATACGATGTATATTCTATAGAATTAAATATTTCACAGTTCCACTTTCGTTTATTATCTTTAGTTTCATTCGCCGCTCAAGTGCCGATTGCCAATATACTTATTTTCTTCTATTTTTAGAACTCGAGATAGTATCAGCCGTTTCATAGTCAGTTTAATCGTCTTACTGTTACAATTATTACACTTTTCCTTCAGATTTACTGCTTTATATTTCTTCTTATATCATTTATAAAAAAACATGCATATATTGAGTGGTAGATAATTTATTTATCATTGAAATGTATAAACGTTGTAAACATTTTAATACGACTAACAAACAAAGTTACTAATATATGGTATAAATAATATTAAGAAAGGTAGAACTAAAAAGGAATATCCAAAAAAAATTATTTCAATTGAAAATGATATAAAACGTTACGAAGTAAATTCGCTAACGTTTGAACTGACGCTTTGTCATTTAAATAATTTTATATCTGCAGTAAATTTTCCGAGAGATTCAAACCCTTCAATTTACATAAACTCAATTCACAGCTCATTCATGCGACAAGAGGTGCAGAATATCAATGAATCGTCAACGTATAAGACTCAATTACAGATGAGTCAAATATTTATATCATAATTTTGATGTTGTTTCAATTGTTTATATATTTAGTTTAATTATTCTACGAAATGTTTATCTCATATACGTTATAGTATGATATAAAATAGCTAATATACATGTTTGATGACAAAAAAAATAACAAAGATATCGTACGAATTTTAAAATCATCAAAATACAGTATACAATGTTTAAACAATGTTAGTCCAATTGATATTAAATTTCACTTAATATTTGATCCTTATAGTCATAATTTTATAAGCATTAAAAGCGAAGAAAGAGAAAAATTAAGTTCAAATGTAAATTTTTCGTGGGTTTTTATTTATATTTCTTCAGTCTTCAAAAATTATCTGCACGAAGTGAAATAAAATTAGTGCAACTGAATGAAACTAGAATAGGCATCATGATAGCCTAATAATAGCAGAAATTACGACGAAGTTAGATTTAAATGTCCGAGTGCCTAAAGGAAATGGATGGAAATGAGTATTTCGTTACATTATTGAAAAAATGTCTACAACCTTAATTTAATTTTTTAAATTACGGTCGGGAGAAAATAAATCATAGAAAATAAGGGAAATTTTTGAAGTTAATATACAAATATGCATAAAAATACAGTTGATAATGAAAAAAATAAAATATCAGTATATTCTGCAAAATTTAATTTTTAAAGCGGAGTCAATAACAATCAATCCAAAATCAATCAATTCACAAAACTACAGAAGTTATTAAAACTTTCACGTAACGAAATTATTAAATATAAATTATATCCACCAAAATGAAGTGAATGTAAACAGGAATACTAACGTGTCATGGCAAGGTCTTTGGGAAGGTCAAAATATTTTGTCTATATATTTTCTTAATATACATGGGGAAAATAAGTATTGTTGTCGAAGGACATATGATTGAATGACAAAATATCCCGCATCCCGATTACAAACATTTGCAGGCTTCGAAGATGTAATATTGTTAAAACTTTTGTTCAAAATCTGCCCATTATTACAGTAGTATTTAATATACTGAATAGATTTGGATATATAATATAATATCATTAAAACATTAATAGGACACTATTCGTAATGAACGTTCGTAATGAAAAATGCTCAAACACACGCATGTTGACTACTGTTTAATAGTAAAATAATTGTAGAAAAGATATAAAAGGGTGTTTTGAACAAATTAGCAAAACTGGTGACTTCAAATAATCAGGAAGAGACAAATAAATCAAACTCATAATTATTTTTGAACAGACTATGTAACAATATTTTCATATAACACTAAGTAAAAAAAGTACTAAATAAATTACTTAGGTTAACGGATAAAAAAACATTCTTGATATTTTGTTCCTTTTTCTAATCCTATAAACATATGCTAATATAAAACTATAAAAATAATTTCTTTTCTCCAAATTCACAAAGATCAGACCGACTTTTCGACAATGCGTCACTCCATTTCCACGTAAAGCTTTACTACAAAATGTCACAGTTTATTGCGACTACATAAATTACACATTAATTTAAATTATTCAATCCTCCTTATTTTTAATTGTGAATGGTTAGGCTAACATGGTTGTCATTTCGGTGATTACGATATTACTTAATGGTCTAGATTACAACTCTTTCCTTTTTCGGTATTTTTACTTAAAAGGTTAGCTAATATATATGTGTATACATAAATATAAACAGATGTATATATATATATATATATATATATATATATATACACACACACACACACACGCATATATATATATATATATATATATATATATACACACACTTCATAACAATGGACAACTAGATAATATACACAAACTAACTTTTCAAATTGCCAAAAAACCAAGTAAATTATACCAAGTAGACTTATTCAATGCACGTAACAATTATTTTAAGTAAGCTCAATTGGAATTGGGAATTGAATTACACTACTAAAAAGACTTTGGTGACTTCGAGTAACATTTAAATGCCAATGCAAAAGAATATATAATAAGTCTTATTTCAGATCGTTTCTTTCATGTAAATAAAATTTAAAATTGAAATAAAACGAAATTTAAAAAAAAAATTAAATAATGAGGTTGAAAATTAAAAAGAAATAAAAGTAAATTAATAATATATACACAAAAAAAAGGGATATAAACTATATGTTTATGTAATAAATATAATCAACATAAATATTCATATAGTATAGATATAAGTTGTACAAATTAATATTAAAATTAATTAAATCCAAACTCAAAAAACGAGTAGAACTCGCTAAACGAGGGTTCCGTAAACGTTTATGTACTTGTAAACATTTGAGGGTACAAAGTTATTCAAATTAAATGATTTACAACTATTAATTTTTCACAACGTATTTAACAATATATTATGAAAATATGTTACCTGCTATATCTTTTATAAGCGTAAAAATAAACGAATTATAGAATTACATAATTTCACATAGAATTAGATACGATTGATTTTTGGAATTTTCTATTTACTATTTTGTAATACAAGACTTCCCATTTTGCCGACTTCCAAGATTGTGTAAGTCGATCGGATGTATAGGTTTTCGTGATCAATGTGCAAGACAATTATTTTAATAATTTTTGTTAACTTATATGTTATAAAGACAATCTAAAATATGCATCCGTGTGTATAGTGTTCCTTTAAAATATAACAACAGTAATCAATTTAATTATCAGTATTGAAAGTAATATTTTTTAGTATTATATGTAATTTGTACTCAGAAGAAACAACAGGCTTTTGTATAAAATTCCTTTCAAGCCTCTGGCGTATTCAGCACTACATAGTTATATAAGTCAGGCATGTACGGGGTGTCCAGTGGCAGATTTCAAAGTTTGAACAAACATAGTTTCTGAACGCAACACACAAGAGGGGCGCGAAGAGCGTCGTTAGAAGCGCAAGCGGTGCGGATGTTTTAGTAGCCATGGAACAGTGGAGTGAAGAGCACCGCGCTTTTGCCGTCGAGGCGTACATTTCGAGTGGATTTTCGCTATCTGTAGCACGCCGTCGATTTAATAATCGTTACAGTATTCGTCGATTACGTGATGGACCATCGATCAACCTCATTCAGTCATGGGTAGCAAGGTTCAGAGCTACAGGATCAACATTAAATAGGCTCAGTCCAGGACCTACACCATTGGTAGCCACGGATGAAAATGTCGAGCGTGTTATGATTTCTGTCGTTGAAAATCCCCGTATATCACTGCGTATACGTTCATCGATATTGGGAATTCCGAAATCAACTTTACAGGTAATAATGCAAAAAAAGCTCAAGTTCCATCCACATAAAATTCAAATTGTTCAAGATTTACACGATTCTGACTTTGAATTAAGAAAAACTTACGCGGAGGTGATGTTGTTGAGCATTCGTACTGCTACCCGGATGGGCAACATATTCTTTAGTGACGAAGCTCACTTTCACATTGGAGGATATGTCAATAAGCAGAACTTTCATTACTGGGATGTCCACAACCCGAGACAAATGCATCAAGAGCCTTTACATAAGCCTAAAGTAAGTCTGGTGTGCCATGTCTGTATCTGAAATCATAGGGCCTTATTTCTTTGAAAATCAACGTGGCCAAACTGTAACTGTGAATTCGGAGAGATATGCCCAGATGTTAAATGACTTTTTGAGAGTAGAACTACAGAATAGTCCATCCTTCAACCAAAACGCATGGTTCCAGCAGGACGGGACCACAGCTCACACTGCTAATATGTCCATGAATGCAGTGCGGCAGTTATTTCCAGAAAAAAAACATATCCCGAAACGGTACCGTACCGTGGCCACCTAGGTCACCCGATTTAAGCCCATGCGACTTTTTCTTATGGGGATACTTAAAATCCGTTGTTTACAAAACAAATCCGAGCACTGTGACACAACTTAAAGAAAATATTCGAGTCGAAGTCAGTAGGATACTCCAGTCGCTCTGCAAACGCGTTTTTTGAAAACATGCGTGCTAGACTCGAAGAGTGTGTCAGACTCGATGGCCGCCATTTGGAAAACGTGGTTTTTAAAAAATGAAATCCGCATTTGTTGTTATAAAGTTAAAATAAACCTACTTTGTATTAGAGATGTAGTTTTTTTACAATTTTTCAAACATTGAAATCTGCCACTGGACAGTCTGTATAATAAAAAGAGGCCTGTCATATTGATGTCGTTGCTATGACTGTGTTATTTTGATACTCGAAATGTATCCGTTACTTCCCTATTATATGACTGAATACAGCTCCAGTCTCATTGAACATATTAGAGTGGTACGAAACTTCAAAATTTGTTTTAATGCACGATAACCAGAACAAAAATTCAAGAATTTGTATTTCCTCAATTACAATTAGTTTATGTCTTCAAGAAATGGAATGACCAAAAATATTTGACAGCCGGTGAAATTATTAAAATAAAGAAAATAATGCTTTACTAAATTAAAAGAAGTCGTTTTTATAAAACAAAGAAAAACAATGATAGTGTATTTTCAAACCAAAATATATATTTAGCTAATTTTTTTTTCTATCCCATAAACGACTCGTATTTTAGCCCTTTTTAAACTTTCGCGATTCGAACACATATTTTATTCTCACATATTTTATTTTATCATCCTCGGATTAAGTTCACCTATGAGCTGGAGGAGAACAGGACGTTGGCATTTTTGGACGTAAAGGTAATGGCGAGACCTGATATAACGTTGGCTCACACTGTATACCGGAAACCGACTCACACAGACATATACTTAAACGCTGCATCACATCACCATCCTGCTCATCTTCAGTCAGTAGTCTCCACACTAACGCGCAGAGCTCATGACCTCTGTGACCCTGAACATCTACAGAATGAGCTACAGCATGTCCAGGAGGTACTAAATATGAATGGCTACAGAACACGGAGATTGCATGCTAAGCACACTGGAATTAAACACGCCGAGGCGATCATACAACCGGCTTTTCTACCTTATGTAAAAGGGGTGACGGATAAGATTGGAAACCTACTCAGACGGCTTTCAATAAAACCGATATACACCCCTCTTACAACAATGGCCAAGCAGCTGCGGACACCAAAGGACGTAATTCCATTGCAGAAGCCAGGTGTCTATAAAATCGACTGTAGCTGCGGTCTTTCCTACATAGGTCAGACAAAAAGGACAATCGCCGAACGCATGAAGGAACACATAGCAGCTGTGAAGAACCGCCAGATAAATAAGTCTGCTATAGCAGAACACTTTGGGCCCAATCACTGGATCGAACTTCATGACCCCAAGGTTATTTCTTCTGAGCCTCATTATTTCAAGAGGATTATACGGGAAGCGATTGAAATTTAAAAACATCCAAATTTCAACCGTGAAGACGGATTCAAACTCTCGGCGGCTTGGAATCCAGTGATTGCAACTAGGTGTTCGCGATGTGTACATAAATCCAAGTGTCATGACACCGTCAGTGTAGTGTGTAGGTCTAGTGTGAACGCGCCTTAGATTTCTACAATCAACCAAGTGGGGGTAGTTTTGAAAAACACTCCCGCGTCGCAGCGGTGACTCCTATACATCTTCAGTCTTCCCGTGACCACAGGCTGTGAAACCAGTCTGAAATGTCGGGACATAGCTGAGTACTTAGTTTACAATATCTAGGTTTACTCATTAAATAGATAATTACCGCGAAAAAACCCGATTCAAATCAAATAAAATATGGACTAGTATTTTATAACCAGCGTGAGGTCATTTCTAACTTCGATTATTACAGTTTCTTGTAGACATTTAATTTTCTCTCTCTTTATTTTAAACTTTAGATTTAGTTCTATGACTGATGCAATAAAGATTAAATATACATTTTCATTACTCTCCAAAATGTAAAAATATATTTTGTAATTATCTTGCAATGTTACAATCTAAAACTATACTTACTTTTTATAAAAGTTACTGAAACTGAATGTACAAACCAAACGAAGTCGCCCAAATATTTCATTACAAACATCTCGAAAAAATGATTTTGTCAGTCGACTTTATGATCCAAATTAAATTATTCATTTCACCTATTCCTTAATAAATATCAAAATAGCACTAAAGCTTTTTTTTTTAATTTATCATTGTAAACTATAAATAATCATCGAACCTGTTCTGCGATTCAGAAATCAAAAACAGGACACCATTACTCGCTAATTCATTTTTTCTTAGTCAGCTATGAAGAAATCAGTATATATGATATTTAAAAATGCATGCATTTATTTATAATTAATAATTTATATTCACCCTGGCAATATAAATAAAAAATCCACTTGGCTGACGTATTTAGCGTACAATAATTAAATGTACATACGTCCCTTATATCCGCAACATGGAATGAAAAAACCTTGCAAACGTCGTTTAATCTCTTGACCTGTGATCTCTCCATCGTGATCTAAATAATTTAATTTACGTCATGAAAGATGCTGTTTAATTTCCGTGACGGAATTTATTATGAAGACGTCCGTGTACCTATATACATCAAATATTTTGTTCGATCTTTCTTCCTTCTATCTTTCTTCGATAATTTTTTCGATCGTCCAATTTACAAGCTTCATATTACATGAATTTATTTTAATAAGAAAATAAAATACAATCAGAAGCGTTATTTACTTGTTATTTGTTTTGAAAATATTTTATAACAAGAATATTATCCTCTATCTATAATCTCAAGTATTCGTAGCTTCCACTTCTCTGCGGCGTAGAGAAATATTGGGAACACCAGAGTTCGTACGAGTCGAGTCTTAGTTGCCTTGCTAATGTTTCGGTCCCTCCATATTTTTCAATTTGTCCCTAGCGCATCTTGTCATCGCCGTACGTCTCCTCATCTCATTCACGTATCAGCCGTTGTTATATATCAACACTCCAAGCTACACATATGACTGAACAACTACGCAGTTCGCTATTTGAGTGACTTCGGGCGAGTTGTTGTTCGCACGGTCAACAACCATCATTTTTGTTTTGCTGCTTTTTTTAACCAAACTCGAGGTTTGCATGCTCTATCTTGCGAAGTAAGCCTGACATGTGGTATGCATCAGAAGCAAACAAGGTGGTGTCTTCTGCGTAGAGCAAGTTCGATATTTTGTAATCATAAATGCCAACGCCGTCCATCCAGTTCTCGAAAGTAATTCTATGATGAGTTCGGTGTAAACGTTGAACAGTAGTAGAGATATCATACGCCCTTGACGAAAGTCAGCATTAGGATGAAAATTGTCTGTTCAGATTTCAGTTATCTGTACTGATGCTATTTCTTCTTCATAAAATTGTCTCAGAAAATGTACGAGATATTTAGGTATTACTATTTAAAGTATTATACTCCATAGTTTTGGCCATTTCACTGAATTAAAAGCCTTCAAAATGTCAATAAAACAGATATCGGTTGGTTTAACTCTCGAGCCTTCTCGATGATTTGACGAACTATAGGCCTAAACGATTATATGCGATTTCTATAGAAATCATAAAGGTAATACCTTTATGATTTCTATAGAAATCGCATCTTTACCAACGGCTTTTCCATTTTACAGACTTTTAGTTTCGGCACTAACTTCCGACTTAAGAATGTTCGGTTCCAATTCTTCTTCTCCAGGCTCTGTGAAAGGAATATTTTTCTACAAAGAGTCTTCGAATAGGGTCTCCTCGAATAGGAGCAGTAACTCTTCCACAGGTCTTCGAACAGGAGCAGTAACTCTTCCACAAGTCTTCGAACCGGGGCAGTAACTCTTTCATAGGGGAGTCTTCGAACAGGGGTAGTGACTTTTCCATGTCTCAGCAATCCGGTTTAGGTCTGTAACCCCTTAGTGACGACTATTTTTGATAGCCCATGTTTTGGATGATAGTGTAATTTACTACCTATTTAGTTTTTACAAATATTATAGACATTCATAAACGTATTCATTTTATCTTAAACTCTCAAAGATTAAATTCATCCATCTGGATAAAGAAAACAATTTTAAACTTTTTTTTTCTCCGATCGAAAAGACGTCGTTGGTATATCCCCAAATTAATAATATAACTGTTTTATTATGGGTCATCCAAAAATAAACTGTTGCTATGTGGCATCATATATGTAACATCATTTCGATGTCATTGGATTAAATAATGTTGAGAAATGAGAAAAAAAACTAATCAATATCGTAAACGTCATTTTATTTCATCATAAGTGACCTGCAAAAAAGAAAATTTATACAAGAGAGGCTAACTCCAGCAATGTGGCAAACACGAAAGAGAATAAATTGCATTAATTATTGGTGTCTTTTATTACGATCCTACGATGTTATCAAAGTTGATTAGTTACATTCCGCTTAGCTATATATTTTTATTTCTTTTCTAAATCGGAACTAATCAATGTTTATATAAAAATACTACTTATTCATTCCCGATTGATTATTTGAAAAACGTAGCAAAAAATACTATTAAAGTATTTTTTGCTGCGTTTTTCATTTCATTCTCATGTTACGTCAACATTTGCCTTGTGAGTGGAGTGAGTTTTTTAACTCAAATTTTTATTCGCAGAATATAGAAAAACAAAATTAAGCTGAATATAATTTTAGAAATGAAATCCGTAGGATTGAAATTTCATTTGCAACTGTAGGCCACAGGTATCGATATTTGATTGAAAAGTAAACTAATGTATTAACTATATAATGATTGTCATCTTTTGCTTAATTACAATTGTAACGACGCACTGCTATTTAATTGTGATGATGTTATTTTTACTCCAACGAAAAGTCCTTTATCTAAAAGTCTTATAGTCTATTATTATCGTAAAAAAATCATAAAAACCGTTTTTTTATTTATATTCCGAGAACCATCGTATTAATAATTGAATGTTACCTTTCAAGCTGACGCTGGTGAAAAACTTGTTAATCAAAAAAATATTTTGATTTCATTAGTTTATCGCAGTTAATTTTTTTGGTCATATATTCCAAAATTCACCGAGATAAGAATGTAAAAAACGAAAAGGAAACATGTATGCAGAGCTTAATTAATAATAGAAATTATTCAGAATACAAACATCGTAATCTTAAAATTAAGGCCTATAAAAAGAATTAAAATACCAATTAGAGTTAAAGCCAAAAGGAACATTTTTCACTTTTACATGACTTAATTTTGAAAGAAAATTACACCAAACAATATTTGTGATACAGTGATAGTACATAAATTAAATTTTAAATATTTATCAGATACGTATAATTCCGATAGCTTATTTTGAAAATAATTTCCTATACCTTTTTGATATTATTACATAATAGTATTACAATCCATGATAGGTCCCTCTGTCAAATAATTTCATAAACCACAAAAATAATATGAAGGTATAAACAAGTTTGAAAATCTCATAAAAATTTAAAGTAATGCTTTCATATTAAACAAAGCCCCGTAATAGAAAATTTTAAAGAAATATTTATTATATATCAGTAAAGGAAATTAATGAAAATCAAAAAATGAGATGAAAATAAACTCATTCATTCCTGATAAAAAATATCTTATTAAAGTAACTCCTGGTTTTTTAATATTTATGGTTATTAGTTTAAAAAGTCAAGGCACTTAAGCTCGAAAAATATTCGCAACTAAAATAAAGCAATTATCATAAATCGATGCAACTGCATATTAATACCTTTACTAAAAACCCTAATCTAATAAAAATATAAGCTTATGTTAATAAAATAATATGTTGAATAAACTCCTAGTTTAAACACGACACGTTTTAAAGAGTTTCTATTCTGCTAAAACACAAAATATTGAAAATAAATGTCATTGAAACTATTAAGAATTACAACCCATAGAGAATTTCTATATGTTCTCTTATAAAATTAATAAAATTGCACTTTTTAAGGGGGACCAAAAGTGAAGTACTTTAAACGTTCGTAACTTCCTTCTCGACATAAGTGGTTTACAGCTTCTTCTCGTTAAATTATTAGATGGAACTGACTGGGAGATTTCATCTCAATTTTGTTGTGTAGGTTTGCTCAATAATTTTATTATATATGTATATGTATATGTATATATATATATATATATATATATATATATGTATATATATATATATATATATAATTTATATAATACCTGCAAAGTATCGAAAAAAATTACAATATCCAAAGAAAAATTTTATTTTATAAGAACAAAAATTCGTTCCGTGAATGATAATCTAATCGAGCTCGATTTAAAAACTAAACACAAATATCAACAAATATTACATTAATTATCTATCTAACGTCATCGTTACTAATGTTACAAAAAGTAAAGCAAGTTTGTTTGGTTTAATTGCCTTGCTCTTCTACGTCGGCTTCTCTGATCTTTACTAAATTATAATTACAGAACGTATTAAAGAATAGTATATAGGGCAGTTTTCATACCGAAAAAACACAATATTTTTTTATTTACATTTCACATTGCACCGAGTGTAAAACAATGGAGATTGGTAATACATCATCATGCGGGAATTATTAAATATGTTTTCGAGATAATTTTTAATATTTAAAACTATAGAAATAAGAAGGGTGGAACATATAACAAATTAAGTCGCTTTGGCTCAGTTGCGTAAATATTCGTAACATAAAAGGTGAGAAATATTTTCCTTGTTACGTGTTTCTGATCAACTACACTACAATTTTTCTTAATAATTGTAAGCCGTAACAAATTTTAAGATTTTTTATACTGCAGGTGAAAATTTTCTTACAGACTGGTAAATATCTACATTGAATGGATAATTGCTCCTGTTCCAAAACACATCTGTACTGTTTTAAAATTGTAAGAGAGATATATTAATTGTTTTTACTCGCAGAAATTGTAAGAGAGATATATTAATTGTTTTTACTCGCAGAAATTGTAAGAGAGATAGATGTATATACTGAAGACAGTTTTGAAAAAATTGAACATGTTATAGAGGATTCTCTGGACACGAAACAGCATTTGTTTTCGTATTCATTGTCTATCCGTATACCTGTTTGTGCGAAACAAATTCTCGATACGTGTTGATACGATATATATATATATATATATATATATATATATATATATATATATATATATATAAATTTATATGATTAAAAATCTAAAGATACATATTTTAA
Source organism: Druceiella hillmani (assembly GCA_039881145.1). NCBI lineage: Eukaryota > Metazoa > Arthropoda > Insecta > Lepidoptera > Hepialidae > Druceiella > Druceiella hillmani. The sequence continues at coordinate 413,436 of JAYKKI010000144.1, read as the reverse complement.
TTTAGAATAGGTTTTGCGCTAGACTCGCTCATACTAAGTTATAAAAAAGAAGCAGAATAAAATAAAATCTTAATAAATGAAAACCAAACCTCTACTTTAACTGAAAAAATAATCGTGTACTTTGAAATATTCTATTATCTAAAGCTATCAAACATATTTATAAAGAGTTCAAACTTATTTTAGGTTATTTAAGAATTAGTTTTACGTTAAAATGATTTCTATATGATTTTACATTTTCAACGAAAATGGAAAAAAGAACTAAAATGAAGTCTACGAAAACTTCGTTCGCACCCAATCATAGATTTAACCCTCCGATTGCAATCAACGAGTAGAGTAATGGCTGCAATCAATTCCATCTCGTGCTATCGCCAGTCGAATTAGTCACCTCGTTTTACTTTTATTTACTTTCTTTAAAGCAACTAGCGCTTCCTGTTAAATTACTTTGTTCTCTTCCTGAACTATTAAGCAAAAAATACGACTCTTGCATACAACCATAAAAAAGGTAATTTTTTGTTACTAATTTGGGAAACTTTACGAAAATTTCATAAGTAATACTACGCCTAAAATGATATTGTTTCTAATATTTCATATAAACTTACTTATAAAATCATTTAAAGTTTAAAATCAGTCTGACTTCATGTTATTTGTTATTTCTGTTTTTTTAAGGATATTTAATTGTAAAACTATGAATATACAATCTTAGCATTATATTTTTACTAAGAATTATTATTTTTTAGAATAAATAGATTATGATTAATAAATGAAATGTACCAGTGTGAGTAACATATTGTACATTAAAAAATGATAAAACATTTTAGAAATTTCGATATTTTTAAACCTCAAATTCTTAAGTCTCGAGATAATTCAAACTCCTCTTTCCATACATTACTTTGTAATCACTTTCTAATTTATTACTAATGTCATGTTGGGTCTTTATTCCTTTAAAATGTAATAAGCTTCCAATTATTATTACGGCCTATTTAAAGCTGATGGATATTAAGCCGCGACGCAGTCGAGGTGAATCTAACTCAATATTATTATAATTACAGCAGCTCCACCTGAAAGGGGAATCCGGATGAAACAACTTAACATAAAATTAAGTCGATTAACGTTAATTTGTGTCAATTTGTCAGCGTCAGATCGGGGAGCAGAGTGTGCTGTTGAAGACACGTCGCGATGCCTATCGTTGTTCGATGAGCCGCTGAAGTTAACGTCATGAATTTAATGAGCTCCTTTGTTGTGTTGCCCTCCGCTCTACCTGGTATTCGAAAGATTTCAGTATTATCGTCAGAGTTAAGAAGTTTTATATTGTAAATATCGTTGTGGCTGTATTATTAACTATTATTTTTCCTCACCCTATAAGTTTATTATTTGCGGCAATATGAGAATATATGAAGCAGAGTATATATGTATATATATATATATATATATATATATATATATATATATATATATATTTATATATATATACATACCTATGGAACAAACAATTTAACTAGAACTTGACATTACTAATACATAATACGGTATCAAACACTTTTATTCCAACTTTATCGTTGAAAAGTAGGTCCAAATGAATATTCTGATTGATTTTCAATATTTATCAAATAAATAAAATAGTGTAAATTGTAGCTATTATCCTTCCTAATATTAGCAAAATAATTTTCCCATGACGTCTAAGGCGGCTCTTAATTTGTTTTAATTTTTTGCAATTTATTTGTTTTATAATTTGATAGACTGGTTCAATGGAAAATATCCAGCAATTACTTTTGGCCATCCAGTAACAAAACGTGCAACAAAGGATCACGTAAATGAATGTGCCTTACTTTTATCGTAGTGAGTTTAACGACTTTTAAAAAAATCGAAGCATGCAACTAAATACAGCAGATTTAATTTGAATTATTTAATCATGCATACCAACGTATTTGTTTATGGTTCTTAAGCAATATAAATCTCTTAGAATTTAATTATAGAAAAAGTAAACAATCCAAACAGGCAACAAGCGTTTTATACAACAAAACTGGAAAATAAATATTAGTATTTTATATTGGTCACAATGTATTTTACAGTGTTATAAAAAGCTCAGCTTTGAAAAGGATTGACTATAAGTTCTAAAGAAACAAATAAATAGTAGCGTGTAGTTTAAAGGGTTAAATTTGAGTTTGATGTTTTATGTGTATATATATATATATATATATATATATATATATATATACATATATATATATGCATATACATACATAATAATACCAATTATTTGAAAAGTCTCCATAAACTATCCTTTTGATCTTAACACAATCCCGCAAGCCGTGCTGAATTTGAGGCCGTGTACATTAAATAAATATAATATTTACTTCAGGCATTTTGTTGCCAAAATATCCAACAGTAATTTCTCAATGGGCATTTATTCGTGGGTTCATTGTAAATATAAAAGCAAGTTACCGTATTTCGGGAGGTGCATCAGACCCCATCTTTTCTTTCGCGAAAACTTCTAAAACAGCTAGTTCTATAATCTATAGCCAGATCTTTTGGTAGAAATTCTCCTTTTACTATTTTAATGTTCAGTTGGATTTGTAATTGACTGTGAATTAAAGTAATTTTTCATTTAAGTCTTTATGTGACTTTACAAATAACCCATATATACTAGTTTCACTTTATGTTTCTTATAATAGTATTGCCAATGTTCATGACTTCGTCGGTTTTTAGAAATTATTAAAAAATATCAACTTAATTAACACCAGATTTGAATGTGTATTTAGTGTACATAAAAATATAAAAAGCATAAAATTATAAGGATATTATAAAAAAATAAGTACAATTGATTTAAAATGGGCTTCTTTTATATGCATAATTGCAATTAAATTGTTACGTTAGGTTGTTTGGGCACAAGTACGCTTAATCGGTAGTAAGTTATTTTATTTTTAAAACAGAAATAAAATAAAAGTTATATAAAATGAAATTCCAGCCTACAATATTTTAATAAAAAATAGGTTTTAAAAGTGCTTTTACTTCACAAACGGCAGTCAAACTCACAAGTAAACTATTATTTTGGTACTTAACTTTATTGGATTATAAACATGTAGACACTTATTCTTCATGGCGTCAAAAGCATTTCGTACAAAACTTAGATCTTTTGGAACCGAAAATATTAAGTTATGTTGACTCAAGGATAATAAATCATGAGACAAATAAAAGAAAAATATTATGAATTCGTCGTAAAAATACATCGACATACGCGTAGCATATAATATAAAAGTAATTTTAAGTGGATTTTTATATATTTATATATATGAATATGAATTACAAACTAGTCACTTTAATCTCGTATTTGAAATGAATTTATTTATTTATCTTCAGACACTTATGTTGTGTGACAACACATTATAAGTCACACATTCGTAAAGATAAAAAATTAATTGCTTAATAAATCTTAAATTTTTAGATTTATTTGAATACAAAAAAATAATACAATTAAAACGACGACATATTTTGACCAATTTCTCAAAACTTTCACTCGTCATAAATAAATAACACTCTAGTGCTAACATGCTCAGGTGGTTGAGCAGTTGAATACCGCGGGAAATTGGAGAGTTCCAATATAATTCGGCTTTAAAAGGTGGTATAGCAAAAAGGTGGTAATTACGTGAGCGCAAGAAATTGACAGGTATGAAGGATGAAAGTTTACTCAATAATACGAGGCATGGGATTTTTTTCTTAATAGCTGAAATATAAATTTCAAAAGCAAAAGGCCTTTTTTACACAGAGTATATATACAGATATCAAGTCTCATGTACAGAACAAACAACGTGCATTTTTAAACGGCTAATCAATATAATTTCCTAGAATCGTGAAAAGTAGAGGCCCAAGATGCGAATCCGACTCTATTCCGATAGTGTAGAGTATGACTAAGTTATGAAGTTTTCTACTCTTACTTTCTATCCACATGATATAAAGAGAAGAATCATAAAAGTAGAACGGAGAAGTCTGCTTCGCCAAATTTATTTAGTAAGATATCGTTTTATCTGCACGATTAAAAGCTCTTTGGAAGTAAAAATTTGCAAAATCTACATGAATTCTGAAGTCAAAATGACGAGCGATATATTCAAAGAGATATGTAATGTTCGTGATGTCCACAAAATCGTCAAATGAACCACCGAATGTTTCATATGGAACCGAAACCCATCTATCATATAATTAACGGCTAACAGATGACGTAAAGTACGACAAAATGAAATAATTTAGCCGGTATGAAGAGGATAGTGATCGGTCTGAAATATTAGCCATGTCATCCTTAGGTATACGTGCCACATGTTTGAGAAACTTTTAATTTATGCTTCAAAGTATGCGTATAAAATTGGCCATATACATATAAAGCAATCAATGTCAGTGCGGTTTCCGTCGCACCATTTTGCTCTACGGTAATTCCACAGTAGAGAAGCAAACTTCGCATGCATTTGACAGCATTCAGATGTCATCGGCGTTGTTCGTGGCAGGCGGAGTGGCCTTAATTGTCGTTTGCGCTCAACGATCTTCGGTCGGTTTGTGCGCCGGCGGCTTATACGCTGATGTCGAAACGCTGCTTGCAACAGCGTCAATAGGCCCAACTCGTTGTGCTGCCGATATGTCATCGGGCGCATGGTGGGAACGAACATGTTGGTGCTATCTCCGCTATATCTATTAACCGTTTTCTTATATTGAATTAAAATACAAATAAAAAAAACATTGGGCGTGTCAGCTCCGATGAGCCTTTGTAGTTTAATCCTTAATTACGATTGTCTTGGAATTTACAAAATATGTAACAGTGCATATAAATATAAATATAAATATCAATATCATATATCAACATATATCTTACCGTTAAGGTAGCGTTCATACGAAACGTATTTGCTTGACTCTTTTTTCGTTGACTTACGTTGCAAAACTGGTCTCCATGAATTTTTTTTAACAGGATAATATACTATACCTGAAGATATTTTCTAAATATTGGTGAAAGAACTTTTGAAATCGGATGAATAGTTTCGGAGATTACCTGCGGAGTAAACCCCAATAAATTGAAACATAAATCTTCCGAGTGTCGATATATTTTCACTTAGTTTACTGGCTTAATTATAATGAACTTCATAAATTTAGCTGAGTATTTAAGGCTATCGGTAGCAATCAATTGCTTCAAGTTTCAATTACTTCGAGAATGACATAGACTACAACAAAAAAAAATGGGTGCGTGTACTTATGTACGCGCGTGATAAGTTATACTTCTTTGGCATCATTAAATAATACATACGGATAAATAACCTCAATTATATTGGAGCACTTGAAAAAGTCTACGAACACAATTTTTTCACTAATATTTACGAATAGTAAATATATTAATCAAAATATTCAATTTAATTCACTACTGTATAAATCGCACTTATATTTGTTTATCTAATAAATTCAAATGACAAAGCGGCTCACTGCGTCAATATTATGTACTTGAAGTATTTTTGTTACGTGAAATTAATAATCATATCTATCAAAAGATGGCGCTGCGCTGATGTAAAGAAATTATAAACTAATTGATATTTTAATTCTGTATGAAAAGTGAATACAAAATAAAGATAGACAATATTACCATAAAGCTAAATGCCTAATGCTAAAAGCATTTAGCTTTATGGTAATATCGTTTTTATCTATTATCTGCATAAATTAAAATCATCATCAAGTAAATCTGCATCAAATGGTAATATTGTTTTTAAATATCATCTGCCTCTCTGTATAAGTATTTATCTGTGAACTTGGATATTAGATTTATTAGTAATATAAATAAAGAATCACAATTAATGACATCAAACATTTTTAAATTATTCGAAAGACAAATAAAATGCAGAATCTAAAAATAAAAAACTTGTCTTGGAGGCGCCGGGTATCGATCTCGGTACCTCTCACATGCTAAGCGAGCGCTCTACCATGTAAGAATTGAATCATTTCATTGCTTCAGAAAAAAGTTCTTTTTCATAGAATATTTCTATGATGCATTTGCATTTTTCATTTAAAATATTCGGTTTTCATTTTAAATCAATTTCATTTAAATCCAAATAAATAGGAAGAAAATATTTCTATAATGTAAAAATGTTATAGTTTCTTTGAAATGGTATTAAATAAGAATTTTTTTAAATACCGATATTAGCCTTTTTCTATTTGTTTATTTATATATTTCTCAAATATGTGGATTATTAAGTTAATAATAATTCTGCTAAAATATTGACATTAAAAAACCCGAGGGTACTCGACCAAGAGGCAGGCCGCTCTCTAAATATATGGATGACATTGAAAACTATGTAAAAACTATGAACATAAATAATTGGAAACGAGTCATAGTTGACAGGAGACGTTGGAAGGAGCGCGTAGTAGAGGCAGCCAAGGCCTGCAAAGGGTTGTTGCGCTTAAAAAGGAAAGGAAAGGACGATCGTGTTATCATAGAGTATTTTTTTCTGCAAAAAACCATTAGCACGAACAAATACACGATCGTTATATTTATGATTATGTCATTAACGTTTAAGGACCTGTATCCATAGAAAAGACAATGAGAAAAGAACGTTATTATAAATGTGAAAATATATGCATAAATCCGGTATGGAAATTTTTATATATTTATTATTGTACTATGGATAAAATTGCAGCCATGGATACATTTACCACATCTCATAGGAACCGCTTCAAGTGGGACAAAACCTCATGCGTGCGAGAACAGGTTAGTTTTACTTAGAAAATCTTACATGATTTTTCATTGCTAACTTAAATTATCGCACAAATTTCAAAGCTTTTGCTATAAAGCGAAGTACTTATATAAATATATATATACATATATATATATATATATATATATATATATATATATATATATATACGTATATGTATATATATATGTATATGTATATATATATATATATATATATATATGTGTGTGTGTGTGTGCGCGTGTGTGTAGACACATTTCAACTGAATCGGGCAATTTTTACTTTTTCTCTAAAATCTATGTAAATTTCTTAAAGCGTTGAATTACTTATACGTCTGTTTTGAAATGAGATTTAGAAATTCGAGAGAACGAACTTTATTCAACGTGACTTGCTTGTAGATGCTTTTAATTTATCGCCGAGCTTTGACGTGCAGATTGGAAACTTAACCGCTATAAAGGCAAATGGATTCTCGTTGAAATGAGAACATCGGCAATTTTCTCCTGGAAATTGCCTTTTACATATTTAGTGAACGATATAAAAGAGGATCAAAATGTGTGAAAATTAAAATAGTCCTACCATTTTCCCAGAATTATGACAAAATGCTACGCAAAAGAAATAATTTTTAATATTATTCTGTGAAATGTGTGTACTTTTCCAGCACCATAACCATAAAAAAGATTAAGTAATTCCAATTAACTATCCTGTCAAATTTTTATTATTTTGTAGCTTTATAAAGTTAGGTTTTGTATAATCTATAATATATGCATCCAAATTTTATTTTATATTTCTTCTCATGTCTTTTAAACTACTCTAAGCATATAATCTAATAAATGAAATTTCGCGACACTTGAATATATCCATTCGATATGTGAAATATTTCTTTATTATGCCATTTTTATCATAATTTTGTCGCATTTATGCGATAAGTCCATGAGTGATAACTTAAATATGGTTGTTATTTGGTGTTTAACAAAAAGTTCATGCCTAAAGCTTTGTTAGATACAGTTATCAATTTTTGCAAATCATATACTTCAGTACAGTTCCCACAATTTTTCGGACTCTGATGTTTGATATCACCACTCTGATGTTGATGATTTTTCCACTAGCTACCAGTAGTGTAATGAACAAAGAAGACTAATCAAATTAGGTTTATAAAACAAACATCGTTTGTTTGTTAGTGTTATTTAGGTCTTATCCCATTGACTTACCATCATATAATTTAGATTATAAAGATGGGCATAAGGTATATTGTACCTTTATAGAATATGTGGGCAGTAAGCAATGACGATTTAAGCAACAGAAGCGCTGAAGTGTATTGGGTAAAATTTTTAAAGTATTGTAGGTATATTAAAATAATATAAAAACTTATTTTATGCGAAATGAAATCTATATAAAACTCGCACGATATTTATTACTAATTATTTAAAATGGTCGATAAAGACATATTTTCAATATTTTTGAGATAAATAGACTGCTTAGAAATGTATCAAAATGACGTAATTATAAAATATAAATACATGGAGTATGATGTAAAATTACAAATATTAACTATTTTAAAAATAAACGAAATAGAAGTGTGACAAAAAGAGGCAAGATAAAACAATAAAGATGCCTGTGATTTGTTTTTTCCCCATACTAAATGTGAATAAATAATACAATAGAATCACAGGTAAATGAAAGTATTCAGACAGATGCTTCTTTGAGGCTCTTCAAGAAATTATTTATTAAAATGTATAAAAAAAAGTAAATAATTACGGCGTTTACTTTTTGTACTTAATACGCACTGCATATTATTTTTCGGTTTTCACGAAATCTATTCAAGATAAAGTAAATCAATCTATTGAAAATCTGTTTTAAATTAAGTAAATGAACGTAAAAGCTTTCGTAACGTAACGTAAGAGAATTCTAATCAAAGCGTGTTTCGGTGTAAGGACGGATTCCCCTAGGTGCATTTTCGTTGATACTCGATGATAACATGTGTGTTCCAGAAAATTTTAGTTTGATACCACCTCGTGCCAAGATATTCGGAGAGTGTATGTACAGCACCGATTAACCGATTAACGAAGATTTGGAGTCGCTGCGTGTTAGATCCTTCCATGTCTCATACTCACAGCATAATGATTTGTATGCTGTCCTGAAATATATATATATATATATATATATATATATATATATGTATGTGTGTGTGTGTGTGTGAGTGTGTGTGTGGGTGGGTGTGTATATATAATAATAATCAGTTCAATTCGGTTATAATAGTACAGATAGCTCCATTTAATGTGAGGTTAAGTGGAGTTATCGCAAATAGTTATTTCGGGCTGTCACCCATGTATCACCTCATGTATGCCATACCAACACTTCTGAGTCAAGAACAAACACAAATTTTGTTTTGAGTCCAAACATGACTTCAATCGAGACGGAATATTAAAAATGTTGTCTCTTGATATGATATTTACGTATATTCTTTTTTGACAAATATCAGATCTCGCATATTACTTTAGCTGAATGTTCGAGAGTTACGAATTATTTTTTAGAAAAGATAGCAAATAATAAATATGATATTTGCACTCCAATGTTGTTGAGAGGTCGTTTGTGTAAAATAAAATTACTAACAACAAAGTGAGCGGAGAATTATTACAACAGGGCCGATATGCTCGTGGGTAAAATGAACTTCCTTCACGCAAAATGCAGCTGCCGATGTTCTCATTTATCTCCAAAATAGTTGGAACGATTTAGATACAGTTTTTTGTAAAATATTTGTGAATAAATTTCAATGGTTCTTAGATGTAATGGTGATTACTCACCAGAGGGCACCGCAATAAACATTTTGTTGCGAACGAATATTCCCATTTATGTCCCAAACGGTTTGATGGATTTAGATACAGTTTTTCTGAAAAATATTTGAGGTTAATCGTCGATATTCTAACTATCATATAGAAAGGTTTTATGCTTTTTATGCGCATTCAAATATACTCGTAGTTATCTATGCACTTACCTACATATGTTACTGCCGCAAATTAAATACATAAATTAAACTTTGGTACGCAAGTAGAAATGATCACATAATAACTTTCAGGGAGTCGGCAGCAGGTGAGGTAAAAACAATCAAAATAATTAGGGAATTTAGGAGTATGTGGAAATAATTTGAATGACATGTACTTTATGTTGAAGATAACAATTTTGGTTAAAAAATAGCATAATTCATAATATTGTGAAATATCTCTTAAAATTATCAATTCATTTAGAACGAATGAATAAATAGCAAATCAGAGAAAAAAATCATCAGTTCAGGATGGAAAAGAAATTTATCTAAACTATTCGATTTAACCCGTTATCTTTGCTTTTTAACTTGCAAAGGTGATTAATAATAGATAGTATGACAGTTATAGGTAGGTCCATAGATTTACTTGTAGTGTAAATTGATAACAGTAAAAACTTGAAGGTTTATTAATTTGAGAAATGGTCTCTTGGCATCTGATATTAATATTACTGTATTGATTGTATATACCAGAAAACTCGTATCGTTTTTAAGAATAATTTCAGTGAACAAATCCATAATTTATGAATTAAATAAAGCTATGATTAAAAATATTACCTCTACTAAAAAAATAGCTACTTTTGGTTTATTTTAATTTCAAATAGACGGTAAACGTCAATCATTAACACCATTGTTCATGACAGCAGTGCCCATTCATTGTGTAGAAGTTGTTGTAATGCTGGGTCCGGAAATAAATATCGAACAAATGTAGACACAATTCGTTGATCATAAAGAAATAAAATGTCGTTGAAATAAAACGTAAAACACGTCCTTTTTCTAATTGAGTGCAAAGGAAAATATTATACATAACACTTTTTAACACACCTGATAATGCACGCACACAAGCTCACACTAGCCGTACGCAACCACCACGTATACTCTAATATACAATGTACCGAACAGCTGGTATTGTTATTTCAGTATATCCGCGCCATTACGTACCTAAATATGAAATTTAATTTATTAGTTAAATTACATAAAACGTGACTATTCTAAACATAATAAATTAATTACTAATGTACTCAATCATATTGTAATATGCGGAAATCACTTATCACATGAGTTTTTAAAATATTGCACAGAAAAAATATTTCGATTAAATTCACTTAACATACACTGAAAAATTACTTCACTTTAATGTTTGATTAGCCTGAAATATGTAGTATTAACCGTCTTATTGTAAACACAATCGCATTCTCTTAACTATCGAGTTAAACACTTTATCAATCATTTGGGTATTTCTATTAATCGTATTAAAATGTTGCTAATACTTTCGCGTAAAGTCTCTTCGTAGGTTGATCGATAGATACAATAAAATTGATGTCTGAACTATAAAACGAGTAAAAATATTTACCGTCAATTAACTTCTCGCCTATACACGGTAAACTATAACATTGGTAAAACATTCATTCAAATTAATTTAAATAGTGTAATAGACGAAGGTATTAAATTTCTACATTTTATTTCTGTAGTTCATTTTACTAATTAAAAGGTTTTTGTGCGTCACGTATGAGACCACACATGTGTTTTCAGAAGTGCTCTTCATCTTTACGGAGGCAAGGTTACTTTAAAAAGTGGCGTCATGGAAAGGGGTTGGGCATTATAATACCGTTAAAGATTTCTATTAGTCCAGGTGGACTAGATTGGATTGGCTAACGTGTTTGTCTTCCAATTATACCAATCAATTAGAAACGATTCTTTGTCTTAAAATACAAAATCGACACGTAGGCAAAAATATAGCCAGATATTCGAAAACTGCGTTATATTATTTATTTTTTTTATAAATAATTCGCATTTAAGGTATTGTGTAGAGATATCTTAGATTGGAAAGAATAAGCATATATGCGTAAGAGGATTTTTATATATATCAATGATTATACCAGTGTCGGAAGGGATCCTAAAAAGAAATGATTTAGAAAAGATAATTCTGTAATAAGTTTTGTCATATCCTATACGGAATGTACCTTTAAACGTTACATAAATCAATTGTAAGAAGCTATCTTCATACTGTGCAACATTTAGTTCATAAAATTATGGAAGTATTTCATTGATTTCAAGAATTTTTTGCTAACAAAAATCGTAATCGACAATTATACATCGGTTTTTAGATCATACGTTAAATTAAACGTGAATTGAATTATTTTTATTTTACTCTGGCCAAGATTATTTTGCAGAGGCAGAGGCGGCCCAACAATTTCGTAAATTATAATTTTTTTTTAAAGAAAAAAAATTACGTTATAATTTACGAAATTCTTTTTAATTAATTTAATATTTTTCAAAAACTATTAATTTAATTAAAATAAACGTAATGAATATTCTGTAATTAGCATAACAAATAAGAGCTGAATATATTTGGAAAAAAAATTCTCGCTACAAATTGAGCAATTCATCTGACGAAACAATAAATAGTGTAAGTCATTTTTTTCATGTCACTAGCCACGAAAAAAACACAAAAAGTTAAGTAAAAAGCCTTGCGACCTCTTTACTATACTATAAAATTAATGAGATATTTCAATTAGTTTAAGGTTAATCATTTTAAAGAAATGAAGGCTTAACTAATGAGCTATAAGTTTATTTTTTCACTTTGTTAATATTCAATTATAATACCTGTTAATATTCAATTTTGTAACACTTCATTCATAGAAATTTTAATAAACGAATATTTTGGACATGGGTCTCATTTTTGTACAGATTGTGATATATATATAGTTCAATTAAACCTTAGAAATGGATACGAGCATAAGATGAAATATGATAATAAATAAGATCATAATAAATATACATATTTATTAGTCAAAAACACATAATAGAAAATGCTTGAATATAAACTGATGTATATGTTTATATTAAAATGGCGAAATCCTTTGATGCTGACATGATTAAGTATTTGACAGAACTAATAGGTGAACGTAACTCAGGTTCGTTTAATATCGCCTCTGAGCGTACGGCTTTCATCTACGGGTTTTTTTTTCAGCCAATCCTTTGTAATTTTTAAGGAATGTTATTAATATTTTCATTAGTATAAAAATTTAAATCATTTCTTTTCTTTTTGGTTCATTTTTCTAATCAAAGATATAATTTGTCATCTGCTACCTTCTTGGCAACCCATCCTGCAAATTCTAATACCGCGATTTCGCTCTTAGGATATCTTTAGTAAGAGTTTTATGTACACTTTGAAATAGTTATTAATACTTAGTTCTATTTTTTCAACAGCGTTATTTTATTCTGTTTTGTCGGCAATTGATCTGTCCTAAAATAAAGGAAAAAATATAATTTTATTCATGTACAGGAAGAAGATTTTTATTTAGTATAATACAAAAATATTAGAACAATTTATGAAACCATTTTTTAATAATAAAATGAAGCATTTGTCTGTCTAAAATTTAATAAATTATAGACAGACAAATGCTTCATTTTATTATTAAAAAATGGTTTCATAAATTGTTCTAATTTTGGGTTGCAAATGAATTTGCTTAAATAAAAAAAATTATTTCGTTTGTTGTGGCTAAACTATTTTATGAACGGTAAATTTTGAGAAAAGTCAATGTTTCCTAATTAATTTTCTATAAATTGTATAAATAATTCAATCTATGGGGTAGTATTGTATAAATATTTCAATCTATGGGGTAGTATTCAATCTATGGGGTAGTATTGTTTATTAATTCTAAAAAGTAAAAGTAGTCAACTAAATCTACCTTTATTATTTACTTTTTCTTACGAAATTAAATATTTGCCATTTTTTATTACAATAACACATTATTTTATTTGAATGATATTCCTCTGAATTGGATAAAACTAAATAGTATTGTGTAAACAAAGACATTGTGAAATAGTTTTTATTATTAAACGATTGTAAGCAGAAAAAGTAGATAACAAACAATTTTTAAACGAAGAGAAAATGTATAGCGTTATTATATAAAACATAATCTAAGTTATTATTAGAGGCTTTTTCACTAAATACTTGAAACAAACCGTCATGGAGAAGTCATTAAAATACTTAATTGCTTTCGAAACTTTTCAAACTTTCTATACTATATTGCTTAGGTAAAATTGTGAAATTTATCTAATATTGTCGTAGAGTTTGCCGGTAATGAAAGAAAAATATTCGTATGAAAATTAATTACGTTTGAAAACATAAAAATAGATCTACAACACTAATTGTATGTTTTCAAGTATAATTCGTCTCAACCTGAATTAATTTTTGAGAAACCGCCTCGACCAAACGAACTTTCAATTTGATTATCATAATAATTTTTCAGAAGTTTATAATTTACGTTATTGGAAACGTTTTTCCTAGTTTACTCGTATTACATTTATTAGAAAAATTGCGTGATTGCAGTAAAAAATAAATTTTAGGCTTCTTATGCATTTTTTTATTTAGTCACATATGATAAATATTTGAAACTACATTAGCTATTACTTTTAATATTTATTATTTTTAAATATACTAAATAAACGTTAAATATTTGAAACTATAACAGCAATTCAAAGAATAGCAATAATTTTTAAAGAAGATGACTTCTGACATATCTTATCATATTGTGTTAGATAAAGCGGTATTGAAAGGTATGTTAAAATATATTTCCATTTCATTTGCAATTTTTTTATTTTTTTTTACATTGAATTTTCACGTATCATTAACATCTGTTTTATCGAGGTGACAAGAAGATAGGTTTCACTCATTTAAAGTTTCCTTGGGGCTCATGATATAAAATAAATAATTGCGTCTGAAAGTATTTCCCCTGAGATTATGCTATTATTTTTTTTACGTTGTTGATAGCAGAAGACCATCAGCGTAATCACTATCTACTGCTACATCAATAAAACCGCATGTGGATGATAAAATCATTGTACACAGCCATTCTTATTAGCTGGCCTGACCAATAAATGAAATCCGAATTAAAATTGGAATATTACCAATAATAATATAATATAATACACATATTTTTGTTATAGTTATAATATGATGTAAGCGATTAAAATTAAGCGCATGAGCTTTAGACTCGTTGTACACTAACAATCGCAGTCGACTCGCGTGATTAATGAGTTTACGACTAGCAAATGTTCTTTCTCTACTGGCGGCACTTTGTGAATACGTTTTTCAATTTTTTATATTAATAAAATATGTCTGACTATTTATAAAATATTATTTTAAAATACAGATATATAGCAGATATATTTATATTTTATGATATTTATTTGATTATAGAATATTTGATTATCATGTTTAGTAAAACTGTTTTAGCATTGTGGACAATTTTAACCTAATACAAATTTTACCACGGTGTAACTATATTGCTGTGTCTATACTATATATTACACTATATGTTTACCTTAATATAAAGTTATAATACTTAAGGTCGAAATTTCAAGAAAAATTGTTGAAAACCTGACGCATTAAAATTTAATAAAAATTGCCATTGATTATGTGTCTACTAATTAGATAAATCTTGAGAAGAATTACGCAAAAATACCTTTTCCAGATATTTCAACTTTTAAATTTCGTGGCAATTTTACTGTATTTTCATCTTATGTGATTCCCAGATTTCAAATACAAGGTGATTTTTAAAAGAAATGAAATCGCATTACTTATTCGATTCGGATGAAATTTTTAAAGCTGGCTTAATTAATTTTAGGTTTATAAGTCGATAAATTGGTTACGTAATTTCGAAATGGTGGAAGTTTTAAGTTCAAAAAACTTTGCAATTTTTTTTGCTCAACTTACAAAAATTTTTTTGATGGAAAATGATTTACATATCGCGTACGACACGCTACCGGTTAGGCCTTGCAATTATCGATATATTCCGATAATCGATTAAAAAGTTATCGCATTTTTTTTCGATAAAAACCCGAAATTATCGGTTTTGATATTTCACAAAACTTTGTTTTTATATAGATAAATAAATATTTAAAAAATAAAATCTTTTTTTAAATCAACCAATGTATTTCTCAATCAAATAAAATTTTACAAAATAATCGAATTTAGAATTATTATAATCATTAGTTTTTTCATCTACATACTTGTATGGCTAAATCAATAACTATAATACCCTATTATACTTCTTTATTAGCTTTGAAGTAAATAATAACTTCTCTAAATTAAATTTTTATGAGTTCTTTTAAACAAAAACTTAGGAACTTCTTGCTTACTTAATTATTCAGTTGTTACTAACTAGCTCATAAGTCGTAACGTAATATACTAAATATTTATTTTAATTAAATTAACATAAAATAGTTCCGTAATAAAAGTAAAAGAAATCAAAATTTGAAATAATCACATTTTAAAAAGATTTCTTAAGGATTAATCATTAATTGTAATTTTTATTTTTTTTTGCTGCTGAAAGTACGTACGCATAAATGACAAGCAATCTATAGTTTTCTCATTCAGGCTTATCCGCAGCTTATTGCACAATACTCCAACTGCAAAAAAGGCACATTCGCTTTCGACACTTGTGGGCTTTATTGAACGAAGCTATCGATAAATTTTAGATAGTAGATGACCATGATCATCGCCGTTATTATAAAGCAACATTTCCATTTTAAGAAGTCCTCCAGAAGTTAAGTTTGATCATGTTTTCCTATATTCTTCAGGTGTTAGCTTTGCGCCGTCGAGGGTTATCGCGTGTAAAGGCCTTAAGTAGCTGCAAAGTCCCGTTGTTGTACCATCTGCACACTTAATAACTTTTTCGTAGATCTTACATATTGCAGTATCACCTGTTTCTGCTTTTAAATAATTTCGCCATACTGACGTTGGGTCCGATCTCTTTTTGTACAAAGGTATATAGTTGACATAGATTTTATTGGACATGTTTAATATACTTTACTAAATGAGTAGGTGTATTACGGTAATTACATGATGTAGGTACTTAAAACAAAAACATACTAATATTATTTACACTTTCCACACAAAAACTGACAACTTACGAAAAAATATATTCTTCAGTGCAATAGTTTTTTTTTTAAATTATGTACCATCGATCTTATATTGAATCGATAAAGATGATAAATGATAAAAATTTCGAGTCTTGTTTAAACTGAAAATGTTAAAATGTATATTTAATTTTAATATAAAAATAATTTATTGAAATAAATAGGTAGATTAGGTAAGCTTACTGTATTGGATTGACTTGATTTAACTAGTAAACAAGATTCTAACCTAAAACTTGTAAAACTCAGAGTGATAGAGAAATGTTATATTTTATATTTACATTAAAAAACCGATAACAATAAGAATTTGATAGATAATATGTCGTTCTTCAAACTATACTATTTTTTTCATATTTTAAGCTTAGAATCTTGTTTCCATTACCACTTCTTGTATATAACGTTTAAATTTTGTGATATCTCGGAAATAGCTCTAATGATTATAATAGAAGTAATGAAAATTTTATTAATTTATAGAATGGATCAAATACTTACCATTCATCGCATCTTAAACTCACAGTTCACTCACGGCAACGAGATTGAGCGACAGCGGCTCATGCACAGTGCATGCGCGCACATAATGACAAAATGACAGCGGCGGAAAGAGTGCGCGCCGCACTCCCGCGCTCAGCGCGGCCCGGGTGTTGAACTGCACACTCAGTTCGTCCGGATTCGGATATGCGGATACATGTTAAGTCTTCGTTGTGTAAAATTCTTGTAAGTTTTTTATGGAATATCGATATTTCTCGATTCGTTTATCGATATTTGTCGTTTTTCTAAATAAACCGATAACCGATAAATAACTGATTATCGGTTATTTGTTTGCATGCCTTACTGCTGGTATTATTGGCAATACGCCGAATACGGCCAAACGATTTTTTATTGAACATGAAATTACAGAAAAACTAGTTACAATGTTTTTATTTCATCCCTTGGCCCAGTGAATTATTAGCGCAGCAGTAAACAATTGCATTACACACGAAACGCGACTGAAGTCTGAATTTGAATCTCGATGTTCGTGATTTTATTTTATGAATTTTATTTTAGAAAGCATTATTTCTTTATTTATTTCAATTCAAAAACACTTTTTTAATCACTGGTTTAGTAAAAATTTATTTAATTTGATATCAGTTAATATGTGGTTTAAGTGAATATATATATATATGGATATAATTTAATGCAACAATATTTTTCTATAACAAATTTGGAAGAAGGTTTGCTGAAAGAAACTTTCACTGGTCACAAAAAATACTACTTTCGTATAGATTTTTTTCCATTAGTAATTACTATTTATTAAAATCTCTTTACTCAATTCATTGGTAATTATTTTTCTTACATAGTATAAATCGGTGAGTTATCTAGTTTAATGTCATGAAGTAAATGGCACCGGGGTTGTGTGTGTATATATATATATATATATATATATATTTTTTGAAAACCTAAACTGAACAGTGGATTTTTGAATAACATAAGTATATGCAGAACATTTCTTCCACACATACTGTTCATATAATTATTTTACTAAACAGAATAAAATAAATACGAAACCAAAAAATACTACGAAATTCATTTCTTTTACTACCGTCTGACATCGTGTTTATTTTATTACTGCGTATGAATGAAATATATTTGTCTTTACATTGAAGTGTCGGAAAACCCGTACTGCGAAATTAGGGGATGCACAATTATTTCAATGTAAAGGTGAACTCGTTAAGAAAACACGACCGCTTTCCTCGAGAAGGGCGAGTATAATGTTAACGTATTGAATTAGAAGTAATGTATGTGTGAAAGGTGCATGAAGAACATTTCGTACGTGATGCGAAAGTTTCATACGTCTTTCGTTATTCCATTCATACGTATGAATACATACATAAAATACATAGCGAGATTATAAATTTACACTCGACACTTAATGTGAAAAGCTATGGTAATATTTATTAATAGAAAAGAATTCGATAGGCAGTAGTCATAGTTAGACCGTTATTAAATGTCACTATGTGATTCCATTGTGCGATGGCCGGTTATGACGGCAGGGGTTATGAATCCACGGCCACGTAAAGTCGATTGCCTCTCTGTAAGATTAAAAACTTGTTCACACCATTAAGTATATTTCAATACGTTTTATTGTAGTCGAGCGTTACAGTTAACATACAAGTATTAATCACCGTAAAATATTAAGACGCTGAAATGTGGAATGAATATCTTTAACAAGCACTTAAACAAATTGTGAACAATGAAAACGCTCGCAATATATAATATTTTGTAGTTAATTTTCAATAACTTGTTTGTCTTCATTGCGATCGAAAACAAGTTTCTTTATGAAACCATCACTCCCTAAAGTATTTTTAGCAGAAGCTGATTATGTTTTAAGGCCAAAAATAATATAGCAAACGTAACAATAACACATTTTAAATATTTCTGTGTTTATTTTATAACTCAAAAATTAGCGAAAAACGACTTCTAAAAATTTCCACTTTTCTTTCAGTAAAATTTAAATAAATGTTTACCCATAAATATATAAAACAAGATGTTAATAAACCGTTTTCTATTTGCGGTGGAGTATTTATACAAGTACCATGTAAAAATAGGTTGTTTAAATTGTACAAACAGGGGTAAAATAATTTCCTATAGTTCTATCAATATTTAAGAAATAAATCATGGACTTAATGCAAGTTTAATAAATCTGGAACTTTGTTCAGTCTAAATAAATACGTTGACACGTATTCTGATGATGATAAGCAAAACACCAAATATGATGTAAAAAAGTTACGATGTATGTTTATTATTATGATCAACATAGAAATAATGACTTATTTCTATGTTGATCATAATAATAAACATACTTCGTAACTTTTTTACATCATATTTGGTGTTTTGCTAATCAGAACTTGTTATTATTATATTTAAATCGGGTACTATACCTCATTGGAATCCGGCATATTAAATCGTATTTAAGAAGTCAACCATATTGTTAAAATTACATTATTAGAATCCATTTTTTCTAATTTGCGCACAAAGCGAAATGAGAATGAACGAAATTTGTAAAGCATTATAAAACTTACGTTAGCATTTGTTCATTATTGTTATAGAGCAAAAAGTTAATAACGGACAAGGGCTTAGGGAGAAACCAAGCAATTAGCTATCTTCAAAACTTCAAGTACTGAATTACTTAAGAATATTCAATAAGGTAATTTCCGCTAAAGGGAAAATAATATTCCTAACGAAATTAAAGGAAATTTTAGATTAGGTAGCACTAAAGTTTATAAAGAATTCTGTAAGTAAAATCGTTTTACAATGAATTTGAATTGGCAAAATGTACATTCAAAACAATGAAGTTTGAAAATACTTCTTCGGAAATTTATTAATTATGCTATTAAAAATGTCTTTAAAGTTATAGACATTATAATCCTATGAATGCAGAAAAGACAAATTGTCCGTTATTTATGTATTTGCTTGATATATTTGTTAAGTATTTCAAATTACTATTATACGTTTTATTTTACAAGTAAGAAATAATTTGTAAAGTAAATTTAGATTAATAAATTATACTTGTTTGGCAAAAGAAACATATTACGACTAATCGTTATTGTAATTATTATTATTTTATAAATTAATTATGTTATAAAAATTGTAGAAAAATTATTTTCTTCCGATTCCACTTACTTTCTAACCTGCATTTTGTTAAAAGGGCCAAGCGACCGAGCCAACTGACTAAAATGAAAGTCTTGTATTTAAATCGAATATTATTGAATCATATTTTAACATCTTGATATTGATAATATACAACATAATAATTTACGGTATAAATGAAAACAAAAAAATATGTAGCCCAAGAGGGTGGGGCCTAAAATCTTGTTCAAATAACTTGAAGTTCTGAGCGTTAACTTAACCAAATTAAAATAAACCCAAAGCAGCTTCGAGAAATAGTCATGTTTTTAGCAAAAAAACAACTCTAATAAAAACATTTCATTTTACTGTGATCGACAGACATTTTCGGGTAAGCTTAGTTTTATGCATCTATGTGTGTACTTACGGAATTCTATTTGTTGATACCGCCACGAGATAGGAGGAAAATTTTAATTTTTGACGCAAATAGCGACGTTATATATGTCGCTTATAAAAAAAATTTTAACACAATTTTAAACGTAACACAATTTTAGCGTTCGTGAGATCACATTTACTATATTTGGAAAATAACTAGTTTACGTACAATAAAATTAACATTTCGAGAATATATTACTTGTTATGAATCCAATGACAATACAAAATAATAAGTTACTATGAGTGAGTAAAATTACGAAATAATACTGTGGAATAAAAGTAACAGAGTCAACATCTGATTTCATGACAAGTGGTTGAACAATTTTGTTAGGGATGTGCGAGGCAACATATGAATGCGAGTAAAAATGGAATGAAAATGATGAAAGTATATTTTAAAATAAACCAATGAATTTGTGTCAATTTATTGACCAGTATTACATTTATTGACACGAAATTGCGGCCAAGGGTATATCTTGGAGAATAACATCAAAGAACAAAATGAAGAGAATACTAAGGAGATCAGAATAATTGAATTTCAAAACAGGAAAGGTTTGCTGTGGGTAAATAATTAGGATACCGTACCTACCACCAAAGGAAAAAATAGGAAACTTAGCAAGATCATTTTCATGTCCTTCAGTTTATACGCCTGTCACATTCGTTTTTCTCAGAAACCGTTTAACGAAGAAATTTGAAATTGAGCATAGCTATAAAGCATATTAAACCGCATATATATAAAGATGTTTACATATATTTTGCAGTAAAGAATACTATTATGAACATCTTTGAACGGCTAAATAAAATAATCTATTTTTTAATTTTACGTAACGCGTGTCAGTTAAAAAAGCAAGTTATGAGAATTTCAAAACTAATTTTTCGAAAATTTTTGTAAAGTACTTCCAAATAATGTAAGTAAATATGTTGAAAAAAAAATTCCCGTTATCGGTAAAAATTGGAATAGATTACAATTAAAAAAGTTTATTGATTTAGTTTAATTATGGAATACTATTACTGTGCTTTAATTTAATTGAATTTTGTTACATGAACATCATAACTAATTGATAGAGCTTGGGTTTACTTAACAAAGTATCACGATATTTTTAGTTGTTTGAATATTACACATAATTTTATTTAATTATTCCAGATTTGGTTATTAATAATTTTAATTTTTCGCTAATAAAAAAATTATTTCTGATTGATAACTTTTTGGAAATTAAGTGTTTAATGTTGTATGAATCGTTATTAATATCTCCTTTTGTTGTCGTGTCTAAGTTGATAAAAAGTAACTGCTGGTAGTTGTGGTCTAAATTCATGTAAATTAGCTGTCGTTGATAGATCAGTAAAAGTAAAAGGGCTTTTTACTAGTACGGATTTGCCTACAAAATTTTTATCACTAAGGTATTGTTTGCTAATTCGCAATGATTCATTTTAATTTCGTGAAATCTTAAACAATCCAATTTTTATTCACAATAACTCCTTCAATCAACTAAATATTCTCATTTTATTACATTACTTAAATCATCTTTTTACACTAATTATCATAATTCTCTTTTGATTTGTTCTTACCTATGCATTACACTTGTTAAAAATAATGTGAAAAATATTACGAAATTAAGATATAGATCTTATATAATAAGACGTGTTGTATGCTATGGACACTTTGGATAACAGACATATTGTTTTTGGTGATTAATTTTAGAAGGGACAAGTGTATTGATACTGATGTATCAAATAAAAAAAATGTATGAAGATGTAAGGTAAATTTCAAAAATTTAATTGAATTATTGATTGAATTTGAAATATGCTATTTAAATTTATGTCACCGAAAAACAACACGTCCATTTCTCCTTCCTATCATCCACCGCTTTCCCCTTATTTAGATTTTTAATAATGCTTAAATTTTAATAAACTATGACGGAAGGTGTCAACCTCTAAAACATTGTTTACGACAGCAGTGGGATGAATAGACATTCTTTACCTTACAATATTTAACAACTTAGAAGTGCTTAGTGGTAGTCCTCTTGCACTTCATCAAACGGACAACTTCTTTAATGTGCTGAAAATATGACAGCGATTTTATTGTCACATTTAAGGGTAAAATGTAATATCCCCGTGCACTGTCGTTTGTATAATGAAAATATTATCATTTAATTAAGGAATCTGCTTTTATTGGTGTTTAAATAATGTATTGTATAAAATATGTACGCTCCTGAAATTTCTATAATATGGGTAAAGTGTGTATCGCAATTATTATACAAGCCTAAGATAGATAAATAAATTTCACTAATTTCCAATTAAAATCTGGTGTATCTGTAGTTTGTAGTTAGTTATTGTACAAGTGCTATTCTCAAGATAAGGGATTTCCCCTTTATTATATTTTGATTACTATTGAAAAATGATAACGGGTCTTTTCGTGCTAACTATAGTACAGTATTAATTTTCCGAACAATGGATGATATTAAGGTAGTGTATATATGATACCATCATTTCCGTCACTTTCATCTCATTTTTGTCTACCCTTATTTTCATCAGTTTCATTCAAACGGCAGTAAAATTTATATAGTTACAATAATTGACACTTTTTTCTAGACAACGTTTAACTAAGTGGTAAAAGATATGAGAAATTTCTTTCCTTAGTTATATGTGGATATATACATACAAACGTACATATATAAATATATATATATATAATATATATATGTATATGTATGTAATATGTATATATATATACACGCTAATATGGCATATTTGTATTAGCATAATTTAAATAATTTTTCATTTAATTTTATATAATATACAGCACATCCATAGGAATGCTTTATTAGAGACAGAAAAAACTAAATAGAATTCGTAAGTCACGAATAGCTAAACTATGGTAATCTTCGCACTGTTCTACCTAATGTAGCGGAAATATTCCGGTTCAACATCAAAATAGCCGTTCTATATAGGTACAAGACGTGGTAGGTAATGGAAGACTTTACGCAGCGACTCCAAGTCTTCTTCAATCTCTGCCTAAGACATATTCCACGAATATCTTGATCCGAGAACATGTATACAAAATATCAATTGAGAATCAAGTAAAACATCATAGATATGATTGGATTGGTCATATATTCAGAAGGAAATCCGTTCATATACCCAAACAGACATCGAATTGAATCCATCAAGACAAGATGAATCTATCCGAATGTCTATTAATCGTGGGGCAAGCATGGGTGATGTAGTGGTGGACTGTGCTTGCGGACGTCTTCCGTCATAAATGAAGAGAGAGAGAAAGATTTGATTTTTAAAATTGTGAGTATCTAAGCTGATATTCATACAAGAATTTATGGCCGTAAATAATCACAACTACTTTCAAAGATTTCCATCATAGCTTTATGTTTAAATTTGCTTTACAACTAAAGACTCTTTAGTCAGTATAAAGTTTTCAACATATTTTTTCAATTTCATCTACTGCAACTAAACATTAATATAAAGCGCTGTCCGGTACACAAGACGAAGGCCCTACTCTTTTTATTTTAATAAACTTACAAAAAATGGATGAAATATAATCCCAAAATCCACTCAGTCTTTATTTCATTACGTGAACAATTAAGAAACACTTTAAACGACTCGTTATTTCATCTCCCATTAAGTTTTCTATGATGTACCGAGAAAGTCTATGTAAATATTATTTTAAAGACATTTTCAAGTAATTAAATTTAATTTACGAATCCGAGACAACGATTATACTTTATTTTATTATACAAATTTGAATTCAATGTCAAAACTTAATCCTAGTTTAATCTGTATTACTTTCTGATAACAAAGAAAATTATATGTACTTGAAATATTTTTTTAACACCTTTCGCTAAAAACGATCGATTGGAGTTGTATCGTGGCTCCGTATTGGGACCAGAATTTGAGTGTAACTTAACTTTTAAAATACGTTGACTGTCCACTTAGGTACATATAAACATTCGTATACACTATCTAGTTTTTCTTTTAAACTGTTTATAAATATTACTATTATATTTCACCGTGTAAAGAAAGCCTATAATGTCTTCTATAAGGGTAAAAATATTGTTAATTTTCCAAAAACTATGTGATTTAGAATAACTGCTATAATTTTCTGGTAAACTTTATGTAAACTTCAGGTACTCCTGTTTTCTTTTCATTCTTTGACTGTAGCAGTTTCAGCGATAAAGCCGGAGGATGGGTGAAGGGTATTTTTTATTAACACTCTCAACAATATTTCTAAAACCTCTAATAAAGAACATGAAATGAATACACACGATATTAAAAAAGGAAATATTTTTGAAGCTGTCGACAGTAGAACGGTTTTATGTCAAATTTATATCTAGCTGAAATAATAAGCTGTGATGGATGAACAAGCCGATATACACATAAGTAATCTTTTAAACGTTTCATTTCTTTTACTTTTGATGTACAGAACCCAGAAAAAAAACTATTGAAAAACTAAAATAACTAGAATTTTATTCTGTATTTGTTACTAGAAGAAAACTAAATACAGGGAATGCTTGTCTTCTTGAGCTACTTTTCGCCTTCCGGTTACGATGTTTGTGTATGGGTCTCGGAGTTTTACACGTCTGGATGCATTATATATACTACACAACATATTTATTTAAAACAAATATCCAAGTATGTTTAACATAAACATGTAATTTTAGTTCAGGTTTTTAGCTTCCATTATCGTCTATAATTATTGAAAAAGTTTTGCTACACGGTATAACTATAAATAGGACGTATGTCATATTATGATCATTTCTTTCGTGTATATTATATGTTTATACACATGTGGCAGAAATAATATTAGGAAATCAATACACAGTAAGGCAGATGTGAAATGTTGTAGATTATACCGTTGAAATCCAACAGCGATATTTTTTAATATATGTTATGATTACATGATCCTTTTCTGTCATAAGTTTTTACTACTTATCATAAATTATATTCTGGCTATATCAAATCAAGTTATTGCATAGTCATATTTTTGACCATAACTAATCATTTCAGTTTTTATATGAAAACTTTTATTTATTGTAATTATACGGTTTTGTAAGTGATTCTAGTAACAGTGCTATGCTTTAAAAAATATGAAATTCAATAGGGTAAAGGAGAAAAATTTGGAGTATATATATATATATGTATATATATATATATATATATATATATATATATAATATATATATATATATATATATATATATATATATATATATATATATATATATATATATATATGTAACTCACCTCAAT
Organism: Druceiella hillmani; assembly: GCA_039881145.1. Taxonomy (NCBI): domain Eukaryota; kingdom Metazoa; phylum Arthropoda; class Insecta; order Lepidoptera; family Hepialidae; genus Druceiella; species Druceiella hillmani. The sequence continues at coordinate 387,465 of JAYKKI010000144.1, read as the reverse complement.
TCAGGAATCACAGATAGGGATAGAGGATAGATAGAGAAGGAGAGGTTTGATATATATAGTAAAATTGGATAAATAATAAAGCATGAATAGAGCATAAAAAAACATTTAAAAATATAGTAATGTTATAAAAAACGTATATACAGTATTTATTAGTGACTAAGAAATTTGTAACAAAGTACGTGTCTGTTACTGATGCAGGCGATTCTGTGCGTCAAATTGAGTATAATTGAGTAGTTGGGTTTCTGTAAATAATGTATTTTTTTGTCATTTGAATTTGCCACTTTGATAGTATCGCATCACGCGTATTTTTCACAAACGGTGCTCGATAATAAATTATTAAGCAAAACATCTAATTAATTTTAAAAGAATTATCTGATTATATCCGATAGAACGTGTCAAAAAAATACTTTTTGTCCCTACTTTACATGTGTGTTATATTTGGCCACTATATGTGTTATATTTTGCCAGATACGGATGAAAGAATATGACGAAAATATACAATCCATTCAGAGAATGCCGTCTCTTTTTGATGAAATAAACATTTTCATTATAGCTAATAACATAAAATCAAATCTTATGGTATTTATAAGTGCGACCAAAAAAACGGGAAACTTTTTTCTATTTGTGACATCTCCTCAAAATATGTTTATCGTCCACAAGCGTCCTCCACACCGCTATAACTTTCTGTACATAAATAAGATGTGCAAAATTTATTTTTACAGAGATGAATATTCCAGATGCAAAAATTCATTTACATTCTTCATACATAAACTGCAAATTTTAGCGTCGTACCTAATTCTATTAGCCGCCAATTACCAACACCGTTCCATACCCAAAGGGTACGAAACACTATTATTAAACCTCCGCCGTCCATCTGTCCGCCATCTGCGTGTGACAGCGCTGTATCTTTTAAACCATAATAGGTAAAATTTTCACAGAATACGTTTTACTCTTACCTCTGTCACAAAAACAAAAAGTCATATCCCAAGGGGATAAACGTATTTTTATGTGTTTTTCCTGCGCCACACATAGACATCAAACTTAGTCTAATTCTGGTACATACTCTATAGTAAAACAACAAATAATAAAATATAGGTAACTAAGCGTATAACTCAAACGTTAGCAACGATCGGCACGTCATGCAGCGCGACGGTTGTTAGGCGGCCCTCGCTGCCCGAAGGGGCTGATGAGCTAGCACGGGTGGGGGGTGAGGGGTGGGGGGAGTTGTTGTCGAGCAAGCCGCAGTACATCAACGGAAACCTAGTTAGTTCTAAGTTCTAAATTAATAGATAAGAAATAATAGATTTTTCTATTGATTGTCAAATATATTAAAATATTTTACCGGTATTATGTCACAAAGTTATGTGTGGCAAATGTAGTTAGTCAATTATTGTGCAGATATTTACGAATTACGTATTGCAGTGGTATCTATCTTACTATTTACCAAATAATTAATGTTTATATTGTGCGGTGGTACAATATGCGAGTCCGACTCGAACTTGTCCGGTTTTTAATCTAAAGGAAAACAGTCGGTGGTTTAATTGAACCTAGAATATTCCTAATTAAAATATTTCTTCTTTTCTTGTCAATAGAGTAATATTGATCTAAAGTCAAAGATATTTTAGAATAAGCCAAATAGAAGAGCCAGCAAAAAGACCAGCTAAATTTTAATTTCATTAATATAAAATTTTCATCCAAAATGACTATAGCTTTCAGAACTGACGTAAATATACAGATTGTAATAATTTCTTATATTATTAACATTTAATTAGTATTAAGAATTTTCCTTTAAATATTAGTTTCCAAGCTATTTTGGGAAGTCATGAAAATAAAGGACTTGGTGCTAAAATAAAGGTTAAACTTTCGCAAAAACAAAAATTATAGATCTGTATGTATTCTTTATTTTCCAGATCTAGTTACTCGAAGCACATACTTACGCTTAAATATTTTCTAGGAGATAATTTGTTTTTCCTGCACGTTATATTAATTTTATTCAGCACCACTAATTTTATCAAATATTTTTCCTTTTATTTGCTTTCCTGTTTACGCCTGTATACAATAAAACATAGGTTTAGCAGGTTGAGCAAAAATGCAGCATTATTATTAGCGTATCAATTTATATTATTTGCCTTTGTATTATACTTGCCTGTTAATCTTTTTAATTGTTAGAAATAAAAGTTATTGTCCTAAAATGCGATGATATAATTTTTATAGATGCTTTTCAAATGAACGTCACATTATATTTAATTATAAACTGACCGAAAAAAAATCATTATGTTCCAGAAAAATTATAACATATAAAAATAATTACATTTCGGAATGAGGAATATCACTGGATCCGTTAAATCACTTGAAACTTGAATATAACTGGGTCCGTTAAATAACTTAAAACTCATTTAAATCAAGAGATTAGTTTTGAAGTTGCAATCATTTTATTTTTCATCTTATTCAAATATAGGGGGCGGACGCACCATACGTGCGTGACGTCATTTCACGACGCCCGCTCTCCCCGTACTGTATCACTCATTGATTACTATCGAATGTTTCTTAAGTTCGATCACAATAACTTTACTAATTGAAGTTTTTATGTGTTTTGAAAAAGGACAGTTTGATAACATGTCTAAATGGTTACTATTTTTCAAATAACTCCGATTTCTTGGCCGCCTAGATACAATGAGTAAAAATGGAAAAGTATGTATAACTTATTAAAATTTCAGTTTTTATTATAAATCTTCTGATCCTCTAACCATATTTCTTATTAAGTATTAAACTTGATAACTTGCCTAAAATAGATGGATTAATGATTGCCCACTATTTTCCAAATAATTCCGATTTCTTGGTCACAGATATGCAAGGAGTAAAAATACAAAAGTATAATTTAATAAAATTTCAGTTTTTATCATAAATTTTCTAATCCTATATACATATTTCTCATTAAGTATTAGTGTTTCAAAAATGTAGGTAATTATGATGGTACATGAACTTGACACCCTTACATGAAAAGAAAGAATGCGTATTTATAACAGGGAGGGCCCTATTAAAATGATACTTAAAAATTTTGAAAAAATCTTACTGGAAAAAATCAGCGCTTTTAGGTAAGGGTTTCGGGGAACTTAGTGGTCTAAGAGGACTGAGAGGCTCGCGGGTGTCTTGGAAAACTCAAGGGGTCTCGGGAGTTTCGAGGATTTCAGAGAATCTCAAAAACTTGGGGATTTTGATGTAGTTCTATAGTCCTTACAAAATATGGAGCCCGTTTTAACAGGTGTCAATCTCACACATTTTCTGTGCCGTACAATTGCAAATGAAAATTATGTCAAAATGAGCGTGTTATTTTGTGAGGATTATAGTTCATAGCGTTAAGCCTCAAATTCGAAGGAGGCGCTTCGCCCACGCTTAGCTAGATACGCCGTTGTTTTTATTAACTATTTACTACTACCGCAACCCATAAATGTCCTCACAGCTGGAGCACGGCTCCTCTCTTAAAGATGGTTTAGGCCTTAGTCTATCACGCTGGCACAATACCGGTTGGTAGTCGTGTAGGGTTATTATGATTTTATTTCAGTCCTCATTCATTTTTTATTTATTAATTACATTTTTTTAGGCATCCAGTAGAACGCAAATTTTTTTAAAGGCCAAAGATTTCGGGACTCACAATGAAGAAGTTCAAAATAAAGAACTTGTTTTTTATGACAAATTTGTTTCGAAGCTTTTTGAGCTATATGTAAAATGCTCGCTTTTTGACTATATTGCTGAAAAATCTGAAATATATAAAATATCTATCCATTATTTAAAATGCATTTTTAAAAAAATGAGTACTGGTCTTCATGCTGGGAAGTTTATAGAATTTTACAAGCATGAAATAACTGATTCAAGATACTCTCAAGTATAGACTCAAGCTGAATCCGATCTGTAATTTCAAATGCGCTATGGACGTATTATGGCAAAAAAAATCAAGGAAACTGCGACTGTTAAAAGGGGCAAATTTTCAGAAGACAATATTCGACAAGAGATATCACATATCATAAATTTGAAAATAGCACAGTCTGGGTTTATTTTAGACAGCAATAGCAGCCGATATTTGCTGTCTCACTTAATGGTTTTACAAATGAGTATGTAATTGAGATAAAATGTCCATACACAAGAGAAAACAATAAATCTGTATTACGAAAATAGAAAACTAGGCAAGAAGTATTATGCACAAATATAGGCACAAATGCACATGCCTGGAAGAAATATAGGTCCATTTTCTATTGCACACGTGGACTTTGAGAGTTCAAAGCAAGTCGATGTATGTGAATTACTGTACGATAAAGATTACTGTGAAAATATATTTTTAAAATTTGAGATCAGACACATCACACAGAGAGACAACATCTACGCAAACTTATTAATTAGTTATGTGTGAATATAGAACTAGAAATTCACATAAATACAGTTGTTTTATTATATTTTTAAGAGAAAAAAATACAAAAGTCAATATTCGAAAATATTTATTCAATGTAGAATGAAATTCATTACATATTGAAGTCAATTTTGAAGCTACGTTTTACTATTCAGCAAGCTATGTGGCGTCGATCTGTGTAGAAGAAATGGCAAGTAACTGCACAGCAATCGGATCTTTTTAAACTTGTCTTATTACTATTTTAACCATATACATTATAAATTTAATAGAAGCTCTCAATCCCACGGGTTATTATATTCTAAGTAGTCAGATATTTTGTAATACAATTTACGGTACAATTTTGTGGTCTCATATGAATTCCAAATAATTAAACAAGATTCATAGTTATTTCTCATTAAAATCCCGTATACAAAATTACATTAATATATACCTTGGATATTCTTAATATTACGCAACATAAATCAAAGTATTCCACATACCATAACCATATTTTAATGGATATTTTTAGCAACACTTTTACATCAAAGTACGAAAAATAATTATAGTTTTTAATTGCCACAAGAAGTTTGGAAGTCTGTTTCATTATTGGTCTGCGCTAAAATTTCTGTATATAAATTTTGAGTATTACCTACTTAAATATACGTTAATTTATATGTTGTATCGCTGTATACAATTTCAATTTCCTATATTCACTTGTTTCTGACAAAAATGACGCAGACCTTTTCAATAATATATGTACAATTATTATACAAAACTGATATACAAACATACAGATGGGAGAATACGATGTAATTTTATTAGGGGTTATTTTCCTTTTGATCTACGGAACACCTAAAAAACTTGAATTTTCTCTTATATCTCAAATACAGTTTTATTTCACGGAATTATCTTAAAGAAAAGTATATTATTTACAATGCATGTACTCTGTATAAAATTTTGCTTTTTTCCAACCAAATATTAATTACACACATATACCTAGATTTCTCTAAAAGGTTTCACTAATGGGAATTAAATTTGCTTGGAATCAAATTCAACTTGCAGCGTAAAAGAATTATTGCAAGCGTCAGTAATTTCATTTTAAATAACGTAGAAGGAAAATTAAAATTTGCATCGCATTTTAAAAAAAAATATGTTTCCTACTTCATCCAAATGCGGAACATTGTACGAGGGTGCGGCGCCCGAGGCCGGTCGACAAATGGCGTCTCGACTGAGAAATGAGTTTCCTCTTCGCCAGCCTTATAATTCTGTGCATAAAATTTAACAAATATGCATACTGCCTCATACGACAAAGTTTTGCAATGAGTTACATCTCAGACATAAAATATAAATGGCATTGCTTCCATTTTATTTTCGATCGGCTTCAAAAGAACTTGATTATCAATTTGACCTGCGTAAACTTTTTTTACGTTTATGTGCACATAAATTTTGAACGGATGTACTCATTGGGATAAATATTTTTAAATTTGATTCGTCTTTCCAACGTTATACGTTACTATACTTATAATATATTGTGGACAAAAACGGTACTTTATAAATATTTGTAGTAGGAATGAAAAGAGTAGCATTATCGAATATCCTTTGATTATTTTAAAACGTTTATTTATTTAGAGCCAAAAATAAGAAGAAAATATTATTCTTTAAAATTTTCAATTCTGCTTCTTTTTCCTCGATTTATTTATTATTTTCATCTTTTATTTCTGCATACTTTTTTAATATCATGTTTGCTAAATTCCATTGACTTTATGTTTTTAAGTCACTTTTTTATTTACTGATGGTAATAGTGGATCTTAACGAGTTATTAATCATCCTTCAAATGGTTTATAACGTAATTTTATTTTTTAATTGTAATATCAGTCATGTTATTTTAAGGTAAATTTTCCATCATTCCCATATTATGTAATGGTATTTATACAGTATAGTCCTTACTCATGAAATATAGAACACTTACGACCATTATTATCAGTGAATGTTTTTAAGGAAGTGAATAATCCCGATATTTTAATATTATGTAATAATAATCATAAGTGAATACTAGCAAAAAAATTATGAAAAATATTAAATAAACCACATTATGAACCAAAAGTTATATTACTTTAAAGTATTTCAAAACAGCGAAAAAAAATCTTTCGGGGCAATAAAAATATATAACAAAAATATAGTTCTTGCAAATACATTTGAGACCAGATTAGCTTGCAGCACGGTGAGTAATATTACGGGTTTTCAGTGAAATATTTGTATTAATCATATATTACATATATTTAGTACATTTTTGACATTTATTGTCATTTCAGATATTACAAATTATACATAAAATTATAAAATAAACCTAACATAAATATCAGTACGTCATAAAAAATAAACGCAAATGCTCCGTGCGTGAGTAATACTCCGTGCTCGATAAACTAACGCGAAGATAAATTGCAATGTGGAAACTGAATTCACGAGTTGAAACACGCTGTAAATAATACTTCACAAATACGCTTCGTACAAGGTTTGATTTTATGGTTGTATGTTAAATATAAAGATGAATTTTGTTCGTATATTCATATGTGTTCGTGTTTGTTCGTGTGATTGTGTGTTAATGTGTACATATATTTCAGATGAATACATTAAAGTACATAAATAAACAAATCAAAATAAAGCCATAAATATTATCGATAGTAATTAATTCTTAGCATAACATAAAAATAAATACAATAAACTATCCACCATCGCCAAAATTGTAAAATAATTATAAAATTCGGAAGGAAACTAGAAAGTACTCGAATGTTGTAAAAAACACTGGTATTTTAAACATGTAATACATTTTCTTTGATGCATAAATTTTATATGATTAAATTGAAAGTTTACCTATCAGCAACTACAACTCCTTAGAAGTTACAAAGATAACAAAGTTTGACTAAGAACAGGTCGTAAGTTAACAGAAAGAGACCTCATTAAAACTTCGGTTTTCACGATAACAATAAATTACGAACCTTAGGTAACTTTTCATTTAGACATATTTCAATCTTAATAAGGGCAATAAAGGTTTCTAAAGGCCTTAAATCTTAATAAAGGTTTTGTCTTTAAGGTCAATGGGTCATCATGTATCTGGTTCTAGTTTGTAATTTTCTTTTGATTGTCTTTAAGGTGGGGTTGAAGAAAAATTTTATATTTCCTTATACTTTTTCGAACTTACTAAATTGTACGATGTAATTTTCGCTTTACAGTAGAGGTCGGGATTTTATCAGCCATATCAATATCGTGTGATTATCCTCTTGGTTTGCGATAACACGGTCCGAGCAAGTGAATTGTACAACAATATAAATAAGTTGAAGATGTTATTGTATTCGTTTAATCGTGAGAATAGGTGGTAAGTACCCTTTTACTTATATATATATTATTTTTTTCTTCTTCGAGTCTTTTAGAATATTTTCCTCTTTCTTTCTCTCTGTTCTCATCTCTCTGCCGTTTTAACCCTTATTATATACTTTCAAATCAAAATTTAGGTTACCAAAGAAGTTTCAATTCTCTCACGTGTATTGAGTTACACGTAATCAATTTTTTTAAGAAATAAGCTATTATTACATTGTAAGGGCATTTTTAATTTAAAGTATAACTTCTTAGGTCATCATCCGATAAAGAGAATTCTTTTACCGGACGGCTACGAACATTTCGAAAGAGTTTAAGAATATTCAAAATCAATCGAATAAAATTTCCATGAGTAAAGAAAAGTTAGTCCTTCTTGGAATTGTTAATTGTTTATTTTCCGGGTATACCGTTATTATTCCTGATTGATTTTCATATACAAGTTTTAAAAAACTTCCTTATATTTTGTAAGAAAAACCTTTTAAAGAAAGGTCTCATTTTCCTTAATTCATTCCTTATTTTTTCAGCAAATTTTGTCGCCTGTATTACTTCTAACGTGTCACTATACATACATTTAACTTTAGGTACGTCAAAGTAACCAAGAATATGAAGTTAGAATTATCCTTACAATATTATTTTTTGTATAAAAAACTTTTCTGCAAAAAATAGGATGTCGAGATGATCTGACTTTACGGCACTGGCACTGCGCATATTTAATGTTATAAGCATTTTCCCTGCACATATTTAATCTTATAACACTTTGTGAAATAATTGGCAATTGGCTATATTTTATTAAAGCACGTAAACTATTAATTTTAAGCTACAAAGGCAGATTCCGCATACATACTATCATTCGCATAATTAAGTTAAAATCCTCTCAATACATGGTCATAATAGAATCAGAAAACAGGCGGCATATATCCTGGGTTCGATCTTAATTAAGATACGTTATTTAATTTACCGTTACCGTACCCGCCTTCGTATATACTGTCTAAATTATTTTTAGGTATAACCGCGAACTTAATGTTTAATGCGAGCCTAAGGATAAATTAAGTTGTTTGAAAATTACACGGGAAATTAAAAAGCAAAATATTACAATTTTGTGCATTTATGTATTATATAATTTTTTGTTATTTCGAAAATTTTGACTTTTACTAGTAAATAATGTGTCAAGTTATTCCTTGTTTTGAAATTGCGGTGAGAGAAATTTTTAAAGATCGCATGTCGTATTTTATGTGAATATATTTATTTCTCAAACTCGTAAAAATGCTTTCTCGCTTCGTATTTTTCCCATCAGTACCAGTTCGGTCACCAGTACCAGTCCATGTTAGTGTAATTTACATTTTGCCATAATACTTACCTTGCTTCGATGGAACTATAGAGACGAAAAAGAAAACGTATTGCAAGCTTAGTAGTAACTACTTAGTTATTATTGTAAATTAATCCGAATTATTTTTCTGCACTTCAATTATGTTAAGCGTTTTAATACTTTCTTATGTAAAGATCTGCCATAAAGTGTTCATTAAAAACAAAAAAAACTTCAACAACTAGTTCTTCAAATTATCTTACCCGCTCTTACCCGCAGATATAGCTAAGTTATTTTGTAATGTAACCTGAATAAAAATAAAACATATGAATTTTAAATATTGAAAAAATTTAATTATAGGGAAAATAAATTATAGATTGGTATGACTAAAAATAAGTTTATATTAAAATCAGGGTCTTTCAATTTAATTAGATGTCAAATAAAATTTAATTCAGTTATTCTACGATTGAAATTAATTCTAAAACTTTACTAATCAAGTTAAAACCTATTTGGATGAAAATGCGTATGAGGTTACGCGGGTGGGTGTTAGTTTCCCATATTAATGGTTCACTTTTCATTTGAGAGAAAAGTATTCAGTTTAAAAATATCAGTAGGCAGTCGGGATTCAGTACGTCTTTTTATTTGTTACGCCTGCTAGTCATTTTTATATATTTTAGGTATTTTACGTAACGAGAAATCGTATTTACATCATATATTGGGAATTTTTTATAAACAATACTAAGTGTTTTGTTATATTTTATGTAAGCGACAGAGTTTTTGCCTTAGTAAAACTTTTCTAAGGTATAAAAGGAAAATAAGAAAAATATCAATTTTGTTTATTGCCCCATTACAGCCGGATGTAAACAGACTCAATTCGAAATTATGATTATTTGACTGTTTATGAACAAAATCGTCCGTGTGTAAAAGTTAATAGGAATGACAAGGCAGAGTTTGATCAAATGCCAATTTATAAAAATAAAATACAGTATAATTTCATTTATTCAACACTTAATTGAAGATAAAATCGGCATTAGTAATTAAAAAATAAGGAATTTTCTCGTACAGGTAATATCTCAGAACGCAAAGCAGTCATTGTTCTGAAGCTGATATAGAAATAATACCCTGCCGTCTGTGTACTTTGATTTGGGATTGAATTTCCGCTTAGCGACCCCAGTAATTACACTCATCATTGACTATATTTACAAATTATATCCATTACCTTGGTATCTAAACTCTCTCGGTTCTTCATTCCATCATCGAACAGAAGTGCAAAAGAAAACCCATTTCCTATTCAAACCTTGCGCTCTTGTTTGCTTGGTCTTTTTGCAATGGTGAAATAGGAGCGAAAAATCATATATGTTGATTTTTACTATAACATTTATTACTTATGATAAATTCAAAAGTCTTTTAAACAAAAATAATGATATTTGAGCAACATAGCGTACTTTATTGGCTGTATCGAACAGTAAATAAAGTTGCATCTCAGATAAATATTTTTGCAATGTACTGTCTACTAAAAAATCAACTGTCAAATCTCAAAAAGTAATCAACAAAAAAATTTTTACCTTTTTCTCTACAACTGCTGATTATGGGATAGTAATATATTTTAGACACGAAATAATATTTTTTGATACCAAATGAATATTACATCTATGAAGTTCTTCTGCCCCTAATACATTTTTCTTCAAAGGAAAATTATATGTACATCTATGTTCAATAATTCTCATTAAATACTTATTTTCGATTAATTTTTGCTCTAATATTTCAAATATCTAGTAAATAAAAATAAATATTTTTGAATGCCACCTATAAGGAGGATTATCCCTAAGCCATAAGTTATCTTAAATCCCTAAGTTTTAATCATCTTTTAAAGAAACAATTTTTTTTTAATTAAAAATTATTGTTTAACAAGTATCATGAAGAAAAATTGTAATTATTTTTTGAATTAATTTAAAATAAATAAAAACTTTCTCTATTTAAATTTATTTAAATCTGTAACAGGAATGGTTCGTCATGGAATGTTTTTCTTCACTTAATTTTTAGATGAAGGTTCTATCAGAACTATAATAGGTACTACAAATTTTATAATATCTTCTAATATCGCGGCCATTTGCCTGAGCACTCCAAAGAATATTGTTTGCAAAATTAAATATTAATATTTGAAGCGCTATTTAAACCGACGATCAACAGTTAGAATAAGACAAAAAAGTTCTAATGCGTAACATTATAAAATAAGTAAAAGGGTACTTACCACCTATTCTTGATAAAGATTAAACGAATATAATATCAGCCACATGATAACATCTTCGACTTATTTATATTGTTGTACAATTCACTTGCTCGGACCGTGTTATCGCAAACCAAGAGGATAATCACACGATATTGATATGGCTAATAAAATCCCGACCTCTACTGTAAAGCGAAAATTACATCATACAATTTAGTAAGTTCGAAAAAGTATAAGGAAATATAAATGTTTTCTTCAACCCCACCTTAAAGACAATCAAAAGAAAATTACAAACTAGAACTAGATACATGATGACCCATTGTCCTTAAAGACAAAAGCTTTATTAAGATTTAAGGCCGTTAGAAAACTTTATTGCCCTTATTAAGATTGAAATATGTCTAAACCAAAAGTTACCTAAGGTTCGTAATTTATTGTTATCGTGAAAACCGAAGTTTTAATGAGGGCTTCTTCTGTTAACTTACGACCTGTTCTTAGTCAAAGTTTGTTATCATTGTAACTTCTAACGAGTTGTAGTTGCTGATAGGTAAACTTTCAATTTAATCATATAAAATTTGTGCATCAAAGAAAATGTATTACATGTTTAAAATATCAGTGTTTTTTACAACATTCGAGTACCTTCAAGTTTCCTTCCGAATTTTATAATTATTTTACAATTTTAGCGATGGTGGATAGTTTGTTGTATTTATTTTTATGTTATGCTGAGAATTAATTACTTTCGATAATATTTATGACTTTATTTTGATTTATTTATTTATATACTTTAATGTATACATCTGAAACATATGGACACATTAACACACAATCACACGAACAAACACTGACATACACGATCACACTGACACACGATCACACTGACACACGAACACAAACGCACACGCGCGTGCACACACACACGCACACACACACATGCACATGCGACCACACAAACATTTTTTACAAATTATTATACAAAATTTATCTTTATATTTAACAGAACCATAAAATCAAACCTTGTAATAAGTGTATTTGCGAAGTGTTATTTACAGCGTTATTCATCTCGTGAATTTAATTTCCACATTGCAATTTATCTTCGCGTTGGTTTATCGAGCACGAAGTAGTACTCACGCACGGAGCATTTGCGTTTATTTCTTTCTGGAATACTCAAATTTATGTTTGGTTTATTTTGTTGTATTATGTATAATGTATAATATCTGAAATGAAAATAAATGTCAAAAAATGTACTAAATATATGTAAGGTATGATTAATAAGAATATTTCACTGAAAACCCGTAATATTGCTCACCGTGCTGCAAGCTAACCTGCTCTCAAATGTATTTGCAAGAACTATATTTTTGTTATATATTTTTATTGCTTCGAAATATTTCTTTTCGGTGTTTTGAAATACTTTAAAGTAATATAAATTTTGGTTCATAATGTGGTTTATTTAATATTTTTCATCTTTTTTTGCTAGTATTCACTTATGATGACATAATATTAAAATATCGGGATTATTCACTTCCTTAAAAACATATATAGATAATAATGACCGTAAGTGTTCTATATTTCATGAGTAAGGACTATACTGTATAAATACCATTACATGACATGGTAATGATGGAAACTTTACCTTAAAATAACATGACTCATATTACAATTAAAAAATAAAATTACGTTATAAACCATTGGAAGGATAACTAATAACTCGTTAAGATCCACTATTACCATCAGTAAATAAAAAGTGACTTAAAAAACATAAAGTCAATGGAATTTAGCAATCATGGTATTAAAAAAAATATGCAGAAATAAAAGATGAAAATAATAAAGAAATCGAGGAAAAAGAAACAGAATTGAAAATTTTAAAGAAAAATATTTTCTTCTTAATTTTTGGCTCTAAATAAATAAACGTTTTAAAATAATCAAAGCATACTCGATAATGTTACTCTTTTCATTCCTCCTACAAATATTTATAAAGTACCGTTTTTGTCCACAATATATTATAAGTATAATAACGTATAATAACGTATAATGTTGGAAAGACTTGAATCAAATTTAAAAATATTTATCGCAACGAGTACATCCGTTCAAAACTTATGTGCACACAAACATAAAAAAAGTTTGTGCAGGTCAAATTTATAATCAAGTTCTTTTGAATCCGATCGAAAATAAAATAAAAACTTATTTATAATTTATATTTTATATCTGAGATATAACTCATTGCAAAACTTTTTCGTATGAGGCAGTATGCATATTTGCTGAATTTTATGCACAGAAGTATTAATGCTGGCGAAGAGGAAACTCATTTCTCGGTCGAGACGCGATTTGTCGACCGGCCTCGGGCGCCGCGCCCTCGTACAATGTTCCGCATTTTGATGAAGTGGGAAACATATTTTTTTTTAAAATGCGATGCAAATTTTAATTTTCCTTCTACGTTATTTAAATTGAAATTACTGACGTTTGCAATAATTCTTTTACGCTGCAAGTTGAATTTTATTCCAAGCAAATTTAATTCCCATTAGTGAAACCTTTTAGAGAAATCTAAGTATATGTGTGTAATTAATATTTGGTTGGAAAAAAGCAAAATTGTATACAGAGTATATACATTGTAAATAATATATTTTTCTTTAAAGTATATGAAATAAAATTGTATTTGAGATATAAGAGAAAATTTAAGTTTTTAGGTGTTCTGTACATCAAAAGAAAATAGAAACCTAATAAAATTACACCGTACTCTCCCATCTGTATATTTGTATATCAGTTTTGCATAATAATTGTATATGTATTATTGCAAGTGTGTGCGTCATTTTTGTCAGAAACAAATGGTTACAGGAAATTGAAGTTTAATGGAGCGATACAACATATAAATTCACGTATATTTAAGAAGGTAATACTCAAAATTCATATACAGAAATTTTATAGGAAACCAATAATGAAACATAATTTGTTTAACTTCCAAACGTCTTGTGACAATTAAAAACTATAATTATTTTTCACAATTTTACGTAAAAAGTGTTGCTAAAAATATCCATTAAAATATGGTTCCCCTCTCCCTCTCCCTCCTCCCTATTCTGAATCAACCAAACAAGTTCTCAATTTAAAGGCTTTAATATGTTCATTAACTTCGCAGAACCATAGAAAGAATCTCAAATTCCAAAACAATAAAAAAACCCCGCTGTACAATGAGAAGGTCATATAATTGTCAATTTGATCTGAGAAGGAAGAATATTTTCACAATGACTTTACTTAATAATGTATTGTTTCAATTTATACTAATTAATTCAACCCGGCGACCCTTGCTAAATAAAGTGTTTTAAGTAAAAAATGAAATGAGCATTATTTATAGAAAATAATATTTTTCTTTTATTAGAGATAAAGCAGATTATGAAATCTGTAGTGTGACATGAATGCCATACTCAAATTGAATATTACAAGCGGTGATTTAAAAGCTAGTAAGTGAAAGCAGTGTATTACAGCCTAATGAGCGCTACTATCAAGTACGAATTTACATATCGTTTAATGTCGACTTAATACGGTAATCGATATTGGAAGTCACATTCGATTGATGCTAATTTTTCTGGAATATTTATTGAATGAAACGAAAAAGAAGAAATAATGTGGAATACTTTGATTTATGTTGCGTAATACTAAGAATATCCAAACTGTATGTTCATTTAATTTTCGATACGAGATTGTAATGGGAAGTAAGTAAGAATCTAGTTTAATTATTTGGAGTTCATATCAGACCACAGTCTGATAATGAAAATTTAATAGGTCCTGTTACAAATATGCATTCTTTCTTTCCAGATAAGAGTATCAAGTTCATGTACTATTATTATTACCGACATTTTTAAAATACTAATTCTTAATGAGAAATATATAAAGAGGATCAGAAGTTTTATGATAAAAACTAAAATTGTATTAAGTTATATGTATTTTTGCATTTTTAACATTTGCATCTCGGCGGTCAAGAAATCGTATTTATTTGAAAAATAGTGGGCACCATTAGTCCGTCTATTTCAGGCAAGTTATCAAATTGTCCTTTTTCAAAACCGTCATCCATTTCTAATAATATACTTGTAGCGCTATTGTAACATTGATTCACGTAAAAAACTTCAGTCGGTAACGTTGTTGTAGTCGAACTTACGGAACAGTCGATAGTAATGAATGAGTGGCACAGTATGGCGTGAGCGGGGCGTCGTGAAATGACGTTACGCACGTACGGCGCCATATATTTGAATAAGGCGGAAACTAAAGTTATCGCAACTTCAAAACTACTCCCTTGATTTAAATGAAACAATAACAGGTATATTTCTAGACATTTTAGCTACACGGTCAAGTTTTAAGTGATTTAATGGACCCAATTATATTCAAGTTACAAGTGATTTATCGGCCCCAGTGATATTCCTGATTCCGAAATGTAATTATTTTAATGTTATAATTTTTATGGAACATAATGACTTTTTTTCAATAAGTTTATAATTAAATATAATGTGACGTTCATATGGAAAGCATCTATAAAAATCATATCAACGCGTTTTAGGACAACAAGTTTTATTTTGAACAATTAAAAAGATTAACAGACAAGTATAATAAAAATGCAAATAATATAAATATTGATACGCTAATAATAATTCTGCGTTTTTCCTCAAGCTGCTAAATCTATGTTTTAGTGTATACAGGCGTAAATAGGAAAGGAAATAAAAGGAAACATATTTGTTAAAATTAGTGGTTCTGAATAAAATTAATATAACGTGCAGAAAAAACTAATCATCTCTTAGAAAATATTTAAGTGTAAGTATGTGCTTCGAGTAACTTTAGATCTTGAAAGTAAAGAACAGATCTATAATTACATACAGATCTATAATTTTAATTTTTGCGTAGGTATAACCTTTATTTTGGCTACAAGTCCTTTATTTTCATCACTTCCCAAAATGGCTTGGAAACTAATATATGGGCTTAATATTTATAAATCTTAATAATATAAGAAGTTAATACAAAATGTTTATTTACGTCAATTCTGGAAGTTATAGTCATGTTGGATGAAAACTTAATATTAATAGAATTAAAGTTGGTTTAGCTGGTCTTTTTGCTCACTCTTCTCTGTGGCTAATTCTAAAATATCTGTAACTTTATATCAATATTACTCTATTGACAAGAAAAGAAGAAATATTTTATTATGTTTATTCTACGTTCAATTAAACCATCGACTGTTTTTTCTTTAGATTAAAAACCGGCCAAGTATCGAGTCGGACTCGCATAGGAAGGTTTCCGTACCACCGTACAATATTAACATTAATTATTTGGTAAATATTAAGATAGGTGCCACAGCAATACGTAATTCGTAAATATCTGCACAATAATTGGCTAATTATATTTGCCACACATATCTTTGTGACGAGATACTGGTAAAATATTTTAAAATATTTGACAATCAATAGAAAAATCTATTATTTCTTATCTACTCATTTAGAACTTTGAACTAACTAGCTTTCTATTGATATACTGCGGCTCGCTCGACCACGACTCCCTCCCCCCCCCCTCTCCCCCCACCCGTGCTAGCACATATCCCGCATAGGGCAGCGAGGGCCGCCTAACAACCGTCGCGCTGCATGACGTGCCGACCGTTAATGTTTGAGTTATACGCTTAGTTACCTATATTTTATTATTTGTTATTTTACTATAGAGTATGTACTAGAATTAGACTAAGTTTGATGTCTACATATGGCGCGGGAACAAAAAACGTAGAAAAAATGTATTTATTTAAGATTCCTTGTATGGGATATGACTCATTGACTTTTTATTTGTTGTGACAGAGGTATGGTAACACGTATTCTGTGAAAATTTCACTTATTGTGGTTTAAAAGGTACAGTACTGTGACACGTAGATGACGAACAGATGGACGGCGGAGGCATAATAATAGGATTTCGTACTCTTTGTGTACGGAACGGTGTTGGTAATTGGCGCCTAACAGAATGAGATTCAGCGCTTAAATTTGCAGTTTATATATGAAGAATACAAATGAATTTTTGCATCTGGAATATTAATCTCTGTGAAAGTAATTTTTACATATATTATTCATGTACCGAATGTTATAGCGGTGTGGAGGACGCTCGTAGACGACCAACATATTTCGAGGGGAATGTCACAAATAGAAAAAAGTTTCCCTTTTTGTTGGTTGCATGTATCGTCGCACTTATAAATACCATAAGATTTGATTTTATGTATTAGCTATAATGAAAGTGTTTATTTCATCAAAAAGAGACAGCATTCTCTGAATGAATTGTATATTGTCGTAATTTTCTTTCATTCGTATCTGGCAAAATAAAACACATATATTGGGCAAATATAACACACACGCAGAGTAGGGGAGGGACAAAAAATATTTTTTGACACGTCCTAACGGATATAATGAGATAATCCTTTTAAAATTAATTGGATGTTTTGCTCACTATAATTTATATTCGTTCGTCGTTCGTCGATTTTTTCGTTTAAATCTTTTAAATGAAATCTTTTAAATCTTTTAAAAAATCTTTTAAATGAAATTGCTTTGTTTAATTTGCAATTACAATACAAATTCTGTACATATGTGTGTGTATACATATACATATATATATATATATATATATATATATATATATATATATATATGTATATATATATATACATATATATATATATATATATATATATATATATATATATATATATATATATATATGTATATATATATATATATATACTTCAAATCTCTATCTTTTATTCCCTAGATTGAGGTGATTTACATAAACAGTACTTAACTTGAAGTCCCGTATTAACCACCAGCTAATAAATATTTCTTTTAGTTTTTCTATTTGTTTTTGTCAATAGATTTTATTTATTTATTTATTGATAATTATTATTTATCAATAGGAGTAGTAATAAATTTTCATCATTTAGATATACGGCGCTTTGTTAAATGATTACATAATTTGTAAAATGATTTGATTAATTGTAATAAGCAGTGATAAGAAAGGGTATTTATTTTTAAGTTATAATTCGTCTTCATTTTTTTACATGACTTGCGACGTTTAAGTACCAAATATTATTGAATTGATTTCTCAAATTAATACGAAATAATTTTGTAAAGTATAGAACTTCCTCGAAGGAATATAATTCTTTTCTATTTTATTTGAAAAATTGTAAATTGCCATTTGTTATTCATCTTCTTATTTCTCTTGTCAAATTGTTTACTAGCCCTCTGGAATATTTTCTCAAGAACACATATCAATTTTTACTGGACTCTGGAATAATCAAGGATATCAAGTTTATACATCTTTACTGTGAACTCTTGTCAGGAAAAAAATTTGATGAATAATTAAAAGCCAGAATATCAGTTATACATTTTGGTTCGAGCAATTCTATATGTTTAATGGAAAAGTGATGATAAAAATTATGAATCATTGCAGAAGTTTTCTACCTGATTCTCGCGATAAATAAATAGTAATGGAACACTTCGAGAACGTTTTACGACCATGAGGAACGATTATAAAATTGGTTTTAAAATATCATGCAATATGAGTTTGTAAGGACGAATCTTTGTAAATAAATTCGACGAGGATCAATAAGATTGCACCTATAAGTTTAAAGTTGAGAATAAAATAACCAGACGTGGACGTTCCTAGAGGCTACGAATAGTGGTCCTATTGAGGATCTCCTTCATAAGGCAGCTTGCTATGGTAATAAGATCCTGCACTCGTAGGAGCCTTCAAGTCTCCATCTGAAGGAGCCGTGGAAGTGCGAAAAATTCGTTTGGCATTTCCAGATTAGTAAATGTAAATTGATTTAAATCGGTGGCTTATTATCGTTAGTTACAAGAGGAATCATTAAATTTTAAACATTATTTTTGATGATCAATGATCATTAAAAGTAACAGAGATTTTTGATGATCAATGATCATCAAAAGTAACACTGTGATCAATTGGTCATACTGTTACTTAGTTACTTGAATTGAATATCCTTTAATTTATTTAATCAGACAAATATTGTCTGTTAGAAGTTAAATATTATTTCAAGGTTAGGACTAGTTTTAAAGTAATGTCAAATTTCAAATTAATAACTGAATATTTTCAGGTCTGAAATAAAATCTTCCTCATAATCCACTATCACATCTTAATAAACGATATTATACGGATATTATGGATTGTTTTTTAATAACATACTCTATAGTTTTCCACTGCATCAAATCCAACAATCGGGTTACGTGCAAAATTCTGTATTGATACTTTAACTTAGCTTATATTATTACTACAGCAATTATTAAATAAATATTTGGACATGTACCAGACATATGTTTAAATTTTTTTTTTTAATTTTGGAGTCTTTTTAGAAATCGGACGCAAAAGAGTTGGCGTCTTCTCAAGACGATTTATGATTGCCCGTTTCTCCGTGCGTTTAATTTAAGATTCTAATCTGAAAGTAGAAACTAACATTTTTGTGTATGTATGCATGCATATGTATATATGTCCTATTAAAGTATTATAAAAGTAATTCAATGTAAAGTTGTGTCTTTAAATTTCTACATGGGTATCCGTAGTATTTTTCTGGAAAATGCGATTGACAGATGTACTATACACACTACTTGAGATGCAGATGATTTCTATAGCACGTCATTGTTCAACCAACGTTGTTCAACAAATTTGTCGAGGTTCTGCATTACAGAGAAAGTGTTTTCGGTAGACGTAATTGATTAGTTATTGAAGTAATTCCTTAGAAATAATTTCAAACTGACGAAAAATTAGATTGGAAACAGATTAAGATGGGTAGAAATAAAATCTAACACCTTTATCGGTGACTTAAAAAGGTGTTCTCTTAATAAATATTAATAATATAGTTAGATTATTAGTAAATTTATTCTAAGTTTTAATAAGTCATTTATAATCAAAATTAAATTATAAGTCACATCCAGGGAATAATAATATTTTTTATTTCAATAATATCAATTTTTTTCCAATAATTTTTGTTTTTATTTTTTTACGTCATACTTTCTCGCGGTCAATAATTTATTTGCTTGTAGTGATATTTAAGTGCTACAATAAGTTGGGTTCTCAAAAAAAAGAATAGAGTGCACAGTTTTATCTAGAGTCGTTTTATTTGATTTCCTATTTCCTTAGAGTTCATTAGTTTTTATTCGTATATCATTTGAGTCGACGGTGCTATATTTCTGCTGTTCACTTTTATATTAAAAATGTAGAATTTTCCCAAAAAAACAAAAACTATAATGAATTCTTAAAGAAAACTTCACATTGTGTTGAGTCCAGTTGTTAAAGAATAAAAATGACATTGGTAAATACAAAAAATTAAAAGGAATGATGTCCTTAAACTTAAATAGTCAATCAGACAAAGAAGAAATACTTGTGTTTTTTTTGTCAAGTTGTCATTTATAAAAGATAGTTAATGCTATTTCTACGAAACTCTGTAGATAAGTAAGATGAAACAAATTGCAGATTTTGTACATTTGCATCCTCTGTACGCTGATGTAGAACATATTAATCTCTGATATTCGCAAGATCGACAGAGTCATCGAATAATGGTAAAACGCGAAAACCGCGAAAATGATTTCAACATTCATTCTGACAATAGAACAAATACCAATTAACAGTTTGTTTTTAATTCATTTAGTCAGTGGCTACAAATTAAAAAAAAACAGTTGCTATTGATTTTTATTTGTAACCATAATTCTAATAAGTTAATACGTAATTCGTTATATCTTTATAGTTAACTTTGTTCCTTATTAACATATTTTGATGTATAGAAAAACTCATATGCATATATTAGTTTTTCAATTACGAAGGTAGCGATTTACAAAGGTAGTTTTTTTGCCTGTTATGACCTTAAGATAGATTAAAATATTTTTCTAAACAATTTCTAATTCGTACAAAGGCTCATTTAAATTTAAAATCGAAAGGAAAGTATTAATGCTAAGATTAATCTTCAACGCATTAATTAAGGAAATGTGAAAAAGATTGCAATTATTTTACATAGAAACGAGGGTCTATTTAACTTAATATTTATCTTATTTAAAAGAATTTAAAAAAATATATTTTGTAAATTTTTGTTTGAAATATACTAGAAATAAAAAACAGCCAGAAGTTGCAATATATAATTGATCATATGAAGTAGAAACTTGGTCTTTTTCTTAAACATCGGTTTGCTCTTCCTTTTTGTTTTATTGATTCACTTTTTTTTTACTTTAAATTTTAGGGAAGATGAAATTGTCAGAAATTTCCTTTAAAAGCTTTTTAAATTCCTACATGGAAATACAAAAATGATTTCGGCACATAAATAATTTTATTACAATAAATTTATCACAAAATAATTTTAAATTATTATCAATATTTTCCACAATTATATTTATGGATTAAATTTGTAACTCAACTTGACATTTTTTTCTAATTTGTTCGAATCATCAATTAATGTTATCTTAAGATAGCACATAATTTCTTCGGAAAAGTGTAGATCAAAGGATATAATTGGAAACTGCATAAGTAAATAGTCGATTAAAGTAACTTTAGAAAGAATAATTATGCATTTTCTATTTATTTTCATCGAAACGTTTTTTTTATTTTGTTTACATTGATATTCTTTTATGAAACATAATTGTTAAAAATGTTCATTATGAGGTTCTAACGAATTAGAACTATAGTACAATTTAATTGTTTAGTACTGACATTAGAGACGTCATCTAATATTAAGGTATTTAATATTATATTTTGTAAATTATACTAACCAATATTCCATACGAAAGTTTAAAGAACTACGATATTATTTGGATGCACTGAATTTTGCTCATTAGGTTAATAAAATTATTATAATTCCACGTACATATTACCAAAAATATAAAACAATCAACATCAGTTTCATTTATTAGCAGTAAATTAGATAATTAATTGCACGAATACTTTGTAGCCGTAACAGATAAAGATATTTTATAGCCTAATAGAATTGTACTAGTAATATATTTATTTCGTTAGCAAATTGTAAATCTAAAAGCTACTATGAACTTAAACAAATATATGTTGTAGCTAACCATAAAGCTAAAAGTGTAAATACCCTTAGACTAAATATACATGTATACATAAATGAATTGTAAGTATTATTGAATACAAATTTATAACAAATGAAAAAGTATGTAAGCAAATATAAGCTCAAAGAACAAAAATTAGGTACAGTTTATTACTCGGGACAAAATGAGAAATATGGGTGCAGCGAGAAATAAACAATTACAAACGAAGCAACTTAAAACATAAATAAGTTGTCCAGATAAAGAGCTATGAAAAAATGTAACTAAGTTGTCTAGATTAAGAGCAATCAAAAATATACAAAAAATGTTTAGCGTAAATGTTTTCTGGAGATAGCCTTCATTTTTTAAACTTACACATTCCAGATTTTCAGTTGAGGAAAATACAATAATTATCTTACTACATGTTTTAAGATGCAAGAAAGGTTAAATTTTCTTATTTATATAACTAAAGGGAATATAATGTAGGTATATGCAGTTGCAATATGAATCATTAATTCATTTGAATTTAATAAAGTAGATTACATTAATTTTATTTTTAAATAATGATATAACATATAATATATATTACACAGATATAATATTACGATTAAATGAAATTTACCGAGCAAGATCTTTATTACGTTATTACAAGTAGCCATTAAAACTTTTTAACGATTCTAGTTACTTCTCCGTTAACGTCAAATGCATATCGTATAAAAGTAAAAGTTAAACGACCACTCGCTTCAGAATTTTGATATTACTTAAACTTTTTAGGGTGATTAATGTAATCTGTTCTTCAAAACCAATATTTATTTACTCAGATTTACAGCGATAAATACAAGCCTTAATTCGTTCAATAATTTAAAAATTGATTACAAAACGTAATTATAAATTAATAATGTAAACTATCAAAATTCGATAGGAGTACTGGACTTTCAATTCATCTCAGATCCAGAAAAAACTGTTTATGGTTTACTGCATTTTCCATGATTATTAAGTAAAGAATAACATTGAAAATTGGTTTGGACTATTATTTGTTTCGTGAGTTGAAAATTTCTATTACCTGGAGATATTTCAAATGTAAACTTTCCAATTAATACTCAATGCATACTGACGTTATGATGTTATCATTTTAAATACGTCGGTATCAGTAGGAAGATTTGTCAATGGTGTTAGACTTAAAAATCATAATCATGTATTCGAGATCTTTTATGTAGCGAAACAGCCTTAAAAATTATGTTTATGTTCACATCTAGTCTTTTATGATTAATCTATTAAATAATATTGTAGTGTATAAGTCAAAAATAATTTTATCTCATAGGAATATAATTTTTGGCCATAATGATCTAATTAAATTTAGAAATGAATATAGTAGAATTAGTGAGCTTTGGCTGCATCTGATTCTTACATCACCTATACAGTCTTTGTTTACGAATTGGTTACTTACTAAAAAAGTAACAAAAATTACAGAGGTTCAAAATTTAGGTTTAAATTATTTTATAAAAAATTAGGAGTACTGCCTACATTATAAAAATTGCTAATATATTTCTTTGATCGCAGCTTATTACGTTGTCCCTAAATGACAACGTTTAATAACCGACTCTATTACATATCACTTTCCTCAATTTATTTTTATGACTTCGTAACAAATTAACCCTTCACTTGTCCTATAGTAAATTTAAAAAAAAACAAAATTTTGACTTACTGAACTTATAAAAATATCAAAATTATTAAAAATATATTAGTAATATGTTTATCTTTAATTCTAAACAGTCGAGAAATTAAAACTAATTGTTTAATCTTTCTTCTCTGAAAGTTTCCCTAAATACATAAAAAAATAAAAAATGATTTACTTTACATATATCATCGTATATGTTAAATGTACACGAGATAAATTAAACCCGAAACATTGTTCATTAAATAAAAAATCTCCCGATTGGAGTGTGGCTATGGATAGTATGGTCATTTAAATGTGAAAATCAACATGTTATTCTAAATATTTTTAATTTGACCCAAAATTGCTTTGTTAGTACTTTCAAATTGTAAGCAAAAAGCAATACAACATTTTCTTTTAAAGATTATTAGTCATTTTATTACACATTATTATTATACACATTTTTATGTTTCTGTACCTTAAAAGGAAAGAAGGAACCCTTATGGTATCGCTTCGTCGTCCATCTGTCGATTTGTCAAGAAACTTTTTCTAAGGAACGCGTGGAGGTATCAAGTTAAAATTAATATCAAACACTAAAGTTTACGGTCTCTTGAAGCTGAAAAGAATCGAGCTTCTAAGTCAACTCAATCAAGAAGAACTCTAAAAAAACGGCCAGTTATGCCGCTTATTTTGATACTCGCAAATAAATCCAAACCAATAGGGTGGAATCTTGTAATCTGCCATGAAGCAAGGTCTCACAGCATCGTTAATTTGTATAATTCATAGAAAAATATATCACATAAATATATACCACAGAAAAAAATTGTTTTTTTCTCATGTCTTTCACATATAAATGTGAAAGATATAGGGAATATATTTTGGTTCTAAAAACTTTACATTTTTTAAACAGTTTAATAAGAATATTATATATCATTAAATATTTATAAATATGTACGGAACCCTCTTAGTGCGAGATCCACTAGTGCTTAACCAGTTTTTTGGGTATTTATGTGGTACTCGTATAATTGTCGATTCCTTTTATATTACATACGTTTTTCGCGTAGCGCATTTCTTTTGACTATACTATATGATACATCAGGAAAATCACGTCTCTAAATATTTTCAAAGATCGAGTGGAAAAGTCCTGTATCTCCTGAAACCTTTTCTGTGGTGTCCTTGCCCTTTCCTGTCTTTCCCATCCCAAATCATGTCAATATTTTGTTTTCTTTTTTAATTTACTTTTGAATTTTTTGTGGCTAATGTGCTATGAAGAATTTTCATTGTAAAATCTTTTACAGTCTACTAACTAAATTTCAATACAAATTGTTATGGTTGACTGGAAGATATTGCTCATGCAGCAATAAGTCCGCCATATGTACTGTACATAAAAGTTAATAATAATAATATGAGAGATTAAGTACAATTATATAAATAAATCAAAATAACATCTGAATGCGCATATGTAGAAAATATATTATAACCACAATTACCAAATTAAGAAGGAAGCGAGCTTATTAATTACGTAAACTTTTCCAGCGTATAACGTGTAATTAAAGCTATTACATATTAAGAGACAAGAAATTTGCCATTTAGCAAAACATTCTTAACAAAATTTATATATTTTTATCTCAATAATTTTTTGATACACAACTGCAGTTACTTTATGCTTTTACACAAGACTGTTGAAAAGCACCACAGCACGTAAATTTATTTTAATTGCCGACCATAGCTCCCGCTAACACCGGACTGTTATTGTGTGCGTACTGCACGCGTACCTAAATGAAATGAAGTTCAGTATCCTCGGATTTTTCATACAGAGCTGAAATGTTTAACTGTTGATTTTGTTCTAAATCATTGTATTAAATTTTTCTTCATATCAGGTATAAAATAATGGATTGTTTATAAAAAAATATTTTTGAACACATTTATAAATTTACATGCTCTGGTAAAGTTAATTAAAGTAAATTATATCATAAAAATCACATAATTTCATTAAGAAGTGCAAAAAAGCTGTCGTCATTACGGTGTGCTATTTATGTCGAAACAAGTAAAATAGGGTATGCAAAATAACAATGCTTATGTAATAAATAAATTATTGTAAAGTTAGACGAAATCCAAAGTCTGCAGTATATATTAGGTTAAATATGAGTTTAAAATTTAGATAAACGGCAAGATCGCTTATAAATTTATGTACATTACATACCTAATAGTCAATAAAATGTTAAGTGTGAATAAGCCTTTTGCCGACTAGCCGCCTAGCCGACTATTGAACCACCAACCTAATGGTAGTTTTAACAGTTATTCGCAGTATACTAAAGTCGCCGACTTTTGTGAATATCAAAATAGTTTTTTGTAATAGATGTTCAGAAACAAAAGACGTGAGTGAACATTTAAATTTCAACTAATGTGTATAAAGAAAATTCTCGCACAACTAATAAAGCAAAGTATATTGATGACCAACAAACTTTCAGCTACGAATGCAGAACTGTTCTAGAAAGGCTGCCGAGTCCCAGCATATTTTATTAAAAGGTGTATATGTATATATATATATATATATATATATATATATATATATTTATATATATATATATATACACACACATATATATATATATATATATATATATATATACATATATATATATATATATATATATATATATAGTTCCAAGTGCGCTCGGTTAATGAAAGCACCCGGTCTTCAGGGCGTTATATCAAAGAAATGGATTTAAATGATATAATATTTATCAAAAATTATTGAAATTAAAACTTAACTTCGTTTACCTGACGCAATTAGTGACTAGCGATGAGAAGTGGGTTATATAAGACATGCGTGAACTTTAATGGCAGAGTGCAGAATAAACAGGAGGTTCAGTAACTCAATGCCTAGAATGCACTTCCATGTGTTATTTAATACATAGCAAAAATTATATTAGAAACTATTGATCTTATTGTTTAATATTCATCTTCTGCGCCCGTTTTACTAATATAAATAGAAATCACGAAATTATATAAATCATAAACATCATATACCTTTATAAAGTATAGCACGGAGAAAGGCGTCATGTCTTCTAATTTCGTTAGGAGTCGTTATGAGAGTGTAAAACATTTTGACTAAATTATGCACGTGACGGTGCGTGTGTGGGCGACCCGTAGCGAGCTGCCCTCTAATATTAATGGGGCAATGCTCGAGCGAGAGGCAGTCATTTGAAAATTATTTTAAAGTGAAAAATATGAATAATTAGTAGCGAGCGAGTCAGTAAGAGCCTTTATTCCGAAAGGCGCTGAATAAGCAAAGATATTTCTGAACATTGTAATTGAAAGTAAAGTTGTTTTAATAAGTTTTCCATATTAACAATGGATTAAATACTGATTTTATTTTGGAAAACAATTTTATAGTTACAAATCTAGGTCCAGCAACTTTGATAATCACACTTAGTTAATTACATTATTGTTTTATGCAATGCTCTGCTCTGGTGTAGTTACTATAGAATATCGCGTGACCACCCACCGATCTATAGACCGTTCTAAAAGTGAACAACCGCAACTAGAAACTTTTTGTTACTGGTTGTGTGTGCCTGAATGAATTTTCCTATTCTTCGCGGTTCCTTAGGGAAACCTTAAGGAAAACAACGTTCTCAGAAGATTCCGTACGTGTCAATCAGTCTGTCATTTTTAACCGTCTCAAAGATGGTTTGACGTAGAAACTTGAAATTTGGCTTGCGATAGCTAACACATTAAAACATTTATGGTAAATTTAGAGGAGACAAATCGAATATTCAAAAGTTTTGTATTCAGAATTATATATCGTTTGAGGTTTAAGTAAGTGATAAAAGGATTAATTACGTGGAACTCAAAAACGAAAACGGAAATTGTTTACACGTGGCAAACAATTCAATTATATAGAAACTATTGAAGCTCTCATCGAGAAATTTATGAATTTTCTTCGAAATTTTTTTACAACAATAATAGATTTGTACTGTCATTTAAATAACACTTAATACTTATTTCTATTATTATTATCTCGTTTTTTATTACTTGTAATTTTTTTAATATGTTTTATCCGAAGTTTTGCGTAATAAACTATGTCTACGTTACTTTTTACTTTTGATATAACATTACAAATACTTAAAAATAATTGGGTATTTATATAAGAAAAATGTGTTTCTCTCAGTCTATTTTATTTTTAATTGTAAAAGTGGATCGATTTAATAAAAAAATTTTATTCTCCCTTTAATGGATAGTAAGTAGTAATTATTTTTTCTTATAAATATGACCCAAATGTGTCAAACTCCATATATCATTCTAATATATATTTTAGTGTTGAAATATTACAATGAAACTTGACATTAACAAAAATCAAGTTTTTGGATAGCTGTAAGTAATATAAAATGTTAAGTATATATATAATAGGTTCTTGTTTATTTCATCCTCTTATCTGTAGAAAAAAATTTGGATTTTGGCCACTATATAACACAGTTACGTTATATAGGTGCCGAACCAAAACATTGAAATGTTTTTCCTTTTAGTTATCATTTATGATCAGTGTAACGATTTAACGACATGCGTCTGTTGTGAAATGTTTAATTATAGATATTTTAATTATTATTGTGCTTAAGTAACTAAATAAATATTTTTGAACTATCGACAATACATCTTCCACATATTTTTTTATTTATTACGCTAAAGGTAGTGTACGCCAATTTGTGGATAGTGGATAACATATATCAAAAAATTAATGTTTATGAAGCCAAATTCACAAAGAAAATAAATGTTAGGATGTAAAATGAATTTACGTGATTTTAAGTAAGTGATAATGGGCGTAGAGATAAATTAAATATTCTTATTTACAGGTAGGTTCAAGAGGTTTTCTATTATTAATATTCAAATTTAATAAATAAAATAAAACCTTAAAAGTTAAGTCTCTAGCCAATCGATCAATCAAATTATGGTTGAAACAAGTTTTCAGTCTCTATTAATAATCTGCGTAACATTAAACGCTGTACCACCACAATAGAGCTTACTAATTTTTTTACCAAACACAATCTAACTCAACTATATAACTTTTGCAATTCAATTTATAATAAATTAACACCTTTTTCCATAGAGTATTTCTGTTCTTTCTGACGTCAAATTATTCATAAAATGTAAAAATGGGTAAGCAGAAGCAACTTATAATGTAAATATTAACGCGTGATACTCGCAACTGAAAGCGATACGACTTACGCATTTTCACTTTACACTATTAATAAATTTAAGTAAAAAATATTTTTAATTACAAGCTTTTATTTCACGCCGTCATTTTGAATTTGGTCTCGAAATTCGTGATTTGTCACCTTTGCGATCTCTACATACCATTTTCTGTCGAACCGAATAACAATAGCCAAAACTATTCCGCTATGTTAGCGCCGCCATATTAAATATTTTAAAATTTGAGACTAAATTCGTAATTTGTAACTTTCTTTATAATTTAATGTGTAAATATATAAATTTGTAAATGTTTAGTTGAATCGAAAATATAGCCAAAATTCTATATTCGCCATATTAAAGAAATGCCATATTATTCTCGCCATTCCGAATTTCAAAATTATAACTCCAAATTCGTTATTTGTGAACCTTTCAAATTCCTTGATACCAAATTTCAGTGGAAACGGATTACAATACTTGACCGCCATATTGGCGCCGCCGCATACTGGGGCAAGGAATCTGTAAAGCTGGCATTAAATGCAATTAATTTGCTAACATATTCTGTTTATAAAAATTATTTACAAAACTATATGGTAATAAACATTGGAACAAATTTTGCCCTATAGGATCATACTTTTTAATTTTTAATTTCGCATTTTCTTGACTTTTGTTCCCTGTACCTTTTAAAACCTTTATTTTTCGCTTCTTGAAATTTTTCTTCAACTGACCTATAGGCAAAAGTGCTAAGCATGTAATTTTAAATCCATAGATCAGACATTTATATAAAATTGAAGGCATATTATACCAATCATATTTTAAAACGAAATATCACCACATCACATGCAAAGAGACGATATTTTTCAGCACATATCTCATGGCCACTAGCTACTAAGATCAAAACAACATGAAGCTTTTTTTTATTACTTTTAAATGTATTTTAGGTATTTGCGTAGACAGTGCTGGGTTTAGAAAAAGAGATCTGGCAGTATTAGCATCATTAAAGCTTCCAAACCCAGGTCTGTGTTGGGTTCACAATAAAACTACATTTCTCTCTGAACCCTTTTTGTACTCGCGCTTTACAGTTTTTTGTCTTCTAACCCACGAGCTTGCCATTTTAATGAGTAATTTATAAAATAAATACAAAAGGCATTCGAAGAAATGAATCCAATCATGCAACACTGCCAGGCCGAATTTTAAATTGTCAGTTTTTATATCCCTCCCGACCATTTCATTTTTTTGTTAAACTGTTTAGAAGTCGCACCATATCAAACATTTCATTTTTGATGTTGTTTCCATGAGGGTATTGCAGACTTTTCCGCCCCATATTGAAAATATTAATTTATAAGTTGTCTTTAATCGTGTTCATTTTTTAATTTTATCACATTGCTTTTTTGAATAATTTTTATTTACTATTTTATTTTTATGCAATAGAAACGTGGGTAGACTCTTTTTTAATTCTATTTTAATAGGCCAGTAATATCTGATTTATCATAACTACTTCTTCAGACATCAAACAAAGTAGATCTACGCATAATATGAATACGGCTGAATCATCGGCTTCTAGGTCATAAAATGCTTGCTTGTAGGAGCTGTGTCTTAAAGACCCGTCCATACCCCATTTAGAAATCAAATAAAACTGATTTATTTTCTTATCTAGAAGAGATTTTATTACGGGTAACAATGTTTGACATATTCGCTTTGTGGTTTGATCTAATAAAGGCACCAGTTT
The DNA here is from genome assembly GCA_039881145.1 of Druceiella hillmani. Lineage (NCBI taxonomy): Eukaryota > Metazoa > Arthropoda > Insecta > Lepidoptera > Hepialidae > Druceiella > Druceiella hillmani. The sequence goes on along the minus strand of JAYKKI010000144.1, from coordinate 356,576 downwards.
CAGTTACTGCGATATTTGTAGGATAATATAATTTTTTTGCTGCTTATACAGTTTTGTAAGAAGGAGAATTTTCTGGAGCACATCTTCTTATCACATTATATTGCTCGCGAGATAGTTTTGCTTCTATTACAAATCTAATAGCCAGAGCGTCTTCACCTGACAAAACTGTTGTCTAAAAATCTCTGGAATCGCACCAGAGATTTTTTTAACAGTTTGATAATCTCTGGCATTATCTGGGTTTGTGGTTACATATTTTACATTTTTGAGGCCCGGACTTGTCCTTTGCATAACAATATAAAATAAAGCATAATACAAAATAAAGCATAACGAATGATATTAATAGAAACAGAAAAGTTGCAAAAAGTTATTACTTATTTTCGTTAGTTTAATAATACAGAAATAATTTAAAAAAATTAACACTCTGAAAAATTATTTGTTTTTAGATTTCATTGTAATTAAGTCCCAATAAACTATTGTATTTATTTAGAGTATTTTATTTAAATTAAAACAAATTAATAGTTACTAAAACATCGTCACATACCTGGAGTTGAAGATTCCATAGCTAAATGACAATAATATTAACAAATTATAAGAATAAAACACTTACAAAGCAAATCGAAAATGGACCACCCGCGACACGCGCCTGCAAATCTTAACAATAGTACGCTCTATCGGCAATCAAGGGAAGTATAATATTTAAAAGCTGTAAAATTGTATGTTGGTAAATAGTCTAATGAACTGCTATACGTGGCTATTTCTAAATTACTTTTATTTTTTTCTATTTTCTGCCATGTTTTGTGGTACTTGCCCCAGTGTGCGCCGACTTGAATTATTTTATAAAAAATGATTAAATTGTATCGTCATGGTAATTAAAACCTATAAACAATTTTTGCTCGATTGGTTGATAAGAATTTTATAAAACTTTGAGTAAATATTTGAATCTGAAATACATACGAAACAAATTCAATAAAAACTTGTAAAAATATATAGGTATAGTTTTGGTCAATTAGGTTAGTTTTGATTCATCTTACTTATAATTAATTTCCACTGCACATTTATTTTTTTGCTGTCTATTTTTTTCGGTCCGAACTCTTAAATATTTTCATAGTTTAATTATAAGTAAAGATTAGTGTACATATATGCTGCTAAGATATGTGCCTAATTTTTTCTTGAAAATTATTACGGACATATTAGAAACATCTTCGCCAACAGTTTAAAAACACGATAATACGATCATTAAAAAAAAATGTTCAACAATAATGTCGTCATGCCCTTAACTTTTTCATTACATATGTCAAAGATTTAAAATTATTTTTCTTATACTAATGAAATATAAACAAACAATATTATTATTTTTATATTATTATATCTATTAATATTTTCATATCTATACTATGCACCTTTGATTATATAAACTGTTTTGTGTGCCTATGTGAGTATGGATCCTTTGTAGTGTGAGTATTACTCGATTAACGGTTTATATTATGAAACTTAACGGTTCATATCCTATTCGTACAACCTTTCTCTCAGTTTGTAACCTATAAAGATTACATTGATTTGCAATCTTATTCCAACATATCGCAGCATTTTTGTAACTCATTTTAGTGTACTTTAGTTATTTTTTAATTAAGTTTTAACCACAGATTCTTTCTATGAAGTTAGGATAATTTGTATTTTTATCCGAAGTAGAGTGTCGTTTATATTTGTTAAACGTAATTCAATTAAATACTTCTATTTCAAAATACTTCCTGGTAGTAAGTATTGAAATGATAATTTGAATTCGTAGCACTAAGGTTTTTAATACAACTTTAGGTCATCCGATTTTACAGCACATTATTTCCCAGTGCGTTACATAATTAGAAACTCCCGGCAAAATTCCAAAATTAGGTCTCAGATCATGCTGTTTAATATTTCCCCTCCTCTAAACCCATTCAAATTAATGAACCAATGTAATATTCATGAAAATGTAATAATGTTCGCTCAAAATTGTGAGCGATTTTTCGAGAAGGCGACCCGCAGGTGCGAACTGCGCGCCCTCAAGCGATATTAAAGCAATGCGCGGCGGGATCCGGTTATTGGCTTTATAAATAACTCAATCATATCAGCGCCAAAGATTTTCACTACTTTATTACAAAAGTAGATATTTTTACTTATTCTTTTTTTTCTACAGCGAATACTTTTCTGGAGTGAATATATTGTTGTTACGGCGGATTTCTGCTTGCAATATCTATTTCGTTCAACTCTATTCTTATTGATTAAAAATTCATTAGAACTAAATCTTGAGTCTGTAATGCGTACTTATCGATAAGAAGTTAAATAATTTTTGTTACATTTGTTTTAATTTGACTGTGTTAATCACAAATAAAATAATTTATAATGGCGCTGATTTGTAGATTCTTCTCCTTGCGTATTGCTTCTCAGAGTCGTGACGTAACTCACGAATTATTTTCCCCAAAACCATCATCTCATAGCCTTCTTTGTTCTCGTAAATCAATGTGACATCATTGATATCGGTATTGAGTGCAATGTAGAGAAGATCCGATCAATGTGTCAGCCTTCGTCCTCGTGGTTTCTTGAATTCCCATTTCCTATTGGTAGATGATCATCAGATTTTCCTGGTTTGCATAGCCCTTCTGTGTCTGTAATTTAGAGTATGTTTACAACCTTTTACTTAACTTGCATTGTTTGCACATTTTTTTGGGTCAAATCTTACAACTGAATTTTAAAACTGCATGATTAGCTGCATGCTGTCATTTTAGATGCGACATGGCGGACTATTTAATTTTTATGCACTCCCATGTTAAAGAAAAAGGGTTTGCCGAGAAAAAAACAAAAAATAAAATCACTGTAAATCCAATATCGCGGATTCCCAAAAGATGGTGGAGTATAATGCTTGAGTTAAATCTTGCAACAGAATTTTAAAGCAGTTATCCTCAATTGATTGAGCTGAAATTTTGTATACACGTTTAGTCTAGATGAGAATGCATGGTTAGCTAAGTGACGTTATTCCAAATTCAATATGGCGGATTGTCTAAAATGGGGAACAAGTATGAGATTGTGCATTCTCATGATATGGGTATCAAATGAAAAGGTTTGCTGGAAAGAATACGAAAAATAAAATGACGTCACTCCAAATTGAATATGGCAGACTCCCAAAGACGGTGGACTATGTTTTTTTATACTCTCCAATGATATGGATATCAAATAAAAGAGTTCACGCAGAAAAAATCAAAATGGTGGAAAATAAGATGGCTATCATACCAATTTTAAAGAGTTATAACTTGGCAGTTTATATGTTTGTTAGAATCAAATCCTGCAACTGAATTTTTTAGCAGTTATTCTCAACTGATTGAGTTGAAATTTTGCATACATATTTAGTTTAAATGCTAATACGTGGTTAGCTTAGTGACATCATTCTGAATTCGGATGGCGGACCTCCCAAGATGGCAGACTAGTTAATTTTTATGCACTTCCATGATATGGGTATCAAATGAAAGGGTTTATTGAGGAAAATATAAAAATAATCACGTCACTCTAAATACAATATGGTGGACTCCCAAAGATGGTGGATTATGTTTTTACTCACACCCATTATATGGGCATCGAATGAAATGGTTTAAGACGAAATTAATTCAAAATGGCAGAAAACAAAATGATCGACAATTTGTATGTCTAAAATGACGTCACTCTAAATTCTATATGGTGGAATCCCAAAGATAGTGGACTATGTTTTTTGTGCAACCCCATGATATGTATATAAAATGAAAGGGTTCTACGGGGAAGAATATTCAAAATAACGGAAAACGAGATGGCTGAAATATCAATTTTAAAGAGTAACACTAGAAGGTCTCCTTATTGAAGAACTAGACTGTACTAAATTAAGAGGCAAACGACCATGCAGTAATGATGCATTAAGTGAAATGAACAGACTTAGAAACGTGTCCAGCGATAATTAAAAAATAAAGAATAAATTAATAATAAAAAACATTTTAAATGCTCTAAAAAGAAGAAAATAATTTTTTTAATTAAATCAAATCCATAAATTTATTACATTACACAATTAATATGATGTAAAAGCTTGTCCCAATACATACCTGTGTAGATAAACAAGAATAAAATGTGTAACTTTGTTTTGACGTAGTAATTCAAAGAAAAAAATAATACGTTTTTTTATAAATTATTTAACTTAGCAAGTGTTAATTTTCGTATCATAAACTATATTTAAATAAAATTGTCTAGGCAACAGGAGAACCGAACAAGCTCGAAGTGTTTCTTGAGATTGTACGCAGTCAGTACCCACACTCTTTTCTTTTCCGACTTTAAATAATACACTGCCGTGTGTCCAGGCAAGTATGAAATATTGACGGAAAGAACGAGAATAAAATTGTGACTTTATTTAAAACTTTACTTTAGTAGAATGTGAAATGTACTTCATTTTTTCAGTAAACAGAACTTATTACGAGAGTATATTTATTATAAGCATGCTAAAATGGAATCCTTGTAAGATGACGAGAGGTCATACATTGAAACAAATATTCAACCTTCCGACAAAGTAACAACGACAGAGGGTTTTGGAAAGATATATAGGGATATAAACAATCATCAAATGAGCTCTCTTAAATATTATCTCCTATTTATATCAATTTTTGAATAACATTGAAATGAACCATAAAATGGTGTCTAGAGGAACTTATGCAACACTTTATTATCGATTAAGTGATTATATATACAATAAATTAAAAATTTTGTAAAACTATTAAACGGACGTTATATTTTCTTTTTAAAATATAATGACACTATTGAAATTTTTTCAACTTCTGTACGGAGTTGTCGATTCCATGAAGCGCACAGGGATTATCTCTGAGTTCAGCTGAATCAATAGTTTCTAATGGGCCATGAATAGAACGTATCGTTTTAATATATTTCAGAATCTGGCGATTGACATCTTTACTTCTTTAAATTTATCAAGTATTACCAATTACAAACTTGAAAACCTGGATATGCTGTGAAGAACGTCTTTATTTGTAAATAAACAGATTTTTTTGCTAAATTAAAAAAAAACAAAACTCAAGATCCTTATGTTTTATTTTTTTGCAAAAACGTTAAATTTCTGTATTAACTCAATTTTTTTAGGATAAATTTTGACCAACAAAAATGGTCGTAATTAAAGAAGTTTAAGTTTCATGTCACATCATGGAAATTTAATTTTCATGTGTTTAAATTGGGATAATTGATGTTAACCATTTTGACTACTACTATTGAGAGCTACTCACTATCTTTAGATTATGCAAACACTGAAAATATATTACTTATATTTATTACACAGTGTATTCGAAGATTTAACGCATTGTTGATCACTAACGCCGTGCCGCTAGCCTAGAGCGCTGCCAAATGCAAACAGACTAACAGTGTGCATCGCCATCTGCATCTACTACTACACTCAAGTCATTATAGTAAGCAATTGTAGATTTTAGGGTTCCGAACATCAAAAGGAAAAAAAATTGAACCCTTTCAAAGGTATACTTTACTTCGATTTTTTATATTTAACATTATTCTTTACCTATGAAATATTAAGTAACAAAAAATGTGGATAATGTCGAATAAACAAACAAGTCATTCATTGCAAATATCATTAAAAAACACGCATTAAACAAATTCTTACACCGATATAATAAGCCACGAATAATATTTGTGACTATCCAATACAGAGTTAACTATATATTAGAGAATAATTTAAATAAAGTATAATTATGAATAATTCACTTTTACTAAGGTACATAAAGCTGTTCAAAGGTGAATATATCAACTCGAGTAGGTAAAAACACGGCAACCACAAATATGTAACATAATTGAAGTAACAGATTACTGGACACAGAAAAACGAATAACATTCACGTAGAAAATATCCTATTTTTTGTATTTCTCACTAGTAAAATTCTCTTTGAAATTTACATGACATTTCATTATCTGATATCACTAAGCTGATTTACGTTATTTTCCCTGTTGTCTGATCTTCTGTCGGAATCATGTCGCTTTAATTTATTTTAATTCACTACCTTGAATGTACGGTTTTTTATTTGGCTCAGTTCACTCGATCGTTCAGTCGCTTTGTAAAGACGTGCAAGAACTATGTGTAAAGGCGTGCAAGAACTAACGTGCAAGAATATGAAAGTAATTGCAGTGACGTGGCCATAATAACGTCAATTCAATTATTATTTTCGTTTTTTCTGTTTGGAGTTTGTTGTTGCCATAATCATTTTGAAAGTATTTTATGATGTACTTTAAATTTTGTTTTGTTTTATCAGACAAGTAATGGTTTATATATATATATATATATATATATATATATATATATATATATATATATATATATATATATACATATATATATATATAAACGCTACATTCCTGTTATATTTATAACTACATGCTATAGAAACTATTGTGATGTAGGAAATTGTTATAATTTTCGCCATATATCCTAGTGTGTTGCTTTTACAATATATATAAACAAATTAAAGTTAAATTTTTTTTATATTATTACCGATACGTTAATATTCCTACTCATGTTCCTGTGCATACTTGCTTAATAACTCAAAATCTGTCTTTCTTCTAACCTTTGTCATTTTCTAGATTTAATTTCAATAAGAAATGATCTGAAGTAAAGAACCTGGCCGTGCATGGCAATCTTTATTCGAAACGACTTGCCCGTGGAAATTGCTTCATAATCTCGATCCTTTCGTTTATTCATTACAGAATATATATTTTTAGACGAGTCAACTTGCTACATAAGAATTATTTTAATTCCGATCTATATTTTCCCTCCTCAGAGTCTTCTGAAACAGAAAATTATAAACCTTGGCAGATATTTTTTTGTAGTTTATCCATATATTTTGGTGATTGAGAATTCAAGACCGATTTGCATGACATACTTTTGGGGTTATTATGAAGTGTTCTGACCTCTATAACTCTCATCTTACTCACATACTTAATATCCTCCTATTAGAAATGATTATTCTTTTTGATTTCATTGTTACTTTTTCTTTCAGACTTATTTCATTTTACGCACTTACCTTGTTTAAATGATTTAACCTTAAGGTCCCATAAAACAGTTTTCACTGTAAATACAACCGCATTGGCAAGACACTTTTAATTGATATTAATTCTGTAAACTAGCATGCAGTCTTAGACATAAATTTAGTAAATAAAGTTCCCGAGTAATACCTATATCTGACTTATAAAAGTAAACATGAGCTTTTGTCAATATTAAGCGAAAGCCTATTACTGCTCAGTTCAATGCCCATATGTCCTGCTATAATAATATGCTATCGTCTTTGTAAGTGGACTACTATCAGTAATTGCACTTCTATCATGTTTAGAATTCTAAGCATTCTCGGTAAGTACAAGGCTTGCAAAGATTCGTGCTGCTAGATTGATGTCAATTTATTAAATTTGTTTTTCACAAAACAATTAAATAAAAAATGGTTACAAGATGTGGTGAATTGATATACTGAATCATATATTAATATTTATACCTACGGAAATTCAACAAAATATTTGCATCTACCGTCACGCAATAATTTATAAGCGCGCGAAGGCTAACTTAAGTATAATTTCATTATCATAAGTAGAATATATTGTAATTTATGTGAATCTGCTAATGATGGCCTGTATATGTCATATATATGCATTTAGGTATCCTTCTCGTTGAATTAAATGCGGTTAGTTTATAAGGCAATATTTATGAATACACAAAACAGTGATGTTATGAGCAAATATCAAATTAGCTGCAAATATCAGGTATAGAATGAAATTTATTGCATAACCTAGGACAAAACCTAATATTACATATATTGAAAACTAGTACAAGGTAGTATTAACTTCCTTTCTCTTGTGGACTGTTCACTGCCAGGATTACTTGTGTATGTCCTTGTTACATAACATAAATTCTTCAATATAAATATATCTGCTAATAAAGCTCCTGTTCCTTTCTTACAATTGAAAAAAGCAGCATATATGCTATGAATCAGGTTTAAATGAAATGGTGACAATATAAACAATCTTATAAGATATTGAATATATTTGGCGTTAATTTTGTAGAAATTCATTATTCACAATTAAATGAAACTACGTGATGCAGTATTATTTCTACTTTCTTTAATTTCTTTAACCACGACCTAGGTTTCGTTGTATTACAACATTATACATATAACAGGTGGGATATTAGCAAAGACGTATCTTTGCTAATATCCCACCTGAAGGTGTTGTAATACAACGAAACCTAGGTCGTGGTTAAAGAAATTAAAAAAAGTAGAAATAATACTACATCACGTAGTTTCATTTAATTGTGAATCTTATAAGGAAAAAAAAAGAAATCATTACTTAAAAAAATACATTGATAAGCATTAACAATTAATGTTTCATTCTCAGTTTTTTTCCATAAATAAATGTTCAAGACTTTATGTAACTACAATTATCAATACGAAAATTATGTAAATTATTTTAAGAAATACTGTCAAAAATTATGAAAATCAATAGCTATGGTACAAGAACTTTTATGCCTAATCTGTTCTGACATTAACATGTCAACTTCATATAAATATATATACAGCAATTGCCCAGACTTAAAAAAGATCGAATCAGGTCCGACAAGATAAAATCATACGGATAAAATGTTTCCTTTAGCAACAGCAAAAGTATAAGAGAATACGATGCCCTTCAATTTACACGGTGAAAGAAAGACAACATGCGAGTATTTACTTTACGTCAGATATGTAAGATAATATCAAAGGTCGATTTCTATACCGGAATCCAGCTCTAGTTCACATTAATCGAGATCTCAAGTGGTCGTTATTTTATCTCGTATCTTAACCCACATTCATCTTTGCGCACAGCTGTTACTTGTACCGACATATTAGTTGAAGTACATAGGAGTACAAGACGTATTTCCCGTTTTCATAAATATTCATATAACCATACTGGACTAATTTATCAGCAAGCAATAAATAAAAGCTTCGTTTATTATAAATCAATCTATGCTAACCTCATATGCGTATAAAATGACAAGTTCCTGTATTGCACGTGCGTTCAATATCGGAAATCATGTTGTAGTTGTGAAAAACTACTTCAAATTCCACGATTGAAGGTTTCGTTACGCAACACTTTAAAAATGTAGATTTTATTAAGGCTCTGTTTAATGTTCCCATTTGATGCTAACTGGAAAAGCGATAAATCCTTTTGTATCTATGTGATTTTATATATGTCTTTATATCAGAAGAAATGCATTTACATTTTGATTTCAAAAGCCCGTTAAGCATGAGAGAACCTCCCTATAAATGTTTTATATATATTTTAATACATATAAATATTGAAACATAGAAAGACACACTATATTTCTATCAAAATATTAATTATTATTTTTACCTCGTACACATTTCACAAACGTAAACATATGTAAAAAATAGACGATTCATACTAGAAATTAAATATCAAAACCAAACGTCTTTGTTATGGTTTAGTCTAAAATGAAGCAATTGTAAGAATTTTCGTGTTTTTATTTCAATCACTTTAGAAAATTGGGAAGGTAGCAGAAACAAATATTTTGTATACATTATTAGGTGCTACAAGCTCAAATTGCAAGTTGAAAATTTGAAAGTGATATTTTCCAACTATCTTTGAAAAGTTCTTTTGCATGCATATTTAGGTTAAACATTTTTTTCGTTTTCAAGTTTTCAAAATTTAAATGGGACTGTCTATGTTACTATTGTAAATAAACTGAAAAATATATACAGAATTTATAGTTTAAAAAATTATAAGGGCCATAATAGACAGACAAACAGAAAATCTAATGAGTATAATGGACTTCCGTTTGAACTGTTCGGATAGGACTTAGCTGTAACCCAAAACATATGAAGATATTCACAATGCAATGTAGTTCTTATTTCATGGAAGTTGAGTTTAGCTTTCTACACTTTCGAAGGGTATTTGCATTTGGCTCTATACATGCTTACTTAAAGTATTACTTAATTGTTCTTATGCTAATGTTAATATATTTTTTCCGAAAAACGATACCAATTTCAAGAATTATGTCAGTACATAATTACTGGCGATCGATAATGCACTTTTCATCATATTTCACGTACACTTACTGGCAATTCATATTTAGGATAATCAATATTTCACGAATTGATGTTGTCAGTGACGGTACTGTAACCGTTGCCGCATTTGGTTAAATTGATTTATGGTTATCGAGGCACGACACGTGATATTGATTTAATTTACTATCTAATTTTATAATTTGTTCTATCCACATTGTATGTGGTTTAGTTAATACTTCCTTTATTCTATTTTATTTTCATTATCAGGTCGCCCAATACTGAACTCATCGCGTTACTAAACTATTAGACATCAAGATTTGTGGCTAACTAATTTCTTGAAAATTGTTAGTCATTCATCTTAATTTGAATAGAAAATACACGGAATTCCAAGATAGAAAGTGAGGTGGAAAATTTAATAATAATAATATGCCAATCCGGCAGATAGATCTCGTTCATTTGGCGGTTTGATAAATACGCCACACCCAGTTTTCAGACAGCTGGGTCTGTGATCTCTTGGCAACATATAATTTATATTAGAAGTAGTAGTCTTTATAGAAATAGAAAATTATGTGAATGTATATATATATATATATATATATATATATATATATATATAAATTAACAAAGAAATACCCGTATAAATGCATCTGTGCTATTTATATAGTGCGATATGATATAAATTACCTATAAATAAATACGAAGTGAATATCACGTAATTAGCCCTTTCAAAAATTAAGATAACCTTTAATAACATTTGCCAACATTATAATTTAATTAATATTATTACCAACCATAATAAAGTGATGTGAAATAAGGGCTTATATAGTAATCAGAAACAGTGGCACTCTTATGAAAGTAGTAAAAAAGAATAATATTCGAAATTCCAATCATGTATGTTGAAATTGAATAATTTTTCGTTCCAAACCTCAAACTGAAAAACAAAATCATTATATTACATAATGTATTCTACTCATTTGTCTGTCTGGTAGTCCATTTTTCAGAGCCGATGTTCTCAGAAAACATGTGACATAGAAACTTTAAATTAATCTGTCTTGTTAACCCACTTATTTCGCACTAAGATTTTTAAAATATCCATATAAATGTTAACGGGAAGTATAGAATATACCTATTTTATCCATTTTTTATTTCATGTGGAATATACTTTACAATGTCTTTTTATAAGGAATAGAAAAATGTTTCTGTTCGCAATTTTAAATTATATATTTTAAAATATAATCTATAAATGCTAAAACTGAGCATTCTCAGCCAATATTTCCAAAATCATTAAATGTTTTTTGCACCTCATTTTCTGTCATGAAAAACCAAGGGTGGTAAAGTTTGACTAGATGATTTCAGGAAAAGTACGGCGATTATCCTAGATCTTACAATTTTGGGAATAAAGACCATATGTCTGTAAAAACTTGGGAGGCAATATCTTTCTTCTTAGTAATTACACTTTTGGCAGTATGATCGTGGTCACGATGTCAATCGTGTTGCATATTAATGATGCGCCACAGGATATGTTCTCTTGCCTCTCTATCATATGTTCTACGAGTGCACTCGTTTAGAGGAACGTCATTAATTTTTCTCAACCCTATATATTTACTTCTTTAAAAAATTAATATTAGTAAATAGTTTAAATAGAAATCCTATATACGCTTAAATATTTATGAGTGCCTAAATGCGAACAGAACTCTAGCAGCATGCGTTATATTAGTGTTTGATAGGTTTTTTATTCAATATTTTCATACACGTCATTATACCTCTCACCAAAAATAAATGTGTATGAAAAAATAAATAAATAGGTACGTTATTTCCTTAAGCAATATTCATAAGTTGATTTTTTATGAAGAAATGTTGTTTATGAGGAAAAAGTAATTCTATAATGAACATAAATTATATATAGCTTACTTATCCTGAAAAAGAATAATATTTGTATTGAATAAATATAAACAGTGTCCCGTAAGTCATGGACCAACGGAAAATGGAGGATAGGCCAAGCATATATATGGCTGGATCACTGACAAAATTAGACATTAAGCTCTTAAGGAATGATCTCTTAGTTTTCAAATTAATTGAAACAATTTACGACAACTAATACGGTCCTCTCAAATAAAAAAATCAAAAATGTACTGCGTGGGATTTCGTAATTTTCGATACACAAATTTGATTGGCTGTATTTAAAAAAATATACTACTCAGATCTAGCAAACCATTTTACAAAAAATATAATAAAAAAGTTATTCAGACTTAACCACAGAAGGCACCCATTAAATATTAAAGTTTGAATCGTTATGTTAATGTATTTTTCTTTAAATTTTTTTGATGGCAACTTTTAAATACTCCTCAAAAACAGTAAAAGCAATTTAATTTTGTGATATTACAATTTTGTGCAATTTAACTAACTTAATTTTTATATATCTTATAAATACACAAGATTTGTTGAAAATATAGAACAAAATATTAAAGAAATAAATATCACGAAAGTTCGTGATAAATTAGCCGATTGTTGAATAAGCCCGGAAGGAGAATTATCGTGGTGAAAGATTAAAATTAAATTAATATTTCTTTAATAACCGCCATTACACAATTTGACGGGCAATCATTATACATACACATAATCTTTGGTACAGTATGTCACAAGCATGCACGTACTTTAAACAAGCTCTCAAAATATTTAAAACAATAGGAAAATAATAATATAATTCATTATCCAAAAATGCTTTAAATAAAATTAAAATAAAATAATAATATTTAATAAACAATAGTAGTGAGTTACTTGTTGCTCTCTTCTTAACATTAGTTTTATTTAAGAAATCTGCAATAGATTTCTCGCATAACTCTTCCCAGGCTTTTTTCCCTACGAGTGATATAACTCTCAAAGATGAAAACAATTATCATAAATCTCAAATGGTTGGCCTACCTTTACTTCGTTTATAAAACATTCTGTTTGTGGTGATAATCCATTAGTATTTGAAATAAAATGCACCATACGCTTGGGCTTGAGTCACTCTACTACTGGTCTGTTATCGCCATTCTGCCGTCGCCGACCTGTTGTCGAGCTTTTGTCGCCGACCTATTGTCACCGACCTATTGTCGTGCGGTGACTGCGCTGCCGCGCGACAGACGCACAGTAGTATTAGTATAAAATTAGTAATATACACTGCTACGGTGCTATAGCCACGTTGCAACAGCGCGCTAAACTATCGCCAATTTAAAAGGGATCTTTTTGTTAAAGCTATGAATAACATACAAGTCACCATTCTCGTCCTTATTGACTACAGTACTGCATTTAATTCCGTCAACTTTGATGTCCTTTTAGTTAGTCTGAAATATTTTACAATGTTCCACAATATTCTGGAGTAGCATAGTTCATACCTCACTGACAGTATGGTCAATATATTCTGAAGCTTATTTTGAGTGAACCGACATTACTGATGTGTTTCAAGGAGGAGTTTTTTCTTTCCTGTTCTTAGTATTAAATAAATATACACACATTTAGACACTTAATTGACAACAAAAACTATCGAAATGGAGATTTCACTTAAATCAGTCAGAGGATCCAGGAAATGAGGCTTTCAGTTAATCCAGACAATCATTATTAGTATTGAAAGACTTATTTCATAAATAAATCTGATTTATTTACCTCGATTACTGCTAAAACGTATAGCAATCTTACAAATATCAAGTGTTAAAGATCTAAACCTACTCAAAATTAGTATAGATCAAAATCTTAGTTGTCAGCTTCCAGTAAATAATATTAGTCGTCGTGTTTTCAGCAGATTAAAAATATCTTCAAAATTTTCTTTCGTTTAAAATGAAATTCTTCTTTTATCAAACACACCTCTTATCAGTAACTGGCTGTAAAAATAAGTGTTTTCCAGATCTAACTGAAGATTTTTCTGTTCCCAGCATTATTTCTACCGAATAACTTATTTTTTCTCAAAATTATTTTTATGGTCGACTGGTGGAGATTGCTGCTATGGCAATAAGTATGCTATCTTACGACATTTGGAAAGACCTACTACAAAAATTAAAACAAAAACATGACAATTTGATAAGATTTGATAATACTGTGCGTAATTTTGTGAAGTAAATATAGAATTTATATACAGAGAAAATTGTTTAATTTACGCTACTACATGGGCTAATTTCTAATTTATTATAACAACGGAAACACGCAAAAAAATCGAATTAAGAGAAGATTTATTTAACAAACAGTTTTCCTTTTATCACTTACCCGTATTTTATTATTATGAAATATAAACTAAAATAATTAGAGATCAAGCAGCAACTAAAACAACTCGAGATCAAATTAACAATTACTTTACATTTTCGTTCAATGTTATTTACTATACCATAAAAAATTTAACGAAAATTTAAAACAATAAGATCAGCTATACTTTTCAATGTCGAAAAATAATTTGGAGTCTTCTATCACCTTATTTCATAATCAAAACCAAAATAAAAATAATTAGAAACAAAAAATAGACACTCAATTACTGAATAAAAATATTACACTTTGGTGTGATTTGTTATTTAAAAGTATATAAATAATAAAATAATAAATTCTAAATCAAATTTTATGACTTTCCTGTTAATAATACAAATATGCATGAGTGGAACTCGCACTACGAAGGTGCCGTACACATTTAGGCATTTGTAAACTTTTAATGGTACATAATAATCCTATTAAACTATTGACAAAATTGTAATTTTCTAGAACGAAATTATATTGCCTATACTATTTGTATCGCAGGCGTACATTTAAAAAAATATTGTTTATGTGCTATAACCACAAATTAACTATTTTTTCCTTCATTTGTGCTCTGAGGCCTTACTTTTTGCTAAATTTTTTCTAATATTCTAGGTCAACAGAAAGTACTCTATAAATTTGGATTTATTTGCGAACGTTAAAATATACAATTTAGATGACTGAATAATGAATAATATTTAAAATGTATTGAAGATATAATTCAGGTGTTTGTATATTTTCTGATTAAATTTTCATTTTGTTAGTTAAATAATATTATTGGCATCGGTTTCATTTTATTTTTCCAGCTTTTATTAAAGACAAATTTACAGCGCACGACGCAAAACAGGATTTCAACTCGAGGAATAAGGATAAAAATATTTTTGTTTTAATATGTTCACGAAATTTTTTGGTCAGGAAAAAATATTTTACACCAATTTTCGAAATGAAAGTAGAAGTGATGGGTGGTGTTTGGCAGACGGTACTGAAATGTCAAAATTCGCCGTGTTACTTAAGTTAGACAAGACAATGTCATTTATTGTATTTTTTGCTAGTAATACTAATCTGAACGCATTGTGTTTATATTTGTTTGCTAGAAATCCTGGGTTTAAATTTATTATCATATAACGCTGAGGCATGATTGGCAACGTCGGTAGAAGGCCACATTAAGCCATCTTGCACTCTTCACACGAATCCAGTTTTTGACATAATTTTCTCCCAGAAATCAGTTACTTATTTCCAGCATCAGGATCATGTTTTCCGCATAATTTTGAAGACTATTTAACATTTTCAACACACATTTATTATTTTCTTAGTAAATACACATACAATATAGTTATTTTTTTCAAATTAATTATGCATTTTTAGATGTTTTTTTACAGTGTAATGTCTTAAAAACAAGAAATTGTTTATTAAACAAAACTTAATCCTTATAAATGCCATCAATTCATTAAAGTAAATTTTCCTGCAAATTTAAATTCCCTATAGTAATAAGTAAATATTAATTTATGGCAATAGGTTTTTCGAAATAACGTTCGTACCATCTTCATTGAGTAATTTAATTGAGAGATGTGGAGAATTTCCTAAAATTATCACATATATCTGGTTATAGAAAAAAGAAGTCACCAACTTCATAAGGTATATTTTTTTATGTTAAAATGCTGAACAAATATTATTTATCGAGTAAAATAGGTAATATTAACCCTAAAAAACACTAAACACTAATAAAAAATGTTAGTTGACAAACAAAAAAACTAATGAAAAATGTTAGTTGACAGTTCCCGCTTTACCATTCATATTTTTATAGCACATTTGAAAGTTTTAATTTCTTTGAAGTGGCATAAATTTTACGATTTTTTGAGATTTACGTTAAAATTTATGTTTCTAATAACTAATAAATATTTAAAAAATATTATCCTCTATTGCTGTGATTATTTTTTTTTGTTTGAATCACAACTTTCTGGATACTTCTGTAGAGATATTAAATTCATTCGAGAGAGTATGATATAAAACATAAATCAAAGTTACCATCATTATTTGGAACATGTTCAAAATTAAAAGAAATAATTTATAAAGGAAAAAGTAAAGATAACATCCAAAATTTACGAGATCACTCACGTGTCTGTTTATTTATTGGTCGATTCGTCTGTTACAGCCGTTTTTCTCAGAAAATAGTTGAAGTAGAAACTTGAAATTTGGCACTACAAACTTTTCGTTCACCAACCTTTCGATCATCCACTGGTCAAAATTGAACCGTAATACATAAAATTGTTAAATTTTAATATTAAGGAAGCTTTTTTGTCAAAGGGTATATCCCTATAATCATTGTATGTAATTTTTCTGAATTTTGTTCTATTACGTTACCTGAAAGTGTGTACAAATATGTCCTTAGCGCGTGTGGTTTCCCTCAATTCCCTGCAATACCTACGAAATTTAAAATTTCATGTTAGCAACGCTTGAACGAAAATCATATAAACTTTAACTACCCCAAATCTCACATTCCTCCTTGCACGCAATATGCTTAAAAAGAGGTGCAGCACTTTTTCTCTTCACGTATTAATATGTGTAATGATAATGTTAGCTTTCTGCACTACTTCGCCATATAAACTTTTCAAATTTAAACTCCTTGCGAGCAATATGTTTAGAAACGGGTACAAAGTTTTCCCTTCATGTATTACATAAACATATAATTTATAAATTTTAACTTTCTGGACTCCTCGTAATACAAATAGGTTTTTATATTTTTGGGTTTAAATATTGCAAACATAATGAAATATATAAACAAGTAATCATAAAGTAGTAATGGTATTTAACGAATCGAATAAGACAACGTTTTTGCTCTTAAAATTAGGTTATTAAAAAAGTTCATTGTATTCAATAGGTTAGTTATTCAATACATATATTATTATAGCGTGAAATATCAACAGGAATGCTACTGGAAAAATAGTGAACTCCTTAATTTTTTTATTCTTTATTCAGACCGTCACTATTTCTCCAAAGTCTAATAACATATTCGGGAAATCCACGCGAGTGAAGCCATGGAATCTAGTTATATACTATGTAAATTCGTTGAGTTTAGTGACAAAGAACTGATTAAATTACTGTTTATGTGAGATAAATTAATATTTGGAAATTAATTTTAAAATGTTTCCTTTTTCAGCACAAAGTAAAAGTTCATAAAACAGTGAAATATTCACAATATGTGGTAGTAGTTACGAAATCGAGAAAAATATGTAACGATCAAATAATATAACATTCAATTCTATCTCTTTCGAACCTGGGTGGTCGAAACTGTCTGCGTGTTAATTTGCTCTGAGTTTAAGATTAGCAGTCTACATTATATTTAATATGTGAAATATTATAAATAATGTATACTGTTAATGTTATTTTATGACAGATTACAGTGCATGGCGTCATGGTCATGAGGCAACTGTCCGGGTAAACTGTTTTCTCAAGTGAGCCAACTTATATTGCATTTTACAATGTAAATACACTTGTCTACACTGAATTAAGTCACGGTGTATTTGTGGTTCTTTCTTATAATATAAATGTAGTCGTATATAATAAAAAATGTCTACCTAACGTGGCATATTTTATTGGGGAAGAAACCGAGTTTTAGGGTGATTCATGTGACAGGTAATGAAATGTGTCACGCTTATTCCATGCTATTTCTTATCGTGTACTAAATAAGAAAGAGCACGAAATACATTCTTTCTGGAATTTATTTTTGTGTATTGATTACATTTTTAGAGTCGGTTCAAGTACCGTGGAGGATCTAATAGATCATTTGAAAAAACTTTAGATTTACACCGGTGACAAAAGCGGTCAAATTATATGTAAAGGAGTCGATTTGATGGTGGTGCTGGTAGTTTATGAGAAGCCTGAGATTCTCGATAATGACATCAGGGCTTTACACAATATATTTAATGCACACTCTTGTCATAAGTTAGGAAATATTATGATATTATACGCTGATATAAATAAACTTGCAGGATAATATTATATGGTGCACAATAAAGAGTCTAAAAAGTTTATTATTAAATTCAAGCATTGATTTTAATAATAGGTTTTCTATAAATTGTGATCATTAAAATCAATGTTTGTTTTTAATGATCACTGGTGCATGAACTGTAATATGCTAAGACCAAACTCGAGACTGTAGGTAGATTCTATATATATTGGATAAATGGCATATGTTATTACTATAAATAATAAATGGCGACTGAGTATCAGTAAGGTCTTAATTGACATTATTACAAGCAAGATTTTATACCACAGAATTGAAAAAGTTTTGTCTCAATAAAGTTGAAGATCGTGTCTAGATAATACGCCCAACTGTGGCTGAAAAACCAACCAAAAACTGAAAAAGTTATAATCTAGATAAATAAAAATATCGTCTGTATTAGCTACCAGACCTTAAATAAACTCCAGAAAAAGGAAATGGAATATCAAAAAGATTACAGTAAAGAGGGCCAGGTTCCTGTTCAAAAAGTTAGCCATAAAAGCAACACAGTTCTTGCAGAGCTTTGTTAGAGACGTTTAAATGAATAATTTAGAGCATTGAGTGTATTTTTGAACAGTCTCATTAATATGCAGGATAAGTTTCAAAACACCTGCACGCATATTATTTATACAAACGGATTCGAGTCATTTTGGACCCGGTGTAGCTCAGCTTCTATTCGAAATAAATTTATAAACTCTATGCACTGTTGTACTAGTCCTTATGCAGAATACCATATTTAATTATTGTAACTTAAATAGATCCTAAAATATGGACCTAAGAAAATATTTAAATTTGACACTCACTGACAGATTCACTGACTGACAGGTTATCAAAACTTTTTGGTGTCTGCTAATCATTCAAACATCTTGAAATATGATAATTGGGCCGTGTTTCATATAAATATTATGAAAACAGTCAAATGTGCGTAGTAGATTAATTATTGTAATATTAATTAATAATTGTATTGAAAATTATTATAGCAGTCTTTCTCAAATTGTTTACTACTTATATTTTAAGAACTTCACTTCATATTTACATACCTAAATATCAGAAAAACACTTATAAAATATATTTCTCAATTTCACGTATAAAGTAACAATTTATTACGTTTAAATTAAACTAAATGAATAAATGGTACGGAAAATTCGGCGAAGAATATCGAAATTTGACAAATCTTTGGGAACTTGCATTTCATTGTATCGAAACTTTCAACTTTTAACTGAAACAATTAAGTAAAGTAAACTTAATAGACTTTAGTCCTAGCTAGATAAAAACTAAAGAAAATTATATAATAGAATAGAGTAGATTTAAAGAAAATATTTTAGAAAGAGAATAGTCACGAAAAGTTTTCGCTTGTAAATAGTATTTACCTCCAAATATTGTCCCATTTTCGGGAGCTGATATAGCTTGTAATAGAAAAAAAACCTTCAAGTGCAAAAATAAAATGAAACCGGACGTATCAAAGAATAGTAAAGTATAGAAAGAGGATAATAAATTATAATAATTTTAGGGACTCGCCTAAAAAAAATTACTTTATGTTTGTGTTGCATAAAATTATAATAAAAACATGGTCATCTCCAAAAACTTTCAAACCTACTTTAATATTTATTACATTTTATGTTTGATGTATGGAGAAGGGCTTTTTAACGTGGGATTATTTTAGATTTCTTAGGCCGGTAATTAATTATTCTTTAAAGAGAGCTTTTTTTTAACATTTATGTTTTGGTGTTTGGTATATCTATGAAAATATGGAACTTGATAGTAATAATATTTTCGGAAATTTATCGCTTTAACCGCCAGAGTTATGTGAAAAACAATTCTGATGATTTTACAGAATTTTTTCAGGGTAGTTCAATATATATATATATATATATATATATATATATATATATATATATATATATATATATTTCAATAAATTTAGACGCAAACCCCTAATAAAGTCTTCTATATTTCTGTAGCAAATCTCTGCAAGAACGTCACTACTTTTACCTCGTAACTTTTTATGGCTAACTTTTTAATGAATAATTTCGCCATTTTCTTAGTGATGTTTTAGATGAGATTGGTTTATTAACGAATTGTAAAAGTGAACAAATATATTGTAAATTGTAATTTTTTATAAATTTTATTCCAAAAAGGACAATTTTCTGATATTTTTTGCTTGCAGAATAATGAAATCTTAAAGACAAAAGTTATTCTAATCTTCGCTTTGTCTGATATATTTTAATTAAAAGCCCTCTGATAAGTGCACTATCAGCGCATTTTATATTTGAAAAATAACCTTTTACTTAAGGGTTGTGTATATTTTTTTATTTTAATATATAGATAACTAAGCACACTCGATTAAAAACGAACAATGTTTTAATATGAATAAAATTAACGTAAACAGTATTAACATTGTGATTGTTGATAAGTTGATAATTTTTAGGAATATTTATGGATTAGGTGCAATCTAAATATTATCACGATTACTATTTTTATTTGCAAATGGCTGACAAATGTATGTGACGTATTTGAAATAGTGTACTATCTATTTTCTAATATTTTATCTTTGACTTAATCAGATAAATTCCTATTTCGAAATGTTTTGTTTGAGTTTAGAATTAAATGTTTACAATTTTTTGAAAAACTGTGATTCTTTATTAATTACCAATATTTCTTACCAAAATATCTTCTCGTTTTTCTGAAATTTTGTTAATTACTTTAAATACATAAATAGAGCAAAGTTTTCATAACCGAGACAGTATTGTTACGCACTGTTATTGAAGTTTGGTCGGCATATTTTATTCTTATTGGCTAAATCTCTGACTATTACATCTCCAAGTTTATAATCAATAGCACGCATATTATTTTATAGTTTTGAAAATATTTTGGCTCTATACAATAAGATTTCCGTTTGAATTCTACAGAATTTTCATCGTAGGATTTTATACAGCAATTTATGTGAAGTGAAATGTAAGCATTGTAACAAAACTAGAAAAAGAAAACCCGCAGAACCTGTAGAAATAATAATTCTCCAAAGTGATTTGTAAATTTGATATCTAACGCAATGAAAGTAGACGGAAAAAATATGAAATACTCAAGATCAAAAGCATTTTCCGATAATGATCCTGCCACGCTTTGTATCGTTTCTTCTCTCTAACCTTACAAATATCGACCTTATAACGAGAATGACCTTTAGCATTTCGCTTTTATTTCATTATAATAATATTTTTGAAAATGATTTTTCTCCATTCTTCCAAATTTCTTTTGCAAAATCTTTATATTGCTAGAAATGATTATTTATCAGTATGTTATTTCATTGAACATATTTAAACGTTTTTAGTTTTCATGATCTGCAAACAAATAATATTATAGAATTTTTCTTTTCTGGTAATATAACTTAATTATTGAATATAACTTAACATATATTTATATTTTTTTATATACACATTTTTTCTGGAGCGTCAATTATCTGCAACATTTGTTTTTATCCTTTAATAACATTTCAATAATATGACAATAGTATTTGTAAAACAACATGCTTAGATAAAATACAATGCGATTCTTTAATGTTCGTAATGATGTTTGAGTACATATATTTGGAGTTTGTAACAAAATTATGTGCAATTACAATTATGTCTTCAGATACCGAACAAAAACAAAAAGTTTTATAACGGCATTATATTCCAATTCTAATAAAGAGAAGAAAATAAATATATGAATAATAATATGCGTTGAAATTATTCTAGATTCAAATGTTTCTAAATCCGTCAATCACATATAATTAAAGATAAAGATACGGAGTCAATCAAAGTTGCTATGAGGACGTAATTTTTAAAAATTGAAGGGTTTAATTAATGCCTAACAAAATGATTTGTTAAGAGTACACTCTGATTTTTTACTCGTAATCATTGCGAGACAAACAATTAATCTTTAATTGAACATGAAAGTTTATTTATAATCTATCATAATATCAGACGGAACAAAAACAATGTCAATGCAAGAGTTCCATCCATATCGAATATATTACAGTTTGTGTCCTCGCGCTTAATATTAATAATATTATTAAATGAAAAAAGAATGACAGAAACTCTTAAGAATGTTCAAAGTTCGATTTAAGTATTATTATATACATGTTCCATTGTGATTCTGTTACTATTTCCAATTAAGGTTTTGGTTGTATAAGGGCGTAGCATCAAATTGAATTGTTGTTTGAATTATTAAGACGTCAGTTATACTTGATGTAAAATTAAAGGGCCGAGTATAATGTTATAATAGATTTACTCTAATTCTACAATAGAAAATATTAAGTTTGCGTAGGTTTTTTCAATTTAATCACTTCGTTTTTTTTCATGTACCAAAACAAGTCTTCAAATTATTTTTATTAATACGCCCTTTAAATAAAACAATATTCATTGTTATTATTTTAAATTTTTTCTCACTATGGAAATATTGTTTCTTTTCTACAACTTACATTTGTTGTATATATCATTTTGAAAAAAAAAGTTGAAAAAAATTAATTATTTATTGTGTTTTTGAGTCAATTTCAACATCTTTCATATAAAGTATTACTATTTCAATTACCCATTATATATATAATATTTTACCTATTTTACATAGTAGTTTATAATTTAAAACTAAGTAAAAAATCATGAAAAGTTATTAGAGACTTTCAAAATTCTTAATATATCCCAAAAGCCGTCAAATATATTAAGAAATAAAATATTCTGAAAATATAAGAATTAAAAAATAAATAGAAAAGGCCATTTTAATCCATGTATGTTTATCTACTATAGTTCCATTGTAAGAAAGTAAGTTACATTTAATATTATAATAACTTTTCCAAAGAATCTTTGCTAACATCCCACCTGAAGATGTTGTAATACAACGAAACCTAGGTCATGGTAAAGAACTTAAAGAAAGTAGAAATAATACTAAATCGCTCAGTTTCATTTAATTGTGAATAATGAATAATGAATTGTGAATAATCAACAACAAATATATTCAATATTATAAAAACTTATTTATATTAAGAATGAAAAATAAAGGTTAATGAAATACTTCCTTGCTTAAAATCTATTGCTTCATATATTTAAGATAAATCTATTTCAAGAAATATACAAATATTTATTCATTACTTGTTATTCTACTTCTACTCATACTTATGGAGAAAATATTTAAACAACGCGGCGGTAGGTTGTAATGGTTTGTTGTTATTGGTACTTTTATATAATTTGTTTATTAAAATATATTCCTCCATAGAGCTTTAATTTTAACAAATATTACTCGGTCATTGTTAAACAAGTTTTACAACATTTTTACAAGCGTTACTGAAAGTGCTACTTCCTGGAAGTATTGAAGCAATATGTTATTTCCTCTATACTTAATCACCAGCTCGAAAAAAAGCAATTGCCAATACACTTAGTGAAAAGACCTGTCGACTGGAAAATTGTTTATCTAAATTGTTCGTGTGAAATTCAATCCATTATATGAAAAGTTATGAAATTAATTTGCCAAGTCATGTTTTGTTCAATAGATTTTTTTTTTGTTTTGCTTGTTGAGTAAATTTTAGTTGCTGTCATTACCGGTGCTTGCAAACAATACCGATTCGCGAATATATAAAATTAAATTATTAAAGAATATTACTAATGACAATGAAATTCTATTAATAAATTCCTATAATTTTTTTTCAATATTTCCAAATATTTTTGACGCAAAAGAAGTTGAGACAATTTCTTTTAAAAAATGAGACATGTTCTCTCTTACCAACATAATTATAACGATAGAAAAACCTTTCAAATTAGTATATAAAGCATATATCTTCTTTTAGGTTTGTTTTAAAATATCCTTGTTTCTGCGTTTAAGATGTATTGCAATGAATAAAAAATAAAATTCCTATTTTTTCATCACAAAAAATTAATATAAAATATAACGTTAAAAAAAATATAAATTGTTGAATGTAGTAAGGAACACATTCGGGTAAAGGCTTCCTTCTGCTCCTTTTTTTTGCCCACTGAGAGAGCATATAATCTGCCTTTTCTTTTTGCTCATTAGTTTCGTCATTATTTTTGTACATTTGACTTAGTGTATCTTAGCAGCGCGACTTGTCCATTGCCATTTCTGTTTCTTGCACTATTCTAGTGCATAGATGCATTATTTTTGTCTTCCCTCTCATTTTCATATGTCTAATCTTGTCCATATATTTATACACCCTGAGAACTCTCCTCTCTATGGCCCCCTGGTACGTAATTATTTAGTTTTTTTTACATCCTTAGTATACTTTCGAGTCTGACATCCATACATCAGAGTTGGGAGAAGACAAGAACGTATTACCTTTTTTAGATTTAGTCGCAAGGAAGTTTGAGGAACTTCTGTCACGCCTCAGAATTTTCTCCAGGTTTTATTAACTCTTACGTGAATCTCTTCATTATTATTACTGGGTCTTATAGATAGTTGTTTTCAAGGTACATATACCCTTTCACATATTCCAGGTGTATATTTTTTATTAAAATATTTTTTCGGTCCCATTTGTCATAATTTTTGTTTGTTTACACAAAATTTATCGAGCGATAGTCAGTGCATTAGAATACTGGTTTCGACTAGTAACCAGTTAGACAGAAAATTCCCTCTAAATAGAGCTTAATATTAAGAGACATAAAATTACTCTAGATTAAGAACTAATAGATTATCAGTATAATTATCAATTATTATGTTAATAAAATGGATATTGAAGGCATCTCATTTTACCCTCTATTAAGTCATCCTAGTAATCCGAAAAGAAAATATCGTAATTTTAAAATAAACCATAGCTCAAATTTTAAAATGAATAAAAAATTTCCATTTGACTGTGTAAATTGAATTACACATGTAATGGTCGCGATTAGAACGTTTAGAAAGCTGTGAGCTTCAGCTGTTTCCATCTATTCAAGAGATGGACGGACGGAGTTAAAATTTTAAGAAATAATTAAAGGAAGTGCGATGGTGGAATATGAGAATAATTTTCAATATATTTTAGTTACATAGACAACATCAACAGCTGGTTTTCAAATGAATAATCACGTATTAAGTCGAGAATTTAGAAATAGGCCATATTAGAAAAGTAAAGGGTTCTCCGTCATGCTGCAAAAAAGTATGCTAGTATATATAGATCGATTTCTACGTATGTCGTCATTTATAGGGATGTGAATATGAGAAAATATATTAAACAAAAGGGTAATACTTTAAGGAGATAGTAACGTCTCGTATCTTATCTGGTGTGATGAAATTCCTAACTTGATTGCCACAACCATTTTTTGGTATGAACATATGAACTGGACATTCGTTTAGGTTGTATAGTTCTCTTTTTCTGTATAAATATATATATATATATATATATATATATATATATATGTATAACGAAACTTCATTCCCGGAAATGAAGTTTCGCTACGTACTTTCGTAGCTCTTCCTGCAAATTTGATTGCTGAAGAAGTGTAGATTTAATTTCAGCTCAGACTGAATAAATATACCTTTTACATTATATCTTTACAAGTAGGACTATCTGTGACGTCATCGTTGGAATACTACGTAAATAATGAAAAGTTGAAATCCTTTTTAAGGTTTATACCCACTATATTCTTCAGATTAATTCAATGCATCTCTATAAAAATAAATTTATATTATTATTTTCAAAGACTCAAAGGAAATGATCATATAGAAATATTACAGCGACACGAACACATAGAAATAATGCCGAATAAACTTGAGTCAATATAAACGATTATCTTATTTTAGAGACTTAATTTATTATACGATTTTAAAATATCACGAAATTAGATTTAAATTTGTTTGTTTTTAAAATTCGCCAGATAGAAGGTTAAAAATAGGGAAAAGAATAATATTTTTCAAAATAACATATCTTATACTTTTGCGTTAATTGCAGCAAATAGAGAACAGAAATTTTTTTAAAATATTATAAACCCAACAATTATTCTATGCGATAATACAACGATAATACGTGTAGTATCTATTATATCTACAGGAAGGCCGTGATTTCAAGTCCTCAATTTTAAATAGATCAATTGATATAACCTTTTCATTTAAAATTTCACTTTTGCTACCAAAATCATTAGAAAATTACAATATTATAATTATTGTAAGTAAAGTGTTAAAATAGGATGTGTTCATAAAAATAAAATCTAATAATTCACGACACAATATTAGAAACAATATGTCGAAAATTAAATTATTTTATTCGCTACGCTGGCGTTTAATTTGGCGTTGTGCATTGACTATTTGCTGCATTTGTCCATCATTGTCCAAAGACAAATGGTCGTATTCGTCTATTTTGTACTACTAGATGCTAGATGAATATTGTAAATAACAAATATCGTCACACGGTGGTTTTTGAAAACACATTACAAAACTTTTGGCAAAATACGCTGACGAACCACATTCACTTTAGTATAATAATATAAAGAGTTAATTGTTTTTCGGTAGTTTTGTAGATTTGTTCAATTAGAGATTACAGATATCAATTAGAGTTACAATGGCATAAAATATTTACTGTGAAGTAAATATCCGTGAAATATGAGGCAAATATTTGTCAAAATATAGTTTGAGAAAAATATATTTGGATAAAAGTTTTACAATATTTGAGACATTCCCATTATATGCCAAGTATTTTATTAAAATCAACATTAGGCAAATAGCTAACATGCAACAACAAGTGACGTACTACCGATAAATTAGGTAATTTTTTTTTTTTTAAATTTGCAAAACGTTCAAAGTTTTCAAAAAAGTCACGAGTATAATTGACTCGGCGACTAATAAACCGGACACGTTGTATTGAATAGAAAGTTACAGGGTAAAAAAATAAATTTTACCAATAATAGTACATCAACGATATATTAATCAAAAGTAACGTAGATCGGATAAATATAAATTTATTTAAGTTTTTAAGAATTTTTTGAATTATAAGAATTTGATTTTGAAAAGTATTGTATTTTCGAAATCTAAATGTAAAAGGATGCAGAAAATTTGTAAAAATAGACTTTAATATTTTCAACATTTTAATTAAAATGAACTAATCAAATATTTAAGTCGGAAATGAAAGTAAGATTATAAAAAAAGCATTTAAAAAAAATTGTTTACTTAAAAGAAGTTATATTAAAAAGGGACACAGAATCCTGTAGTTTGAAAATTATGCAAAAGTCAGTCATAGAATATTTAAATAAAATCGAAACCTGTTACAAAATGTGATTAAACAGGACTATGATGTTGCAAATTTAATAAAAAATAAAACTCACACTTCTAGGATTACGTACATACTGAGAGGATACCCTAGACGTTTCTATGAATACTTAAGGTACACAGTATTGCTTATATAATATTTACTAATATTAATATTATTTTTCACTACGTGAATATGTTGTCTAGTATATTTTTCTAAAATTATCGTGAATTTCTCTGAAACCATGGAACCTAAAATCATTTCGACAGTTTCCTGTAAACTTTACGTAATATTTAGGTAATCTTTTATTAACGTAGTGTAGTTTTTTCCAATTTTGACTTTAATAGTCTTGGAAAAGCGTTTTTTTAATACTTTCTGCAATATTTCTAAAGCCATCTCACAAAAAATTTGGAAAAAATTGCTCTTTTAGTCGACATACCAAAGGAAAAATGAATTGCTTTGAACCTTAAAATATTCCTAAGTCAATATTTTTTAGGATTTAATATGGAAATATATATGAGGTTAATATACTTTACAAAGAGTGCCAGTTTCCAGGTTTCGTTGTCTAACAGTTTCTAATAAAAAACGGTTGTGGTAGTCAGACGCATGGACAGGTGACGTGATATTATATGACTTTCGTTTTCTTTTTACTAAACAATCGAATAGTGACAAAAAAATACATACCGGCTCCCTGTGCTTTCCCAACATATTAAGGTAAACGTTCATATTTCATTTGTGTATCGTTGATCTTAATTTTCCCATGTCGTCTTGAGAATTTGTTAACAATAACTAGGAAATAAGAAATAAATCACAACATTAGTAACAGGTCTTTCTTGAAAACAATGGATATTTGTTGATTTTGATCGTAAATATTTCATTCTATTACGAAAATTAACGTTAAGGTATATTCATAATCATCAATCGATCTCAATACAGATAGGTCAATTGTAGATAATTACCAATTATGTTAGTAATCAAATGGAGAACGATGTTAATGAAAACACTAAAAGGTTATTTTACACTTATTGATCAATTATGATAATAAAAAATTTAAAAAGTATATAAAATTTAATACCGAACAACATCTAAAGAATTTGAAAATTTTTTCATCTTTCGTAACTCGAAATATTAAGTAATATAAAAGCAAAATTTAAAAAAATTAATTTTAAATTTGTTTTTTACCAAAATGCCAAATGGCTACACGTATGAGTCTCTATTCCTTGGCACGTAAATATGTGATAAAATTAGATTTACAAACATTTTTTTCCAATCTATGACTTTCACTTCAAAGGCTACGAGTGTGAAATTAATTAAAAATTAAATGTAAACCTGTTGTTTGACAATATGTTTACTATGGATTGTATAAAGTATAATGTTTACTATGGATTGCATTTTACAATCATTTGTAGAAATAGTTTAGCAACTTCAATATTTATAATCTTTTATTTATAGTACAAATGGCGAACTTATTGCTACATGAGCACCCTCTTCCAGTCAACTATATATACACGCGTTTAAAATCTCATTATTTGTTTGATGTTTAAATTTCATTACTACATCACAAGTATATAAGTAAAACATTTCACTGTACTTTCACTGTCACTGTTTAAAAGAACACTTCCATTCTCCTTAAAAGCTAACTAGACAGGGTATGCTTTTCACTTGTGCATTTTAATAAATAATGTATTTAATTAGTAACTAAGGGTACGCTCTTATCTTAATTTTCAATTAATTAAAGTCATTTAAACTTGTGACCGATTCCCTGTCTACCTGTCTACCTAATTCGCTTAGTATATATATATATATATATATATATATATATATATATATATATATATATATATAAGTATAAACAAGGTAGCAAGGAAATTTTTTTCTTTAAATTTAATTCACCAAGGGTGATATTTGTAATAATTTAATTGATTGTATTAATCAATACATAACAAACCATTTTCAAGTATTTTTTCACATTGTTTAAAATGTGAAATTACGAAAATAAAAGAATGGGTTAATGGGTTACATGTAGTGTACTTTCTGCTTAGCTTCATCAGAACTTTTTGGACAAACCCTTCATGATAATAAAAAAAAATATTTCATTGTAAGAGACGTCAATTATTTTACTCTTCTTATTTATATTCCAACGATAAACTGCAGAAGGATGTCAAAACTTATCTCTATCCATAACACCATGATGCTGTCTCTCATTGGGGTGATATAAGAGAAAATAATTGACAGACACGTCGCATTTGAATTCCTACAATTTCTAAATGAGTAATTTTTAATAAGACACAGCGTTTCATTTTTCCTTCATATTGAATATATTTGGCGTTAATTTTGTAAAAATGCATTATTCACAATTAAATGAAACTACGTGATGTAGTATTATTTCTATTTTCTTTAAGTTCTTTACCACGACCTAAGTTTCGTTGTGATACAACATCTTCAGGTGGGCTATTAGCAAAGATCTTTCTTTCCAAAGCAGCAAAAAAAACAGCATCTTTGCTAATACTTAAATTAGCAAAGATCCATCT
This sequence comes from Druceiella hillmani, assembly GCA_039881145.1. Taxonomy (NCBI): domain Eukaryota; kingdom Metazoa; phylum Arthropoda; class Insecta; order Lepidoptera; family Hepialidae; genus Druceiella; species Druceiella hillmani. The sequence continues at coordinate 326,502 of JAYKKI010000144.1, read as the reverse complement.
TTGCTAATAGCCCACCTGAAGATATTGTAATACAACGAAACTTAGGTCGTGGTAAAAAACTTAAAGAAAGTAGAAAAAATACTACATCACGTAGTTTCATTTAATTGTTTTTCCTTCATATTAACATAAATATTTATGGCTCCAGACTTAGGACTTGTAACTGATTCATTTCGCAATGGTCATTTAGATAGCATATTTAAAAATTAATCATGTTATTTAAAATAATTAAAACTTGTTAAATTTCTTTATCGGCGAAATATTAACGCAAATAAGTCGCTTAAATATAGTCAACTCCAAAATAATAGATTGTATCTCAGATGCATTCGCATTTATGTTCTGAAGCCTCAGTTCTGAAGTTTTGAAGCGCGGAGGCCACTGTACGGTACCGAACCTGCCTATCCATTGCTCACGAAATAATTCTTGGAGACTATTCCTGACTTAAAATACAGTGTGTGGCGGAACACCATCATGTTCAAACTACACGTCTCGCAGTCTAGCTAGCTGAATTATGTCCAAATATCGGCTGAATAAACCATTGAGCAGCGCCAGATACCTTTGGCGATGCAAAGTGCCATTATTTAAAACTGGGTCAATAATAATATCAGCCCAATCATTAATAGTCCCTCTTGCTTGATGAGCTTCTTCGACCAATGGTGACAAATTCGTCGATTCCACGTTGAATTTCTCGTGAATAAAATTTCATCAGACCAAATAATATTTTAGATCCAACGAGGATTTTCACTTACATATTTGTAAGGCCCATTCAGCGTAATTTATTCTACGTGCATAATCATCTGTCTCCAATTCTTTTGTTTTTTGAATAGCGTACGGACATTGATTGTGTTTTTTTTAAATTTTATTTACTGACATATGACTTATGTTAAATAATCTACCACAGCGCCTGATACTTGAATGTGACTTCCTTCTGAAATAACTTAACACATTTTCTTTCATATTTGCCGATATTCGTGGAGTACTACCTGACTTCAATACAATGATGGGCCAATTCTCAAGTAATCTCGTAATTGAATTGATAATAACTTGGCCTCCACTGGGTTGTCGCCGGTTTGGATAACGTTGACTGTAAATTCCGACGGCTTCTCCCGTATTGTAATGGCATTCGGCATATATTAGTATCACATCCAAATATTCACCAGCACTAAAAAAACGACATATCGTACTTCCACTTACTCTTCCACTAACTGATATCACAAAAAATAAAAATGATTTTATAAAAATCCAGGGACGCACGTTACGCAAGTTAACTGATATGTCAAAACTAAACTTCAAAAATATTTAACGTTCTTATTGGTCGAAAAAATATCTGAGTGTTGCCATATTAAACAATAAATAATCTAAGACAATTTCATTTGAAAGCGCAATTTAAATTAATATTTATTATTAATAAGAAAATAACAATAATTTATCTAAATTACAAATAAAAAAATATCATATTAATAGTTATTCCGATAAGTTTATTTTAATAGTCGACGAGAGTATTTTTTTTTATCTTAAATATTTGAGCGCATTATGGATTGATGTTAAATATTTTCAAATGGCAATAATTTTGATTTACGATATGTAAACAAAGTTTAATTTTGTTATCCTTTTCTTTCTTCTAACCTTTATTTTATAAAATTATGCAAATACAAGGATAATTAGAAAATTCAATTTCGCCATCGATCGCTTAGAAAGGTAATTACGCAATATTGTCACATTTCTTACGTTTATCGACATATAAGCTATAGGTTGATACATTTGCATGTTAGTGACTTATGACCATTTTTAAATATGAAATAGTGGTATAATTTAAAAAAAATAGGTGTATTGCAATCTTCCCAAGTAGTACCATTACAGATTAAATTTCCAAAGTTTCGTAACTTTACATAGTGTATATATATATATGTATTTTTTCAACATCGAATTTGAACTCGAATGCTTGGTGACGATTAACTTTGATTCCAATTAACTTCATTAAGCACGTTGAAAATATATTACGAGATGTAAGATAAACTAAAAAAATTGCTTCACAAGCGTCGCTATTACTTTTTCTTCATATTTTTATGTCTTCCTTTCATTTTATATTTTAAAAATGGTCAGCATTTTAAATTTATCACTATACTAGATGTTTTACTATCGCGATAGCCATTACATTTTGACCTCAATTTAATAATGTCCAAGTAAATAAATTCAATCAACCCGTTTATTTTCCAAGCGGTTATGAAAATACATATAAATTCACAAGTTTTCATCGATATTAAATTTCATTGCTTAGACAAAATTTTAATTCAAAAATTCAAATTTATTAAGTTATAAAACTAAAATTAAAACAAACAGTTTCCAAAGTATTATTGATACTTTCCACTTATTGCGTCTTTGTTGAAATTGATTTCCGTAATTAGAAATTCCAATGAAAGAATATTCAAAGAGCGGTTTTTCTAATATGTTACCATATTGGTTTAATACTTGATGGAAGGCATTTTATACCGGAGGTTTGAACTAGAATTTCAAAATCCAAACATAGCTACTTAAAGAGATTACAGGAGTGTCACATATTTTTTCCTATAATTTTTTAATAAATTATAGGAAATCCTCAGAAAGAATCAAAGGTTTACAAAAATTAATTATATCTTAATTGCTCATTTCCAAAAATTGGTAATTGATATATCAATTAAGTATTTGCAAAAACATAAAAAGGTTAATTCAAAACAGCTTGCAACTAGAAACTGGTGAATGGAGAATATATACTCTGCGTAATTCTGGTTTACGTGCGGCTTCTATTAGCTGTCCAAACAATTTACCCATTATACTGATAAGCTAAATATTTATTCAAGATCTATTTTAAAAGTCCACAACGAACCAATCCGGTAACTTCAAGCTATATTCACTTATTTGATAATGTATTTATATATTTCTTAATATATCTCTGAAATACGACGAAAAAGTGAAACATACAAGTAGAATTGAGTGCAAAAATAAAATCACGCAAAAAAGATTTAGATTGAACTGTCTCGTAAGTACAAAACTATTAATTTTAGGAGGTGAATGGAGCAATTGTCAAACCAAAACTCTCACACCCCCGGTTAAATGATTTAAGAGCGCAAAGAATATAATAAAGTTTGGTTTGATTATTTATATACGCACGTCGTAAATAATGTTGATATTAGTGTAAAACATGAAAACTTAAGAATAGAGCCTAGCTTTTATAAGTCGCAACTCAAACTGTGTGGACGAAAGAAAGTTGAACTGAGATCGTTATTTAGAAATAATAATTTTCCTAACCGAATGAAAAAATGTAACAATTATAATTTCTTTAAATCTGTCTAGCATCTTAACCATTTCATGTTAGTATTAATTTTAATAAAATTTTATTAGGATCATGTTATAATTACAAAAAATCAAATATCTTTGAATTTTTTTAAGTAAATTTTCATACATCAATCTCTATGATTAAATTATTTTTTGCCACAGGTCTCATCAAGTGAAATATCATTACAAATGTATTTTGAAATGCAATCAAAAATGTCCAGTTTTATTTTCATCAAATATATCAAAATCTTGTTCGCGAGAAATGAGCCTCTGAAAAGTTTTCGTCCTCCTTGCCCCCTAATTTTTTATTACGTATATCAAAAATCTGAAATGCAAAATGATTTTAAATTTTTTTCAAAATGATTTTCAACTTATTTTTTGAAAATGAGTTTAAAACAAAACGTTGGCGTTTTTCTAAGGTTTCATAGCCAAACTAGGAACTTTTATAATTTCACCATGTCCATGTGTCCATCTGTCTTTCAATTTATATGTCACAGTAATTTTATTCACAGAAATTTAGTGTAATCATCCATATTCTTAATAAACTTAAGAATAATAAAATCTTTTAAAAACAGTTTCTTAGGGCGTCTCCCCTATGTACAAACTGATTCCGAATTTGTTTCTGCATACCCCGTTATGAAGAGTATAGTTGAATAGGTTTTTCAAAAATATTGACGGAGTGTCATTAATATTTGTTCGTTACAGTTATCCATTTGCGAAATATCAAGATTTAAAAAGGTCATTTTTGTTAAGAGTTACTTAAATGATATTTTTGAAGACCTGAAAAGTGCTATAATAGATATGTAAGAAAATTAAAAAGAATATTATAGGAAAAATAGTTATAGTCGACCAATTTACGACTTGTAATGGGCTTTGTAAAAAGTTCTTACAATAACTCTCATAAAGGGAAACTCTATACAAGTGACCTAAATCAACAACAAAATTAACTTTGTATTTTAAAATATATATTTATTATGTCTGTAAAATATATACTACGCAATTTGTTTATACATTTACATGGTGAGACATAATATTATATAATTTATTTAGGCCCGTGAAAGATAAAGTTGGTAAATCATTTATTTAGTGAAAAATTCTTATTTATAAATAGTTTAATAGAAATACTATATACCCTTAAATGCTTACAGGTGCCTAAATGTGTTCGGAATCCTCGTAATTCGAATTCTGATCATAATTTGTAGGTTATCATTAGATTTTTAAATTTCATATCGCCTAAAAAATTAGTAAAGTAATTAAGCTTATTCATAATGCTATTGGGTAAAACAGAAACAAAGTACTCCCAACTATCGACAAAAAAAATTTCTATTTTATTTGTGGAGAAATGTGACAAACTTTGAAATCGTGACAAAAATCATTGGGCGTCTTTGAGCACAAGTTTGTAATTGATTTGCACGTTTGATCATAAACTGTATATTTTTTTATAACTGTTTATGTCATTAAATTTAGAATAAAAATTAATGTACCTCTAAATCATCCAAAATTAATTATCATCTTCTCACTTGGGGCTTTCTATATTAAGTTAATAACATTAAGATTACATTAAGAAAATAAATGTATTTTTGTCCATTAATAATATTAGGTTTTTAGTATTTCCCAAGACGTTTTCTTAATTTTTAATAAAGATTTTACTTATTGGCTTACTCTTTATTTTATTATTATTATATATATATATATATATATATATATATATATATATATATATATATATATATAATCATACTTGTACACAAATACGTAGCCATTCTCTTGATTTCGATAAGAAAGTGGAAGGGCGTTGATTCTTAACGATGTACCGATATCTACTCAACCTATCAAAGTACTATTTATGAAGTCAAAAATAATCATCGATTTGGTGATATTATTTTATGTTAACATATGTAAGTCATTTTCTAAATAAACTGGTCAATATTGCTATTATTGTATGGCAAATAACATTAAAATTATTATCTCTGCAAATTTAGATTATTTTTTGCCTAACCATGGTTTCATTTGTCGTAAAATTAAAATACCAATAAATATCGTTACGACTTAAACTAAGTGCTTACATTGTGAAAATAAAATACATATTTTTTTAATACAATATTTTTCAAAAATTCTACCAGGCAGCCAAACCTTCCGTTTAGATTGAGATAATTTAAAGACTTATTCAAAAATTTCCCGCACAAGTCGTATCCCTCTTAATTTTACAGCAAGTAATTCCTCATTTTAACCGTTGGTATTTACGTGCGGAGATTATTGACCAATATTGGGGAAGTTTATATGCTTTACCTCATGCTTTACCTCAAATAATTCGGGATTTAAACAAGTTTAAAGGACGAATTGTACTAATAACTTTCCTGGAAGTAATTGTCCTAACTTTATAACTCAAAACAATGGCAAGGTACCCTCCACTAATTAGCTTACTTTGCATTTCTTAATACTTTCTTAATTATGTTTATTCCCACCATTCAGCTGAGTTCGAATAAATTCCTTTTGTTTGAACAAATTTGTGTAAGAGTCGTACAATTATGTCGGGGTACTATAATTTATTACACGAATTTGAATGCCAGTACTGGATTTAAATACGAAAACGTTTGTTAAAAATAAATCATAAATAAAAATTACTTTAGCAATATTTTTTATATCTTCTGTTTGTTTTCTGTATGTCTAATGTTACCATCAAATAGAATTCAGAATCAGATAAGTTTCCTTTTCCCAGCAATTTTTACTTACTTCCGCTCAGCTGAAACTATAAAAAAATATTTCCAATATTTAATATCAATTCAAGTTTGGTAGCTCCAGTAATCTTAGCACTAGGTTAAGAAATCTTATCTGTCCCTCCCTACCATAGGTTTACCAAGTATAATTCGTTTGGAAATTCTGAGTTTCCGTTATGACCCACGTAGATCTGGGTCTTAATCAAAGGTATATTGTGTGATTTAGTTTATTTTAGAGTTGTATTTAGGGCTCTTAGAACGAAGTTGTTAATATAAAAAAAAATGGAAAATGGTTAAACAGTTTTTCTTTGACTAATTGTATTATGCTGGGCCGTATAGAAGTAGTGTACTCACGATCGTGAGGGCGTTGGATTGTAATGAAATAATGAACATTTTGGATTGTAACGAAATAATGTTCTTTGTTTTAATATACTTCGTATTTATCAAAATAAGATATTTTATGTCTAGTCGATCCTTACAAAGTTTTTGAATGAAAAATAAACCTTGCAGCACAGTAATCATACATCAAGCAAAAAATAAAAGAAAATAATCAAAATTAAATTCGAATTTAGTTCTCGTTAGAAATCACATAAAAATTAGTTTAGCATTATGTTATTGATAATTACCTTTCGTTATTAAAAACATTGCTTGTCCTTGGTAATAGATAAATAAACATTGTACTTAGTGCACCCCACCTTTTGTAGACTAATGCAGTTTTTAAAGTTCGAGGTGCTTTCAGTTTATCACATACCGGCCACTTATCGATAGATGGTATGAAGACCAGCTTGTAATTCGATGTTACAGCCAAATTGGGGTTGTGTTATTTCTTTCGGGTAAGGGCATCCAGCAAGAAATTAGAAACGCATAATTTGTCGAAAGAAAAAAAATCGAGGAAATCCATTACATTAGTCGTTTTTAATTTATTTACAATACAGGGCTGCCGGTCTTCATACCATGAATTGATTATACTCATGTCAAATAAATCCATGAAAATGTTTGCTAGCTCCTTACGCGTTTTGTGCCAAGATCGATACGCTTCCATTATCTGGTCACAGACATCAACCACGCTCAAATTTTCATTGTATTTCTTGAAAATATCAGAGCATGATAGCTCAATATATATATTTTTTTTTTATCCCATCACTTAAACTTAGCCAAGGTCAGCAAAAGTTAGGTTAGCCAAGGTAAGCAAAAGTCAGGTTGAGCTTCAGTAGAATTCGAAGCCATTAAAATTCACTTCGCGTCTTTCCATTTAATTACACAAATGCTTTTTTCCTGTTGACTATTTCCTCGTAGTTTCCTCATTTTATTTTGGAATCTTCAGTAAAAGTAAGTTCCTTAACTCTGCTCCTAATTAGTATACCTCCACCTTTTTTACTTTAATAATCATATGTGCAAAGTGAAATATTGGTCGAAGAATACGATACTTCATTGAGGTACAGTTCTTATCAATCTCAATGAAATGAGGGTCATGGACCCCATTAAGAGATTTTTGAGGCAAAGGACTAGGGTCACCTTGATAAATTTAAAAATTCAAAACTAGCCTTTGATATTGTAATGTCGAAAGTTGTCTAACCGGTAGGGTCTTGATTTGTTAAGGCCGGTAGGGCCTTGATTTTTCGTGAATAATATTTTGTAATAAGGCATTTCCCAAGAAGTGGAAAAATGATTCATCAGTTGAATACGTGCCTTGATTTCTTGTATTTGTAAGAATCTGTTTAGAACAGCATCAACAAATGGCTGAATGCCTCAATTGGCTGTCTCAATTTAGGTGCTAGTTTGAGGCTCCTCCACTTGTGGTACCTAATTTTTATCTTCATCAGAGCCTTCAAAGCAGTCGGAATCATTTAAATTCTCCAACATAGCATCTCCATAGTTATATATGTTATCTCTATTTATTGTACTTGCGTAGCTAGGCAACGACCCAAGACATGAAAAATAAAACTATATTTATTTGTACGGAAATGTTAGAAATTTCTATTGTTGGGATCGCTACACTTACAATTGTGATAGCAACTTTAAAAATTATTTAAAAATAGCAAATCAAATCAAGTAATTTTTGTACTTACGATCAAGATACGATACGATTATCATATCAGGTATAATTAACACGAAGACTATTAAAAGACACAAATGTAATATTAGAACGACGTACATTTATCCTCGAATTCCTGACACGAAAAAGTCTAGTATAAATAAATTAACCTCGCAGTTCGTTGCAGGCAGACTGACGCCTAGCGATACGAACTGTTGCCGCGTAAGTTTTTAATAGATAGTAACCACTATACACCGAATCATGCGAGCTAGGGCCATCGTCTTGAAGCTATTACGTAAATTAATAGAAAATCAGAAATTTACACTCACAAAAACGATGGGTCAATCCATGTAAGAGCTATTGAACCTAAGAAAAATATTGCCTTTTTATTTGTATTGTTTTATAATGTTAATGAAAACCAACTATACGGCGCCATCGTACGTCCTTCCTCGCATAATGGAATCAGTGTAATTTTAAGTATTATAGAAAAAAATCGTAACGATTTATATCACATGCACAAATATGTACATAAAAAATAAAATTAATAAATTAGGACTCCAACCCATCAGTATCTAACCTACTTACAATTCATACTAATGTTATCGAAATAATCACCATAATAACTTCAAATTAGACGTTTGAATCAAATCTGGAATCTAGAATATTTTCAGAATTTTAGTAGAAAAATTAGAAGGAATCAAGAGGGCATATTATACTCACTTGGAAAGACAAAATTATGCAAATAGAACTTTAAAATGAAAAATGGAAAATGTGACTTTTAATTCATTTTTAAGATGAATTCAACGATACTCCAATCAAACAGTTCCATAAAATTAAGTGCAAAAATGTGTCAAGCAGCTCTATAAAAGTTAATGCACATAAGCTTGAAACGTATAAATTATTTTATTTTTAGATATGAAAAAAATAGAAGGAATCCTTTTCTATAAGAGAACTTAAAAGTTTTTTTTTCATTGAGTTAATGAAAATTGAGTCTTTTTTTTTGTCAGAAACAGAATTCACCTTTTCTGACCAAAGACGGGAGTTGTCGGCCGCTGATTCATCCTTTACATCAGTTTTTCCGTGTTGTCGGTAATATTTTCAATTATATACTTGCAATTCTTACCCTCTCCATTTTATGAGACCAAGTAATGAGAACATGAGTTGCATTTGTGCTGCTGCATAAATAATGCGCTTACTGTTAGACACAATCCCTTTTCATTTCCGTTAAATATGTAAAGCTCACGTTTTAAGATATTTCTTAAGACATGAATATTGTACAATAACTGTAAACCACAAGAGTTAAAAAAAATATAAATTGATTTGAAATTAGTTATACAAGTGAAGGTAACAAAGTAACCGACTTTTTCATTTAACATTTACTCATTTTTTAAAGTAAATAATCGAATTCCTTTTATTGTCTTTAAAAGATAATCATCTGCATTAATATTAAGTATATGTATACTTAATTAAAAAGGCATAATTTTCTAAAGCTAAAGAGTGGTAAAATTACGGGCATCGGACAAAGTAGTTTATTAAGTACTTAACATCAAAAGTTTTACAGAGATTACAGAGAACGACTCGTTTATGTGAGAATAGTCACTTGTGGATACATACAGCACCAAAAACTTTAGCCAATGGAACAAATTTGAGCAATTATATCCTCTTCAAGTGAGGAAAAAGGGAACCGATAACACTACAATAGCTGCAACAATTAGTGAGCCTAACAGATTAAGTGGAGGTACCGCCCCGAACCAGATATTTCGCTTATATAGTGTCTCATTTTTTGACATACAAAAGTATAATAACTCACGTTCATAGTAGCTCATTTCAAATACTTATAACAAAATGCTGCTTTGACAGAAACTGTTATTACCACTTTTTGCAACACTCATCTCACACAGCACACGAGAAGCTCGCCTAGTGCCATAGCAATAATGTTCACCATTTGCTACGTAAACCAAAGCAAAACTCATCTCCCACAGTACACGAGAATCATGCCTAGTGCTGTAGAAATAATATTCACCGTATATTATGTAAACCAAAATAATATAGTAGCTATAAATGCGGCGGTTACAAAGCTTTAGACAAAGCAACAAAGAGGCATTACCAAATAAAGTCGACGGCAAAGAGTAATCGTGTGAACAGATGAAAAAAATGCTTGTATGGTACTAATATATAGTCCTCTTTGTCGATAAACACGTTTATATTGTAATAAATGTTTACTTTTTTCGCTGGTAAGATAAGAATAATGTTAGAATATAAAGTGCCTTAATATCTCTCCATCGCAGCCAAATATGACTAATAAGCCGATCTTACCGATTGGGGTTATGCAACGTAAAATACAATAAAATATTTTATATACATACTAAAAATATAAAGTTTTGAACACAAAAATAAATAACAGAGCTAGTGATGTGAATAAATACCAAACTAATTACTTATATACAAAATTGCATATGAACGCTATATACGTAATACACATATGGCAGGTATGGTACATAAAGGTGTTTTAAATATTATCTGGGAGCAGTGTGGAAGGTACCTTTGTTTTGAGTGAAATTAAAATACGTGATTTGGACTGTAATTATTTTGTGATCAATATGAGAAATATTACAGTATATTACATTGATGTTCTGTGTAAATATTCGGTATAGATCAAAAGATGCTGTGTTTTTAAAATACAACGCAAGTTCATTAGCAGTTTGGGTAGTAAATCTGGAGCTGTGATATGCTGGACTGCTGAAATCACTGCCTACATTGGGGTAAATAGGAAATTTTGTTAATTAGATTGGTTAGCACCTTCGCCTATTTATATCGGGACATAAACTCACAAACATACAGTTTCACTAATAAATTAATAAAGCTGAGATGATTTTATTAAAAATATAATGTTGAAAGACACACTATCTCTCTCATTTGCAAACATAACGCATGTGTGCTTATGACGGTTACATTAATATAGTGTACACAAGCTAAATTATATGACTCAGAATGTGTTATGTATCAAACCATATTATATAGAAAAATTCAGAAATAGTGAAATACTAATTTTTCTGCTTAATGGGATAGTCCATGTCAATAAATTGCTGTTAATTTTACCACCATCAAAATGTACCACAGATCAAAGGGTATAATATTTCCAGCCTTACTTGTCTTAGGCAATGAAATGATACTTGAACGTTTTTAATGGCTTTGTAAATAGGTTGTAATTAGACTTACTAATTAGACTAAGTTTTACATGATATCAATACATAACGAAAAACTTCATTATTGTTTTTAATTATTAATAACCATGAACAACTTCTTACCTTGATAACTGACATAAATTAAGAGCGTAAACTACTCTTATTACTAAGAAAAACACTTCTAAGCATTGCTAAAGTTAACCATTAATATAATGATTATTTCAAATTTCATTATTTAAAGGGAAAAGGTTAGTCTCTGACCTTGCGTAATAAGTTTTGAATTATATAATTTTATTATAAATTTAATCCAATCGTTGTATGCTTTAGTCACTGAATCAGAATATCTGGGCAATAAGCATATCATTGAGCGTGGCCATATTACTAGCAGATTTAGTAAGGGGAAGCACCTCGCAAAAACCAGTCATTTCACTTATACTCTGTGAAGAATTCATGTGTACAAACACACACCCGACACACGCACTCATACGCACAAGCACTAGCACAAGCACACGCATACACACACGCTCACGCTCACAAATACGGACACGCACACACACGCGCACACGCACACTCACCACACACAAAAACACGCACGCGCACACGCACACGAAAATGCACACGCACACACACCACACACACACACACACATACCACACACACACACACACACACACACACACACCACAGACACACGCAGACACACAGACACACAGACGCACAGAAGCACTCACGCACTCACGCACGCACGCCCGCATGCAGGCACACTCGCACGCACGCCCGCATGCACGCACACTCGCACGCACGCGCACACACAAATGTATATAAATGTACGTATGCATATGTATACAAGTTTACAAGTCTTTTGTGTCATCATATATGTTCTTAAACCCAACTAATATATAATTCTATAACTGCTATCATTGCTTCACTACTATCTCTACCCCCAATTTAAAGAAATATAAAGAATATGTCAAGAACAAGGCCGTATACCGTAAACACATAATATATAAAGGAAGCAAGTAATGGCTGAAATAAATTCAAACTTGTGCAGTTTTAAAGTTATTTCCTTGTAATCAAAATGAAAATAACATAATTTATAAATAAATTACGTTCCAGGGATTTTCATTCGATTGTCATCAACATTTTGCAATCAGTTTATAATAAATATTTACAAATAATACGAGTTCGACTATTCGAAGATTTTTGTATATTAAATTCTAAATTAAATTTTTGTATATTAAATTCTATAAAGTCAGTCTTTAATAATGCTATTTATGTAAACGAGGTCAAACTTATAGCGGATATTTACAACTCAATTAATGTTGCTCACGGAATCTCATTTTTACGTTCGACTACTATTTTGAGTTCTAAGGCAGGTCTATAAACTCATATTTTAAATACCACCCATCCATCCTTCGTTTAGAATTCCCCCTTCCTTACACTTAGCAATGTTCTTTATATAAAGTTATAATACCTCTATAATAAAAATAGGACTGATATAGCATAAAAAACATTATTATAAAAACTGTTTTAAGCATATTTTTTCAAAATTTGTTCACTTTTGAAGTATTTGTCTGATTATATTAGATATTTGAATTATGCCCCTTAAATAAAAGGCCACAGTTTAAAAAAATACGGTATAAGTGAAATTTCGTTATAAGTGAAAGTAAAGTAATAAAAAGATAATCTATTCTATATTAAAATATAATCTGTTACTAAATTAAAATATATGAAGTAAGGGACAATAGATGTTTACAATACAACCACAGGAACATAACATAATCGCATGCCTAGTAGTTAATACAAGATTTTGATTTTTCTATATAGTTTTATATTTTATCAAGAAATGTTCAAAAAATAATTGCCAGAATGACAAATGAAATAAAGTAAGTAATTTACTCAATAGTGACACATCCAATTTTACTCCATAGTATTGTTTGATACTCTTGTACAAATTATTTTATATGCACGATTTTTCGAATTTTACGGCGAAATTTTACGGCCACGATTCTCCACTCTAAATATTACGAGAGGCTGTAATAAGCAGACAGATGTACACATTTACCATCTCAGAATTTCTCACAAGAAGTATTCCGTTTGCAACTAATACATACTTATTTTGTGGGACTAACGAGTTTGCTTGTTACACAACGTAAAGTTTAAAGTACGAAAAGTAACTTTATAAACAAAATATTCATTCAGCAAAAAGAAATTAGAAAGTAAAATGATGAACACGTTTTATACACAAATGTTCTTATTGTCCTTACTTGCTTTTACTATCCTTTTAAATGCAAATACAAATAATATGTGAATTTAGCGGTTTATTATTATATTAAAATGTAAAGTGTTTACTTACTCTTTATTTCGGAAAGTCCATGACTATTGAGACATTGAAACACCATAATTATGATAATAAATTATGTATCTAATTAATGGCAAAATGTTACAGATGCGATAAAAGTTAGATAAAGAATTCTAATTTCTTATTATTAGGTAAAGAATTCTAATTTGATTTTCACTTATATTTTTAAGTGAAAAATTCGGTTTTGTTATTCGAAGGTATAAAGTTAAAACTTTTGTAGTGAATATTTATCAAATACTAAAAATATATTTAAATTAAAAAAAACTTGTAAGTCTAAAGTATTTGTAAGTAATTGCATGAGTAGTATGTATGAAAACATAATTGTGACTTCTTAATATGATACAAACAATTAAAAACCAATAATAAAGGCAAGAAAGTTGTTAGATTCGATTAGATTCATGTTTCTCAAGGCAAAAACCGAGTAAAAAACCTGGCCAAAATTAAAAACCATTCCCAAAAGAAATGTGTAAAGTAATGCACTGACAATTGGACATCACTGGCGGACACTTATACATTATGGAAAATATGTTTGTACTTAAAACAAATTTATAATAAATATTACACTTAATAACGTTTCAATAATGGACTGTTACAGTCTAGGGATAGGTTTTTTTTCCCTCTTGATAATTAAAAATATTGTCTCATTGATGATAAGATTGCGACCATAAGTATGTAAGTATATTTTCATAGCAAATGGATAACATCTTCTCCTCTTTATAAATAATTATTTTAATTTTAAAAAGAATTTTCCGAGTATAATAATGCCGACTTTTATCTTTTCCATTCGAATGAAGCTGCGTGCATAATATAAATAAAATACTTCTCATCTCGTCCAATAAATTTAAATAACTTTCTTATGTTATGTCATGCAATTTTGAACTAGTCGTATACGTAATTAAATGTACCTATAATTCTCTCTAATCGATTTTTAATATATATTTTTAAATATATCCTTAAGACAAAAATATACGAATCCGATTATATAGCTTCATGTAATATATGAGTAATTTACTTGTAAAGTACTTGTGTCTATTCAAAATAGATAAAAAATCTCTAACTATATAAATATGATAATCTAAAAATTCATGAGCCCCGTAAGGGATGCAATCGATTCGATCACGTGCTGTTTTAAGTTAAGTTAGTCTTTGCCATTTAAATATTCAGCTCCCAGTAAAATTTGCTACGCCCCATAATTTGGTTTTTTTTTATATTTTATGTCATACCTTGTGGCGTTGAATTCTCATGTTAATATTTATTTTTGTAAAAAATTTAATTCATCTATCTTTAAGAAAATTATCATTGTAACAAGTCTTCCAATGGATCACAACTGTAATACTGATTGTAATAAATATAATCATACATAAACACTTAGATAATATAAAATTAGTTTTTTTGAGTGAATAGAATTTTAAGCTTAAAATAATTTAGTCATATGGGTGTCGAAATTCACTTAATAAATATTCTGTAGATAGTTTGCAATTACAAATATTTAGATTTAGACCCTATAATTATGTAAAATTTCAGCTTTCTGTGTTATACTCTGTAGATATCAGGAAGCTATGATAGAGGATCTAATGTAAGTTCATAACTGTTCTGTTGTCACCTATTATATTAAACACTAAATAATTAAAGATTATTGAAAACATTTCTCAAATTCTACTCAATTTGTTACTTAATTAAATTATATAATTTGAGGAAGACAGATCCTTACAAACATACTGACAATTATTAATAAATAGTTAATACAAGATATCAGGTTCCCTGCAGTCTTATATAATATTCTTATGCGTAATATATTCAACATTACTCTATAAATATTCAATATATTTGGCGACAATAACTTACTAACATTACTCAATAAATATTCAATATATTTTACCAACTAATTATTATAAAAAGTCTTAATTCAACGAAACCTAGGTCGTGGTAAAGAACTTAAAGGAAGTAGAAATAATACTACATCACGTAGTTTCATTTAATTGTGCAATAAATATTCAATAAATTAAAGTAAAAAAGAAAAGTGGAGCAAAAAATTAAACAATTAAGACTTTTTATAAATACGGCCTGTAACACGGAGCACTCCATGCATTGTTTCATTTCATGAAACCATTGAGGGAATTAGTCGGCCAACTATTTCAGAGACTTCTCTTTTATGGTCTTTTTGAACGCAGTCACTGCTGCTTGGTATTCAGAAATCGTATTCTCGGTAGATTATATTTTATTTTTGTAAATAAATAGAAAATGTATGGCACGAAGGTAGTGCTGTGTGGTTTACACTTGACGTGATTTCGACGTTGATGCACAAAGTTTTCAATTTGATGGCAATACGTAAAAGCAAATGCAAATTAAAAAGCAAATTCAAGCAATGTACTTCATAAGCGATTCATTTTTAATAAGATTTTTAAGTACGTCCGGCTTAAATTACGTTAGTAATTGCTTAGCGAAAATGCCACAGACTAGTAAGGGGCAGAGGCGCTACTGGCGCGAGAAAATACACACTGCGATCGTCAATTCGCCTGTCTAGCTAGGTGATCATGGGCATTATCTCCAAGGACTATGTTCAGAAGTGAAGAAGAGAAAAAAAATTAAGAAACCCATTTCTATATCAAATTGAAAATATTTCGCAAGGGGACAACAAAAATAAATAGACAAAAGGCATTTATCATCAAACAGATATGACATTTATCATTACAATCTTAAAATGGATGGCATTTCATTGTCATTACATGTAAAACTTTTGTAGAATTATTAATAAACATAAAACAATTGTTTATTTCTTAACTATAAGTTAAAACTGACAAATTTACCTAAACTTACGGATATAAGTACTGAAGATCGAATAGGCGAAGACGATTCCGAAAAATAAAAAACTTGTAACTTCAAATCATTAAGTATCTTTCATATACAAGTAATTAAAAGCGAAATAATCGCCTTGAACATAACAGCAGAAACAAATATTTACGCCGTTGTAATTATAATTTATTTTTAGTAAAATTGTAGATAAAATTCTTAGCAATATAGAAAATATAAAAATAATATAGTTTTTCCCTCAAACCACCAACTAGTACGAATAACCTATAAAGAAAGAATAAAATACGTAAAAGAGTAGAAATATTGCTCGCAGAAAAAGAAACATTATCATTTTCATCATATCTATGTAAAAGAATATAGAATGGTAAAAACGATAAGAATAATTATTTTAATGTATTAAAGTTGATAAAAGGACCTGTGGATATATTACCAAAATAAGAGAAAGCAAAAAACTATTTGATTTGTTCAGAAATCTCGAAATTTGTTAGAAAGAAAATTAAAAATATTGAAAATAATTAATAAAAATTATTGAAAATAGCCCAGAGAGCTATTTTCAATATTTTTTTTAATTATTTTCAATATCATGGGGTTTCAGGTCCCTCTATTCGATTTTGATCATATATTCACGCTCTCGCAGATAATGCAACGTTGTAATGAATACAAGAAAAATTGTATATCGCATTCATAGACTACCCCAAAGCATTTAATAGTATTTATCATAAGACAGTGTGGGAAGCTTCAAATAAACAAGAAATACATAACAAACATATAAGCATATTGCAAGTAATATATATATATATATATATATATATATATATATATATATATATATATATATATATATATATATGTATATATATGTATATATATATATATATATATATATATATATACATATATATATATATATATATATATATATATATATACATACATACATATATAAAATATATATATATATATAAATATAAGAAAAACAAGATCAACAGTCAAAATGGTCTAAAATGGTAGTTAGCGCGTTCCAAAAAGTTAAAAAAGAAATAAGGCAAGGCGATCCCATCCCACCCAACCTATTTACAGCTCTACAGCATTATGTCTTTAAAAGCTTGTTTTTTTATAAAAAAGGATTGACCTAAATGGCAAAAACCTACATCAATTAAGGTTTGTCAATAATAATCTCATACTAAGTGACAATTTCGAAGGTTTGGCATATATGTTGCAACCCTTAGATGAAGAGACTCGGAAGTGTAGCCTGGAAACGAATCCTACAAAATATGTATAATGACAAACGGAAACCAAAATAAAATTGATATGAGAGGCCAACCAATATTTGATCTTAACGCTATATATTTTATTTAAGTATTTTTAATATTTAATAGGATACTTTAAATATTGAAAGGTTAATGAGAACATTTTTCGCTAAGAGCAATAATTATGATAAATGATAATCAATGTAATTGTGAACCTATTACGGGAACTTACCTTATTATGTTCAACTTCTATAAACGTATCAATAATGATTTACAATTCCTAAAAAAATTAATAATATTATTGTTCAATAATTAATTTTAAAATATTTATGAATTAGTGCTTTCGCCAAGTAAACTAAATACTAAAAATGTTTAATAACTAAAAAGAAACATTTGTTGAATTAAAATTGGCACCCCAAATTAATTTTGTTAATTTTAAATTTGTTAATTTTTTTCAATTCAGTTAAACTAACAAAAAGAATTGCTAATCAGTAACGTGCTTTAACTTTGTCTATTTATAATTAATTGCTTCAATTATTTCTAGAAAAGTTTGCCTTCAATGTCATCGTCGATTTTTACAAAAAACTTATTTAATTCGTTACTTGGGAAGAAAAAGTTCTTTTTCGTGATGTATTCCTTTCGTATATTTACATTTTTCATTCTAAATATATGATTTTAATCCCAAATCGAACTCATTTAAATTTAATAAATAAGAGGCAAAAGAAATTTTCTATCGTGGAAATATTATAGAATTCCTTTGAAACTACATTAAATAAGAATATATTTAAATGCAAATAATACATTTTCTCGCTTGTTAATATATATATTTTTAAAAATAAATTATTGAGTTAAAAGAATTTATTTTGGGTGTGAAAAAAATTATTTTAAATTTTGCCCGATTTTTTAATGATTTTGAATTATATGCTAATATAGTATATAACTTTTTAGTTTTGAATTTTTTGATGCAGAGTGATAAATCAAATTATAAATGGTGAAACGGATAAAGAAATACAAATTTAATTTTTCATTTGTTTTTTGGCTATAAAATTTATAAAAATTTTGTAGCCAAAAAACGAATAAAGCTAGCACTATTTCAATTTGTGTAAAAGTCTGCTTACAGCTTTCATATATCGGGACCAGTAAAATTACAGAACACGTCTTAGGCAAGTCTATTTCCTCTCTATGACCACTTCTTATATTGGATTCTTGAAAATATGAAACGATACCATATAATCACGGCGTGCTCAACCTTGTTGAAGTTCATATTAATGTAACTTGATATAATTTGAAAAAAAATGAGGACCCGCGAGTCTAAAGTGACAATTTTTATCCAAAATATTTAAGGAAATATTCACATTTTAACCTACTTAAGTTATTATGTTTGACTGATGGCTTCGCTCGCATGAAAAAGGGAAAAATATTGGAAATGGATATATATATATATATATATATATATATAATATATATATAATTATATATATATATATATATATATATATATACATATACATATACACATACACATACACATACACATACACATACACATACACATACACATACACATACACATACACATACACATACACATACACATACACATACACATACACATACACATACACATACACATACACATACACATACACATACACATACACATACACATACACATACATATACATATACATATACATATACATATACATATACATATACATATACATATATATATACTACGCTGTTGATGAAATTTCATGCCAAATGCTCCAAATCGTCTTCCGATAACGATGTATTTTCGCTAATGACCATTTTATTTTTGCTTATGCTTATGGCCAGAATGCCAGTTAACAGGAATAAAATATTGATATGAATTAGTTATGAAACGAAATAGGCTGTACGGAATTTTTTTAACTTCGTCTAATTCATTTATTCAGACTGAGTAATTAATATAAACTTATGAATGTTCCACAAACAATATTTATTATAATTGTCGTTTATCCGTATTTATATATTAATTTGAGATTACAATTTGCGATTTTGCTGCAAGTTTATGGTCTTTTTTCAAATGTTGCATTTGCATTATAATTATACTAATAGACTAAGTATTACAAAGTTTTTCTTATGCTTCTCGTAAATATTTCAAGAAAACCGGAAGTAAATATTTATAAGATTCGACAACTACTGCAAAGGCTATTAATTTACTCTTTGAGATGGATGTGAAAAGGTATAATATATTAAATAAAACATGTCATGCATAAGTAAAACTCATACTACAAAACTTCTGTACACATTTAACGGTTCATAGTATTTCAGTCATTCTATTTACAAATATAATATAACAACGTAAGTATATTGCCCACTACATTTTTCACAGGCGTAGAAACTGGTATATATTTTTACAAATAAACAAGAGGAACTGAAGAATTTTCGTGAAGTCAGAAATAGTCAAACTGGGGTGATCTTTGCACTACTCCGCCCTATGCAGCAGTTGCACGGAGAGTGAAACTCATAATATCAAATTGCCTTACTCTAAAGTTAAAGTAACGAAAAACTTTACGTGACAACTTCAAGTTTTTGTCAGTTACTCCTTTTTACATAGTTTCCGAAAATATTGATCCAATAATATATCTAATGAACGTCAACTGAGTTTAAATAGTATGCCATAAATGTAAATAAAATGTCATAAAGGGACATAGAATATGAAGAGAGTGGGCTTTGATTTTGGAACTTGCGTCTGCCCAAGCAGATATTTATGTGAGAAAGTTTGGCAGTAAGTAGTCACGTTGGCTTTCAAAGACTTATATCGAAACTTAAAATTAAATTTGTTTTCTAATGTTTAATAAATTTTTTAAATTTCATCAACGAACACTCGATATTAATATGAAACGCTGAACTGAAGCACAGAACGAAGGTCTTCACTTTTTTGTTTTAATAAACGCATTATGTGAATACTTCATCGGGCGAATAGTCCTTCATTTAATTTTTTATTAAAGTTTTCGTCAATTTTTTTAGATAACTGGAGAGATTTTTTTCCTGTTTTTCTAGGAAATTGAGTTTAATTATAAAATAGTTTTTGTCAAAACATTTGATTGTGTGTTGGTGATAACTATAATCATAATGAGTGATTAACATTGTCGCCAAAATTTATGAAACAATTGTTTGAAACAAATTTCTTAGTAATGAAGTTTAACTTTTGTATTTGAGGCGAATGGTTGTATTTTTTATTATCTGAATTTGAATAGAAAATCGGAACGAATATTATTCACTACCTGCAAAAATATAAAAATCCTTTCAACCGTGTCAAATATTAGAAAAAGCGATGGGAAAAAATAATGAGGAGTTTTGTTTGTTTTCAAACCTGGCAATTCTTATCAAAAGTTTTTTATATTTAAATATTAACAAAAGTAAAAATATGAAAATTAAGTTTGAGATAATCCTTTTCGTTCTTTGAATTATAACTCTTAAACGATTTATTTGAACAAACTGAAACTCGGGATATTCATTTAAACTTTTCTTCATTATGTTGAAAAGGTAAAATTTAAAAAAGTATATATATATATATATATATATATATATATATATATATATATATATATATACATATATATATATATATACATATTTATATTTCTCATAGACTATAACTGAGGCTGTCGTCATGAGGTCATACCTAGTAAACAATTTTACATAAAATAATATGCAATTTTACTTCGTTAAGATTTTTTTCTTCGGGACTTATTAATTCAAATTATACATGTGAAACTTGGCCCAACGTAATAATTCCAACGAGTCACAATCGACAAATATTACCAACACTAAATAACAATATGTTATCAACCATTCACTTCTATCTGTTTTCTAGCGCGGGTTTATTTACATTAATTTTATTCATTAAGCGTTAAAAAATTGGAAAAAATAATTTTAAAACTTCTCAAGTCCGGTTGATATTGACGCAAAACCAAATAAACTTTCCAATACAATATTTATTACTGACAAAATTTGTCAAATAGCTGGCTTTTGACCTACCATACTTAAAGGAATATTATATAAGAATGTGTAAGTAATATCAGTCAATCCAAAACTATATATCCATAGTTTTGCAATTATTCTTCAAGCTGGTTCACGAAACTTTGCAGTCACAGACTGCCTTCAGTTTTAATTACTTTCATAAAATAAATTCCAAAGTACCCGAAATTCCAAAGTATCATTGTTTCGGATACTTCGAAAAGCACATCTTTCAATGGCTGTGCTGCTTTCGACCCCAAATAATCGTCGCTTTTTTGTAGCTGGTAAATTAAATCTATCTGTAGATAATTATGTCCTTATGAAGTATAAAAAATTATTGTAAAAAATAACATAATCCTGTCTAAAACATTATTTGAGAACCCATTTTAATTTTTACTTTTCATAGAATGCAATATAGAGATGCAGTGTATGATTCATATAATGAATTTTCTTAACCATAATGCCATTTGTGAACCATCTCTGAAAGTATACAATTTTCATATAATTTAACCGATTTGTTTCCACAATTTTCTTCCAAAATTCATCGTCCCTTTCAATCGTTTGTACCATCGTTTGTATTCCCTCGGCAGTCCCAATAAAAATACGTAAATAACTTCTTTGGTTATGTGCTCATGTACTTTTTAGTGTTAATCATGGCTTTCATTTAAGGTGTTCTGCTTTCACAAACAGTTCTTCAAAAATTAAGTTTTTCGCAAAAGTTTTCATCGTACTTCCAATAACGTCTACCTACGTTCTCACTGAACTGTTTTTGTAGTCTGCAAATATTAGAGTTAGCGATTAAGATAAATTGTTGGGGAACAGGCTGAGGTAGTTAGATGAATATAATCTTTCTGCGGCTGAGCCGATACATTCTATTTAAATGAAGCGTGTCGCGCAAGCAGACTGATTACTTAAAAAGGAGGGAAAGTCTATGCAGGAATTTATTTCATCAAGTTTTGATTCTAGATAAGTTTGAAAAGGGGCTGTTAAGTTTGTATATATATATATATATAAAAAGAAATATCCCGACTGACATATGATAAAAATTTGATCTTTTGATTTAACCGCTAATGATAACAATTTTAAATTTGGGGACTGTATTGACTTTTTAATGGAGCCATCGTTTAAGAAAGGATTTTTCGAAATTCATCTCCTTGCGTGGTGAAAAGGTGTGACTAAATTTATATTGAAAAATATTTTTATGGTAATGTTTACTTAAAACTCTTGTGTTCATGCTCTTTAACAAAAGTAAAATTACTGTGATTCAGGATTTTTCGAATTATAACCTCTAAGGGCGTGAAAAGGGGTGGTTAAGTTTGTATGGGAAAAAACTTTTATGGTAATTTTTACTTAAACATTGGTATTGATGCTTTTTAACACAAATAATGAAACAAGTATTAAGCATTGTCCGAGATTCAACCCCTAAGCGCGTGAAAAGAGGTGGCTAAATTTGTATTAGAAAAAATTGTTGTCGTAATTTTTATTTAAAATTTGTAATGAACGAAAATAAAGTTACCCGTGTTTCAGGATTTTCCGAGACACAACCTCTAACTTTCCTCTTTATTTAAAAATTTGTATTAATGCTTTGCAATACAAATAATTTAACAATAATTTAAACACATTCCGATATTAAGTTTCCAAGGGGGGAAAAAGTGGTTGCTATATTTGCATGGAAAGAAAATTGCTATAGTAATTTTCACTTAAAATATAGTATTAACATTTCCAATACAAATAATGTAACAGTATTTAAAAATTTTACGAGATTTAATCTCTAATCGAATGAAAATTGCTAAGTTTATACGGCAAAAATATTTCTATTGTAAATTTTTACGTTTATACGGGAAAAATATTTCTATTGTCAAGTTTTACTGTGTTCACTGTCTGTGCTCGAGGAGGGGGGGGGGATCGATTTTCATACCGCTTGTGCGCTATTATTATGTTTTAGAAAAGTAATACTACAATTTCCCCTTAGAATTTGTTTCGCAATGTCGATTAATAAATCTTAGGGCCAGTTATAAAATGTGGTAGACATTGACTTAAAGAAGTATTGCTTCTCCATGATTTTAGAACCAGACAGTACAAGCAGCAATGTGGTATATAAGGAAGTATTGTATTAAATTCTGATTTCCTCTCTACTACTTTATTTGTGTAAACTAGGTAGACACTGTTTGTAGAGTTTGTTGATATATAAATAAAAAAGTGTTTACAACATACAAGTAAGTAGTAATTTAATAAAATTGAAACCGACGTTTTATTTTATATTTTAAACGACAAAATCGAAGTTGAATAATACTTAGCCGATAAAAATAGAAATTTAGAAAACGAATCGTCTACGCGAGCGAAGCCGTGGGCAAAAAGCTAGTCTATTGATAGACTAACAAACCTTGGTGAAAATAAATAAATAAAACGAAATCCTAAATATGTAGTAACCACAATATTCAAAGTCGTTTGCACTCATAACGCCCATCGTATGAATACATCGATGAATAATAAAATGAAATATTAGCCAGCTAAAGTGAGGTTAAACCCGCAAATGATGCATGCGCTGATTTGTGCTCCGCGGTGACCAATGACGGTCACACTAATAAATATGGAGAACACGAAAGGAATTTGTTTATTAGATTTTTTTCTCTATTCTAAACGTCTTTTTTAATATTTCTAAAACACAAAATATTATTTTAAAATAGATTACAAGCATAATAGATCAGTTTAATTTGTTGTTTATCTGTGCAATGCTAACTTTATTTTCCCAATATAAATAAAAACGGGCGACAAGTTTGACCAAATTTTAATATATATATATATATATATATGTATATATATATATATATATACAAACTTAACAACCCCTTTTCAAACTTATCTAGAATCAAAACCGCTTCTAACGGAGATAAATAATTTATTACACATCAATTTAGGTTTTAACTTCATTTTGCCCGTACGATTAATACATTTACTTTTTAATAATCTGTTTAAATGAAATTTACAAATTTTGGCTTCAGATTGTGATTGCAACTATAAATAATTTTCTCTGATTCATTATTTTCTAATTCATTTTCCACATACTTCACTAAAGAGGATAGGACGAAAAATAAAATTGAGGATCTTTTTACCATTTTTAATTTTTTATCAGTTCAAGTTAGGTAAACCAAATGACATCAATTTTGTGGGAAAGGAGTGGGAGTGGGCAAAAGGGGGAGATGTGTTCCAAGATTGGGATCCAACTCCTCTGTCTTTCTATGATAAATTTTGGGACACAATTTTTTATCATTATTTTTTGCTTCATATTTTAGGCAAATATATTCTACTTCGGACAGATATAAATGTTTACCTTCAGCATTTAATATATTAATATATGCAGAGATATATTACAATGTTATATATTTTTAAAATAATACTTCTATTTTTTCACAATAAAATTTATGAGTATAAAAATATATTACCGTGTTTTGATGGAAGAACAGTAGTATATTTTAATTAATTAATAATTGTGATCGAAGACTGTTTTCATGTAGTCGCATATTTCCTTTAAAACTTGAATGTAGATTATATGGTTTACTGATCCAAACCTAACAACGGAATGTTCTAGAATAAACGAAGCAATGAAATATTTAATTCGGATAGTGGTGTATTTTACTGCCTATAATTGTAACTTCCAAATCACAATTATAAGAAAATTCATTCGAATTTTTAACCCATTTGGTTGGTGTTTTCACAGTTGATGTTTGCGAATTATATGAAGTAACGCTCTGGAGACATCCTCATGGGTTATGCAAATTACGTAACATTAGGGCAAATATTTTTTACAAATTTTACAAATTGCGTTATTTATTACAAATTTTAAAAAAATTAAAGCCACTTAGCTTTCTTTGGCTTAAAATTTAAGAATGAGTAACCAAATTAATGGTATTAATACTAAAAATTATTTACCTAGTATTTATCGTATGGTGGGTTGCATTAATATTATGAAAGCGTTAAGATTTATTAGACAATAAATAGTAATGGCAATATATATAGTTCCAAATATTAACTTAAGTGTTATTTAACATTTTTCTGCTTTCATTCAGGCTTTATATTGAGATCAGACACAGTTTGCTTTTTGTTTAAGATTTTTAACGAATTTATTCCATATATTATTGCTTCAATAAACATTTGCGGACACTTTGAAAAGGATTACAAACAGAATTTCCAATCCATGGGTTGTTGGAGATATTAAATACTGAAATACTACTAATAAATAAATAATTTATTTTCGTATATCCATCGCATATACTTATAGGACAGTTTTAACAACCTGAATTTGCTATTAACTCTCTAATGCTACAATTGTATGCCAGGTCCATATGGTAACGTGATTCGATTTGCTCACAATCAATTAAATTGAACGACTGAAATAACTTTTTTTGAACCTTAAAAGTGGTGTTTAGATATATGCCATTTATATGAGGAAAATCACTAAAATGTTACTTAACCAACGTTTATGGTATATTAGTAAAAATATGAATAATATATCTTTTCAGCAAGCCTTCTTAAATGTTTGCCAACATACTTATGCCTTTGTCAGAGAAACCCTCAATGTGATATTTAAGGTGACATGCCACTTTGCGTCTTACTGTTATGGACCATATTTTTTTAGGTTTTATTTAATACATACCTTAAAAATGATATATGTGAATTTTTATGTCAAATTTTGCAAAAACAAGTTTTAAGCATAGTTGTAAATAGATTAATTACAAGCTGAAAGCGCAATAAATTTCGAACAATGTCTGCCAGTGAAACTATCAATGTTGTATTCAGGAGAACATGTCACTGTTTGCAAGGGCACGTGTCAGTATGCATGATTTTTTTCTTACGTTTCGACTAATGAATATGTTTACGTATAGGACAGCATATATCCCGCTGCAAAATTTTAAAATGTCCACTAAAAGTTTACATCGGATACTTTGTTACATACATGGCAGAGGAATCGCGCTAATAAAGGTTGCAAACAATGAAAGTCCAAAAGAAAAGCCAAGTCGTCTTTATCATTGTTTTTCTCCCGGTATGAACACCATAAAACCAAGAACGAAATAAGTATTGAAACTTTCCGCCAATCGCCTTTTTCTCGAAACGGCTTTTTCGTAAATGTTGCCATCGATTAGTTGAGCATTAATAGACCATTCGGATTTATTTGTTACATGTAAAGTATTTTATATGTAAAGTAAACCGTGTTACTTTTATTTTTTTTATTTCGCTAAAATGAAATTTAAAAATTATTACTCTTGACAAAAACTACACGTTTTTATGCCGGAAGTACCGATTAGCCCGATGAGGGCACTACGGGCATTTTATGGAACAGTACTTATAGTAGTTACATTGATATTTATTATTATTTTTTAATAAAAATGTGTGTAAAATTATTATAATACTTTCCTAATAACATATCCTAACACCAACCTATCAATAATTCATCCAATAGTAATCGTGTTCTCCATTAATTTAATTTTACGCACTAAACACATTTATTTACAGGATAAAATTTACATTAAAATACATTTATTCCCAACGGTAGGTTTTATATGCACATCTTAATAAATTACTTGAAAATAGTAGACTAAACTAACAGATTAATATAGAATTGTTTCAGTAGTAAATGTAATTATGATTTTGATAATTAATAGGTATCGATTATAATACATATCGATTAGCAATAAAAGAAATTTTAAAAAAATATTGTTATATTGAACGATAACCTGAGAAAAAATAGTTCAAATTACATGTAATATAAAAGAGACTTTTCTGTGGAATAAGATTTTTAAAGCAATCACATATTTTTGCATTTCACTGAAAGGAAACGATATAATGGTATATTTTAATAAAAATAAAATAAAATCGTTCCGCCTACATTTCCGTTTTTGTCATTCACTTTTCAAATTAGGATTCCGTTTAGAAATTATGTAAGAAAAAACAAGTATGAAAGGTGTAATTTGCGATCAATAGCCATATACTCTAAAGCCATTTTTTTCTCTTTACTTCTCGGTCAATCAAAAATTTAATTGAGGTTGTTTACCCTTATTTAATTGATACTAACAAGAAGTTGTTAGATGAACCATGTACGAGTGACCTGGTTATGAAAAATATGTCGCAATTTGTTCGTTCGGCGCTGCCCAAAAGTTTGAAATACTTTGATTGTTTAATTAAATCACTTCATAGGCTTTCTTCCACGAACATGTAGTAATGACTCAAAGGTCAGAAAACCTTTATATTTTAAGGACATATTTGAGAAAAAGTGGCTGATATAAAGTAAACTTCCTTTCGATATCAATAAATTGTTTTTTTAAAGTTTTATTACATAATACTTAGTTATATATTTAGTTATCATTACTCCATATAGCTAATACCATATACCACGTATCGGATGCCATTATTGACTACTGGTCACAACTTTAATTGGTATTGTATATTTTAAGGAAATTTCAATTATTTTCAATGCAAAAAAATCCGCGTTTTTGAGAACATGTTACATTTTTTCAATGCAGGTTTTTAAGGAAATGAGTAGTACTTATTAATAAGATTATAATGAGTTTAATAATTACGAACAGATTAGCAAACACTTTTGGAATTTTAAAATTTATTAAGAAGACTTTTAACCTTTCTTGACTTAATGCTGTTAAGTCAAAAAACTCAAAATTTAATTTTCTTTTCATTGAATAATTTAAAATGTTTACTTAGTAATTTTTCATTGTGTAAAAATCAATACATAACTTCAACTTGCTTCTTTCATTTGCGCCCATTTTAACCTAGACATTTATTATAATTTACCTCTCGGGTTATTTATCTGCCTATAGAATCCATATCATAGCAAGTATGTTATTTCCTTCTGAATTTTACATTTGTTATACTAAACAATGAGATTATTGGAAAAATATATTTTGCATAAATTTTGACTTAAGATAATAATGGTTAAATGGTTGATTACAGTAGTCTAATTTAAAAATAAAATTCTTTTTATTTTACATTAAATTGAGTGCTTGAAATATTCAAACCGTATATTATTTATTTGTCACATACTTCTGTCGATATAATACAGATAACGTTTACGTAACGATAAACAAGGCTTAACACAAATTTAAATTAATTGATTAAATCTAAAGACAAAAGTGCAAGAGAACTACAAGAGAAAATGACGATACATTTCGACAAATTTACTTTTTAGTTATCACAAAAAAATTGCACTCTGGCGTGACCACGATCAGGCGATTGAGCAGTTGAATAGCGTGACAAAATGGAGAGTTTCGTTGTAATTCGGTTCTAGAAGGTGGTGTAGCAAAAAGGTGATATAGAATTCCCTTAACAGTTTAAAGAAAATTAAGTAAGCGCATTGTCTTTTCTGAGTTACAAAGAATAGAAAGCGTATTAGCTATCTTGGAGAAAATCAGTACGAAATGAAATTTGAAAATAACCATACGCTTTCATGTCGTTGGAACGTCTACCGTATATCGTCACGTTGAATCATTAAGCTGTATATACATATTTGAATATACTTAAATATATACATGTGTATATTTACATGTACATACACATATATATATATATATATATATATATATATATATATATATGTAAACTTCGTAAAGTGTAGTTACTTTTAACTTTGTGTAAAATTCAATTCTAGTAAATGAGAGCAACATTTTATTTTAATATATCATTACTGCGTTTCAAACTTTGATGTCATTTATCGATTCATCCATTTTCTGAGACCGAACATATTGTCATTAATGATAATTGTATATCTAAATGCGCGATTACGACAACGAAGTAATTACGTGCTAACAAATTGTTACAAAATAGATAGGTCGGTATATTATGGCCAAAATTATTTTACCTGTGCGTTAAGTTTTGTTCACAATTTTCTCGGGATATTTTTTTTACTTTAAAACAGTTTTCAGTTGATGGTTAAAATATGAATGTTGCTTGTAATTTGATATTTACTGCTGTTTTCACATTGTTTGTTCTATTAGTCGAGTAAAACATATTTTTTCTCCATTTGAATTCGCATCCTTTCAAAATTATTTAGTAAGTTTAGATGTAATTTTTACAGTTTATTCATTCATACATTCAAATTTCAAATTACAAACAACGCTCACATTTTAACATCAGCTGAGAAATATATAAAGTGATTCCCAGAAACGACGAACAAAACTTACCACACAGGTAAAATAGTTTTAGCCCTAATGAACCAACCTATCTATTATGTAACAATATGAAAACACAAATGAACTTCGTTGTCATAATCACCAATTTAGATATATAATTATTAATAACGAAAGTATTTTCGGCCTTGGAACAATCGATAAATGACATTAAAATTTGAAACACCTACTATATTTTAAATTTTAATATCATTTATCACATGAAGTATTAGAATAAAATATTGCTCCCCTGTACTAAAATTAAATTGGGCCGATATAATACACAGTTCGGTGGTTGAACGTATACTAAATATGTTGGTACATATTTG
The DNA here is from genome assembly GCA_039881145.1 of Druceiella hillmani. Taxonomy (NCBI): domain Eukaryota; kingdom Metazoa; phylum Arthropoda; class Insecta; order Lepidoptera; family Hepialidae; genus Druceiella; species Druceiella hillmani. The sequence continues at coordinate 296,325 of JAYKKI010000144.1, read as the reverse complement.
GAACAATATGAAAGAATAAGGTTAGTTTAATTTTCTATTTCCTACCGATTCTCTCCAGGATATGCTAATTTACTGTTCTTTGCAACCCAGAAAAGTTATTTCACTTGCGCTACTGTTAAAAGGAAAAATCCTATTTCCTGTAACTTTCATTCTTCGTACCCGATAAGTTATTGCGCTCAGGAAATCATAATCATTTGGTTACACCACCTTCTAAAACTGAATTACAACGAAACTCTCAAATTTCCCACGCTATTCACTGTTCAATCACCTGATCGCGGTCGCGTCACAGTGTGATTTTTTTATGATGAGTGAAAGTAAATTTGATGAAATGTGTCATCGTTTTCTTTTGTAGTTCTTTTATATTTTTGCGTTTATAACTAATCAATAAACTGAAATATTTATTAAGCCTTGATTCTTTATCGTTACAAATAAGTTACCTGTAATATATCGACGGAAGTGTGTGATAAATAAATAAATATCTAATATTTGGCTTGAATATTCCAAGTTCTCTATTTAATAAACATTAAAACAGTGTTATTCTTAACTCACACTTAGATACCATTTAACGATCATTATTTTCAGTGAAAATTTATGTGACAATAGATTTTTACCAATATTCTCATGGTATAATATAACATTTGTAATATTCAACATATTCGCTATAATATGAATTCCACGGACAGATAAATAACCCAAGAGGTGAATTATAATGAATGTCGATTAGCATAAAAGAAAAAGCAACATGAATGTCACGGAAAGCTCGCTACACAGTGCAAAAATTGCTAATTAAAATTGTTACATTATTCAATGAAAAAAAATAGTTTATGTCTAAAAAAAGTGTTTTTCAATGTTTTCATTGTATTTTTTTTCTTCTCATCATACGGAACTACTCAAACAGACCTAATTACTTGTTGGGAGCTTGCCTCTCTATTTGCTCTATCCTTATTGCAATAGTGAGATAAGAGTAAAAAAATAACTCTTAATACATTATTATGAAGGTTACTACTTTTTATACCATGAAATACGGAATATATGAATTAATAATATTTGAACAACGCATTGCAAGTTAATGCATGTATCACGTGACAAATATTTGTCGAAAGGAATATTTTTATAAAGCTGTACTTCAGCCCACGAATCCTTTTTTTTTAAATAAGGAGAATTATATACGATAAAGAACTTTTTCACTTATATTGAATTACCAAAGAGTATACAAAACTTTAATAAACATGGAAAGTAAAAAGATAACGAGAACACGGAAAAGAGACTTATTGTAATTAATGAGGATAAATATTGTAGTAATATATTTTCTACTAAAAAAGTCAGTATCAGATCTCAAAAATAAATCAACAAAGAAATTTTTGCATTTTCCCATAAAAATAAAAAATTGGGATAATTAGATATTTTGCGTAAGGCAAAATATTTTTTGCTCCCAAATAAATATTAAATCTTTAAAATTCGTCTACCACTAAGTACTTTTGACACTAAAAGACAAATTTCATGAATGAATTCAAAAATAATTGAATAAATATTTGTATCTTTATTCAGTAATTAATCTTTTAATTCAAATTATTGCTTTTTATGATTGAAGGAAGATGAATATTTGTTTAGTGTTATTTACTAAAATATCAAAGTTTTTTATCAACTTTTTCAAGAAGCAAACTTATTTTTATTTTTAATTTCTACTTATTTCTAAGAAAGCTAAATAGTATTTATGTTGTGAATAATTATTCGAAAATAAAAAAATTATATTCCTATGCGAATATATTTCACTCTGTAATAAGGATCGTGGATCAATGAAAGTTTTTTGCCTAAATAATTTTTAGATAAACCTTTTATCGTGTGTGTGTGTTTTTATATACATATATATATATATATATATATATATATATATATATATATATATACATACATATATACACACATACAGACACACACACGTACTCGTACGTGTATAATTAAATAAAAAGTTGCGATTATATATTTACAAAGATTATATTTAGGACTTAAGTAGCGCCACTGTACAATTCTGTCTACGCTTCCGGCCCCGCAGATTTAATTCGCAATCTCTATCCGGCTGAATAAAAGCGCTCGAATAACGCAAACAGTAATAAAAAAGCCATTCATTTATCGTTAAATTTAACAGAATTGTAAAGTCAAATCATGGACTCAGTGTGTTTTTGGAGTATTATTTATAATCGGCTTCCATTCGGGAATTCAAAGCCTAATTACAAATTTCCTTTACTTCGATTCACCGAATAAATTTTCAGTTTGTATCGACATGACTCTATACCTACATTGAAAATAAAAGTCAGTAAAATTAAAAATGTTTGAGTTACGTAGACATTTATATTAGGGTTTTGATTTTACTTAAAATTTGTAATTTGCGGAAGACTACAAAATATTACTTCTGAAACGAAAATCTTTAACTAAAACCCATAAGGTTTTTTCACGGCGCTACAGACTTGTCTACTACTACATTTGTGAAAATTATATTTTTTTGAGTTTTTTTATTAGTTTAAAGAAAGGCGCTATAGAATATTTGCTATACAAAATAAATTACAATAATTAAGTTTTCTTCGTTATTTTGAACACGTTAGAAAAGTATCATTCTGTATTATGGTTTATTTGGTATTTTTTTCTCTGTTGCTTTTTCTGGTATTCGTTTACGCCCATTGAATGTTATAATATCTGGGTTATTTAATTCTTTAAAAATCTTCACTAAGGATAAGTGTTCATAAGTTTATATACATTCACTGGAAAGGAATTATACTGCATTCGCCACATTGTAATGACGGAACCTCCATCTTAAAGTAACTCGTCTGCTTTTCCTGCTAAACATTTATCAAAAACTTATATCAAAATTGTGAGAAAAAGCATTTAAAAGTAATTGGCATTCAGAAACATTATCTTTATCAGAAAATGAAATAAGTGTATTAAAAGTATAAGTTAGTTAAATAATGACTTGTTATTATAGACGACATGAAATCACAGAAAAAAAATGAAGAAATAAATAATGGAATAAAAATAAACTCTAACTAATTTCTACTACAAGAAAAAATGAGGACTGAAAATTGTAAAGACATATGTTTGGTTTATATTCTGTCATTTAAATAAATAAATATTATGATATTATCGGAGCATGTTTGTAGAAGATATATTTTTCATCGTTTACACAAATAGTATTGAAGTACAAATTTTGTCTACCTTTCAAAGTGTCTTATAAAGTGCTTATTATTTAGATAATAAAATTTTCAAATATTTATCTCAATAAATACTCGTACTTATGTTCAAAAGTTCCAAAAGATATGTGTAAGTCGAATTAATCTTAAAAATAAAACGAACGCCATGCCACATTCATTCATTTCCTACATTTCACGCACACAATGGAAAAGCAAACGATGAAATTACTAACATTTATACTTATAATTTATGACCTACACTCACTCCAAGATATTGTCGTATGAAGTGCTGATACTCGTAATATTTGTTACATTTTATGCACACAATGGAAATGCAAACGATGAAATCACTGACATTTATACTACTTTTACGCTAATTGGAAAATTGAGTGTGAATACAGTCATATTTTATTTCAAACAGAATAAATTCCTATCAGAGTAACCTTTTCGAGAAATTCAGTCATATACGTATAACTAATATTTGCCTGAAAAGAAGCAAAAGTCGATGCGAGTCGTAAATAATTGTTTTTTTTGCGGTATTTCCATTAATGAAAATTGTGTTCAGTAAATGAGACGAAATTTTAAGGTTTGTTAAGGTTCCGCACCTCAAAAGGAAAATAAAACGGAACCCGTATAATATCACACTAGGTCCACCTATCTTCTCATCTAATTGTTTGTCAAATTTTATATAATAATTCCAGAGATATTATTGAATGTCTACGATATTATTCCCAGAAATTTGAAATTTGATAAACTTAAAAAAATATACATGAATAAAATTTTTGTTTGTGCCGCAACAGAAGTAATTATATCTGAAGTGAACTTTTGCAAAGAAAAAAAACTATTTATTGCATTTTCTTATTCTTTAGTTTCGCTAATTCTTTGCTCATTCTAAAATGTTACATTGTAATTATTGATCAGCTAATTTAATTTTCGTTTTTTTAATCTTCAGAAGCGTGACGATAACTCTGAAATATAATTATTTTATCCACCTAATCCTTTTTTTAATTTCTGACTGCGTAATTTTTTACACAATTAAATGTAGGCTGAGGTTGATATGAAAAGTAGCTATTACTATCATATCAAATCGCATTATGAGACCATATTTGTCTTTAACAGTTAAGGGAATTAACAGGCAGTTATTAAATATGCATTGATGCTTATTTTTTTTGCACTTTTGTGGTTCATACGAATGATTTAATTGGTGGATCTAAAATTATTTAGGCGAAATGAAACATGTCAAAGGGAATAAAATATTTAAACTATTTAAAAAGAGAAAGAAAGGATAAAGGTAATTATTTATACCCAAGAGCAATATAAGAGAGAAAAAAAATTATAATAAATGTTCTTACTCTGGATTTCACGCGAGTAAAACCGTAAGACGCAGTTAATATTGTAATAAATTGTTAATTTTTGGTACAGTTATTGGAAGATTTAAATTAAATTGTATGGTGAGAAAATTTAACTCTTTACGCTCAGTGGTTTGCACCACACGTTAATTGAAATCAAGCATGGTGCACGGGAAACAGGTTTTCGGAACCGCAAAAGGAAATGAAAAGTTAGAATGAATGCAATTGGGTGACAACGATAATACAGGTGTTTTCTCATAATTCACGTAGCTTGTTCTGAAACCTCTTAGTATTTAGATCAGTACTAATGTATTAACAAGAAAAAGAAAATATCTTATATACTTGTAAATTGTATCGTCATAACATTGTCTTTTAATTGGTTCTTTAGTTCAAAAAGATATTTCATATACTTTTTAAACGCAAATAGTCGTAATTTAATTGTATTCACGCTCGGCAGTTGGCGCGTAAAAGAATTTACTCGTAGCAAGATGCTAAAATTGCAATTCGTATTACGAAAGACGTAAATTAATATTCGTATTGCATCTTGAATATTCATCTGTGTAATAATAATTTTTCATCTCTCATTCATATGCAAAATATCATATCGGTGTAGAGGACGCTTGTGACTGAACGACGCATTTCAAGGCAACGTCATTGACATCACAAAGTTTCTTCCTTTATAACTTGCAAATATTATTGGACTTTTAAATATATACGATTCGTTTTATATAATAGGTTTAATAAAAACTTTTAATTGAAGAGAACTGGCATTCTCTGTGTTTTGAATTTTGTGATTTCGTCTTGTTCTTTCGTCTGTATCTTTATATGTAGCATAATATTAAACATGGAAGTACAGTTGGGATGAAACATATTTTTGCACAACACGTCAATTGTAGTATAATTGAGTAAGTCTTTTAAAAATAAAGTAAGGCTTTAGTTATAATTTTTATTGTTCCGTACCTCAGACGGAAAAAAGTAACCCTTAAGGGATCACTTCGTTGTCCGCTTGTCGGTCGGTCAAGACTCTTTTTCTCAGGAACGCGTGGAGGTATCAAGTTGAAATTAATAGTAAATACTCAAGTTTATAGATCCAGAAATTCAAAAAAATCAAGCTTCTAAGTCAACACAATCGAGAAGAATCTTAAAAATTAAAAAAGTCATTCATGCCACTTATTTTGAAACTCGCAAATAAATCAAAACTGATAAGCTACTTCCGATTGACCTAGAATCATGAAATTTGACAAAAAGTAAGGTCTCACAGCACAAGTAAAGGAAAAAAATCATTAATTTGTAGTTATATGACATAAAAAACATTTTTTTAAATGTCCGCCTGAGAAAAATATAGTAGGCAATATATTTTCGTTCTAAAATATTTAAATTTTCTAAATAGTTTAATAGCAATTTTATGTACCATTAAATGTTTATAAATGCCTAAATGTGTTTAGAATCCTTGTAGTACAGTTTAACTGGTGCTTGATAGGTTTTTTATCTATGAATTCCGTTTGTGAAACATTAAATTACAAAGCTAGCTGCAATGTAAAAGTCCTAACTTTCCGGCGGTCGTGAAAAATGTCTAAAAATTTTTTTAAGAAATTATTTCCGTTTGTATGTATCCAAACTTTTCACGAATATAGTCAACTGCGAATGTGCGTGTATCGACACGCAATGGAGTTTATATTTTCAAAAAGTAACTATCCAATTGAAAAAATATTAACACTACAAGCGGTGTTTATATTTTTTCATGTAATTCGCTATACTTTGTTTATTTTTCATTACATCGCATAAAACGACGAATAATTCGGAATATATTTGCATTGAATGTATTTCAAACCTTTCTTTTTTATTGCTCTATACGAAATTTTCCTTGACTTGAAACTCCACATTATTCAACAATTAATGATTTTTTTTTACCTTTAAAATTTTTTTTCGGTAAATTATTTATTAAAATACGTCTTCAGATCCTACATATTAATTTGACTACTAATAAACCCGTCATATCAGTTCACGAAGTTATTTTATTATTTATATGTAATTATTATATTAAATTTTCAATTATGTAAGCAGTGTTATCTATCACTTGTCACTAGCGTGTATGGAAATATAAAAATAAAAAAAAAAATTGTAGAATTTTTTTGGCCCGAACAATTTTGAATTTCTACCTAAAGATGAGATTAGCAAGCGAAGCAGATGATAGTCAAAAGACGAGAGGTTCGGAGAAAATGGAGAAGGGGTCAAGGGGTGTTAACTACGTGATGGCCTGAAGTTGAAAGAATGTCAAGCATATGGTAGCCAAACAGAATACATTCATTTCTTCTCGAAAACAAGCAAATTGTTTTTATATCGTAGAAGAATTGTATTGTAGAAGAATAAATAAAAATTAACTGTATATTAATTGCTAAGTAAATTTGGTACAAAAATTACATAAATGCAGGCAAGTTGGAGTATTAAATAGCATCATATGAGCTCAATTAGCTTTAAGTACAATTTCAAAAGCCTAGGAGCTTTTGTGTATCATGTAATATCTTACAATATTATTTTTTTTAAATGACGTTTTTCTTTATAATTATATAGCAAAAATAATTTTTCAAAATTTTTTATTTTGAAATTTAACTCGCTTTGCTATACACTTAAGTCTCTTTCTTCAATAAAGTTAAACTAATATTTCATGTCAAGTAATCATTATTTGGCGGATGTCAAATTGTTTTTGTGAAAAAAATATATTTTTATATTAACGTTTGTGCCAACACTGACTAATGTACTTTCAGTGTCCAATATTAAGAATTACACGAATCACACGTTTGTAATCAAGGAGGGTGTCAAGAGAATGTTTTCGTAACACACATACTAAGGCAACCTCAGTGCCTGAAAGCATCGAAGCACATAACTGCTTTGGATAGTAAACTAAGTAATGTGCTGTAGTAGCCATTTTCCTATATTATTCTGTCATTTCTCTTGTACTTACTGCTTCATCTGGACTTTGCGGTTATCGACTCAACACGTTTAGACAATGGAAGCTTTCATATGTCGATGGTGAGATCCAGAATTTTACTTTTATTCACAAAATTATACTATTGCCTGAAACACAATTTTTGTATATATTTAACTGAATTCTTATGTCGAATTTTGCAGTAGAAGACTACTATTTTTTAGTCAAATTTTATGTGAAACTTTAGCCACACAATCGTCAAAGAATTTATGGTTATAACAAAAAATAAGAGCTCGGTTCAAAATGTACGAGTATATTGCCAAATCGTTAACGTTTGTGATCAAAAAAATTGTATTTAATTAATAAAAAGATTTAATAAAATAAGGTATTGTGTATTTCCGAAACGATTATTTCATATATAAACAACATAAATTTTAATTGAAATGTCATTTATCAAATCGAAGAATTGTGGTTTGATTTCTTAAAAAGATAAAAGGCTTACTTTTGGAATGCCTCCACCCGAATTCAAAATGTATGTTCTGTCTGTTGATGAAAGAAAGAAATTATATAATTGTGGAGAGTTGATTAATAATGTTTAACATTGCATACTTATGTAAAATTTACATTTCACACGCGAAACTATGAAGTTTTAGTATTTTTCTCAGTTATTCTACATAACGTGAACAACGTTGGAAACTCGCTTTCCTGTTATAGATTTTTGTTGAACACATAGTTCTATTAAATATTTCCTCGTATTATATTTACTTATTATTTTAAAAAGTAACTTCGTGAAAATTAACTGGATATTTATATCGTTTACACATACTGGTCAATGTTGTAAAATCATTAATAAAAATCGATAAAGTACATGCACATACATGCAGAATTACATACAAAGTAAGGTACCGTTCTTGTCAATATATTATGAAATTGTTGAGGTAAGATGAGCAAAAGAGTTTCGTTTGAAACGTTTAATGTATTACTAGTGTTCATAATTCTTTCAAATATTTTCAATCTATGTTACCCATTGAAGTGGGGCGGAGTACACAGCACGTCATGTTGCAGCTTAATACTTCGCAAATGAAAGTAAGAAATAAAAAATTACTTATCCAATGTTATCCCGCACAATTATATGCGCAAATTTGTTTAATACATTTCTTTTTGGTAGGGAGACAATACCAAAAATTGTTTTAAATATTTTACTGCATATTAATTGAGATCTTCAAAGAAACATTAACCGCAAAATGCTAATTATATGGTAGCTATGCTGAAAAAAACTCTGATGCTATGACAGACAGGTGAACATAATCTTATAAGAAGGGTTTTTTATTTCCTTAGATAACTGTAATAAAAATGGGAACAAAATCAAAAATAAAAGTTGAAAAATGAAACGTTTTTCTTTTTTCACATCAAAAGGCATGAATATCAATTATATAATTGCACGATGGTAGCAGAATTATATACAATTAAAAAATCATGAATAAGAGCCGAAGAAACATCAATACTAAGTACAAGGTTTCATTTTCCATTTTTCATATTCCAGCATCCTTTGCAAAATATTAAACCTCCAAATGACGGGTAAAATATTCACACCCCCTTTATTTTTGCAACGCTGGTTTTGATGTGAAAAATTTACGTACTAGCATATGAATAGAAATTTCAAATTATCTTGTTCTATATCATGTAGAAAAGAACACTCGTAGTTGGTCGACACACTCATGGTCGGTTTCCATTTTTGAACCACAGTCATGATAAACGAACTGTTCAATTGATTGATGGGCTAATACTAGTGTAAAAATGCCAGGAAATTATCGATTTTAGTGTAGAATTAGATATATCTTGAACTAGTGTAAATATTGAGTCGGTTCACGACTGTAAAAAGTAGTGATATAGATCATCGTTACAGATAAGAAAAGTCGCCAAAGGAAGCGGAATGAAAGTTTTTACTATAAATGTAATATACATGCGGTAATTAAAGACAAAAGTATGAATTTGTAGCAAAATCCGTACTCTAAAAAACTTTCATTCAAATGTAAAAAAAACACATTCTTTATAATTATAAAATATGACAATAAGAAAATTTGAATGAATGAATTCATATTTTAAAATATGAAATAAAAACTTCCTCATAATCGTCTACTCTATCCTTGTAAACAATGTCACTGTAATATTTTAAGATGTTTTTGTTTTTAATATTTCTAATATTTTGTTTGCAACTATATTAAAAATAAAAAGCTGTCAAGCCTCGCAACGCCAGTGCTTGAGAGCTCGTTCGATAATTCGCACTATGGGGATTCAATGCATATTCAGACGCGTTTTATAAACAAATACACAATATAAATATTACAAATATTAATTTTTCCCAACTTAAATATATTGCCTATTATATCTTTCATAAACGTAAAAGTTATGCATATTTCAAAAATTCTAAGCTACTAAGAACAAATAGGATAATTGCTTCAGTTTTCCTACAACCATTGTGTAGACTTATAGAAACTAATTTTTTATAATTTCAGGTCGAGTAGTTTAGCAAATGAAGGAGGAGAAAACATATTTTTTTTCATACTTTTCAGTATATCATTGAAACTAAGATTTGAAAAAAATATTTTTAAGGTCCTTTTTATTAGCCTTTTCAAACGATACCCCACGCTATAATGGAAATTGAAAAAAATCGGATACTGAATTTAGCTTGTCCCTCTTCAAAATAAAATATTTATATATATAATTGATGAAAATTACATTTGAAAAAATTTAAAGTTTTGAATATAGGCGTTATGATTTTAGATATTAAAAAGTTATGTGCGTTATTAATATGTTAGCTAAAACTTTTAACAAGTTATATAAAATGAAACGTCATTATTTTCTAAAACCCCGATTATTTTCTTAGACACCGATTATTGTTTTGTGTAGTAATAAAATAGCGATTTTTTGTCAAAAAATAAAATAAACATATATCGTTACCACTGCTGTCTGCAGTTATGATCATAAATTCATTTTTTTTTATTTTCAATGAATGATGTGCCTAAGGAAAGCAAATCATTTATTTGCAAAGAACCGATCAAAAGAAATAAATAGAAACTGAGTTGTTATAAAGTAAGCTACGGTAAGTTTAGAAAGAAATGTGAATAAAAGAACCGTATATCACGAAAATAGATAAAATTCCAATCCCTTGCAGCGAAATTCTCCATTAAATAATTTCCAACGATGTTCCAGTTTCTAATTATAGACTTGGTGGAAAGATTTTGCTCAGGTCAAGTATTTATTTGTCTTCTAAAATAAGACAGAGAGTTTGTAGAAGTCATCTTTGTTTCTAGCTCTTTGTTAAGGGTGATAATTACGAGATAATAATGAATGAGAGTAATATTTAAATTTTCTAGCCCAATAATTTGTCATATATTTACTTTAGATATGTCATGTAATGTTAAGTTGTTTATTAACGGCTTCTAATGATGTTAATATTATATTTCATAATTTCTGGTAATCAATATTCCATATCGAAATTTAAAGAATTACAATATCATTGGTCTAAATTTGGCTTAACAGGTCGTAAAATTATTATAATTCGATATATATATATATATATATATATATATATATATATGCATATATTTATATATATATATATATATATATGCATATATTTATATATATATATATATATATATATATATATATATATATATATATATATATTCCAACACAATATTAATATAACATAAATTGTATTTTTACATTGTAGAGTGAATCGTTGCTCGATACAACTACTTTGCAGTCGTAATGGATAACGATATCATATCCTCTTCTCTAATAGAGTTGTACTACTAATTAGAAAATGTAGAAAATGGACTTTGAAAAGTACTAGACTTTGAAAACTAACAACTTAGAAATCTTTTTAAGTCTAAAAACAAATATATTTAAAGGTAACTGTAAAGTAAATGTGGAAATTATGTCATACTAAGTACGTATACGGATATAAATTAATTGTATCATTGAAGACAAATTTATAAAAAATAAAAAAATATATAAGCTAATATAAAATTAAGGGAAAAGTTAGGTACATTTTATTACATCGATCACAATAGAAAATATAGAAAGGCATGCGGGATGCAGGAAACACACAAATAATAAAAATAAACCCCGAACATGGGCCTGTTCGCTAGGTCATTAAAATATTAAATTAGAGACAAAGCTGTAAACAATGGCACTAATCGCTTGGTTATATTCGTGAACGCATACAGCATAAACAATAACACTTATTACTATGTTATGAAAGTATCCAATTAAAATACAGCATGAACAGTGATATCGATCGCTAGTTTATGAAAGTATTCTGTTACAAATACAATATAAACAGGGACACTTATCGGAAAGTTATGAAAGTATCCAATTAAAATACAGCATATAGAGTGATATCGATCGCTAGGTTATGAAAGTCTTCAGTTACAAATACAACATAAACAGTGACACTTATCGGAAAGTTATGAAAGTATTCAATTAAGACACAGCATAAACAGTGACACTGATTCTATAGCAATCAGTATAAATCTTTATGCTGTATTTATATATTATGGTTATGTGTGATTCTGGTAATTTAATAATCTATCAAGTAGCTTTTTTTATTATATTATTAATAATGATGAATTTTAGAGGAAGTGAAAAAAGCAAATGTATATTTGAAATTAATTCTCTAGTCAACCCTAAAGCACTGGGCATGGAATTTTGCATCATTTTGAGTTGTAGAAAAGTGTCATTCAATTTTGACATGCGTTTAGCAGACGCAAATCATTACGAGGTTTGTTGAGTATTTTAAGAAAAAAATTAAAAAAGAAGACCTAGATTATAAAGTTTAAAAATCTAACTTTAAAAACGAAATTCAAAAATATCTTCTAAACTCTGTGAGAGCAGAAAAATCCAATACACAAATTAATGTCATTACGGATATTGGAAAACTCTTAAAGTTGATTTAGATAGCATAATTTAAAACACTAATATAAACCTTGGCATATTCAAATTATTTTGTACAAAGTTGGTGGAATTTATGACCTATTTCTTTTTCAGAATTATTTTAGTGAAAAATTAAAAACTAACTTTGTTTTCCAAAATGAAATTATGAAAAATCCATGAGATTGAAACTTTCACTTTAAAAATATAAATAATTCATTCATTAGTAACTATTTGATGTCAAATTAACCACGCAGACTTTTATTATAACTTTCAGCGTTTATTTATTTTAATTTAATAAGATGAAATAAAAATCAAATTTATAGTAGAATTTAAGAAATAAACACCGTAAGAAATTAAATTTTGATTACAATTTGAGTAAAACTGAAGATAGTAATGTTGAAAGAGAAACAATTCATTACTTTAACATATGATCGATAAATATAAGAAAACAAGTGCGTTGAGAGAACAACACTGATAAAACTCATCTACTTTTTTTCGGTGTTGTTCTCTCATATAGCAAGTTTTTAGTTGCTTATTTATAGCCTGAAAAAACTGCTAAAATACTATAGTTAAAACTTAAAGTGTACCGCATTTTATACAATTAGTATTATTACGAATATCCGGTACTACGAAGATATAAAGGGAAACGCCATCAATCAATTTAGCAAGTGCAGTTAATGTAATCAATTTCGCAAGTACTGATAAACAATTATTGAATACCCGTGATAATACATTGTTCGCTCAAAACTATTAAGTTTCCACGCTATTTTTTATAACCAACAACGTTCTCCCTAATTATTTACCTACATGTCATGTACATTAGATAAATACCATTTATATTATATATTTTTCTGTATTCTAGGAAAATATGGAAAAAAAAACTTAATTTACACTCCTAAACCTATTCAATACAGATAATTGAATTTAATACATCCAATAATTCAGTAGATTAAAATTAGTTTTCATAGTTTTTGCATGCTTATCTTGTCAAGATATTTTTAATACTCACCGAATATATTTGAATAAAGAAGCTATCGAATGTTGTTGAAATAAAATTAATTTAAAGTAAAAAACAGTATGAATCCTATTCACCCTATATTTTTGCTTATAAAACGAACTTTGTGTTTCTTATAGAAATACTAATTCTATAATATATCCACAGGATTTCATGGCCGTGTAAAATGTCAAACCTAATTAAATCATGTGCGTGTGCATACCATAAGGCTGGAAATGATTAGGTTCGCATGGCGTTTTAATAATTAGTCACTTGTAAGCAAAAATGAAATAAAACAGTAAAATTTTATTTGGACGTGACCGTGAAAGTGTGTGCAACGTATTTAACTATACCGTTTAATTGCGTACGATAATTAAAGTGCTTCAACTCATTCAGAGTACTTAATTAATGATAGTGTATATAAAAAAGTAAACTTTACAAATGATCTTAAAATTAATTTAATAATTTCTCATTTAAAGCAAACTCTCATCTAATTCGTATTTATAATGACTGAAAAAAATATTGTCGGCATGCATATAATAATTCTTCTAAATGGATTTTTTATTCTTCTTCGATGTTATGAAAAACTTACTTGTGTTAAGCATTCCTACCTGAGGATATTTACAAAAAAATGTTCGTTATTTAGAAGCAAAAATTAATATTATGAAGTAAAATTTTTTAAATGTTATTTCGAGAGAATAACGCACATGATTTTGATTTAATTCATGCAAATATGTCTGTTTGCTTTCTGCAGAAAAATTATTCAACCTAAATTTGTTAATAGTCGCATATAATCAGTTTAATTAAAAAATCGCGTTTAGGACAACACGAACGAATATCATGCTATCAATTGATATATGAGAATGTTGACAATGTTGAGATATGAATATTGTCTGTATCTAAATCTTGGATAAACAGTGGTTTGCAAAAAAGGCATTAAAACCAATGAAGTACAGACATGCACAAATTAAGATTCTATAATTTATTAAAAGATCTTACTTAAAATTTGCCGCAAATTAAATGAAATCTCTATGTGAATCATAAATTTAAAAAAAATTTAATTCACAGGGGTCTAAACTTTTAGTTTTTGTTTTATTAGACAAATTTGCGTAATTTATTTTATATGAAAATACTTGTTTGAGAGATAAACAAGCCAAATAAAGTTTGCTTTAGAATATGTTGTAACTTCTCTTTCAGAAGCAAAAAATAGGAAATTATGTTTTGTATTATTATTTGCTATGGCTTTTATTTAATATCGTTCCGAAGCGTATTGAATTAATTTTTTGATTACCAATTGTTATGTACAAACAAAATTAAATGTACGTGCATTTGCGGACTTATTGATATTTCATCCAGTTGGCTACAATGATTACACATGACAATTAGCAATGTAGGAGAATATAAAAGATATTCATAAATACACACCATTTTAAAGCTTACAAATTAAAATGTGCACTCTTTAAAGAAAAACCAACAAATATCATAAAAGTAAATAAGTAAAAAACAATATTAAGTATAAAGTACAGTAAAGAATCAAAAAATATTAAATAATAATATCAAATATGTATATGTGTATGTGTGTAGGTATATATATATATATATATATATATATATATATATATATATATATATATATATATATATATTTATATATACATGCATACTTGTATAAAAATCATACATATTGCATTGATGATGCACTCGATGAATTACAGTAAGAGTGTTTACCTTCAAAGGCAGCATTATTAAATTGGATCAGATACCAAGTGTTGTTGTTTTAGAAATTCTAGAAATGATTATATTCGAACGAAAAATAATAAACTGAAAAACTGCTGAAAAGCTTTACACAATACACATTTCAGTTTAAAACCAGAAATGCGAAAATATGATTGTTTAGCTTGACGGTATTATCAAATGGCTACTGGAGCATATTTATTCGGTCGGATGGAACTCGCAAATTAAATGCGCAACACCGGCAATACGAGAGTCATTTAACTAGCTCGCAATCCGACGAAAGAAGGTACCCCTTTTCTAATTATAATAGTCATGAGGAAAGCGTCGATACATGACTTTTAAATAAATTATTCCTACCATATACTATTTGTTAATTAAGTAAATTATGCTTTAATTAAAATTTACGAAATATGTAAACACAAAATTCACTAGCATATATCTTGACTAGATGCAGATGAAGCAAGATATTAAATGTAACGACCTTTATGTTTTTAAAGACGCTATCAACGTAATACATACTTGTACCTAAATTATGACTACACTGTGTTGATTACTTTCAACTTTACATTAAAATCGATTTCAATTGAATACCGCGTGATGTGGAAGCGTGGCAAATATTTATCGTCGCCAAACCTCGTAAACGAAATGCGCTAACTTTGGTGATCGTTCGTCAGTAAATGTTGATACGGAGCTCGGAAGACACCCTGAGTGCGTTATGCTCATATATACATACATGATTTATGTTCTTTGGCTGTGTATTCTATCTCTCTTAACGCGGTGTATACATGAGTGTATACTCACACAAACCTGTAACGTATACGTACTGCATTCTAACGAGAAACGTAATTCAATTAACTATTAAGTTGTTATTTAGTTGTGATACCCTTGTATATATTAGATATAGTCTTTTATTAAATCGAAGCTTGGTGTACATGAAGTTTTATAATAATTGGTATTTATAATGAATTTAAAAACCAAACTAGCAATATGACCTATGTTACAAATTTCTGGACATAGTTATACCACTCGCACACAAAATTATATTTTCACATAAATTTTGTTAAAACGAATATTGCCTTTTTTAAAGACAGGCAAATAAATTCATTACATTTAAACTTTTTTGAGTTTCTTTTATTTCAAAATAGCTGTTGCAGCGCTCAAAATTAATGAAAGCATAATTAACGTTTGTGTTTTTTATGTTCTCTCTGCTGTATATTTTTGCATCCTTTTTATTTTTGTATTACTTTATTTATCTTTTTATATTGGTATTTACTTTAATATTATCTTTATTTGTTTCTATTGATTTCATTTCTATTTATTTAGTTTTCCAATCGTGAAATTATTTCGTAATTTTTCTGATTATTATATACTGACTATATTGCAAATTTTCTTTTTCCAGGCTATGCATCGACCAGTGTCATTACTTATTTGCATCATTTTCCAAAAGATGTTAATAGACACGCAATTTGGCTAAGTAATATTGAGAAAGAAAACTTCAAAATAATATATGTTGCAGGTCTGAAAGTACTTTCCTCTATCATCTACACTTCGAACGAAAAGATTTTACAAAAAGCCGCTAAAGACTTAAAAAAAAGACTTAAAGGGTGCAATTGCTGCCATAGTTGACGATAAACGTAATTTTATTTAATTATCTATATATACAAAAATAGGTCACAGCTAAATAACAATCGACAAAATATTTATTTGTATATCGTTGCTAATAGCAAATCTGTTTCTTGATATGATGCAAGTATAATTTACTAGTATATAGGGAATCAACCGACGAGAAAAGGAATGGAGACTAAACCGCATGGTGGGTGTTCATGCATGCAAAACGCAAATGTTTAATTTTATGCCAGATGATTTAAAAACAATTGAGAATACAAATTTTATACGGGATTAGATTCTAAATTATCTGAATTTAAGTTTTTAGTCTAATACGTCATATATTTATGAAACTATTTGATTCCTTAATATCTTTTGACAACCGAAGCTGCTGTGTAAACCTCAACGTGTTTTGCCAGCAACGATACATGTTTTATTCCTAGAGAAAACTGAGATATATAAAATATGTGAAAATATATTTAAATCTTAATTTCAGTCAGATATTCATCGCTATATTGCAAATAAGGATTCGCGGAATATATACTCCTATGACAATATTAATTATTTAGAAAATATTGCTCACCAATATTTAATTTCATATTTGAAAATATTTTTGAACGCCAATTTGGGTTTAAACTGGATTGATTTTAAGGAACGTAAAGATTTGGTTAGATTTCATTTTGTCCATGTTATTATTACATACACTTGAAATTTTCACTGATATAAAACATTAAATAATCTTTTTAAAAATTCGGTAATATAAGACAAAATACTATTCAATACAGATTTTTCCAAAAATTAGCTATGCAGAAGTATATGAAAATTGAAAGAAAAAACCCATCTATCCCCCTACTTCTTATAGCTGCATTTTATTTTGCTCAAAATACTTCGGTGTTTTTTCAGCAATTTTCATGTTTGTTTATAACATATTGTACTTCTAATATTGAATATATTTGGCGTTAATTTTGTAGAAATTCATTATTCACAATGAAATGAAACTACGCGATGTAGTATTATTTCTACTTTCTTTACGTTCTTTATCACGACCTAGATTTGGTGGTATTATAAAATCTTCAGGTGGGCTATTAGCAAAGATATTTGCTAATAGTCCATCTCAAGTTATAATATTTTATGTGGGAATATCCCTTTTTCTTAATTTTGTAATTTCTTACGAATGCATTATTATTTCTTTGTCATGATTAGCAGATTTGTATAATTGTTTTAATAACCTTTAGATGGTCTTTACTTTTGAATATATGTTTGGGAATACTTTTTTTACAGTTTGGGGAGTAAAGTCATTGTCATATTTAAAATAGGTTTAAAGAAACATATTTTATTTCCATTATTTTGTATATATAATATACATCTAACATAATATAAATAATTATTTGCGAATGCAATAATGGCACAAAATTCAACGGGTTCAATTCAATGTCTGTCATTTTAATACTTCAATATTTTGTATTATATAAATAAAATTTAATATAGGCCCGTATGGACAAGTGGTAAATAGCAAGAAGAATGCTATCTCTTTCTAACAGTGTTAAAAATGTCGTGTGTGCCTTTCTCCCTCTGGGTTGTATACAGGAGTGTGCGCAAGAATCTAAATGACATTGATGATATTATTTAATCATAGTGATATTATTAACATATAAATATAATTTCGTTATAAAATAAAAATGTTCATTAAAAATAAAGAAAGAAAATTATAAAGCTACAATTATGATGACTGCTAATAAAAAAAATCGTGCGTGTCAGGTTCGACGTGCCACTGGAGTTACTCCTTAATTACGATAATCTTGGAATGTACAAAATAAGTAACACTGTATATAAATATAAATACAATCTGATCTATAAATATATATCTTATCGTTAAGGCAGCTTTCATAAGAAACTCGTCCGCTCGACGTTGCAAAACTTTTCTCCATGAAAAGTTTTTTTAGCGGGATAATATAGAACCTATGTCCATCCAAAGGTCCTTTCTAAATATTGGTGAAAGAATTTTTGAAATAGGATGAGTAGTTTCGGAGATTACCTCCTACATCTAAATTTACAAAATTTAGCTTTTTTGTAATATATGAATTTTTTTAAACAGAATAATATACAACTTACGTCCAACCTGAAGGTCCTTTCTAAATATTAGGGAAATAATTTTTGAAATCGGATGTGTGGTTTCAGGGAGTACCTCCTACTTTCACTTTTATTAACACTCTGAACTTCTGATTTTACTCTTTATAAAACTTCATACCGGACGCTATATGTGATAATCGATTCTTACGGAGTAAACTTAAAAAAAAACGTGTCAAAATAATATCCTCACTACGGCTGGCAGCCGTCTTTGTATTGTAATATAAAATCTCGAATATTTCTAAACGAGTTTTAATGAGAATCCGATCAATATATTTACTGTGTTTTAAAAATATGCACTATAAGGAACTTGATGAAAAATTAATTTTAGTATTATTTTTTAGTCGCAAAAATTATTCATTTTAATTAAACAATACTTACAATTTTCAAATTGTAAGTATTGTTTAATTAAAATGAATAAAACCATTTCCATTCCATCGGGAAAGAAACGTAAGGTAAACCAAATTACAACAAATAACAATGAAAAAAAACATAACATTTCTGCAACTTCAGAAATAGCAGGAGTAGAATATAAATTAGAACCACAATGAAAGTAAAAAGAGAGTGAACTTATACATTATGTAAGTTTTCCAACGTACAATCTACAAATAAAATTATTACAGATTAGGAGAAAAGTAATTCGCACTTTAGCAACGTATATTTATTACAATTATATATTGTTTTAAACCAATATTTTAAATTTTTAAACTCGCAAGCACGTAGATAAATATTAATTACCGATCCTGGCTTTTACTAACATTGGTCGCATAAATTACTGCAATAATAAGTTCAGACCTCCTCGAATTAAGTAACCCTACTCAGTCTAAAATGTTAAAGTGTTGATATAAATTTAAATCATTATATTAAATTATTCGCTTGTCTCTAGTTTAACATTAAGGCATCATTTACAATAAAATGGTTTTAAATACCTTTATGAAATTATACACGCTGAAAAAGGTGACTAATGAAAATTATATCGTAAAAATTACACGATTTCGGCAATATTTACAAAAGGTCTATTTATCATTAGGAATCACAGTTTGGAATTTATTTCGAAACAAATATAAAACCGTATGCAAAATTACTCAAGTATTTAAAAGTAATTCGTAAATAAATGATAGTTTTTCGTACTACTGGGAGGTATATATAAATATTTTATATCAGTCCTCTCTAAATTAATCCAACGAATTAAATATTGCAAAAATGAGTTTGTCTTTCTATTCCACTTTCACTATTCAGCCGAATTTTTATTTATAAAGTATTTATAAAATTTTGCCCACAAATTGAAATAATAAATATAAAATTCCTTTTATTCTAAGGAATACTAACCCCGTGCTAGCGAAACCGTGGGAAATAGCAACTCTAAAATAAATACGCGTTACTTGCAAATATTTGTTTCCCACATTTTCTCTTGCTATAAATGCAATTTTTCATAAAGCGGTATAAAATAAATACATATTAATTTTTCAACGATGCTAATAGCCCTTCTTTCCATCTACGTCTAATAATCACTAAATATGAATAATGTTTCTAGTATACTACGCAAGCATTCGCAGCGTTGTCCGCTTGGATTTTCAATTAAGTCGGCGGAATTTTTCTATGACTCAGTTAGTATCACAACGTCACATTAACAACGTTAAATTTAATATACACGTTTCGCCACCTATGGATTTATTGTAAAAATAAATAGTTATTTTTGTGTAAAAGACACGGAATTTCATTACCTACAGAGAAATTATCCTAGTTCTTATATTAAAATATAGTCTAAATTTTACATCGAATCCTGAAAAATGTCCAAGCCAATTATCATAAAAATCTATTCAACCATAATTGTGTAATAAACATACAAACACACATCGTTGTACATCTTGGTGTGAAGCTTACATACCGACACAATAACTATGCGCTAAATTTCATAGCAATTCGTTGCTTGGTTACAGACATATTAAGAAACGAATTGACAAACAAAGCAAGCAACTTTACTATGTAACATTATGTGAATGTTATAAAACATACGTATAAACAATTGTAGGTATCTTGCTTCGGTCCAGAACCTTTTAGCTAACATAGCAAAGTTGTTAAACTTCCAGGAATCCTTATAAAGTTTTTTTCTGTTTATTTCCATGAATTGGGGTAAGTAGCAAGGAAAATTGTGGAAACTGTTTCCTGCTTACGTGAATTTGTATGTTTCACGTAGTATTAATTTTCCACCCTTCCACAAAATTACTGGAATCGCAGCTGTCGTATATTTGAGAGAAACATGGATTGCGTAAGTCTTTAACGTTGCTCGTTTAAGTTTTTGTTGCATTCAAATAATTGATAACCTTTTCGTGTCGATATATAAATCGTCATTGATACATTCTACATTACTAAAACTAAAAAATGGTTATACATGAAACTGGTTCGATTATATAAAGTTATATAATGAACATAATTTGTAGTATGTGTTAGGGTAAACATAATTCTAAGATTTATAGAACGTATACACACAAATATAAATATTATCGAATGTGCATATCCATTAGCACTATTGCCGCCATTCCATCATTCGGGCTCCTTCCGAAACCCGTAACATCCCCCCTCATACAAAAAGGTGACCTTCGAAGGTCCCCTAATAGTGTTCCTTACCTACAATCGTGCTACATGACTGGGTTACAGACTATCCTTTCGAAATGAGTCATTCAGTATCTCCATTTTTTCGAGAACGCACTTAGGGAACGCTCTAAATGATTCAAAGATCGATCCATTCTCAACCAAGTCACGGTGACTAAAGATACCACGTTCTAAACTCCGGGTGATACTACTCTTATGTCAACACGCAAGCTCTCCAACAAAACTCTACGTGCATCATCGTGCTCAAAGCTCAGTGGAACAAAACATGATTCATGTCCTGCGTCATGAAACTGCAGGTACAGTCGGGCTATCTCTAAGGGCGTATCCAAACGAGTTGGCACGGAATGCACCGAGTTAACATATAAATACAGAATAATATATTTTCAAAGCCGGTTTGGTGGTTTCTGCAAACTATTTGCTAACAACTAAAGTCGCCTGTTAGTTTATTTAATCTAGTGAAATGTTTAATTAAATAATGCATTCATGGAGGTAATATGTGCCCAGAGCAAAAAGCTCGTTCTCACATTTACCCATAACGATTGTCACTAGCACTCAGAAGCAACTTTTCTTCACATGTGGTAATATTAAAAACCGTAATTTTTGTCAGTATGTTTATCGATATTATAATAAATAAAACACCAAATAAACTTCAGTAACCCTAAAATATTTTTGATAAATTTTTGTAATGCAAATTCGGAGTCGTCTGTTATGTTTTAGACCACCTAAAACGTTTTGGGTTTTTGCATTTATATTTATTTGTGTATCTAATTTAAATTATTTAAGTATTATTAAAGGTAACATACTTTTTGGGCTGTAATTTTTTGCAACGTTTGCGTAATGTGAAGTTGTAACGAAACTCATCACGACCATCAAGACTTTCCATTCCTTACTTGAACGCTACGTGTACTTAGATTTCAAAATTGCTAATGCTCTAAAATATCTGCGCAAAATTGTTTATGAGCTCGCGCTCTGTTATTGATTGGGAATTATTTCCACAGTGATCTGCGGTCAATGCAAAGATTTATTGACAGTAATAAAGTCAAATTACTAAAAACACACATTTATAAAAAAATATTAAGTAGTCAACATAACCCAGTTTATTATCTTCGTGTTTAGACTGGACTACGTATATAATCGTAAATAATGTAAATTTGAAGCTTATTTGCATTAAAAAATTATTACAATGAAAATAAATGAGTATTGCAAAGACGTTGTGGAAAAGCTTTAACTTCAGATGGGCACATCTCTTAGCACATAACCCTAAAATTATTTACCAAAACGGAGAACATATTTTAAAACTTTACCTTCCAAGAAAGAATATTGCGTTCTAATTGGCGATATTAAAGTCTTGGTCATTACATCTGTTAAATACATTTGTATTTGTATCGCCGTTTCAGCGTAAGCTAAGAAATAAAGAATAATTTAGATATCATAATATTTTTGCCAGAGTTTAATAAAAAACTCAATCCACAAAATGTAATACCTTGTTGAACCGAATATACAAATACACAAGTCATTTTGATTATCAGTTGATCCTGGTATATCAATATAAAAAGAACTAGCGTGACCCGTGCGAAGTCTTCGCATTATTTATTCCATTATGAAGCTCAGATGACAGATCAAACAAATATTTTACTAAAATTGACATATAGAGGCGCAAGTATCAAAAGCATTGAGCTAAAGCGCCACTTTATTTATACGTGAGTGGATTTGAAATTAAACAAAAATTTTACCGACCGTCAATCATATTGACGTTGAGCCGTTAGATGGCAGCATTGCTATTTTGTGTATACAATTTTAATAATTAATTAATTTGCAAAAACAATAGCAATAATAAATTTTTTAGTTGTGGATGCCGGTAGAGCAAGCAATTATCTATAAAATGATATATAATTTATGTGGATTAGTTGTGAGGTTTTTTCTAAAAAGGGAGTGTAACATCTTAACCTTAGCGTATTAATATAAATGATGATGATGATGATAATGATGATGGATGATGATGATATTAAATAGAAATATTATTTATAGCTAGTAAAGGAACTAGAAGATATGATGTCTCTTTTCGTATTATACATTAAAGTATAATACGAAAAGAGACATAATATCTTCTAGTTCCTTTACTAGCGTGTAAAGCAACATTTCGACTAAATTATGTATGTGACAGTGCGTATGTGAGCGACCCTGCCGCGAGCTGCCTTCCAATATTAATGGCTCATTGCTCCAGCAAGAGGCAGTCATTTGAAAAGTGTTTTGAAGTGCAAACATGAATAATTAGTGGCAATTCAGTAAGCGCCTTTATTCCGCAGGCCTGTCTGTTGCATTGCCTTATGTTTTCACTGTGGCGAACGATATTCATTTTCTAAAGAAAAGCGTACTTGCGAATTAAGTATTTGTGAGTAACTAATAGCCTAAGCGAGCTGTTAAATTTTTTTTAGGAACTACTTGAAGCACAAAGTTGAGGTATGTCTGGACGTCGTGAAAAAAGCTCTTTTTTCAAATAAATTTTCTCAAGATATTAAAATTTTACAAAATGTTTTGGTTGGAATTTTATATTTTCGGTAGAATAAATACTAATTTCATTTTGGAAAGATTAGATCGATTTACAGCATCGTTAAAATTAATCCAGAAACTTTGATAAAATATACTTACTTAATAACATTATTGTTTTCTACAATGTTCTTCCCCAGTACAACGGTATGACATTGCGCGATCACCCACCGTGGTATAGACCCTTCTAAAACTAAACAAACTTCAAAGAAAAGCTTTTAGTTAGCCTCTGTATTTTCCCGAAGTCACGCCAGATTTTTCAAGGAAATGAAGTCCTTTAATATTACTCAAATACATATCCGATAGTCTCAAAAGGAGTTTGATGTAGAAACTTGGAATTTGGCCTAGTAGTACATATCATATCCGTATATTTTACAATAAGTACCGCATTGAAATATTTACATGATCATTTGAGAGAAAGCAAATGAAATTTCCGAAATTATATTTTTATTTTTATTGTGTAGGGTGCCGTTTAAAACAATTAACTACAAGGGCTCAAAAATATCTATAGTTATGCAATTTATGTTTAGAATCTTAAGTGACACACAATGAAAAAACTACCAAAATGGACAAAAAAGTGAATTTCCGAAGAAGAACAGTATGAATGAAATTGGACTATTGGATGGTAGCGGGAAAATTATAGCGGTTGCGATTTTATACATAGTAGAAACATTTCCGTTACTTTTAGCTCTTTAAAAATTATACTGGGCAATAACATGGTGAAATGTATTAAAATTAATGAAGTGTTTGGTGGAAACACTTTGGATCCTTAAATGTTTAAACTTTACATGCACTTTAGTATGTACGAAATCTTTGTAGCATGGGTTCTATCTGTACTTGATATTTTTATTTTAAGTTTGAAATAATTGACACGAGACAAACAATTCAGTTCTACAGCAATGGGGCCAACAGTCTTAAAAAAATGCATAACTTGATAAAGGTATTGTTACTTTTTGTTCAAAAATAGTAACAATACCTTTATCTTTCAGAGGATGACAAATGAATAAATTTGCTTGAAGTTGACTGAGGCTCTTGGTTGAAATATAAATGTTAATGCAAAATATTGAAAAAATGAAGAAAAAAAATTATGACCGCTTAGTGACTAAAGGTAAAAGTGTAAAATAGCCAAATGGCTATTTTAATTGTATTAATTATATTTAATTTTATTAATTATATTATGATTTTCTTAATTCGCAAATAACGCAATGACGTTTCCCGTGTCGTTAAGCGTTTTGTTTTGCTTTGCAGTGCATAGTTATATCTTGCGATATGAGATGGCGCCACTGGACTTTCTACACGTCGAACTGTGAATTGTTTACGTATAGTATAATACAACTGGCAAATAACGTTTTATTCAGGGGGTGGACTGACGAGTCTCAAATTAATAACGTATGTCGTCAGTGATTTGGCGGTAAATCAACCATTATACGACGACTTCTGGGGTGATATTTACGCATATTGATGTTGTTTTATTTAGTACTTTGTTGTAGCCATTAGACTTGGGCGATACAAGTATTTTAAGATACTTAGGACGTCGAGTATTATAAAATATCGGCGACCAAATACTCGACAAGTATGGGCGGCGTAATTCTGTTATGAGAAGGCTATATTATAAATCAATATACATTTACGGTCGCAGAAGACGTGCAGTCAATCTTAATTACTACCTATTATGAAGAGTTCCAGTGCTCATATCCTTGATTTTTTAAAGCTAAAATTGGCGAAAATTCCCACCATTTCTAAATGAGGCATTTTAAATAAAATACAGTGTTTCATTCTTTCTACATACTATCATAAATATTTATGGCGCCAGGCTTAGGACTGGTATCTAAACGATTCATTTCGCATAGTCATTTAGATAGCGTATTTAAAAAAATGAATCACGTTATTTTCAATTATTGCCTTTAATTTATAAATTGATCACGTTATTAAAACAATTTTTTTAAATTTTGCCATCATTAACGTAATTAAGTTTAAAATTACTTCATGTGTTTTATTTCTTTGATTCGTTTATACTTTCAAGTATTTTTTTCATAGTTGTCATGTTAATGTCGATAAAACTTTCGTTTTAAAAATAACTATTAATTGTGATTGTCTTTCCTTGAACATGGACTTAGAGTTTAAACATTTTGTTGTAAAAATAAAATTTGTTCTAATTTTCTATGACCTAGACGAATACGTCCTTCGTTCAAAATGTTCCCTGCCGCAGAAAACTCAGATGTCCACATATCAGTTGTGTTACAAACGCCATGGACCTCTTTTTGACTATGTCCTTTAGTTCAAATTTAACTTTTTTCAAATAAAGAAAGCAACATACTATTTGCAAAAAACTTACGGATGAGAATTGTGTTATTCGGAAAAGCAAAATTTAATAAACTTCTAAAACCACGATCTTCAACTATAGAGAAGGGTTGAAAGTCCCAAATAAACAAATTAATTATATGATCATCGATATGTTTCTTATCCATAATAATAACTCGCTTCGGTAAATAAGATATAAATTTTACCAAAGAACTTCGACCTGATCTAAACTTATTTCTGGAACAAGCTGTGTTATATCTATATATATTCTAGCTTCTGTATGTTTATATTGACGGAAGGCACCAGTTGCAGATAATGTAGTAAGATGTTCCGAATTAATTATCATTACAGTTGGCTGTTTTCTATTCAAATGCTTCATTAAATTAGATTTAGCTGTTTTTAATGATAATTATTTTTGCAAATATTACAAGAAGCAAAATAATCACCTAAGTCAATAAAATACTCCCATACAACATTGGACTTTCTTGAAGACATATTGGCTAAGTTAGAATTTAACCTAATTAACAGTCATTTTATTATATACACTATTAATTTACAATATTTAGACTAAAAAGTAATAATACTCAACTGTTCCGTTAGAAAAACGAAGAATCATTAGACGCAAACAACACCATATATAAAACTCTTATTTTAAAATACTCGTACTTGTCGTGTTGAGTAAATATTTGTCGGCGAACTGCGAAGTATGAAGCAATACTTAACGTGATGAGTAAAACGAGTATGCAAGTATACTCGTGTTGCACACTTTAAAAGTATTTCGACTTACGAGTATTTAAATATTCAGTTAGTCTCTTATTTCATTCACGTTTTAAATATGAAAGAACGAGAAAACCTGAGTACGATATGCGTAAGTGAAATAGCTAGCTAGCAAAGTCGGGTAGAGTTGTGCCGTAGCCCAACTTGTCCGATTTTAGGAACGACCGGTTGGCCATAGTCCATACCATGCAATTATTTACGATACCAAATATTTTGTATTTTGTATACTAAGTACGTATCTTGATCGGAGATATCGAATATTTTTACTGGTGATAATAAATACGCGTCACCTCTAGCTATTGTATCGTTATGTATTCGTTTTATTAAGTGTTTAAATATCGTTGGTCATTAATTGGCGATCAAAATCAAAATGGCTTGTACTTTTCGTGGAGGTCTTAAACCAAAAGTTGGTAAATTTTATCCGTTATTGCTTATCACATAATATTCCAAGACCAAGTTTGAAATATTTTTTATAAATTTTATACTATAACGTCCCAAAACACAATTGTGGTTTAATTGCGACTTGAGAAAAATTTTTATTTATTTATTTTACTTTAATATATCTAATTGATACCTAAATAGACCTTAAAAAAAGTAAATTGTGGGGAAAGAAAATAAAAAATTACGATATTTGTTTTTAATTTCAGCTCTTTTTAAAAATATTATTTTTAGATCTTAATGTCTGTCATTTGAAATGTAGTTTCGAATTTTCCAGATTTTTCATACTCTGCTTTATTAATGAAAAGTCACATTCAACCAGCTCACATCCATAGGGGTGAAAGAGGGCTCTCAAGTATAGGTTATAAATTATATAATATATATATATATATATATATATATATATATATATATATTACGGTTGAAATAAAAAACTCAAGTGATGTTTAAAGATTGATGGTTATGAACAAATTAGTCTTTTTGGTTGTATCCCCTCCCCATGGTAAAAATAGTGGCTTTCATTTTCAATCGACTTCAAAAAAGGAGGAGGTTCTCAATTCGTCGGAATCTTGTTTTAAAGTGTGTTTAGCAATAATTCTTTATTTGATAGGCCGATTACGATGATTACTTTTTTATTTCAAAGAAGATGCTTTAGGTGTAGTCCCATGTAAATATGAAGATGATCCGACGGTGAGGTCCGGAAGTGAATGGTGAAACTCCTTAACGAATGGCAATAAATTAATTATAATTCAAGATATAAGTTATTTTGCAAAATAACCACACCATTTATCAGGTCAGGGTCTGATGATAAGTTCTGGATAGTTCTGGAAGGCGTTACTTTGACAGCATTTGAAAAGGTATAAAAAGTACGACTCTTTTTTATATGGGTTAGTATGCGTCGCCATTCTGTACCGTATCTGTTTATTTCTCCTCGACAGTATTCGTTAAGATTTCATTTACTACAGTTTAGAAGGGAATATATCTCTCAGACTTGTAAGTGCATTGTGCAAGGGTTAATAAAGACCCTTATTATGTTAGGGGTCAGTGTCTGAATGTGAGACTGGTGAGGCTGGTTTTGATAGCCGTCACATTTGGTGACTAACTTTTTTAGGTTGGATATTGAAAATAGAGTAGAGCTGTATCGATCAATAATTTTGGACGATCCAAGTCAATTGCAACCCACTGGCTGAACTGTCGGGGCGCGAGACTCGGGTCTATTACCTCTCCCTGTATTCATACTCACTGACTGACAAACGATCAACTGCGAAGGTCTGATCTGTCACTAGATCATATACCCTTGGATGTAATGATTCGTGGGTCGGTCTCGGTCAACCAAGCACGCGATTCTTTGCGACGGTATAATAACAGCTTATTTAATTACAATTAAATGAAACTACGTGATGTAGTATTATTTCTATTTTCTATAAGTTGTTTAACACGACCTAGGTTTCGTTGTATTACAACATCTTCATTTGGGCTATTAGCAAAGATTCTTGCTAATAGCCCACCTTTGCTAATAGGCCACCTGAAGATGTTGTAATACAACGAAACCTAGGTTGTGGTAAAGAACTTAAAGAAAGTAATAATAATACTACATCACGTAGTTTCATGTGAATAATGAATATCTACAAAATTAACATTAAATATATTCAACTTATTTAATGTTTTAAATAATGAAACTTTATTTTGAATGCTCAATTGATATTTATTTATCAAATTTAAGCCATGTGGTATTTTTGGTATATTAATATATAAAGGTCTAGAAATATTGATCGAAACAAGCGGTAATTTTATCATTTTAGTAGTGATATTTATATTTTTGTAAAGTGCTCTGCGATTATGAACTACGTGAAGGACCCGTGATCATTTTTTTCACCAAACAATTTCCTCGTATCTCAATAAAACAAACATAATTGGACGATTTTCAATAAGTAATAATATTAAATTTAAAGTGTTTACATAAATTAATTAATTCAATAGAATAATTACCGTCATCAAACCTTAACCCAATCCCAAAGAAAAACAAAATTCAGAATAAAATAAAAAGAAATTTCATCAAATTACTCACGAAATTAATGAAATTGAAATAACTACTTTAATTACCTACGTATAAAAATAAATCTAAATCACAAAATAGTACAATTCTCATTAAGAAATATATGTGGTTCGATTTAAAGTGTTTAAATAAATTAACCAATTTTATGGAATAATTACTGCCACCAAAATTAAGCAAGAAAATTCAAAATAAATTAAAAAATATCATTACTAAAATAACCACGAACCGCTAATCTACAAAGAAAGATTGTCGACTTTAGTAGTGATTTCACATGTGAAATTAACAACTTATTCAAAATTTAAACGTCGAAAAGTTATGACTTACAATTTACGAGCAACGGGTTACTTGATCGATCATAGACAGAGTATATAGAGATCGGTACGCGGGTTTCGGGATGTTACAATGATCGCTTGCGATTGGGTTCTTGCGAATCACGAGTCGCTAGTGCCATAAGCGATTGAATCATTTCTGTTAGAGTAATCCAATTACTTGCAGGCGGATAGCTTGTCAAAGAAATTATTGCAAGCAAATTAGCTGGTAAATGATTTTCTGACATTGTATCATTGTTACTGGCATTGGTCAACAGTGTTTATAGCACCAAAAGTCCGTTCGGTAGCTAACATAAACGACTATAGTTCAGAGATCCTATTCAATGCGGTGGCGGACCATAGTTTAAACAATGAGAGTATGATTGGACTCGAGATGTTAGATCAAGGTCTCAATTAGGTAAAGATTACAAGGCATATCGTTGAGCGGGGCTGGACTGGTGTTGTGGTTACTGTAAGAGATTGCTCTACAGCTATTTTTTTATCTCGAAATAAGAGTCTCGCATCATGTTATAATGCAATCTGTTCCATGAACATGGTGAAAACATTATTTCTATACTTCTTTCTTTTACCCTGATTTGCAGAATATTGATGGCAGAAAGAAGATTGTACTAATATTTTAAGTCACTGAAGCGAGTATTACATATGGTTGACTCATTGGATAACGAATGAACATATTACCTAAGATGCTACTTGAACATTTCGACTATTTGAGTCGAAACGATGTTAAATATATTGAGTATCTAGCGGTGGATAGTCCTGAAAATTGATCACTTTCGATACTCTGGAGTGATATGTGAGGCGAGTTCACGTTATTTCTTTGGTTGATAGTTTCTGATTGAGGCCAGTACCTCTGCTGATGGCTTAATGGAACCGACTGGCAGTTGCTTAGAATGATAACAGTGAGCAATTGAACAATTGAGAAGTTACTTAAAAAACAGGCCTCATACCACTGACTCCACTGTTGGATGAAGGATTGCTGAACGAGTCCCCAATAAATAGCGATAAAAGGTCAAGCAAGTTCTGGCTGATGACCAGAGCATTTTAGTAATTTTGACCTGAATGGTCAAGCCATATGGTAAATAACTTTGGTCAAGTAGTTATGGGCTAGAAAGTCAAGGAATTTGGTACATTACTTTGGTCAAGTAGTGTATGAGTTGACCATGAATTGACCTAGATAGTCGAGGAATATGTTAAATTATTTTGGTTGGTAGATTTCTCTGGTCAAGTTATATATTCCTGTGACAATTGTATGACCAAGGCAGTCGTGAAGCCATTAAGTTGCGCTTGGTCTTGGCAAAGCAGTTAATAGTTATCAGGTTGATTCAGATAAGTTCTAGGGAGGACTTAAACTTAAGACTTCCCTAATGATATATATTTTGTAAAATAGTATGGACGATAATTAATAAAACCAACGGATTAACCATTCCTTTCCAAAACCTGTTCCTAAGACGTCAAGATGACTACTATATCGTGTGTATCGTGCTGATCTAGACAGAACTAGTCACTATATCTGAGCAAAACTTAGGATCAAAAAGCACATATCTACCCATTAAATTGTTGTAAAATGATTAGAGTTAATTTTAGTACTTTGTAATTTTTTTGCAAAGAAAACTGTTGATATCATAATGGTCGAAGGGATAGTGTCGGCCACTTCACACTCACGAAGTATTTGGTCGTGAGAGTACACCCGTCCGGTCCCGTTGTTCTCTAATGTCCATGTGCAATGGTTCAATGGCTCCGCGTTTGATGTCAAATGTGGGTCGCTGGGTTAGATGAGTGAATGTCTGTATTCATTAAGAGGGCGATTCTTGTGTTAACAAGCCCTATCGGAAGCCCTACTAGTATAGATAAGGACAGCGTGAGCGAGCACCGGAGGCACTCTTGTTTAAACACAATGATCAAGACACATCGCGCCACGTAAAATTATTATTGAAACTTAATATTTTTCATAATGGTTTTCATGAATTACTTTGTCTTGTTTAAGTCTCTGAGTGCTATCAAGTTGAGGATAACTTAACAACAAGAACGCCGAATAAATTATGTGGTTATAGCTTGCGATTTGAGATGGCGCCACAGGACTTTCTACACGGCGAACTTTGAAATGTTCACGTCGAGTGTAAATCAACTGGAAAATTATGTTTTATTTATCTCCTCTCGATAATATTATTTGAGATTTAATTTACTACATTAGGCAATAAAAATAATATTTATATTCTAATAGAAGTGCTAATGTTAAACGTTTTAAACTTTTATGTATGCCTAAATGAGTATGGAAATTTGTAGTATGAGTTTTGACACGAGCTTAAGTCTATATTATTTTACCGCAATATATTCAAAGAAAAAAATTATCTACTCTTGTATTCCAAAGCATGTTTTTTCATTTTTGTTACTTAGAATTAAACCATACATATTTTCTATTAAACTAGAGTGTTATTTTTCTGTGATCCAAGTGTCGTTTAGGTTTATTAGATGTAATTCAATGTGAATATTTGTGAAGTAGTGCCTTGTGAATATGAAGTCTTTTAGCACAATTTCGCGTATCTAAGTTCGTAGAATATTATTTCTAAAGCATTACATAATCATAAACTCGCAGTAAGACCACAAATTTTGAAATGAAACAAGCATTAACGTATTATTTTATCTACCTTATACCCGTTCAAATTAATAAACGAATATAATATTCATGAAAATATAATAACGTTCGTTCAAAATTGCGAGCGGTTTTTCAAGAAGGCAAACTGACAGGTGGGTGCCGCGCGCCTGCAGGCTGTATTAAGGATATGCGCGACAGGAGCCAATTATTGGCTTTGTAAATGACTTAATCAAGTCAACACTAAACTCTTTCACCGTTATATTATGAACGTAAATGTTATCATCCATTTTAGTTCTAGAGTGAATATATTTGTATTACGATGAATTATTACTTGTAATGCCTAATTCATTCTAGCTTGTTTTTTTTTTGCTTTTAAATTAGTGTTAGATTTTTATTATTAGATTAGTAAAGCATATTGTCGAATAGAAGGTTAATTCATTTGTTTAAGTTTTTTGTTCAAATTTGAATATGTAAATAGCACATGACATAATTGACATTTTTTAAAGCCAACAAATTAGCTTTGAAAGTAATTATCATTTGTTACTAATAAACTCAATATGGTGTTGATCTGATTTCGTTGATTTATGCATTCTCCTTTTTGCATTCTATTTCTCTATAAGAGTCGTTAAAATATTTCTCTCTTCTCAACAGTGTGGGTAAGTTGGGTAAGTGTGAGTAAGTATGGACAAGGACTGAAAAATGTACTAAAGTTCGTCCTCTCGGGTTTCTTGCATTCTAATCTACCAATAATCATCAGTATTTTCAAGTTTTAACTGCGCTTCCTGTGTCTGAAAGATACAAGTATCTCAAGTCACAGGTAGTTATTTTTGCATTAAGAGAATACTGGTACCATCAATCTAATTCTTTTATACTGAAGCGTTCAAGTGTTCTGTTCTGGAATACCTTAATATCTAAATCATAATTTTTAGTTTTTTTTTAAATATAAATGAAAATATTGGTTTCTTCTGGGGTTATGTATACATATTTATTATTTTTATTATGTCCCTTTTCTGAATAATGTTAATTTTTTTTAGTTATAGAAAATTTTAATATTAATTTGTATTTGTAATTTTATGTGCTATTTACGTTTGTTTTATTACTTGAACGTTGTGAACAATTTTGATATACAACAGTTTCATGAAGACGACCTGAACAATGAAATCGATGCAGTGAGTTAGAAGAAAACTAATAGTGTGCAACTACTAGTATAAGAAAACTAAGCGGTATAACATATTGATAATCATTCTACAGTAAATATTAAAACGCTACATATTGAAGAAAAAATACGCACGGATACTTCCGCCAAAAACATAAATATGAAAAAGGGGCCAAAGTTGTTAACAAGGACAAGTGGCTTTGTTGGCTTCGTCGATAAAAGAATTAAGATCTCATGGGATGCAAAATTCCATTAAGATGCCTGAAAATT
This sequence comes from Druceiella hillmani, assembly GCA_039881145.1. Lineage (NCBI taxonomy): Eukaryota > Metazoa > Arthropoda > Insecta > Lepidoptera > Hepialidae > Druceiella > Druceiella hillmani. The sequence continues at coordinate 262,384 of JAYKKI010000144.1, read as the reverse complement.
AAAAAAAAAACTATTGTTTAAAAAAAAAAAAAGAAGCGTTACTCGCTTACTACCTACGTACATATATGCAATAAATAAATGACATTTTTAATAATAATAAAATCGTAAATTTAATTACATCCAGACTTCAGTAGAAAGTAATACACATTTAATTTTTCCAGTTAGTAAGTGACGAAAACCATATATCGTGAGCTTACTAAAACGGAACCGTTATTAGATCTCGAGAAATTGTGTAATACAACGTGATGACTATATTTCAGCGGGGGAGAATTGTGTAAATATATAAAGGGAAATAAACTATTATCAAATGTGCTCTCTTATATATCATCTCTTCCCTTTTACACACACACTTCACAATAAATTAATAACGCTTTAAATGTCATTTATTAATGATGCAGAAAACACTTCCCTTATCTTATATTTTCTCCACAAAATATAATGATTAAATTACTGACATTTTTAGCTCCTTTCCAAAGTTGCAGATTCGATGAAGCACAGGGGGATTATCGCTGAGCTCAGCCGAGTCGACAAGTTCTTAAGGGTAATGAAAAAACAATGCCGTCTTAAATAATGGTCCAACGACTGACAGCTGTCGTCATTTTTTATTTAAAATAAATCGGCAAAAATGTGCCCGCCGTTACAGAAATTTAACATAATTTAAAAAAAACAACCCATCAAGCGCGAGTGAAACTCATCTGACTACGTGGGTACTTCCGTACACAGTTGGATATTTCAAAATAATTATGGTACATAATCTATCTATTAAACTATTTACAACCTTTTAATTTTTTGGAACGAAAATATATTGCTTACTATATCTTTCGCAGATGATTATTTAAAAAAAAATTATGTGAAATAACTATAAATTAACCATTTTTGAATATGTTCCTTTTCTTTCCTTTATTTTATTTGGTATTAATTTCAACTTGATACCTCCATGCGATCCCAATAAAAAGGGTCTTGACAGACCGACAGACGGATGACGAAGTGGTCCATAAGGGTTCGTTTTTTTTCCTTTTGAGGTACAAAACTCTAAAAAGTTGGTATTTTTTAAAACACGAAAAAGCAAACTATTCAACAACTAACAGTCAGGAAAGAGCATATGCAGCAAAATGTAATATAATTTTTAAACTTATGGCAAAACTAAAAAAGCTATTGTTATGAATGGACGCATGCTATATTTCTAATACAACGAGAGTTGTTAATTATAAATAAAAATGGTAATAAAAATATAAAGAAATTTGTAATAACTTTTTACAAACTATAACGAAAAATAATGAATACTGGTTGTTTTTTCACTTATAGCTCTGGGCTAAATGAATTACACAAAAATGTTTAACTGAGGTTGACGTTTATTCTGTTGTCGAAGTGAATGTCATTTTGGCATGAGTGCAATTTAGTACCGATGATTTTTTGACAATTCTTTTGACATGATATAAAAGAAAATTCTTTTTAAAAAATCGATGCCAGGATGATTTTCCCTGCAAAAAAAAAATGTTTTAACCTTTTTTCTTTTACGTAATTCACTTTTTTTCTTAACGAAGTACTTATCACACAATTGCTTATAGACTATTAAGTAATTGTAATAACTAAATAAATAAATTCAATTATAAAACATTAATTGTTTTTCGAAACCTTAATTTTAAACAATAATTAATATTGTTTAAAATTAAGGTTTCGAAAAACAATTAATGTTTTATAATTAATATGTTATTTTTCATGTTACTAACATTCAGGATTCGTTTATATACAAATTTGTATATGTGTGCATGTATTTGTGTATGACAGTTTATACATTTTTGATTCTTTCTCTTCCTACTTTACATGTATATATATATATATATATATATATATATATATATATATATATATATATATATATATATATATATTTATATAATCCTTTTCGGTGATTCAATTTTGAATATTTTGGGTTGGTTTTTTATATATATTTCATTCGTGGTCGTACTTATCCACTCTCTCTACGTAATTACTTATTAAATACCTATTTCCCTTTAATTTTATTATAATAGTATTTAACTCGAAATATTCATGGCATATACAATATCACATTTTTGGAAAAGAAAGAGTTCCATAATAATTTGTTTGTCATTGATATGTTAGTGATAATTTTTTGATTTGTTTGTATTGTTTTTATGCATTCTAAATGTTTATTTCCAAATTATTTATTTTCATTAATTTACATTTAGTTCCTTGTGTGTCTTAAGTGTGTAATGTGCAGTGATGTGAAAGTTAGGAATAAATAAATTTAACGACTTTCCTCATGGGTAATTTTTTTTAAATCGATTTTTTTAAAATAAATAATTGCGAGCAACATTTTTTGAAATACGTCGTTTTTAATGTACATTCTTTCATATCATTTAAAGAAAATGTTAAATTTTCATTGGTACTGAATTGCACTTCTTCCGTCATTTTCCCTCCTGTCAAGTTTTGTTCGAGTGTTTCAACAACGCTGTCAATCCTGTAAATTTCATAGATTAGTATGTTAAATCCTTGAATATAAGATATAAGAAGACACAATCTGCACTTGGATTGGATGGAAACGGCGCTCAGTGTGTGTACAATCAAGGTCCCTTAAACTTTGTGGAAATATTGAATTAAAGTACGTGGATAACAATGAGAAAAAAATATATTAATTACGGCTGTCTTCTTAACCACTTAGGAACCTATAAAAGCCAGCTTGCTGTACCAATTTTATACTAGCCATTATATAGTTAATTACATATGATGATATCTAGACAATAATTGTCTTTTTGCATAAGTATATTTCTTTGTAGAAATACTTTAATTCCTCTAATTCCATCTGTTCTTTTTTTTTCGAAAACTATTCTCTCATTTCCTTTCCTTTAGGAGATTTTGTCATCATATCACACTACTAGTATCAAAATTTCTACTCACCACCTATTGTACTTTACTTTTGCAACCGTCTCATTTGTGCTTATATTTTTATTAGATTACTAAATGGATTAATACTTCTCACCATCTCCTGCACATGCTTGCTTCATAAGCAAAACCCTTTATTCTAACCTTTTCGTCTTCTAGATTTCATTTTAATATGAAATGATCGAAGTATATAACGTGACTACAGCTTGATTCGATATCACTTGCTCCTGAAAATGGTATTTCAGTCTGGGATTATACACTTTTTCATGGTACAGTAATTCTTTTTAGAAGAGTCAATTCGCCGCATCAAAAATACTTTAGTGATGATATACATACTTATAGCCGTTGGAAATTTATATCAAAGGAAACTAGAAACTTTAACTTTACTATTGTTTCTATTTTATGAGTAATGCAAGCTCGGGGTCTGTACGCAATATTTTTTTTTGTATTTGTCTCTTAACATAGCTACTTACATCAAAGTAACTAAGAGCTTTTTCCATAACATTAGTAAAGAAATACTGTGACGTAAGGATGGAAAACATTAAATTTTTACATTGTCATAATTAATAACACAAATGTACAATAAACCATTGTAGAAATATAAAAACACGTTAATTTTTTCGTCGTAATTTGTAAAAATATTTCTCTAGAACGAAACGTCTACGTCATTATTCGAAGTAATATGCAAATACAACGATTTGCATTGAATGATCGATGTTGAATATTGTTTCTTCTTGTTAATATGCTGGATATTATTAATGATTAAAATTATCAATACTTAAACTATTTCAGTGTTGGAAGTGTATTTTATGACTTTACAATTTTATATGACCTAAATATTTCGTCTAGATTCGAAATATGTAACTGCAGGGCAATATTTATTTCTGATGACATTATTTTTGTAAAAGACATGTACCGAATTTTAAACATAAGTAGAATATTTTAAGCAGATGTAGCGACATGTGTTTATTTAAAGATTTATATTTGAGGAATAAAGGAGGTGTATATTTGAAAAATAGGATGAGCTTCGTCCGTGTTTCGTGTGACAAGCTCGCGATCGTACTTATTAAAAAGGTTTTTGAACTTAATATCTTGCAAAAGCATCTATGTGTAATATATTGTGCATTTTCATTCGCGAATAAACATATTGTGCATTGTCTCTTATTTAAAAACCAACAAAGCTTTATTTGGGATACCAAAATTTCATCATAATGAAATAGTCAGATGATGAGTACTCTACACATTATTCTGAATAATATTTTATAGTCTAATCGACGACTTCACTGTCAAACGGCAAATATTTTGCAGGTTCAAATCCAAAAATTTTGCAAGTTCAAGTCCAGTTCAAGTAGAAAAAATAAGTTTTCACCTTACGAAAATTAAAAAAGGGAGTTTAATTAGAAGACCCCTTAAGTAAATTTGATCAATTTTTGTTGACACACCCAAAATTATATGCTCATTATAACAATCAAATTGCATAAGCAATACTTATCCATTGCTATTTTCGCCGTCTCCCATTTTAAATAAAATTTTTGTTGGTTTGAAATCTCTAAACCTATATAGGATAAATATTGAAAACATGTGAAGCAATATTAAAAGTCGTACAATTCCTCATGTTTAAATGCCAATTTTAGGAAATCGCTTTGATCATCCGGTTTCTTTTTATTACTCATTTTATTCGATTTTATGTACTTTTGCAGATACTGCCAGTATTTATGCTATAAATTGGATTTAGTAATCGGCTTGAGTCTGACTTCGAGGTGAAAATATTTGAGTAGAAATAATATTTATTTCTACTCGATTGCGAATGACATTTAGGCTAATATTTTCGAGACAGACTTTATCTAAATAAATATATAAAGAATTACATTTTCTATTACTTGATATTATCTTGCATTAGCCCGCTGTCGAAATAGTTTATGAAAACGTCTCATTGAATTTTCATTGAAAACATTGAGGTCGAGCAGTAAATATAACTATATTACACAAACTGCCATTAAAGTTCTCCACAATAGTGTGCAATGCATTCAAATGTTCGAAATAAAATAGATTACTGTAGTGTAAATAGTTTATGCGAAGCGGGAGAAGAATCGCTTCGTTTGCTGTATTAGTATCAGCCAATTTTAACGAGCCAATTTTATTTGAACTTATTCGACGATTCCATTCCGATTGTAGCCGACATCAGCTGATATGCTGTTTTCTATCAAATTTTTTAACACTATCGGGTATTATAATGACTTTGCTTAAACTAAGTTAATATGACTCATTTTATATTGAGCTATATATTTAGTAATAATGAGAATTTGTTGTTATTAGTGCAATGCTCTGGATATTATTATAAATTTGATAACATGGAATAAACCTCAAGCATAATGCTTACTAATGTGCATTGAGAGAAGTTTTCTTATTTTTTGTAATATCATTTCTAACATACTACGAATAGACAACTAAATATCTCGCAATTCATAAAACCCAAATAGATAGGGATCATTAGCGAGATAGTTCACATTTTATGCTTACAAAGCAGGCGTAATCATCATCATCATCATCATCATCATATATATTAATACGCTAAGGTTAAGATGTTACTCTCCCTTTTTAGAAAAAACCTCACAACTAATCCACATAAATTATATATCATTTTATAGATAATTGCTTGCTCTACCGGCATCCACAACTAAACAAATTATTATTGCTATTGTTTTTGCAAATTAATTAATTATTAAAATTATATACACAAAACAGCAATGCTGCCATCTAACGGCTCAACGTTAATATGATTGACGGTCGGTAAAATTTTTGTTTAATTTCAAATCCACTCACGTATAAATAAAGTGGCGCTTTAGCTCAATGCTTTTGATACTTGCGCCTCTATATGTCAATTTTAGTAAAATATTTGTTTGATCTGTCATCTGAGCTTCATAATGGAATAAAAACGTAATAAGCAGTGTGCAAAATTAGAAATGAATTGAATACTGTTGTAACTAATATGACAGCTGTGAGTTCATTTTCTCATGTGTAAATATTTATAATCTACCACGCAAATTGATATAATGCGAAGACTTCGCACGGGTCATGCTAGTTAGTTATAACGCAGTAAATACATATTTTACATGTGATTGTTAAATCCTTACAAATCATAATATTTGGCGGAAATAATGGCTGGACACCGAGTAACGTTAGTAGTAAAATACCTAACCTACAATACGTTACAGAGGTATTATTAAAATATACATTTAAAATTTTCAAAGCACAAACCATAGACTTAAATAAAAAAAGATAATAAGTTTAACCGTTAAAAACAGCAGAATTACGCCAAAAACATTAATAATACTGTGAATTTCTTTGCATTTTATTTCATTTGTGAATTTTAGGAAAGGCAAATTAAGTACTTGAATTTTTTTAATTTTTCTTATGTAATGCGGGATGTCATTTGAAAGAGGATAGGGTCTATAGGGAAATAAGGGTCTCGAAAATATTTCTTTTTAAATTTTATGTAACATAAAAAATATGCAAAAAAAACTGAAAAATCCGCAAAAAATATATTTACACTTATATTTTAAACTAATCAACCTAAAACTAGAAAAAAATCATTGGTTTTCATAAGCCCCCCTAAAGATCGAAGGAACACAATGGCGAAGGCTCTAAAGGTTATTTATTTTTAAAACGTTCCCTATGTTTTTACTTCTAATGAATATATAATAGGCAACGCAGAATTACATTTTTCTACATTAAAAACCAATTTTCTTAGAAACCATAGGAAATAAAAACTTTAAATTTGGCATCTATTTACGTGTCATGTATGAAGGTATCATTTGTAAAGGGTTGTCGTGAGAAATACAAAAATATTTTTTGGTATATTATAAAAGCAATTACTTTCGGTTTTTTTATATTTTCTAACTTCTTGTATTTACGTAATTTTTGTTTCTTAATTATTTGACCGAAGTAGTTATTATGGATATTAATACTGTTACACAATGCCATTGAGAAATATAGCGGATATTATAAAGGAAATATATTAAAATGTGTATAGAAAATAAACAATTATATGTAGCTGATAAATATTTTAAACTCCATTTATATACTTTATATACTGCCACGTTATGCAAACAGTGTTTCTCAACCCGAACTTTATAAAATAAATTTTGACTTTTATTTTAATCGAAGTCGTTATAGTTAAATTAACGATTGGGGTCCATGTATTATAAATCCCCAACAACTACGCTCGTTAATTGTCCTTCATACATTTTTTTTGTTTTTATTACTTTTTGATATTTCTCTTTGGATGAACTTCAGATAAAAAATTATTTGCAAATAACAGTTGAAATGGAACTGAGTTTACAAGTAAAGACTGGAAGAACATCTCTGTTTTCTGCTTGAAAGATATCCTTTTTCATTAATAGAGAGTCTATGTATAGAAATAAAAATCAGTTTCTAGAAGTGACCTTAGAATGTTTATGACACTTTCATATAAGACTTAAAAATCGTATCCTTTGAATAATAACAACGATGCTACAATCTAAAAGCAGTACGTCGTCACGATCAAAATACGGGAAATTTTGGGACTGGCCATATTTATATATGATCCTTATTAAAGGATAACAGACATATATTTAAAATTTCGAAATCGAAATTGTTTTGGGAATTCGTCATGTAAACAAATACTTGAGATTCGTTTTATGACGTTGTTTAATTATAGCCGAATCAATGGGGTGAAGTAAATTTTTTCACATTTTTTCTGTATTACTAGGCCCGCTCCAAAGTTTTAGAATTTCTACACGTTAGCTTTGTGATTAGATTCAAGTAGATTTAGAAAAATCAAAAAGCAACAATCGCCAGATAAAAATAATTTCAAGTCAAACAATTACTTTTCCATCCAAAAGTATATTTATAATGCAATATAAAGTATAAATGTTCATCCGTAATCAAGTTAATAATCTTTCCCCATAGACAGCAATGAGAATAGCGTAGTACTAATTAAAACGTTTTCTTCCATGAACCAATAATTATCAATAAATCGTCCGTAAATTCCGTTACTATAAATCCGTAAATTCCGTTATATAGTAACGGAATCAATGCAATTACAGAATTCACATTGGTACTTACTTTTTTATTATTATTTGCAGCATCGTATGATATGATCACTTGCAATCCGACTCAATTGGTAAATGGCTATAAAACAATAATTCACCTCACGCACATTAGTCCGTCCGACCCATCACACGAGTTTTCATGTGAATAATACCACGGCACGAATGAATACGCAAGCACTGAATAGGCTGGGCGCGGGTGGGTACGGGTGCAGGTGGGTGGGGGCGGCAACCGGCAACGGATCCGGTGAGCGAGTTGAACAACGCGCGTGACGTTGCCAGCTCACGCGTGCAAACATGAGCTTATTATTCGCGGAGTTGCAGGAGGTTTCTCACTATAACCGGGAGTACCGGCAATCTATATTCAAGGTACCGGATCCGATCGCACCTCGTCAATCCCACTATTATCCAAGTATTCTGGCACCGGGAATTCCCAGGAGCAAGCCATAATCCCAATTTCCTTTTGCTATTTTATAAATTGACAATTGTGTATATAACTTTTTACGAGTTTTTATTAGATGTTCACTTGGTTTGTAATAGCTTTTTTTATTTTTCTGAATGGTATTAACATCTTGTTATAAGAATTTATTGCTCTGTGTGGGCTAAGACTTAGATATTTTTCTAATATTTACATGGACGAAATACTGAGTAGTTATTTTAAAATTGAGTAATATTTTTGTTAATTCATCTTTATTCATATTATGTAAGAAACAATTGTCTATGCAATTATATGAAGTGATTGTATATGTATTTTGTGAAGTTTTTGTTAAATGTTTACGTCGATTTGTAATGATATTTTATTAATTTTTCTGATTGTAGAGTATGACAATTTTTTTATACGAATTTAGTATTAACTATTGACTGACAGTATATTTTTTTAAATATTTAAATTAACGATTTGTTTTTTTTTTCAAAACTGCGCAACATTTTTGTCAATTTATGTGTCTTTTTTGAATTTTCTACCTAAATTTACATGAAGATTTCTTTAGATGTGTACGTCGGTTTGTAATGACATTTTATTAACTTTTTTTAATATATAGTACGAAAATCATCTCATACGAATTTAGTGGGCTATTCTATGAACTTATATTAAATATTTTTTTTATTATTTAAATCAACAATATACTGAGCAGTTATTTTAAAATTGAGTAATATTTTTGTTAATTAATGTTTATTTTTATTTTAAATGACAGTTATCTATGTAAATTTATATGGAAATTTTATTAGATCTTTACGTCGATTTCTAATGACAGTTTATTAATTTTTCTAAATGTATAGTATGAAAATATTCTTATGCAAATTTAGTATAATCTATAGATTTATGCTAATTCTCTCTCTCTCTCTCTCTCTCTCTCTCTATCTGTGATTTTACCCCTTATTTTATACTTACAAACTGAGGTTTATATTGCCTAAAAAGTTTCATTTATCTCACATGTATTGAGTTGCACGCGCTCATTTTTTTTTAAAGATAAACATTTTTTCCTCTGTTACAAACATTCTAATAATAACAATAATTTTAATTACTATTTCAGCGAAGTGCTTCCATCGTGAAACTATAATAAATATTTTGATACAAGATTTCTGAAAATTTGAACCAGGAACAAAACCCTTGGTTTACATTAAAATAATTAAAAAAAATAATCAAAAACTTTCCCATCAGTAATTAAATTATATTTAGGTTAAGGTTATTTTCTAAAATGGAATCTCATGTTAAATTTAAAAATGAAAAATTTTCCAATAATAGGATCACAATCACCCATGGAATAGTTTTGACACTTCTATCACATCGAGTGTTACTTTTCAACTAAAATGCATATTCATTTATACACTGTCCAAATAGTATCTCTCTTAATTTTAAAGCAAACACTTTGTTATTGTTATTGTTGATATATTTCTGCGGAAAAGTTCTATTATCATTGAGAAAACTTCTATGAATTGTTTTAAAATAATTCAATATTTAAAGAAGTCCAAACAATGAATTGTTCTAAAAACTTTCCGGCGAGCGAACATCCAAACTTTAACCTCATAACAAAGGCAAGCTAACTTCAATCAATTAACTTACTTTGCATTTATTAACACTTTACTAATTATATTCATTCCTAGCACTCAGCCGTATGCTAATAAATACCTTTTGTTTGAGCAATATTGTATAGCAGTTTAATACTTAGGAATTTAGTAATTTATTTGATCAATTTATTTACAAGAGGGTTCATACACAAAAATAGTTTTTAGTTTCTTAACATTTTTTATACTGCCGGTAATAAGGTAAGAGGTTTTTCCAGTTTGTTTGACATTAGTAAATAACCATCCGAGTAGTAATAATTTTGAAACAAACCAAAATTATGTTCATACCACATATGTATCATAATTGAAAACCATGCATAGTCTCACTAATATAAATATTCAATAGATGTTTCTATGATAACATTTTGTCTTTCCAGCCTATTTTCCAATTTCAGCTTAATAGTTCCAGTCTCAGCAGAAAACTATGGAAAAAATATTTCCTATATTTGTTAACAGTTCACGTTTGATAGGTCTAGTAATAAAATAAATGTATTCTGTCCTTTCCTTCAGCGCTTTTGCTAGATATAAACCATTTGAACTTCTGAATTTCTACCACAAGATATTGTCTTTGTATGTATAATGTATTTTCTAATGTTATTGACAATAAATTTTACGGCGCGGCCGCAAATCCTTTCTCGCATAATAAGTTCATTGTAACTTTCAAGCGTATAGAAATTACCCTAACGATTTATGTCAAATATTATACATCTGGTATTTTAAATAAAATAAAATTAATAAAATAGAACTTTGTCCTATCCGTAAATATCTAATGTATTTATAATTCATACTATTATTATAGAAACGTTGACTGAAATCATTTTAATTAAAGGTTCTAATCAAATGCTAGCATCTACAATTTTTCAGAATTTTCAAACTCATGGTTAAAAAATTAGATTGAGACGAGTTGGCGCATTGTATGTTATTTTGAAGCTTCATATTTCACGGGATCTAGTGATGCTCCACTCAATTGAATGAGAGAAAATATCTATTCCCACTTTATATGTATAGAGAGATGAATGATCGTTTTTAAATATTTAAGCCCACATTTCTGGAAATCTGTATCTGAAAATCTATGACAAATGGACCAATCGATAAGAAAAAGACCATAAGGATTTCTTCTTTTCCTACAGAATTTTGAAAATATCTGCCTTTTAATTTTAAGCATGGCTGTATACAATTTTCAACGAGTGAGAAGAGGGCTATAACTAAGCTTTGATTTATAAAAAACATTTATTGCTTATATTATCAACATTCATACCAAACCGTTATACACGAGCATGAAAACCCTCACATTTCAACAATCTTGTTGGATTTGTTTAACTTAACATTAAAAGTAAAGATGTAATAGAAATGACATAACGCAAGCAGAAACAGAAACAGATGTCTAGTGAAAGTTATAATGGCAACCGAAGCAAAATTGGAAACAGAAACAGAAGTCAGTTAGTATGTACTAAAAGCGAAGGTACTTTTATATTTTTTGTTCAAAAATGAAAAAAGTCCAAAAGTATTTATATAAAAAGTGTTATAAAAAATTGTAATATTGAAAACTTATAAACGGTAAATTTTGCTTTAAAAATCAAAGATTTACAGCCATCTTTGTGTCTAATTTACTCCTTTTTTCATCATAAATTAAAGCTGATTCGCTGAAAAATTATTCGTTTGCAACGCTGCTAGGTGAAGCTGATAAAAATATCTGCAATATTGGTAGAAAAAACAAATATTTTTGAGCGTTCATTTGTCACCACGTGAAAGAATTTTCGTTTAATGAAAGTTTTTTCTTGCTGAAATTCTGGAGCACCTGTTTCATCATGATAGTAGGTTCTATTACTAAGTCATCTCCAATATTTGCTTTAGTACTTAAACTTAAAATTCCAACAATCCCAAATAATGCTGAATCTTATTCATCAAAACCTGAGGTTCCTAAGCCCTTTCAATATTATGATATTCTTTATTTCTCTTAGACTATAAGGACAAGTATCCAAAGTGTTGTTTTATCTTGTGTATACAATTCTATTTTTTTTTTTACCTTGTATTTGATAGTATCATCAAACAATTTTGTTTTGTACAGTGGGTGCATATATATAGAATAATACACTAAATTCGCCATAATTTTTAATACTATTATTTAAATACTATTTTAAAGGCTTTTGATTTTAGATACTTCCATTTGCAAAGTACTCATAAAACTTGTATAAGTGGGATAACGGACGATGTAATTTGAGAACTGCTTAATTCCCTTGTGATTTCTTAAAAAGTTCTAATTATGTTGTTGTATTTTTCAACGTTTAACCAGTCGTCCGGAGCAAGTGTCACAATTATTTCTTTACTGAAGTGTAAAACAATGGAATATTTAATTTTTAGAAACTATTCGTTATTTAAAATGTGCGGTTGCATCTGCGAATAAATAATGATTGTTATTAACTGTTAATAGTTTGTTTATTTAAACAACTAGTTAGCGGAGATTTTTAGAGTTATAATTTTACTTATTTTATAATTTAAATTTAAACGTTAACTTCCAATGTTCGGTACATTGGAAGTTAAGTTCAGTATGAAAATGTTTAATAAAGAATGTATTTGTAATAAAAACATTCGCATTTGTCTTCACTTTTATTTATTTTAGTCAGTTTGAGGGTGGCACCAACTTCAAAAATAAACAACGTATTGTTAGTTATTTATTGTGAATAAATAGGTATCTATTTTGTGTCAATAATTTTTTTTCTTTTCATGACTTACCTTTTTTAAAATCAGGTGTTTTTTTGTTACAAAATATTTTATTTTACAACATTTAGCGTTTATTAATTGTATTAATCATTACACTACACCCAATATTCAACAATTTCCTCCTTGTCTAAAGTTGACTATCAACAACACAGATGCGAAGCCATAGTAGTAGCCGCGATTGGTAAACTGTTAGTCACTGAGAAGTTCCCTTCTCTATATCCGAAGTTCAAAATCAGGTCTTGCAAAATAACAACTATCAATAGCAAATATCTTGAATCACAGTTGATTTATTAACATCCATTAAGGAGTGCCATTTTCCATCTCCAAAACTCCTCATCAGACCCTAACCTGATCTATGGTGTAATAACTTTGCATAATAATAACTGCCAATAGTAAATATCTCGAATCACAGTTGATTTATTATCATCCTTTAAGGAGATCAGTTGATCATTTTCGGACCCCGTTATTAGATCATTGCTATATATGAGGCCACCTAGCTAGTATATATTCTCAAACAATAAAGAATCACGCAAATCGGTCTAGAAATATCGGAGAAATAGGTCCATGAAAAAAATATGCGGTGCGCATATAGATTTGGCTCCTTTTTTGAAGTCAGTTAAAAATATGTGAAAAAAATATTATATATAAACGTAAAATTAATACATAGATATAATAATAATATTTATATGGAATGAATTATGAATACCTGGATTGCCTACCTAGTCGAACAGTCTTGTAGAGTTATGGTTGCAACTCTCTTAAATTTAACTATACATTTATAGGCATCCTTCAGTCTGAGTACAAGATTGAATCATATTTAATACAGAATGAAAAATAATTATTTTAGTAGAGTAACAACACACGTGAAACAATATTATGGGTATAAAACTTGAAAATCCGATAAGGAACAATTACGCGACGGCAATTATTACGCAATGAATGAATAAGATGACACATGAAATGTTCTTTCACATTGGCCTTGACTTCACTACTCGCAGACCCGTACGTCGCAAAAAAATAAAAATAATTGCACAGTTCTTCCGTTATATTTCCGCCGTAAAATACGCAGAAGAAGAACCAGAAGCGAATATTTTAACTGTCGCAGAACTTCCGCATTTATGGAAGTAAAAGGGCTGCTCCGTTGCATCTCTAGTTAAAAGCGCACTATTTTCCTGAAAATATACTATGCTTTTATTAATTTTTAAAAGACAATGCAGACTTCTATTCCAAAATCAAGTTTCATATATACGCTTTTAATAAATAAATGATAAAATTAAAATGTGTACTTAAAACAAATATACACATTTTTGTAACCACAGGACCCAATACACAAAGAATAAGACAAACCAATAAACATGTCGATAAACAAGGTTCTCCAGGATATTAGTTTAAACAGGTTTCTCAAACTCCACGATAAAGAGATACAAGGACATTGTGTATTCTTTAACATAACTACTTTAATAGAAAAAAATATATATATTCAAACTAAATATCTAACCATCAAAAGGAGGAAAAATTCGTTACGAAGTTTTTCCTTTACTAACATTACTGCTTTAATAGGAACAGTTTGCAAAGTTATTCATAAATAGTGAGATACTTTATTTTCTTGTAAAGACTATAAATTGCTATTAATTTTACCACGCCCAAAGTCTACAACGGATAAAATTGTATAACGTTTATCGTTTTCCTAATATTAGCTAGTAAAATTTAAATACGAACACTTCAATATCTTGGCCGGCAAGTATAATTAGACTTACCAGGAGAACTAACTTAGGCTTACGTTACAAAGGTACATAAAAAAATGATATTTGAATTAATTTTATTGATTAAAATTAGTGAACAAAATTATATATATATATATATATATATATATATATATATATATATGCAACCCAAACCGTTATCATAGATAAAAACATAACGCAGAATACAATCAAATTGAACTGAACTGAAACTGTCCCGTCCTTCACCCATCATATAGGAGTTCACAAAAGGGTAGTATATTTATATATCGTAATCTTATCTTATTTAAATATAAAATTACTTCTTTATCCATAATTTCTACTTTTTCTATAAAATTTATATTCGCACACCGTCACCATTAGTCATTTTCAAAGTTACATATGAGTAAATTAGACATGGCGTACGAGAGTTCAACTTTTCCGTTATTAAAATAAGTTTCACGTCGTCTAATCCACACTGTTAAATTAACTGAAACACAAATTACAATTCAAAAGTGAGTTTTTAAATATGTTTTTGTCTTTAACAGACTTCCAAAAAAGGAGGAGGTTCTCAATTCGTCGGAATCTTTTTTTTATGTATGTTCAGCGATAATTCTTTACTGAGTGGACCAATTTCGATGATTCTTTTTTTATTTAAAAGAGGGTACTTTAGGAGTATTGGCATATAGCAGGGCATATACATATGTCGATTATATTGTGATGAAGTCTGAAGATAAACAACGGAACTCCTTAACGTGTAACTATATTATTATTTTGCAAAATAACTAAACCACATACCGGGTCAGGGTCCAATCATGCGTTCTGGAGATGAACAATGGAACTCCTTAATAGATGTTCGTAAATCAAGCGTGATTAAAGATATTTGCTAACGGTAGTTGTTACATTCCAAAATAACTACACCAGGTCAGGGTATTATGATGAGTTCTGGATATGAACAATGGAACTCCTCAACAGATGGTAATACATTAAATGTGATTCAACAAATTTATTACTGGTAGTTATTACATTACAAAATAACTACACCATTGACAATTAAACTCCTTATCGGATGGTAGTAAATCAATCGTGATTCAATATATTGCTACTGGTTAATTGTTACTTTAGTTTAATATGGAGAACGGAACTCCTCAAGTGGTAGTTATATACTTGCAAAATCTGATATTGGACTTCGAATATAGAGAACGGAACTCCACGACGGCTAACAGCTTAACACTAGCGGCAATTTCTTTTGCTTCATTTCTGCATGTTGTTTATAACCAATTTTAGACAAAGGGGAAAAGATTCATATACTAGCTTTTGCCCGCGATTTTTAATAATTGTACAATATTCTTAGAAATATGTTAGTTATAGGTAGTTATAGAGAGAGAAATGTTAGTTATAGTGTGATCACTAAAAGTTTTAAATAAAACATCTTTTAAAAAACCAGCTTCAAAAAATAGGTACTAAAAAGTAAAAAATAAATGACTTAATAAAAATAATTGATTTTAAATTACTACTTAAATAGGTCAGTAGGCACTCGCAATAAATAACTAAGTTTAAAATTTATTTTTGAAGTCGATGGCAGCACTTCCAATTAACTAAAACAAATGTAACATTTTTTCATTAAAAATACGCTCTTTACGGAATCTATTTCGTATTGTGAGTACATTAAAAGTTAAGGGTTAAATTTACATTATAAATTTGTTTAAGTTGGTCGATAGTACTGGCGCCGACTTTAAAAATAAGTAACTTAGTTATTTACTGCGAATAAGTAGGTAAAGTAGTAATTTAAAAAGGAATAAGTAGCTTTAATCAATTATTTTTATTAAGTCAATTAATTTTTTACTTCTTAGTACCAATTTTTTTTTTAAATAAATATATATAACGGTGAACTTTGCTTGTCTGCATGTTTGTTTTCTGGATCAATTAAAGAAATTTTTTTGAAAACATTGTTTATGTGTGTTTTTATATACGAATAACGTAAAAACTACTAACACAATCTAATGATGATAGCTTTAGAAAAAACAGCGATTAACTTAAGTAAAATATAGTTTTTGACTTAAGTAAAATATAGATTAACTTAAGTGAAATATAGTTTTTATTGCATTGGTTTTGCTCAAACGTGCACATTTAATATATTCAAAAATTAATTTACAATGAATTAATAAAACAAAAAAGTGCCTAGCCATTCGACGTGTAGGAATTACGCAAATCTATATTGTACCTATTCATTTGTGTAATTCCTACGCATCAGTACTTGGCGCTATGAGCATTTTAAACCGTGAAATGAAGCAGTTCCATCCGGACTTACATTAACGAAATTGGCATAATCCGAAGTGAAATATGATAGTACACCTATCTAAAATGCGAACAAATAACATTTACGAAACAATTACTGTCGATTATTTGTAACCAGATAAATTAATATAATGCACGTGAATGGCCGGGGTAAACCTATTGGCTGTAGTATTTGTGTGAACCAGTCAACCGGAGGTAATTGTACTAATTTAATGGCTAATTTCAATAAATCCACCCGTTACCGATATCAGCCAAAACAAGGCAAGCTCTATTCATACACATAATTCAATGCTTTATTTGGATTCAGATAATGGAATTGTACTTACTCGAAGTGAAATCTGTATTTTACAACGAAGTCATGGACTGCAATGAAAAATTTTAAATGTACGCTGACGTCACAGGTTAGAGTTATGAGATATATAATATGAAATAAATGTGACTGTAGCAATACTCCTATGGTGATGTCATGAATTAATTTTCGAATTAGAGTTTGAAATTGAAGTTGCGTGAAAATTGTCACAAGAGCTGTGAGTTCACTTTTATTGTTAAATTGATTTCAAGCTTTGCCAGTTTCTTAGGCTACAAAAGTAACCAAATGTTTAAAACGGATCTATATAATTTTATTATGTCGACGAAGACGTGAGTAAATATTTAGAAAATATTAAATATTTTCCAATTTTTTTTAAATGCCTTCCTATACATTTAAATTGGGGATGAAATGTATAGGAACACAGACCCCATAAAGGGAAATACCATATCAAATCGGCGTTTTAAAAAGCAATTGCGAATGTCTATAAATCTTATCTGATCCAGTGTCTATTTGTGAGGTGTGAGGCTCCTCTGTGTCGTGCAATGTAGAACTATATCAATATCTTTACAAGTATCTCACATACAATTTTGAAATAGCTTTGGAGTCTTTATAACTTGCTCTTTCATTTGATATTTCCACGCAACATAGAAATTACAAAGAAAATATTTTTCAATTATTTCATTTGTCCATCAAAAATTCCGATAGGAATATTTTTGAGTGTTAACTTTTGAAATATAACGGGTTATGCCTTATTACTACTAGCAACAACCTTATCAGAATTGCATTATGTAAAACAAGGTAAAGTCACATTCAAGAAATTATTGCGACTTATATTAATGAAGCCAAGGTAACACTGTATATAATATTATTGAAGAAAAATCTCATTACATTTGCAACACTAATTCCCTGGCCAGCGACATGTGCGCTCACCTTTACACTTTTCATCCAATCTAATACAAACGAATTAACCTTTATGTGCTTGTAAATTTCATTCTTAAGAACATTATGTAAATTTATGGCCTACTAATTAAATTATCGTTTGCTTAATAATTATGTTACCTCTTTAATAAGTTTTTAGATGTCAGTTTAAGATTTCAGTTATACATCTTGATTATAACATTTACAATGTTTCTAAATTATCGTTAATATTCTGTGTGTATATCTAAAGGAGCAGTATGATTATGAGCTGCTTAAATATAGTATATTTGGGTATTGATTTATAATTTTGAATTATAACTTAAATAGGTTTCATTGCTATGACATTTGAATTATAATTTAAATAAGTTTCATTGCCATTGCTATGACTTGGGTGATGTGTGTGTGTATGTGTGTGTTTTTATGCGAATCGGCACATTAACTACGAACCATGCTTGGGTAATACGAATAATAGTAATAATAATAATAATTTATAAAAGAAATACTTACGTAATGAATAAAGAGTTCCAAGTGAAGGGTAGACAGGTGACGAAATATATGCATTACGAGTTTTAGAGTAAGCAGATGAAGACAAACAATTACAAACATATTTCTTGATAATAATTTTGTTTAAATTTTAATAATCGTTTTGTTTAAACTTGTTAATGTTTGCAAATGATTAAGGCTTTCCTTTGTCCTGAACCACGAAAAAAATCGTTTCACAATTCAGTAACAAAAAAATTCCAAAATTAATTGATTTTTACACCAATCCAATAACGAAATTTAAAAGAAATAATTTTAAGAAAGATAGAGAAGGAGAATGTATTTCGTAACATATCAAACATCTTACTAGTATTTCCATTAAATGCCACCGTTGCAAAAAAAATAATTAATCGGTTTAAAAAGTTTCCTACTTACAATTATTAAAGTTAAGTAGAAATTACAGATGTTTTATTTGACTGTTCATACTTATTCACCATGTAATCTTTTCATTTTATAGTTATGTATTAATTATGAATGAACCAAAAATATCTGAAATTTCATCAACCTTTATGAAAAAAAAACACCTTGGAAGATTCTTTTTAAAATTATGACATAAATAAAAACAAATAGTAACACAACACAAAAAATATAATTGTAATAATTATATACAATTTTTTAACATACAATTTGAGATCGTAATTTGTGTAATAGTTGCATAAACCTTTGAAGATACTTACGTCAGTGCCGAAAATATTTCCAATTTACCGAGTGAAATTCAAATATTTCCTCAAGTATCTTTTTCGTCTCACTCTCATCCGCAGAGTTTAATGATGCCATGGATGGCTTGTTTTGTGTAACTTTATCTAGATTACGTTTCCTAATTAAATTTATATTAGTTAATAAATATACTGAAACCTGTAAACGTAACATTTGTTTCAAACTTTACGTAGTTTATTCAGTGTTAGAATGATGTCTCAAAACTAAATAGATATTGTCCAATTCATTCGTGATTTGCGTAACTAACTTCATTCCCATATACTGATTAAAATTCTGATAATTTAAAACAAATTAGTTTAAATTACGTCATTAATTTAAACAAGTAGTAATAATAAAAATATATTGTACGTGTACTTACGAGTAGGTACGTGCATTAGAAGTTATGCTTCTTTGGTATAATACGAAAAAAACTTTATTTGGCACGCAAATAATTAATGGAAATAGAACAATAAAAGGACAGGAGCGAGATTATAAAAATGTTTGATAAAATCTAAATTAAATAAAATAATTAAATTATCAAAATTTAGATTTATTTTCTCATATAGAGTAGTAAGAAATTTGACCTAATTAAATACGATCTAGAATTAAAATCATTATCATTTAATAATTAAATATAATTTATTAATAAATGATAAAGTAATAATTTACAATTTAAAATGCAAATAAATACATACCGAAACTTGAAACTCACTTAGAAATATACACTTAAAATATATTTTAAAAAGCTTGTAAGCACTATTTCTGTCTGGAATATTCACAATACGTATTTTTTTTTAATATTATATGGATCACTATTAAATTTCAATTCTTAAAAGATTATTTAAAAGCACAGATATAACTTAGATTTGTATGACTATGAGACACATGTTGTGTATTCACAAATACCTCATTAAATATCACGAATATAGTATCAGACACTACATACACGTAAATGTTTAGTTTAGTATGTTTAGTGAATAACTTCATCCAGTCGATTTTTGTTGTATGGAGCGTGCGCTTCGTAAAATTTAACTCTCATACTTTTTTCATAACGCGCCTAAAGAACTATAACTTAAAAAAGAAAACAAAATTAATTCTAAAATATCGATTATGACAAGTTAAGACAAATTGGACATGAGAATAGTTTTAGCGGAATAATTTAAAAATATTCCTTGTGAAATTCATTCATAATTTTAAATATTTTAAATCTGTTCTTTATCATTTTTGATCATTTTTATGTATTATGTGATTCGATTTTATTTTTAATACAGGTAATAACTTAGCAGTAGTAGAAATTATTAGATAGGTTATCTAGGTTAATATGTTAAAATATTTCTACCTTTTCGTGTGCGACCTTTTCACTAATTACTGAAAACTGGACAACGAATGGTTTTATTTACAGGAATTCCTGTCTATTATGTTAGACTATATAATAGCAATTAGTGACGGAAAACGAAATGACGTAAGCGAGATAAATTGTTCTACACTTGAAAAAGCGCGCACTTCAATCCAAACGTGTAAAAACACATTTTTGAAAACAACCAATTTTCCTTAAGAAAATCACATATCTTAGAAACAAAATAATATACACGGTGATAGCTATTTTCCTAAATTCGCATTTGTGTAGCTCCTTTATTTTTATTTTCATAAATTATTTTGATTATTTTATAGACGAGGGATGTGCTATAATTAAATTTAAAATTATTTCAAATTGGGTCCATTTAATTTTAATATTTTAAAAAGTCAACCGTTTACTTTCGACGATGAAACTTGCACCTGCGCACGCTTCACTTCTTCATCACTGCTCGAACGCCGTCGACGTAAACTTATCCTATCTATCATTCTATTGTTATATGTGTGCCTTCTGTGTTGCTTTCTGGATATTATAATATTTCATTTAATTGTTTTATCTCACTGCCAATGTGTCATATATAAATGAAGCAGTGAACTATTTTTACATATAAGCAAAATGGTGGTTAAAAGTAATATCCTTCCTTAAATATTATTTTTGCCACGAGCCGTGACAGCATATTTATTTTATTTTGCTTCCATTTGCTATTTTATTTAAAAATTCAATTACACATAACATCCGCACAGTATTTACCTAAAGGGTCGCAGTTGCCATCGTTCGATTTATGCTTCTAGGATACAATCTCCAAATGATCCTTAGGCGAGTTCGTGTATATGCTGTGTTGAAATTGATGTGTCTATCGATTGCCTAACAAATGAAATTCATTTCTGTTACTTCTGTCTAATTGGATATTTACATTATATGTTTTACAGTGTATATGAGTAGCAGATATTAATATACCAAAATTCAAAGTCCGTAGTAACGTAAGTATTAACTATTACTTTTATCTCTACTAATACACCACAAAACTATTTAGACCTAATGCGAGTCTGTATCACTGAGATAGGACATATTCGACAATATTATAACACTTCATTTATTAGGATTTTGTTTTCGGCTCGCTCTCCTCACGCGTAACATTAAATAAGGTTGGCATATTTTATTATTTCAAGGTTTTTTTATGATTCTGTAAAATATCTAGCCTTAATCGAGACACGGCATAATATTTGAATGATGATGCTGTCGTTTTAATACAATTTATATGAATGGTAAAAAATAACATGATTAACCTGCCAAAGTCAAATTCTTATAAAAATGCAGTATTAAAAAAATGTCCTAATGATAATGGTCTGACAATCCTCAGTATATAACAATACTGAATGCATGCATAGTTATGATAATTACGTACTAAAATAATTAGCGTGTTTAAACAAAGATATATTCCATAAGCTGAATAAAAGAAAACTTATTCGATATTCTCAATTACAACGACACAAAAATGTAATAATGGAATAATTTATAATTTCCATAAAATATATCTTCTCTCAGATTTGCCAAAACAATGTGCAGTTTTCATTTGTTTAAAAACTTGGAATACTAACACCTTTAAATACACAACGTTATGTACACTCATGTAAAATTTTACGCGGTAACACTCATGCAGTAATCTTCATTTATTTTCATTCATATTGTTCTCAATATGTCATTTCATTACATATTAAATTCTGATGCATGTAATTAATTTCGTTAATTTAATTTGACAATAAGTGGGCTAAACGATATTTGCTAAACTAGAATTGGATTCTTATGAAAACCATTAAAAACTGTTTCATAATTTCAAAGATGTCATAATTTTGTGTCGTAATCTTAAAGAAAAAAGTGAAAATTTAGATATTTATACTTTCATATCATTTTGATCTTATTTTACCAGTTCGGGTATGGGAAGTAAAATATTCGTAAAAAGGTTTTTAATCCCGGTGGTGGAGGTGTTGTTATATTTCATCCCTTCAACTGACCTTGTGACCAATAAAGTAACTTGCACATTCCATTTTCCATTGCACACGGAAAGGTTTTAACTGTAATTTCGGAACACTCAGTCATAACTTTAAATCTTATAATTGTAAGTAATTATTTATTAATCCGAAAATCGATACAACTAACCAAAATAATTTCAAAGCGCTATCAATCTCTTGTTGTAACTTGGCTGAAGGCCTTTATAAATATATTCATAGTTATTGCGTGTCCCGCGTATTCGTAACGCCACAGCTAACTCCTCTTTAAAAAGCACCAATGAAATAAAAGATGAGGTTCTTTTACTCAAACGACTGGTACAATTATTTTTAATTTATAGTATTATTGTTAAAAATATTCCATTTATTTTACCAGTGTAAAATTTTTCTGATTCAATAAAATCTCATTTTTTCTCTTTTTTTTGAAATCAATAGTTAATCGCTACTTTCATTCGAAATATGAATTCTATTAATTTTGCTGGCCTAATTTTCAATTTTGTTTTAAACTATTCCGCAAATTGTGACTTTATTAATGATAAAAATATTTATTGAATTATTATATAATTGTTGCAGTACGCAGAACTTCTATGAGTTTTAAATGGTAAATTTAAATGAAGAACAACCGTTGTTAAATAGACGAAAGAAAAATTATTATAGGAAACAATCGCTGAAAGTTAAGTGGAACAACAATTATTATAACATACTTTTAGAAATTCCAGACTGAGGTTACAAATAAAAAACTACTTATCCTTAATTTCACATCAACATATCAACAATGCGGCCAGCAATAGGTCCAATTCAACTGGGCGAATTGGCTCCCAGTCACCCTGTTTCTTTATGCCTTGTGTTTCAATAGTTATTCTTAGAATGAAAAGCCGTTTGATATTACTTTATTGCATTTTTAGATATAATGTACACTTAACTTGAAATGTATATATTTCGGCTTCTATCAGATTCTATACTCATCCGGTTTAACGTGTTTACATATTTTGCTAAAAGTCTAAGTGTTCAAATACAAGATTAATATCGATTATAAATGTAATCTCTCGAGGACATTTAACGCGACATAAACGTCTGCTATTTCAAAGTTTAAATAAAACCGTTTTGACTCAAAGAACCTTTCTATTCTGCTCCTTTTTTATTCTTTATTATTCCTGATCTATTTATACTTCATGAACAAAAGCTTATTTCAACGGATTACATATTTCAATTACTTTAAAGACTGTTTGCGTGTTATAAATTGATTTTAAAGTAAGATAATGCGGGGAATACGGTTAGTCTGGAAATAATATTTAATAGTTCAACACGGTTGTACGACGGGGCAAAATATGTATATGAATAATTGAAATATTTGACATTAGTTTATCTCTTATCATCGCATAAATAGCATATACAATCTTGTAGAATGAAGGCTGTACTAATTCAGTGAAATCTTGCAAATCTGCTTCTTTTTTGAAGTGATACCTACAGAAGTTACGCCATCGTAATGAATTGAATAGGTTCCGCCGCATGTTATCTCGTTTGTGATTATTATTATTGTTGAATTATAGTTGCGCTAGTGCAACCGCATGGATCATTATTGAGATATTCTCTAATGAGTAATCTGGACAAACAGCCAGTATAACTCTTTACGTCATCAAGTA
This sequence comes from Druceiella hillmani, assembly GCA_039881145.1. Lineage (NCBI taxonomy): Eukaryota > Metazoa > Arthropoda > Insecta > Lepidoptera > Hepialidae > Druceiella > Druceiella hillmani. Next base: position 238,119 of record JAYKKI010000144.1, on the reverse strand, counting down.
GCATAAGTAAATCCAAAGTGCGGTGACGGAGTTACAGTTTATAAACCTTCTACCGTAGACTACACGGATTATTCAGGAAGGGGTAACATTCCCCTTTAATTAGATGCTTCCTGATAGATGAAAGTTTTTCATGCCAGTAAAATTTTTACGGTGAGCACTATTCTAAGTTTACATAAATCTGTTTTTAATTTAATTTTTTAGACGAATAATGTGTAATTCGTAATGTGAGTATGTCACCAGGCATTTATTAATATTATTAAACTACATTAATAGGTTCTTTCAATTAGAACAATTTTGATAACTGTAGGTTCCCAATATGAGATAAGCCGCAATAATATCATATGCCTATCCAAAAGTCACACAAAAATACTTTTTCCACATTTGTATATTCCAGGTACATAGTATTAACTTATCAATATCAATATTATCTGAATTTATTTCTTATTAAAAAGTTGATTTCTTATCTGAATTTCCATAGCAAAATTCAATATTTAAATCCGTTTTAACTTTATAATAAACATTAAAGAACCATAAAATATACAATTTAGATTTGCGCAATCAAACACCTTACCAATATTTAATAGCGGTAGTGAAGCCTTAGCAACAAAACTACATTGATACGTGCTTATAAGACAATGACAGATCAGAAAATCGTTTTCTTTGTGATAAGGTAGTGCCTATGAATGCTAATATTAACTATTAACTATTAACCCTGCTAATATTTATAAGACAGAAAATTCATGTGCAATGCAATTATCGGAAGACTTAATCACTGTATAAGGTTGAATACTGATTAACTGTTACCATTTATTTAAAAATTACTACATTTATTTAGACCGCGTAAATAGTTTAGCTGAGCTATGAGTTTAACTCTGACATTCCAATCCCCTTTTTCATGAAGTCAAATTTATTTTGTTCTAGGTAAGGCTTTTATTAATATATCTGCATATTGATTGTCTATACGTACGTAATAGAAATTCATAGTATTTTTATGAAATTTTTTCGTTACAAATTTATATTTAATGTTTGCATCTATTGTAAAACTCACCATTTTCGTCACGCTTATAACACTTTTGTTTTCAATACTAAACAAAAAGTCTTTTGACTAAAGTCACTTAGGTTACATAGTAACTGCTTTCTGTGATTGTATTGGAACCTGTTGGTTCGTTTCTTGGTGTCAGCGTCATATTAAAAGGAGGAGGATCCCTAATTCTCATATTTGATTAATATGAACTCCGACATGACGAATAATCGTACAGTGATTTGTTCTCCTTGCACAGATTCAGTGTAGATACAGGCTTTCTTTGTCGACTCTAATGTATTTCGGGAGCTTTCCGAAATGTAAAATGTACTTTGTGAATCGCGCTTTGACTCTGTAAGATTCAATGGAACTTTATTTCTTTTAACGGCGTGTTTCAGATACACCTAGTCTCTATTCCTTATTATCGTTATTGAGTTGGATTTGCTCTCGCCTTCAAATGTCTTTCGAATCAACTTTCACTACTTTTGATACAGTTCTACAATTATTTAGGTTAAAGGTACATTTTACGGTGAAACCCTACGTGGAAAAAATCACAATCAGTGAGTTAGCTCTCAATTTATGTTAGTCAATTATTTGTAGACATGTTTACATTATTTCGTTGTTGGTTGTTTAACAATTTGCACTTTCGAAGGTTATATAATTTACAGAGGTTCTTGATTGTTTAATTACTAAAAACCAAAAAGCCATCAAAATTATATTACCTACCTACCTATTTCGAGGCTGAGCCCATAACTTTTTAATTAATATTCAGCTTGTGAAACCACCTTGATGATTTTTCAAATATTCATTGATGAGTAATCCGGACAAATACTCATGTCATTGAGGTAAAATAAGTAAAAGAGAAAGTGCGGTGACGAGTTACGCCGTAAATATCGTTCATAATAGACTACACTGATTATGCAGAAAAGGTGATATTACTATAGAATAAATACTTTAAAAACTTTAAACATATTCTTCGTTTACTTAGGTTTTATTTTATTTGTATTGACTTTGACTTAATTTGTTTTTTTTTTTATATATTTGAGTAGTCTACAATAAATGCATATTTAATTTGTAACGAATTAGGTTCGATTTGAGTTAAATTACAGTTAATCTTGATTTAGACTGATCAAACTATGACCAAATCAAACTTAACCAGGGTTAAATTTAGACTTTGTTTAATATGAATCGAACCTGATTTGGTATAATTTTGATTTTGATTGGGTTCAAATTTATAATACGATCTGGATTCATCGGTATTTATTTAAATTTTTTCTTTTACATAGATTCTTTTTTTTTTCTAGGAATTGTTCAAAGGATTGATTGGGTCCGATTATAGTTGAATTGGTTTATAGCTAGTTCCTTTAGTTAGATTTGGGTTCGATTTTAATCAGTTTGTTTTGGCATAATTTATTAAACTTGAATTCTTTTTAATCGAAGCAGGTTTGATTTAAATTCTTCTAGTTCAATTGAACAGTTTTGATTTTAATTGCATTCATTCAAAACTTAGATGACTTTGAGTTTCAATAAGATCGAACTTTTTGAAGTGATATTAGATTACACGTGATATTTCCTTTTTTAGAAACTTAATTTTCTAGTGGCAACTTATTTCGGGACTCATGGTGATATTAAGTTATTTTTGGTAGCCTAAGAGCTTACCGTGAATAGTGATAAAGCTACAAGCTTTAACTTGTATCTATTTTAAAAATGTCAGTACACAAGCAGCAACAAAACAAATATTTTATGCCTGGGTGAAAGTTGATGACAAGTTTTCTTATACCCAGTTCCTTTATTAGTCATTATCTTATAATATATATTTAAGTGTATCTTGTAATCGTAGATACGGATCACTATTAAGGGACCTTCGAAGTTCCCTTTTTTGTATGACGGGAGACGTTACGGGCACCTGGGGTGTCCGTAACATGGACCCCGGATGCCCTAAGATAACTCGGGTGGACAAGAGTATATCTAATCGCGACAACACAAAATTACAAATGAAATATTTTTACACCACAAATTTACGTTCCTAAATTCGTGCAATTTGAATGTTTAGCTAAGTATTTTCAATAATATGACACTTTTCCGTGGATTTGAAATATTTGACATGAAAATAATGTCGTTGTTTAGATTTTCTGACATTTTAATAATTATTTCATGGAAACGAAAAAGTGAAGTTTTAATTAAAATTTACCTGTTAATGCTTAATATAAAAATTAATATTTATATATAAACCTGGTATGTCCAACAGATTTAAATTTTAGGGTTTCAACAATATAAGATAATCACTATATTCATATGAACTGAGGGAATTAAGATGGAAACGTGCATTCTGATAAGAAACATGTAACAAAAAACCAGGTTGAAATTGTTCAAAAACACGACTTTTATTTAAACATAATTTTTCTTTCTTTACACGTATTTAGTTGCGACTTACGACTACGCGCATTTACCCGTACACTTTTTATAAAACTGTAACATTTTAAGATATTAATTTATAAATCCATTTCGCACAAGTTATAAAATTATGTAACGGAATCATTTACTATTTTTAGTTCACACTTTAATAATAGTTTCAACAATTGTCGTAATTATTGGGCTAAATAAATGTTTATTAGGAATCTCAAAAGGCTTACTCGATTTAGTATTGTACCTAGAATTTCCCGCTGGTCTTCCGACTAATATATCTATCTCTAGTGCTGCTTCCGCAGATGATATAGTGCTATTATGCATGAAAATACTATATCAGCTTCAGCTAATTTACAGGCGTGCCTCAGAAATATCGACGTGTGGCTTGATTATTTATCAAGCCACTCATCGATATTTCTAAGGCAAGCCTGTAAATTAGCTGAAGCTGAAATAGTATTTTCATGGACAAAATAATAAATATATATATATATATATATATATATATATATATATATATATATATAAATACAAAGTGAAATAAATAGTACACCTTAAATTTACACTCAGAAGACGGACATGTGCATCGGTCAAAATAAATAAAAGGGCATACCACAGACCAAAGACGCAAAATACTTGGGAACACAGCTCAAGCGATGACTCACCTGGAGCAAGCAACTTGATTGTGAAGTAAGAAGCTTGTACTGATTTACAGCGAGGACACCCGCACTTTCTCCGACAAATAAAACAGCTAATGAAAAAGTCATCATAAAACTAATATGAACATATGACATCCAAATTTGGGAACCCGCTGGTTCGAGTAATACCGAGATAATGGAAGGATTTCAGAGAGACACGCTTGAAGGCAAAGGAAGATCGCAGACCGAAGCGACAAATTATTCCTGACCAAATGACCAGATATGACAACAAAAGAACTATAAATGAGGAAAACATCATAGGTTGTTGACCTTGTAAGATGAAATATACCGACAGGAAAAAATCACACAAAGGAATAACTTATTGTTAAAATATATCGATACAGCAAACCGGCTTCTATGAATTTCTGAGTACAAGCTAAGACGATCACAATCAACAATTATTTTCCGTTTCATGACCCGTTTACCTTTATATAGTTTCTGAGTAAGTCCATTGTATTATTTTGATTTATTTATTTTACATTCTTTATTGAATCCCCAAGGTGCACCCCACCTTCAAATATCGTAAGCTTTGTGGTCAAACCAATACACAACGACAATGAAGATTATCGTTTGATGATGTTCAAAATTGTAAATCTCAATGTAATTTAACATAGAGTTGATGTTGATATTTCAAATTTATTTCCTATGAGCAAAACATATTTAAAAGTTAGAGATATAAATTTAACGTAATATTTTACTATTTTTAATACGATTTATTCACTTCACTAATTGCTATGTTCATTCAGGATGAGTTAAAATAAATAAGAAAACTATATTCCATGATTTATGATGATAATATCAACCCTCAGACCTCTAGAATAAATAAAATAGAATGACACGTTAGTATATATATATATATATATATATATATATATATATATATATATATATATATATATTTATATATATATATATATATACATATTCTTTATCCATTCGCATTATATATAAATTAATATTGTTTACCAAATTCCCTAGATATTTAACATAACTAACTTTGTGGTGACACTTTAGGTTCAAAATTTATTGCGCAAATGCGGATCAATTAATTCGATTAATTTATACCGTATTCCATGATTTTAACAAGTAATAAGAGAAGTTACACATTTACAACATTAATTTCTTAAATTAGTTCATTTAAATATACGTATATATTTTAAATTACAATTAAGTGTGATTAACAATAAACAAAGCGTCCCGTAAGGAGTGGACCGAGAAAATTTCGGTGATAGAGGGAATTATTACACATGCGAAACGATAAATTTTATTATCCTAGGCCCAATAGTTTTAGAGAACTTATTTTTGAATAATGCCAGTATAAAAAGAATGTATGGCAACATTGTTTAACTTTATTTTAAAAACTTCTATAATTTACATAGATTCCAAAAAGTTAACATTGTTACAATTAATTATGTAAACATTCGAAAAATACCTGGTTTATTGAAATAACTCGGTATTCGCAGAAATACTTACGATCAAAACATCGCTTATCAGAATTGTTTCGCTATCTCTTTCCCACTCGTATGGTCTTTTTATTGTTCTCTGCTGTCAAGCGACCCTCACTACTCCTTCTTTAGTAACTTGCTTATCGCTCGGACCAAACAACGTGTTTTTTGCTGTTTTTTCTCTACCACTGTTTTTATTTGATGACCTACGCTTGATTTGGACCTTATTTGTGCTTGTAATTTGAATATTATTTGCCCGACTGCATAGCAAAATTCTTCAGACCTACACTGCTCGTGAATATGCAGAAATGTATTTCATTTACGGATTATGTTATGTCGACAGGCTGCGCGTACATATCGCGAGAGCTATCCTAATCGCGAACGCTATCCCGATCACAGAGTCTTTCTTCCTGTAAATAACACATATTTAGAGAGTCGAATTCATAGAAATGTAGTTCCTGAAGGAAGACCTAGAAACGTCGATGAGCGCCAAATGCTGACTATCAACGGCGAATTTCTGTCGGGAGATGCAGCGTCGATGCAGGCAAGATCGCTTTTTTTAATTCAATGTTATGGAGCGATGAATCTTGTTTTAAAAGAATGGATCCCCGGATAGTAAGGCACGACAGATTTCAACGTCAATTCGGAGTCAATTTGTGGGCTGGAATCCTGGATGACAAAATTATCGGTCCATTTGAACTCCCACCAAGCACGATGGTGCACCGGCTAACTTTTCGCCACAAGTAATTAAATACTTAAATGCAACTTACCCAAATCGATGGATAGGACGTGGCGGTACATTTGCATGGACATCATGTTCGCCAGACCTAAATCCATTGAACTATTTTCTATGCGGATATTTTAAGGAGGTGGTTTATGAGACTACTAAGGATAATGAACAACGATTAAGACAAAAATTACCCCATGTTTCTGAAGTGGTAAAAAATAACGAAAGAGCCTCACGCAATTTAAAAAGATGCTAGGAGAAGACATTTTGAGCATTTACTGGAATAAAAAAAAACTTAATAAAAGCGGTATGATCATAAATACTACACTTGTTTTATTTTATCATGACCGGAAAAACGATCAATTCTTTTTAGAATCCGTATAAATGGTAGATGTTTTTGAAATAAAGTTCCTCAAGGTTTCCGTACGTTTTTTTACACTAGCATTATTCAAAAAACACTTTTCATGTTTTGGAATTAAAAAAATGCACATGTTTCTGTGTTTAATTTTTAGGTTGTCAATAATAACGAATGACTAACAGTTTAATTAGGAAGACGAATATTCTTTTAAAGATCTTGGACAATAAAAAAGAAGAAATTGTAATTTAAAAAATCATATCTCAAAAAAATTTAAAAAATCATATCTCTAAAACGATTAACCTTATGATAATAAAATTTATAGTTTCGTATGTGTAATAACCTTTATCACCGACATTTCGTTGGTCCACTCCTTACGGGACATTATGCATATATTCGCTAGTATTTTTCTCAAATAAATAGACACTTTATATGCGACAAACCTTTTTCTAGTGATAAAAACTTGTGGTTTCAAAAACTCACTACGCTCAAATAATTAGTCGTTTGAAGTAATGAACATGTTAGATCTCGTTCCACAAACCAAATTTTAAATGCCATTTCAAATTCCAGGCCGTAATGAATCGTTTGATCATGACACAATTTCATCTACGTAATGACATTCGGGAGATTTCTAATAGCTCATTTGTTCTTTACCACTCATTAGAGCAAACCGCCCTAACGTGCGGAAGAGAACAAATGCGTAACGCCGCCGCATACAGCGTTTCCGTTACCGTTCCTTGTGAATATCTTTAAGATGGCGTCGGAAATTTCAAAGAATATCGTTGTACTCAAAGTACCATTTCATAATTATCACTATTATGGAATCATTTTCCCATTATCGCATATATGAATTATTCTATCGGTATTTTAGGCTTTTGCTAGATTAGTTTTACAGGATGGATATTTCATTGCTTTATAATATTCCAAAATAAAATGTTTCACACCAGTTTGTATTCGACGATATCTTTTATTTTTTATTCACTTGCAAAATATTTAATTTCTAATGAAATATTAGTGTCCATGAAGATTATATTAACCATTAATTTGTTAAAATAACAAATTTAAACAATAACTAAATTATTACACAAATTATAAAAAATAACATATCGATTATTAATAACAGATGTTTATCTCCATCAAACTGAATAGAAAATATTAAGGAATTATATAAATATTGTCAATCGTTTCTGCAAAATTACTTCCAAAATTAATAATGATTAAATATAATCATTTTGATGCACAGAATCACCTGTATGATTAATCATGTATGTTATAAGTTCATTGTTATTACTGTATACCAAAGTCATAAAAATTTTCAAATTGGGAAACCCAAAACTTTAATGTCATATGTAATTAATTGCATCATTTTTATTTTAAATACTTAAATAATTAAAAATAAAAATAAAACAAATATACCTACAAACGTTAAAAAAATCCAACGCGACCACAGCCTGGTTACCACATGATGCAGCGCAAACTCGGACATCGCAAACGAACGCCAATTGTGTCGCTAAACCCGAAATAAAAAAACCTATTAATCTTGGCTACAATAATAATCTAAATACCGATAAACAAAAAAGCTCCGATACCATTCGGGTTTTTTGTGTATAAAAACATGAAAATTTAATTTCAAATATGTTATTTAATTAATATCCTCATCACGTAGTTTAAAATTGTATATCTTGTCTGACATACGGATGGACGGATGGGTAAACGTGAAAGAAACGACCAGGTTTTCTGGTTTGACTGCGGAATTTTAAAATTGTAATGAAGGGTTTTTTATGGTTTTGATAAGGTTCTTTTTATATTTTGAATTTGAAAAATTTTCTTAGTAACTTGTTCTGGGTATTTGTAGAAAATCATAAAATTACCTTTCTTATTCTTTAAGCAAAATTAATATATTTTAATAACACATTATTTCCAATTAAATTAGCACACTTGTAAAGAGCTGTATAATGAACTTATCGTCCATTAAACAATAATAACTATCTCCAAACGTCTTTGAGTTTAATCGCATTAAATTATATAATATAATATAACTCGTATGCTGGGCAAAAAGAGTTATCGTAGTGGAGTATTTGTTGAACGGATCATGAGATTTTGGTTTCATCTCAGCTAGTGATAGTCTCATCCTTCGTTTTAATTATTGCAGGTCTTTATGCATTAAACGGATCAGTGACCTATCGAGCGTATCAGATTCTATTATGACGTCGTAATTAAACATGAATTTGCAGAAGCTAATGTACATGACCTTTCGTAATAGCATTTTAATAAATCTGTTGGGTTCCCATGTTCGTGCGTCGAAGTTTTTAATGTTACGTACAATAAAAATGTTTGACCCATGAACAGGGGAAAAATGATTTTATTATATAATTAAAATTATTATATTTAATAATTAATTTTTTGAAAACCCCATGCCCACCTTACAGATTTTCCCAAAAATGGGTAAGGTGGGCGTGGGAAGAAACTGGGCGTGCAGAAGAAGAAATGACAAATGGTTTTAAAATAATTACGAATTAGACAGTACACACATGGAACAATTCTGTACAATTCAAATACAACTACATAGTAATTTGGGTATATAACATCCAGCATACCAAGTGAATCAAGAAAATCTAAATACTGAGAGAATCCACATGAATAATTGATTCTCATATCCTATTACCAATTTTTAAGAGACCGATTACTAAAGAATCTTAACCTCGTACGACAGATTTTGAACTTCTTACACAAAACTAGAGAAAATGATTTTGTTAATGTATAGAGAAAAGTCATCGAAATGAAATATTGAAAAAGGGGGAAATAAAAAAGTTTTCGGATCAGCATGTATGTATATATATATATACATATATACACACACACTATATTTGCCTATATTTGCGTAATAAATGGTCCGTGCCATTAGTCCCTCCATTTAAATGTTAATAGTGAAGCAACCCTGGCATATACTTGATAGACCCATTTAACGTGCTACCCGGCCGCCGACCGCACCAATGCCGTATCATCGTGTATGCGCTGAAGTGAGTGGGGACTGCTAACAAACTCGTGCCTTACATCGGAAGGAATATTTGTATCGAAAATCTAATTCTCTAAAACTAATGATCTAGTAGTTATATGAAAATAAAATATTAAATCATTTATAACAATGAATCGCTCTGGAATTTCAATCCTGATTATTTTTCGGTCAATCTATATCTAATTCTCAATGTTGATGATTTTTTCCGACTTCTCTGAGCAATTATTTCATTGGCATGGGTGGAAATTTTTTACCAAAAACGTTTTCCCAAAAAAATGTTAAAAATAAATTTAAAAAACACATCGTATATATTGCTGAATACGTGCTTCGAGGAGTTTTTATTTGACACAATCACGATAATCTTGATAGAATTTTTTTTCCCAATTTTCTCATTGAAGTTTGCCTCGAAGCAAAATTGATGTTCTTATACTTATAACTCCTGGCTAAATTTCAAATTTCCACGTCAAATATTTTCGGAGAAATTCGCCTGTGAGCGACGGAGGGAGGAATACCGGAGTGATTCCATTTGTTTTCCATTTTGGCATTTTGCCACGGAATACCAACTAGAAAACAAAATCCCAAATTTAATTCTCACCTTAGATAACTAAGTTATGTAAGTTTAAAACCCTACCTACTGTTCAAAAAATTCCATTACCGTGAAAAATTTGATTACCGTTATCGTGAAAACTTTTTAGAATTAAGGCCATTATTGTATGTATACTTACATTTATGCATTTTATTACATAATTTGTCCTTCTTTAATTTGATATCATACCTAAAAAAATATTTTTCGGTTCCTTATTTTTTTTTATTATTCTTTTTCGACTTATATTTTCATCTGGCATCTTTGAGTCACTATTTTTTTCTTTTCCAAATGTTATCTGTTGCGCGCGACGTTAAGTTGAATGATATATCATATAGGAAAATTGGTGCCCTAATTGAGTTTAGAAAATGTACATTTAAGAGCAAGCCATCTCTGAAAGTAAATATAGGAAGGAATATTTTCACAAAGTTTGACATTAAAAACATTTCATTCCTTTGAGCTTCGCTGCAGTCGAAAAATAATTTTTAATTTTTTTTCATAATTTTTCATTTTTTTCCATTTCCTCATTTTTTCATTTCAATTAAATTATCATTATTTTTGATGTGAAACATCTATAGGCGCAAGTATAAAGCGGATTGTTGGCGCGGCGTGCGCGGGTCGCCACGGTATACTAAGGTATATATATATAGTCTATATGTAGTAGTGTACGGTATGGCGACGTGTCGCCATGCGCAACCGACTATGCGACCCCCTCCTCACTCAGTTCGACGCTGTTGTTTACTACGGTACACATAACCTGTGCTTTATTATTTTTGTATTAATTGTAAATAAGTGTTTATTAAATAAAGTCACCATTTTCTGTAAGAAATTCGTAATACTTTATTTTTTCATTATTCTATATTTAGTTCCTTTAATAATATTACTTGTTCGAACACGATGTTTCACATCTGCCAGGCGTACCGTGACGGTTCATTTCTTTTTTTCCTTAAATTTTTATTCTCAAATTTAAGTGTTGGGAAAAAAGTATTTAGATAAATTTAAACTAACGTTTTTTACTTCAATCTCTTTTCGAAACCTTAAGCAATGCAAAAATAAAAAAATTGTCAATTTGTGAAAATTGTATAAATTTATTTGATTCTTTTTAAGTTAGGTAAACAACAAACAATGATACGTTACATGAACTAAATTTTCTCGCATTTTGTCTCGCTATTATATACTGTATTCCTCATATAGCAGGCACCCGAACTTTGCTATGAGAAAGGCAGTGCAAACAGCAACAATAGATTAAATTCGGGAATTATGCAATGTAAATCCATCAAATTCAAATCGAGTATGGCTGAAATACGAGAAAGTATGAGCGACGATATCCTGGTTGAATACGACGACCGAACTTGAATTTGGAAATCAATTTCAACAAATAAGTTTTCAACAAAACTATGATATTGCTGGAAGATAAATATTTAGCGATATCTAACCAAGCGCTCATATAGCTGGAAGTGCAGTCATTACGATTAAATAATGATGCTACCAATATTGAATTATTACGAAAAAATGCAATATTGATTAATTGCGATGCTATATTCAATACAACAAACCGTTATTAGTTCAGAGTCAAAAACAGGCATATCTCATAATAACGAATGAATGCCAAAAACAAAAAGGCCGAATAATTTCCTTGGATGCACCCTGGTGGTACAGATAAAACATTTTTAATTAACTTAACGCTAGCTGAAATTTGCGAAAACAAAGAAATAACACTTGTCCTGACATGATCGCGTATGGCGGACGAACAGCACGTTCTGCGTTAAAATTACAGTTAAATGTAGCTGAACAAAAATTTACGGTATGCGACATATCAAAATGGTCAGAACGTGAACACATATTGAACAGAGCAAGGCCATTGCATAGGGCAAATGCATAATGGTTCATAAAAAGTCGTCCGAGGCACTAAATAGAACGGCTCCAAGACTTAAAAGACAACGTAAAACTAATGGGAGGCGTATTCCAAGATAGAGGCTACTAGACGAAATAAAAACTTGGTTAGAAAATTCGTATATCTAGCAGTAAATGAAAATAATCAAATTAACAACCAATATGAGAGCGTGAATCTCAAGAAATGGAAACGCAAGTATATGTCGAAAAACTCCTGCAAATAGGTGAACGTACCCAACAGACGAAAATTCTGACCAGATCATACTTACAATTGAGTTATGTAAAATTGTTGAAACAATTTTTGGCAAGCGAGCTTTTCTAGCGACTAAAAATGACATCTTCAACGATATTAATACGATCGTCCAAAAGATAATTCTGGGTGAAGAGAAAATTTACTATTCAACTGACACCATGATCAATAAAAATGAATACATATTTTTTTTTTACTGTATTTTTAAATTCGTTGAATGTTCCAGAAACGCCGCTTCGTTCCCTTGAAAGGAAGACTGGTTCGTTAATAGCTTTATTGCGGATTCAAAATTCACAAAAATTATGTAATGGCACAAGACTATACATTAAACAACTGCAGAATGGGCCACCGAAGCCAGTATAATGGCTAGCTCAAACAAAGGACAAAACTATATTTTTATCATGAATACCTTTAATTTCGACCTATTTATCATTTAGTCTTAACGATTATAGTTTTAATTAAATTTGCCTTATAGTATGACCATCAACCCGACCATGACCATGAGCCCGCTTGGAGCCTCCGTCGGTGCAGATCTTGGTGGTAGTAGCAAAGTGCAAGATCAAACATTCCAACATTGTGGCGTTAATATATAGGAATCATACTTTTCACACCACTAATTATACGTCGTATGCTCACGAGTTGGATCACCTGAAAATTAGAATGTAATCCAAAACAGAACTAGTGTAAATATAGCATATAAACAAGTGTTTTAAGGGTTAATGTAAAAAGGAAATTGTAGTAAAAAATAATAATACGTAAACAAATAAAATATTTAAAAAAGTATTTGATAATTTTTTTGTTTGAATGGTTAATTGTATCATTAAGTGATTGGTTCTGTATAAACTATATTGTAAGTTTAATGGAACATAGACCTAACTGTTTGCGTTTGAGATAGAGAGATGAGTACTTGTTACATTAGGTGTGCGATATATCTTTGCCCGAGCAACACCAGGTAATTACAGCTAGTAGTAGTACATATAATGAAATTAAAAAGAAAAATATCACAGCTAAGTAGGCTACACTAATTTATGATTAATAATCGACCAACTTATGACATATAGTTATGTTTATAAAAAGTTAATGAAAACCCGCAAAAATAACTTTATATTTTAAAATGTATAATAATATATAATATAAAATATTTACGTACTTACATCATGAGAAATAACATTATTTAAACAAATATATAATTGTAAAACATGTAGTGGGAAATATATTTACGTTGTGAAAATTTGTTATTTTTAAATACATAATTTAATAGAAATGCCATGTATGCTTAAATACTTATAAGTGTCTAAATATCCATGGAAGCGTTTGAGCTAGTATTCTACTCGTACTCGTTACGTACGGATTGTATTAAAGTATATTATCGATTATATGTTAACGTATATTATCGGATATAGTATCGGTATTGTGAATATAATGACAACGATGTGTCCGTGCGTACGAAGTCGCGGCTGAGAGGCAAAAGCCCGACTCCATCCGCTCGATGTCTCGAGCGCTGGCGCTGGCAGCTATTATCTATTCATTTCAAACATAGCGACTCGTTAAGTGTGGCTATGCAACAATGTGAACGCGAAGGCTAGTATCTAACTCTGTCTAGCGGAAACAACTGGAGGAAGCTGGTGTCAGGCTTGGCATTACAAACATGTGCGTAGGTGCGCGAGTGGCTATAAAGGCCATCAAGCGGACGGCTTGTATCACAAACAAATTCGATTTTGTCGTTTTTTTAACTGAATAAACTTTAATATGATTTTGTAGACATAATTGAGAATTAACGTGAATATAATTGCAATTTTATAAAATGCGTAATATTCTCAAAAATAAGTAGTAACTTTTATTTTTTATATCCCTTGCTTCGTATATTTTTTTATTTTTTACCTTTGCGTCAATATTTCTTCGCGTCATTATTTCTGTAACGATTATTTCTATAATTTGATGTTATAGTTGAAGGATTTAAGATTACATTTCTATAATCCTCGTTACTGTTTCCTCGTTACTGTTTCAGAATCACATACCTAATATATTAAAAAAGAGTTGTTTGTTATTATAACAGCATAATTTTTATTAGATTCAATAGATTTCTTCAATATTCTCCACCTTACGCGTAAAATTCTGCACACTTGACCGTCTTTCTTAACTTTTATTTCAAGTTCTTCCTCTTGGTTCAATGTTCTACCGGAATATGGTCGCATTAAATATTCTTTTAGCATACGCAACTTTTTGTCACCCGCTAAAAAGTTAAGCAAAATTAAAATTCATTCAAATTTGGTAATTTTAGAGTGGCAGAACAGTAAAAATAATCATGGAATATAAAATAAAAAAACGAAGTTCTAGCCGCCTTCATGAAACGTGAGTATATATATATATATATATATATATATGTGTGTGTGTGTGTGTGCGTGTGCGTGTGCACGTAGGCGTGCGCGTGCGTATGCGCGTGCGTGTAGGCGTGCGCGTGCGTATGTGTGTGTGTGTGTAAATATAAATAGGTAAGAGAACTGAACAAAATTCATCCTTCCCGATGAAATGACGCTGATGGCTCCAAATCATCTATCAGGCCTTTGTTTGAAATTATATTATTTAAAAAACATAACGTTCTTTCTGATTAAAATGATTTAAACTTATCAGTTTACATTAACGACCAAGATAAAATGGGCGCTATCACCTATTTTTTACTTGAATTCCACACAGGTTTATACCTCACAGCGAGGTATAAACCTGTTATAGGTCACAGCGAAGACGAATTATAACCTAAACGAAAGAAAATTTTCTGAAAAACATTTAAAATTATTGAAGAGAGGCAAATAAAAAAAAAAACAAAGTTTATTACTCTTTTGTGAGCCTCGTTCTGTGTATAAAATCATTTACAACTATTCAAAAACTTAGATTAAGGACTAATATTATAAATTTTATGATAGATGATGCCACCATCAACCAAGAAATTAATGATTTGCGTATATATAACACGACGATTACATATGGATATAACGCAACTGTGTCCAACCAAAATGCAAAACTTTAAGGCACGTCTGTTCGACTATACGAGGACGAGCGTGATCACGGGGAAAAAATATTCTGTCATATTGAGGACGTTTACACTGGAGTTTTTGCTTCAGATGATCAAGTTATGTACAGTAGACTGCGGCGGTTGTAGTTATTAGTTGTATTAGTTGAAAGCAATTCCCGATATATTACACTTTGAACATCCCACCAGCACCTCGACATAATTTTTTTTTGGGTTCAAGCTCTTTTTCGGTGTCGGTTTGCCATGCGATTCTAATCATTGATGTTTCTGATTATGATTAA
The DNA here is from genome assembly GCA_039881145.1 of Druceiella hillmani. Lineage (NCBI taxonomy): Eukaryota > Metazoa > Arthropoda > Insecta > Lepidoptera > Hepialidae > Druceiella > Druceiella hillmani. The sequence continues at coordinate 222,419 of JAYKKI010000144.1, read as the reverse complement.
TATAGAGAACCCATTTTTCATCTCCGGTAATAATATGATCTAACTAGTGAAAAGATTGCCAAAAAGTCAAAAGTTGGGAAAAGATTTCAGCGTGGTGGTAAAGCTAATTCCGTTAAAGTTCATGTAGTACCCACGTACATTATTTCGAGCTTTTCCCAAGCGGTATAAATGATTTTCTATAGTTCTGTGGGAGCATCCGAGTTCAATTGTTAGCCAGCGTATTGTTAATCGGCAATCTTCTTCAATTAGCAACTTTAATCTGTCATTATTCAATTCCACTGACCAACCAGAGCGTGTTTTATCACTCAGGAAATAATCGCCGCTGTAAAACCGCTGAAGCCATCGTTTTGCCACAGCTTCAGATATTAACTACGCTTTGGCATGTCACGCGTAACTTTAGTCGCAGAGTGATCAGATTGGTACTTCTAGATTAGATAGTATCCCACATGCGTTTTCATGTCGTTTATACTTTGTGCGTATTAACACTGCAGTGTCCTAGTTACTACTGAATAAGTGAGAAAGTGCCGCGCTCTTTATACATCTTCGATCATGAAAGTTTCTAGAACGTTCCCATATTTTCTAAATAATTTTCGAAAAAACCTCATCATTTATTAGCCAACCCAATTTAATCGAACGTGCAAACTCTCATTCAACAATAATCATAAAATGTTTCATGATTACATCATAATTTTATTTATTTTACAACCTACTTCATAATAGGTTGTAAAATTCTCTATTTTTATGTTTTTTTTACTTAAATCATGTACACAAAGTCTTCCTTTGAGCAATTCCTACTTTAAATAAAAACATTTAATTAAAATACAATTTCAATGATGCTATTATCCTCAGCTGCGATGTGCAATCGCTGCAATTGGCCCAATCAGACTGATGTTTCATGGCCATTCGAAACGAGTTAACATTCGCACCGGCGCTCGGGTTAGCTCTAGTCTAACTTGCTGTTCACTACTTAACGCGCTTTCTTCGCGAAGTCACATGACAGTCGAGTTTGTTTAAATGCCCATTTCAATGGCAAGTTTTTTTGGAGAATACGAAAAATTAATCTGGTTATTATCGACTGTTGCTTTACGTAAAATTTTGCTTATATAGCTATTGATTTTTCAATATTCTTCACAGTAATTTGGTTATTTCTTATACTAGTTTAATAACAATCAATGGTCTACTAAGTAGATATTATTATCGAATCATATTTGTACGTGATATTTAAATAGTGTACTGGGTACCTGATATTTTTATTCCGATTTGGTTTATTTTATTGATTAATAATATCAAATTTAAATGGATTTAGGTGGGATAAGAAAAATAAACATTTTTATGTAAACTTGAAGCCTCTAGCTATTTTAGTAAAACAACCTAACATTATTTAAAAAATCATTATTAAAAATCAGCTTAAATACTTTTATCATTATTATTTTACGTAATAAATATGACATGGGTTGTATTATTTTATTTTCATAGACAATTTACGCATGTTCTGCACCTTATATAATAGTTACTAATAAACTAGTATTATGTGCTACTGCTTTTAAGGATATCAGAGTCAAACTGTGTAGAATTTTTTAATATAATCATATTCTTGTATTCATTTATCTTTATGTTATAGCTTTCGGTTTCGACTATTTCAAACCTAACAGTTTTGTATTACAGCTGGAAATTTCAATAAAAATTATGTACCTTTCCATAAGTGTGAAATGGGGACATCATTTTTTTTTTGTTGCACAATAAATAAGTTTTTTAAATAATGTTTATGTTGAAAGCATATGCCATTTAGGTTCCGTCCTGTATAATACAACGGACGGAACATTGTAGAAGTAAAAAATATATTTCAATAAAATAAGTTCGGGTGCCTGCTATATGAGGAATACAGTATATAATAGCGAGACAAAATGCGAGAAAATTTAGTTCATGTAACGTATCATTGTTTGTTGTTTACCTAACTTAAAAAGAATCAAATAAATTTATACAATTTTCACAAATTGACAATTTTTTTATTTTTGCATTGCTTAAGGTTTCGAAAAGAGATTGAAGTAAAAAACGTTAGTTTAAATTTATCTAAATACTTTTTTCCCAACACTTAAATTTGAGAATAAAAATTTAAGGAAAAAAAGAAATGAACCGTCACGGTACGCCTGGCAGATGTGAAACATCGTGTTCGAACAAGTAATATTATTAAAGGAACTAAATATAGAATAATGAAAAAATAAAGTATTACGAATTTCTTACAGAAAATGGTGACTTTATTTAATAAACACTTATTTACAATTAATACAAAAATAATAAAGCACAGGTTATGTGTACCGTAGTAAACAACAGCGTCGAACTGAGTGAGGAGGGGGTCGCATAGTCGGTTGCGCATGGCGACACGTCGCCATACCGTACACTACTACATATAGACTATATATATATACCTTAGTATACCGTGGCGACCCGCGCACGCCGCGCCAACAATCCGCTTTATACTTGCGCCTATAGATGTTTCACATCAAAAATAATGATAATTTAATTGAAATGAAAAAATGAGGAAATGGAAAAAAATGAAAAATTATGAAAAAAAATTAAAAATTATTTTTCGACTGCAGCGAAGCTCAAAGGAATGAAATGTTTTTAATGTCAAACTTTGTGAAAATATTCCTTCCTATATTTACTTTCAGAGATGGCTTGCTCTTAAATGTACATTTTCTAAACTCAATTAGGGCACCAATTTTCCTATATGATATATCATTCAACTTAACGTCGCGCGCAACAGATAACATTTGGAAAAGAAAAAAATAGTGACTCAAAGATGCCAGATGAAAATATAAGTCGAAAAAGAATAATAAAAAAAAATAAGGAACCGAAAAATATTTTTTTAGGTATGATATCAAATTAAAGAAGGACAAATTATGTAATAAAATGCATAAATGTAAGTATACATACAATAATGGCCTTAATTCTAAAAAGTTTTCACGATAACGGTAATCAAATTTTTCACGGTAATGGAATTTTTTGAACAGTAGGTAGGGTTTTAAACTTACATAACTTAGTTATCTAAGGTGAGAATTAAATTTGGGATTTTGTTTTCTAGTTGGTATTCCGTGGCAAAATGCCAAAATGGAAAACAAATGGAATCACTCCGGTATTCCTCCCTCCGTCGCTCACAGGCGAATTTCTCCGAAAATATTTGACGTGGAAATTTGAAATTTAGCCAGGAGTTATAAGTATAAGAACATCAATTTTGCTTCGAGGCAAACTTCAATGAGAAAATTGGGAAAAAAAATTCTATCAAGATTATCGTGATTGTGTCAAATAAAAACTCCTCGAAGCACGTATTCAGCAATATATACGATGTGTTTTTTAAATTTATTTTTAACATTTTTTTGGGAAAACGTTTTTGGTAAAAAATTTCCACCCATGCCAATGAAATAATTGCTCAGAGAAGTCGGAAAAAATCATCAACATTGAGAATTAGATATAGATTGACCGAAAAATAATCAGGATTGAAATTCCAGAGCGATTCATTGTTATAAATGATTTAATATTTTATTTTCATATAACTACTAGATCATTAGTTTTAGAGAATTAGATTTTCGATACAAATATTCCTTCCGATGTAAGGCACGAGTTTGTTAGCAGTCCCCACTCACTTCAGCGCATACACGATGATACGGCATTGGTGCGGTCGGCGGCCAGGTAGCACGTTAAATGGGTCTATCAAGTATATGCCAGGGTTGCTTCACTATTAACATTTAAATGGAGGGACTAATGGCACGGACCATTTATTACGCAAATATAGGCAAATATAGTGTGTGTGTATATATGTATATATATATATACATACATGCTGATCCGAAAACTTTTTTATTTCCCCCTTTTTCAATATTTCATTTCGATGACTTTTCTCTATACATTAACAAAATCATTTTCTCTAGTTTTGTGTAAGAAGTTCAAAATCTGTCGTACGAGGTTAAGATTCTTTAGTAATCGGTCTCTTAAAAATTGATAATAGGATATGAGAATCAATTATTCATGTGGATTCTCTCAGTATTTAGATTTTCTTGATTCACTTGGTAGTCTACGATTGATTGCTGGATGTTGAGCATTTTTTGCTGTGAATAATTATTTGATGTCATCATCGCTTATTTCATATCTTCACTGCACTTTCAGAATGTATCGATGGAGAAAATTTTGAAGAAGGTACGACAACGTTGGGCTCAAAACGAGAGAACCAACACATAAACCATTATAAAGTACTCGTCATGGCTATACTCATAGAACGGCAGAACAGGTAACAAATGAATTTATGGATATTTCGTTAAATCATGAATGTATGATAAGTGTTATAACTTCACATGAATCGATTCTAGGAACACAATTTTCGTATTATTGACATTATTTAAAATATGACAATACTTTGCATGGAAGCGATTCGGTATTGAATCATTTTAATCAAATAAAATTCAGGATCTTGAAGCTATGACCTCTCTAAGTGAGTTTTTTTTCTGCTGCCGTCCTCTGCCTGTAGTTGTCACTTGCAATGAGAAGCAAGATGTAGGTTTCCAAATTCTAATTTAATATTCCAACATTTTTTTTGGCGTTTTCTTTTACTTTATTTAATAAAATTAGTTTCATAAGATCATATACCGATATTCAGTAATATCCTCATGGATTGGACAGGATTGTTCGCGCTGTGAAATTCTCTCCAATTCCGATATTTTACAAAATGTGCTTGGGTGCGTCCGCTCACAAAAAAGTCCCTTGATGAACTGAGCGCTCGTTCGAAGCCGCAATCCACAGGCTATGGTGAAACTGCACACACGAAATCGACAATGGTTTATCAAATAGAAAATGTTCCTGCCCCGATGGGCTGTGCAGTTAAGATAATCTGCAACAATTTTCCATACGCCCGATCATTAAACCTGTGCAGATCGATTTACACCAATAAATCGCTACGATATGTAATTGAGTGCGTAGCGCCCATTAATCTATAATACATCAATAAACGTGCATTGAGTAAATAAATGTTCGGCAATTTCTTTGAAACTCTTGACCCTTGGTTATGAAATATCCATTATAATTAAATAAAAGATGTATTTTAAAGAATATGTAGAGATATTTTCCATAAAATTTAAAAAATATTTAGGTGAGAAATTATTGTAGATAAATATGCTTGTTAGTGGTTATGTGTATGTTTAAGATATAATACAAAATTACAAATGTATGGTTTGTGATTACGTTCGAGTTATAAAAATATCATGTGTCCTTATTAGATATTTAAACTTCGATCCATATTTCTTATTAAATTCACATATTTAAAGCCAAAGTGTTATAATTTACAGCAGTGATGTGACTAATGTGTGAATCCTGTCACTACTGTGAATTAAAGTTAAATTACATGTCATCAAAAATCGTTCTAGTAAGTGTTAGATTTAGAAATTTATTATGTAATCGTAACTCGGAACATTTTTTTTTATATAATATTATTGTACTCGTCACTCAATACATGCATAAGAAATCAGTTATTTTGAAATGAAGTGTTTTTTTATAATGGAAACGGGATGAAACAATATGCGACTATCCTAAGACATGAAAATAAAGAAAATATCAATTTTAAAGTTGGGCGTTATCCCAAAAAATATTCAAAAAATTTTAATTTCAAAGTGAATTGTGATCCCAAAAAATATTGATAATCTAAAAATATTTCCAAGAAAAAGAAGACATGCATCTCAATTTGTATAGTCGGAAAATTTTCTTCTAGACGGAAGTGGTGAGAGGAAAACAATTTAGCCCACCTATAGAAATGTACACGTGTTTCTTGCATGGCAATTTACGCCCGCGATATTTATGGATATCGTCATAATACGTAAATTTTGTTGATAAATACTTATTTGAGAAATAATATAATTCATTCTTTTTTAAAAAAAACTGGCAAAGCTTTTAATTAATTTTTTTCGAATAGCGGAAATAGGTATGTCATTTAAATTAAATATTTAGGAAACAACGTATAACCAAATTAACCGCAAATTATTAATTAGATGATACTGAGCTATATTGCAGAAATAGTTTACAAAAAATTTTTTTTTGAGCATCGTCCACTCTTTGTTACTCGTAGTGGTTTCCGCCTGTACTTTAGTCTGTCCTTTATATTATTAAGTTGAAAATTCTATGATCACCATTTTTATATCAAGCTTATAAAATGATGAAAGGACAAGGTCTAAAATAAGCTTCTAAAATGATATCACTTTGTTAATATTAATTAAAATTCAGATTCAGGAAAAAAAATTACGTAAAAGACATTTTGCTTTTGAAGATACCATTATCAAAAAATTGTGACTTGAAGTCAAAATAAGACTTCATTAATTTCTTAATAAAAGTAAATATATTCATGTAAAAAGTGAAAAGATCATTGTAAAGTGAAATGACGAGAATATCATTTTATGTGGTCATTTTTAGATACGAATAAACCTATCAAAAATGCTCTACGCATATCGTAGAGCTAGTGATTTGTCGAATATTTTTGAAAATGCGATCTCACGAAGAGAAGGGCTAAGTTGAAAGTTGAATTTACAACAAATGTGGTTTTATACAATTGCAACAGTAAACAAATGCTTACCTGCACTATAATATATATTACCGTAGGACATGATGAAATAAACTAACATGAATTAATAGTTGAGTACTATTGATATATATTCAATATACTGAATAAATGATTGATTGATGTTTTCATATCTAATTTTGCATGCAACTGTAGGCCAAAATTAAAATTGGGAAACTATCGTGGCTGAGTTTTAACAATGGACCGACATCAAACAAGTGCGATTTCAAATTGTACTATGCCTTCGTTCCTATACAGTTTTTAATTTTATACATACTCAAATAAACTAGATTATAATTTATGGTCTTTAAATAGATTTTAAAAACTGTTAATTATCTTCAACGGTACCGTAATTCAAGTTGGTGTAATTTTTAAGGGGCACGACAAATCTTGTTCTGTTTTTGGAGGCTAACGTTGCTGCTTAACATGTTGGACTAATATTGCATTCATCAGTTTGTCAGAATCTCATTTTTTGGAACAGATAAAAATTTTCACTAAATAAATAAAAATGATGCTAATATTTCTAGTCCACAAGTTTCTTTTGCCTTTTATATTATTAATTATAAATTAGGAGATTCATAATTTAAACAGATGCTACAGCAAACGCGGAACACGTACATGATCAATTTGTTAAATTCCGATATAAAAGTTTCATTTTTGTTTGGCTTCTGAACAATTTGTTAATTTTCGATATAAAAGTTTCATTTTTGCTTGGCTTCTTTTTTTTCTAAATCAAAAATGCACTTACACTTATAAATAAATACCTTAAAATATAATTAAGAAATTTGGCAATATTAATATCATAATGTTTGTTATCCCATGAAAGAAATAACACGTCCGAACGTCTCGGTGAGCATCCGGCAAAAATATCAGAGACGAATATGTCCGCGGGCGTTTGTTCTGCTCTGTTCATGCTCCGTAAATATCATCGAATATTAAATTGATGCCATATTATATAATTACATGAATATTTTTCAAAATAATTAATAAGACTTAATATTAAAAATAAAATAAATAATAAGATATTAAATTATACTATTTAATAGACAATTAAATCATTTTTTTTCTAAAAGGCATTTGTTAACTTAATAATTTTAACAATACTTATATTTTAGGAATTTACTCTTAACTTTTCAAAACTAGAAATACTTTTTTAGAGACGGACGGTGAAAAAATAATGAAGTCTGCATGAAGATTTATGACAAGTTAGTCATCTACTGTCAATTTAATACATGAAGTAGAAACGAATTACTAATTTAACATTTTTTTGAGATTATTAAACGTAGTCGATTGGATTAAATATTGAAAATGTGTACAAACACAAGCATCCCGTGCAGCATTAAACTGAAATAATATTCATATCATATTTGATGTAAAATTGAAGGTACAAGTATAATCCTGAATAATTTCTAAGGAATATATAAGAAAATAGCTGAAGTTTCGGCAAGTTTTATCGATTAATTAATTTCTCTGTTTTTTTGAGGTAAAAACTCTCCTCTCTAGTTATCTTCAAATAATTAAAAAATATATATGCGGCTCTACATTATAGAAGTTCGCCGTTATTTGTACATTTTCATGCTTATTTTTTAAAATAATATTTCTAGACAAACCTTTATGATTTTCAAATAGTCCTCTGTTTTCGCTCAAAAATAATTTGGAAACTTCTTCATCCGTTTTATAAAATGATTTCTTTCTTCAAGAACGAGGAGATCGATTAAATAAATTTAACAAATTATTTGTTAAGCGACATCACTGAAGGCTTATTTCGTAGAAGTATTGAAGCAAGTTATTATTTCCTTTGCACTTAAGAACTGAGACCAATTAATGCAATTTACATTTGTATAGGACATAAAAATTGAATTCATGCCTTATGAATGTATATTTTCATCGAATTCCTGACCTCAAAGTTACCTAATTTTTAATATCAAAATTGCCATGAAGCAATGTTTCCATACCTTGTTGAAAATATAAATATATATATATATATATATATATATATATATACATTGAAATATTACTTCCGCTCTACGATTCCAATATTGGTATTATTACGATATGGCTATTTTTCTTACTACTTAAAATTAAGGAAGCAAACAAACAATTGATAAATTTGGGAGTTTTCATAAATTTTTCAAATTCAAAAATAAATTCTGAATATACTCTCTTAACAGGGAATAAAGAAGATTTCTCAAAATGCAGTCGAAAACTGCTAACTTCAAAATAGCATTATGTTAATACTATATAAATAAACTCAAGTAAAAGTTGATAAAATATAGATACTAGTTCTTCTACGTACCTAACTGAATTTAGCCTCTCTATTCCTATTAGTCTATAGACTCCGTCGTCTCGACGACAGCGACAAATCCATTAAGATGCTCTCAGTGGAATTGCCGCTGGCAGTTTAGAAGTTTATACACGAATATAGGTGAATATGGAACGTAGCAGTTGAAATACTATGTAGATAACAAAAGGCAGAAATAAACTTGGTCTGTACCAAATTTATGCTTCAGACGAATTCTTTGGTTTTGCTTAAAAGGAATTCCGAATGGTAATTTTGGCAGTCTGAAGTCAGGCGATTATAAAGAAATGGCAGCTCTCTATTAGGACGAAGAAATCATACCGAAACAATTTAAATCAATATCAGCAGTTTCAAATGAACTTTTTATTTTCCATATTTAGTTGATCATATAATTTAAACATGTTATAATTTTAACAGCTACAATTACAGTTTAAATTTGGATGTTTTCATAACACGTGATGATCTTTGAAATAAACTATAGAATTTTATTATAGGCTAAAGGACAATATTTTCCCAGAAAACATAAATTATACCTTCAGTGTAAATTGCAGTAAATGGTGAATACTTATGATTTTAAAATATTATAAACCCAAACGATCATCCTGCACAACATAAGTAGTTGTTTACAGACTTGTTAATCATATTCAAACATAAGGTTTTGAATCTAGGTACTCAATTTTAAATAGAACGTTATTTTTACTACCCAAATTACATCAAAAGAAATTGCTTAAATGAAACATTATTTTTACTACCCAAATCATATTAAGAGAAATTAATATATTCCAATAATTTGATCTAAATTTTTAGAAAAGATATTTTCCCGGTAATTAAATCTAATAATGTACAATACAATGTTTAAAATATTAACTGTATCACATCACTTGGCATTGAGCATCGGTTATTTGCTTTTTTTCCAATAGTATCTAAGTGTGGACGGTCGTATTCGTCTATTTTGTTTTATTTTATTAATATCATAAACAGCAAATATTGCCGAACGGTGACCTTTGAGCAAATATTAAAGGAAACAAATATGTGGCAAGATACGTCAATGAAAGTTCTTTATTTTATGTCGTAAATACAAAAACTAATGGTCTTTTTGTAACTTGTACGTCCTGATGAATAGAAATTATTTACAACGTGCGATAATACATTAATTTTCAAATGAGGCTTCATCAAGTGAAAGTTAAAGCTTTGTAAAATATAGTTTAAAAACAATAAGTTAGGATTAATGTTTTACAGTATTTGAAACATTCACATTATGTATCGAATATTTTGGCATAATCGTCAACAGACAAATAGCCAAAAGACAACAACAGGTGAGGCGCTACAAGTTGATTACCCTGAATGATATTGTGACGTAATTTCACAACATTTAACGCTTTAGTAAGTTACGAGTATAATTTATCCGCTAACTAAAACAGTTGGATAAGATGTATTGATTAGAGAATTAGAGAGTAAATTAATAAACATTACTGATAGTAGTACCGTAAGGAAATGTTAATCCAAAATAACATGGGACGGACAAGCATTAATATACTTAAGTTAAATATCAATTTAATTACTATTATAATCTGTAACGTTATCTATGAATTGTTAGTTTTGATTTTGAGTAATATTGTACTTTCCGAAATCTAAACGTGAAATGATGTAAAAAACTGGCAAAAAAATCGTAATTTATATTTAACCCTAATGCTTCTTCTTCGTTTTTAGCTTCCATTCATCCAGTGTCGGACCCAGATCTCTTCTAATTATTACCATGCTTCTCTGTTTGCAGCTATTGTTTGTACGATATTAATATAACGTTGTCGACCCAACTTTTTTAGGCCATCCTACGCTTCACTTATTTTCTCTTGCTCTCCAGAAATATACTTCACCTTACCTTGGCCTTTACTTACCTTACCTTGTCCTGTTTAGTGCCCAATACATTACCACTTGAGTCTTGCTATTCTCTTTATAATATCAGTTACTCCCAATCGACGACATATTCCATTGTGACCAATTTTGTCTCTCAAGTTGATTCCCATTATGACTTGCCTTATAGTTCTTTGAGTAAATCTTAGTATATCTAAGGCAAATGGCTGCATACTATTGGTTGCAGCGTTTCATTATAGCTGCATACTATTGGTTGCAGCGTAAGGTCTCAAAACTTGTGAAGTTAGATAACAAAATGAAAGTAACGTTCAAAAGTTAAAGAAATAATAAACAAATCATCGTTTGCTTGAAACCTCCACATTTAGCAATCTTATTAAAAAGGAACATAGAATTAGAATAGTAATGAAAAAACTGCCATTAGATAGTCTATCATTGAATATTTGATTAAAATCGATGCTTGTTGCAGTAGCTGAATAAAAATGACTATAATATTTGAACGAAAATTTAAAATTTGTTATTTGTGAGTAGAATTCTCTGTATATACATAAATAGTTGATGAGTACATAATATTGTTACTAAAATATCTAGAAATATTAATATATTTCTCTATAGAAATATTAATGTTTCAAAAATATAGTAAATTTCTCCAAAACTATGTGCGTTGAAAGCATCTCTATAGTTTTTTGGTAAACTTGATGTAATCCTCCAGTAACGATGTTTTTTTTTAAATTTCCTCTTCAATAGTTTCAGATATGGGAGGCGAAAGTGATTTTGCGAATGTTTTCAGCCACATTTAATACTAAAAGTATCTCATAAAAAATCGCCCTTTCAATCAATAAAATAAACAACAAACGAAATACAAAAAATTTAAAAATTTATTTTAGATCCTATAATATTTTCATGTTAATATCTTTTGGGATTAAATATTGATGTAAATAAAATTTATATAATTTATAAATTGATCAATATCCAATTATTAACATCGAAATGTTTCCTGTGTTAAATCTGTTACACTAATGTACGGACAAGTGAATAATATTACAATGTTTATGCTTTTTATTTTCTTTTGAAGTACGAAATCCTAAAAAAGTCAACAGGTCATCGGATAGTGACAGAGGAATAAACATGTACTGGGTCCTTACGTTTTTCGATCGGAAAATATTCAAAGTCACGTTTCATATGTGCATGGCATTTTTAAAATTTACCATGTCATAATAGCAGTTTTTTAACCATAATCAGTATATTTTATGAAATAAGAAATAAGTCGAATTATTTCGGTCTTTCATCGGTGCGATTTAAATTCGCTAACTTATACCAATGAATATCGACATTCACCTGTATTGAAAATCAATGATAACGTATTTATTATTATCCGACCTCACTGCCTCACTATAAGTCGGTCGGTTTTAAAAACATTTATGTTCGTAATAAAAAGATGGACGATATTAATGAAAATACTGAAGATACTGGGAAAATACCGGGTATTTTCCTACTTATTCATTAATGATAATTATGAACCATTTAAAAAATAAAAAAAATTAATACAAAAAGTAAGTGAAAAGTTTTTATATTCTGTATTTTGAAGCAATGAATTTGTCAAAAAACAATACAATATTAAAAATAAACAATATTTCGAATTATGTTTTTTACAGAACAGAACTTTAAAGATAGTTTTGAAATATGATTGTAGGTACATAATTAGGAATGCGGTGATAGGTAATCGTCTCTGTATGAAAGAAATAATAAATATTTAGGGAAAAAATTATGTGGAGTAATTTCGGAAACCATTTCCTTCCATGTTATGTTGCGATGTATAAATAAATATAAACAAATTGGGATTTTGTTTATTTATAAAAAATAAATGGTTATAAATTCAATTATTTAAATTCTTCTTACAAATAATATAGATTTCTTGATCAAAGGGGTACTTGTTATTTATATATCATTCCTAACATCAGTTCCTCTGCCGTAAAGACAATAACTCAGTGCAACAATCTGCTCACTATAATTTGTATATAGAGCAGTAATCTCGATTTCGTTTCTTCGGGTGAGAAATTTGAAGAGAACGCCTACCTGAAGATGTCATACGACGAAACCTAGGGCTTGGTTAATAATTTAAATAAAATAGACATAATACTACACCACGTAGTTTCATTTAGTTCTGAATAAAAAGTAACTGATAATGAATTTCTACATAATTAACGCCAAATATATTCAAAATCATATTTAAAAAAAAAATTTTCGAAACTGTCATTTTTACTTGCTAAGGCTATAAATGTGAAATTATTTTAAATCCAAAATTAAAAACTTCTGTATTACAATATGTTTATTTTACAATTATTTGTAGAAATATTTTAACAATTTCAATACATTATTTCAAATTTCTTGAATGCAGTTTGCAATCTCGTGTGTTTAAAATTTAAATTGTAACATATATTTAAAAACAAAATATTATTATTTATTTAGGAACTGTGGCGGACATAACTTAAATGTTCTTTTTTCCATAAAATATTTTAGTATAGCCATACTTCCGAAGGAATACTTCCTTTGTCCGAAAAATTTAAGAATTACCCTCTTAATTGACTTCTTCTGCTCACTGGGCTATTTTTCTTACGAAATAAGGCATGAGTTTCATTTGTACGTTTCAATAAATAATGAATTCCATAAATTATTACGGACACGCACTGTTACCTATTTTCATTAAATATTTAAACACAAGACCTTTGCTCGTTCCCTATTTATTGTTTACCTAATTCGGTTAATGTATGTAGATATAAGTGACAAATAAAATGAGACGTGTGTAGTTTTTGTTAAATCTATTCCTTTTTTTTGTTTATTTTAGAATGATGCAAAAATATATACATGACTTATTCGTAGCAAATTTTTTTCAAGAATTATTTCACGTTTTTCAAAATGTGAAATATGATAAATACGGAATGGGCTACGTTTATGCTGATAATTCATCTGTTCAGCTTTAGAAGACGTTCGTAATAATAATAAAAAAATATGTTTTAGAGAACGTGAAAGTTGCAGAATTTTAAAAATTATTTTCCAATATTTCGTATCAAAAGAATATCAATATTTCTCTACATCTCTTACATTTTGACCTCTCTCGTTAGATATCTTATCAGGGTGAATTAAGTAATAATATGGATCGAGCGTAATGATCCAAATATAATTATTACTATAAGTAATAGTAAGCATACATTTCCACACAGCCCAGAGTCATCGAACACTTTTGCAAATTATGTTATTTTTTCACTTTTTGCAAATTATGTTACATTTTTACACTTTCTTTCGACGTAATTGACGATTAAATTAATTCTGTCTTATGTGGCTAGAGAATTAGATTAAGTTTGTCAAGTAAATATAGTCTATTTTGATTCTAAAACGGCATTTTACTGAGTCAATAATTATATTCTACTAGTACTCGCAAGCAATACGTCTGAATAAATATGTTATTAAAATTGGTGTCAGTCAAGGCATAAATTTAGGTTCATTTTTGTTTCTCATTATGATGAATAACTTGCTTTCAGTTATCAGAACTTCTCGTTGCCTTCTAATTGCTGGTGATTTAAAACTCTTCTTAAGTATCAATAGCCGATCTGATAGTGAACTATTCTAACGTGATATCTACTCAGTATTCCAATAGAGTCTAATCAATAAGTTAGATTTTGATTTAAGTAAATTCAAGTAATTCTACAATGATGACACACTGCCGCTTATGTGTCTTTCTTGTGAATGCTTTTAAGCTAGGTGGAACAACCCGAAAAAGAATGTCATCTGTCCAGGATTTCGATGTAATTGTGGATAATGATCTCGCATTTTACAGTCATACCATCGAATCCTCTCAGAATGATTAAAACGTCATGCGGAATTTTCATAATTGTTATGATATCGAATGTTTTGTTATTTTATTTAACTTTTTGGTTCATAGCATGTTTTAAACGATCTCATGGATATTTTTCAAACGATCTCAATGGCAATAATCTGATCTCCGAATGAAACTACTTATGCTGGAAAATACATTTAAAAAATTAAACCGTTTTTTTATTACAAAATGTATCGATATTATCCTTATTGATTTCCTTTCGAATTTACAATAGGCATAGTCCGATGCAATTTTCTTCAACTCTGACGGGAATTGCTTTTAATAATGAATTTTATTAAATCATAACATTGATAACCCTCGATCTTGAGTTTAGTGGCACTTAATGCCCTAGACTGCTATGCGAGGTATTTGAACAAAATTGAATCTTCCTTAAGTATTAAAATAAGCAATGGAAAATTAGCAAACTGATTCCTCAATATTTCTTTGATTACTTCAGTCTTTCTGCCCATCTAATGTCATCTTTTCAAAAGACTGAAATACTTGGACAGGCGTACCTCAAGTTTATATCTTTAACCCTCTTCTATTTCTGCTTTATGTTAACAACATTCATGAACATTTACATGAGAACATACAAACCGCCTGCTTTGCAGATGACATAGCATATGGCATATCCACGGTGGTAATGAAAAATTAGCCTTTATTCTAAACAATTATCTTAGGAATATTCTTGTATGGTCTCGAGAAAATGTGTTTCGATCCACAAAAACGTTCTTTACGATTTCTTCAACAAATCTATTATACAGAAAGCAATTTAAACCAATAATTCTGATGGATAATACTCCCCTTGTACAGAAGAAAAATATCTGGTTAAGTTAATCTCGATCCTGAACTGCGATTTACCGAATATATTTAAAATTGTGGACTCAAGGCCTTTCGGAAACTAAAAATAATGAAATGTCTATGTAGTACTAATTGGGGTGCATGCTCCAAGTCTCTTCGTACAACCATCATATTACATCTTGAATATACTACAGCTGATAAACTTGCAAGAGATATGTAAAATTAATGCAAATCGTGTGCTCACCAAAATCATAACAAGACTTAACAAGACTGTGCACTTTCAAGGCATGAAAGTTCATCCGATGGTACTAGAACCTATCTTTGTTATGACAACTGTGATGTCCCCCTCAGTCCGGACCGTATCTTCAGTTGTTTTGCGATTTTGAGATCTCTATCTGATCTTGGAGAGTTTCTATTTAGCCGGCAGTTCTATTCTAAAAATATAATTAAAATCACCAAATACGTAATTTCTGTGTATGGACATTTGTAGCCGCTTCCTCATCTTATGTGGATACGACACCAACTCACCAACCACCAACCGTAACGATCTCATTAGCACTCGGTTCTATTGTATTTTAATTTACAATAAAAAATTCTGGTGAATTTTTTGATAGCACTATGCACTTATCCACAAATATTCTTCTTTACTTTAATATTTTCCACTTTTCATCATACCTTCATTAATCGAAGTTAAATTTTAATTAAAGAGCGTGAAAAAATTCAAAGTTTAAATTTTATGAATTGTACCGTTTATCATATGCTTTAGTCATGATATTTTTATATACACGTAAATCTGACGAACCAGTATATAAATAATATGAAATGTTCTCATAAACCTTTGCTCTAACGGAAATTTATATTACAACTTTCTGCAAAAATCATCTCATACAATATAATTTGTATGAGAACCCAGCTTTGTTACGTAATAAATTTTTGCTTGTTGAAATTTCATTCACGTAGTCGGTATGACACAAAAAAATATAACTAAACATTCTGTAAAATATAAGACAGGGGTGTTAGTAAATAATTGGAGGTTCATTTGCACAAAAAAAAATAGTAAAGCACCGCTGATATTAATAAATCGATTAGGTATTACGCAGTACGTAATTATATACACCCTGATGTACCTAATGGACGTAATCATATGCCTATGAACCATTTAGTTTTTTCACTGTAATTAACTTTTAGAGCCACAACCAGCTAATATACTATTAAAGTTAACATCCACGTCATTCAAGTACCTTGATATGTTATTGACGCACGGGTGGATTTTCCCACTACTGATAATAAGCCGATTTTCGCGCCGAAATCTTTATTTTATTGACTTTATGTGAGCAGAATATAGGTCCTAGTCATAATAGTTAAGTTTATTTTAAAGTATATTTATTGAACAATACTTCATCTAAATAATTAAAACAAACTTAACGATTGTGACATAGGAGATAATTGTAATCAAACTAGACACAATTGTATATATTACATATGTAATTTTGTAACATACTAAGTAAGTGGTAATTTTTAAAACTCATAGTTATATGTAACATTTTGACATTGTTCATATATTTTTGAATGTTATTTATTTTTTTGTGGTGTAATGATAAAATATCTTATAAATTCAGATGTTCTAATTAGTAATAGAAATAATTATGTTGATATTAAAAAAACTAACAATATATACTTTTTAGATTATTTAGGAAACTTGTGGTAAAAATGGGTCAAAGTTAACTCATTTTTTATTACAAAATGTAATTAGAAATAATTAATTGAAATAATGTGAAGACATGAAAGTATTTTGCATGGTACAGATAATCGACAAAATGCTTTACTATTATTTTATATATCATAAAGTGAAGAGTAAAAAAAATAATATTTAGATGGGTTTTAGCTATAATGATTATTTTTCATATAGGCTTATAATTTAATGAACGATTAAATTAATATTCACACATAGACCGTTTATTTGCAAATAAATAAAATTATACGTAAAGCTTTTAGAAAGATGTGACATTTCTGTCCATGGTAAAAGCTCTGGGATTTTTATACGTTAGAAAATAATAGAGCGGTATTAATTTTTCAAAATGATAAGCAAGTAACCTAAATTAAATTCAATCTGAAAACAAAAAAATAACATTCTCCTTTTGGACGGTACATATGTACATATATATCACGTGGTTAGTTCAACGAACATCTAACTCACTTGAATACCCTCTGAGGAATAACGCGGAGTATTGTTGATGTAGTGCTAAACTAATTATTTTTATATACACGTTATTCCGCATAGAGCTTCCTTTTTGATTACCTTTAGGGCGGTCGCGGTAACTTTTTCCTTTGAGCCTACACTCGTTATAATAAGTATAAGGTCGTTCCTTCGTCATTAAATGTGTGAAAAATGGCTGCAATTACTACACGTATTTTTTGTATCGTTAACATTACGCGATTATTAAAAAAATAAATAATTTGAAGCTCTATTTCTACATGTAAATGCAAATTTCAATTTTATGTTACCTATAGGTCTTAATTTTAGTTCAGTCAATATATTTATAGTTGAATTTTTTGACTCGTTTAATCGCTTCAACTGATTAAATTGCTTGTTGATAAAACTATATAAATATATAGCTAGTATGTGGTGAATTTTAATCAACTTCCTTCTTTTCCTTCAATTTTTAAACTTATTTAAATAGAATATTTAAATAAGTTTAAAAATATTTGCTGCATTTTAATTTGACTGGAGATCTAGTTTTACATTTCATAATTTATTATAAACGTTTTTTGGATGGAAAGATACGCGATAAAATGTTTTGACCTGAAATTAATATTATATTTTGATAGTTATTAATGTTTTGTAAATCTATTATTAACTGAAAATCACTTTTAATTTAACAAACACATTATTTTTCTGTTATTAGCTGGGGAATTCGTTGTTCAAGTTAATGTACCCATTTGGTCATTTGTCTTTATCTTCCAGCTTCTTAATTAAGTTTATTGACATAATAGTTTTTAAACAATTTTTCCATGTTATTTGGCTTCATCCAAATTTTTATAATTTCGTAAAAATTTCAAAAATTTGTAGGAAGCCAAATAACATGGAAAAATTTAACAGTTCTTTTTTTTCATTTTGTAATTATTATTTATTTAGTGATACTTTGAGCTCTAGCCGTTAGCTTCGGAATAGAACTTCAATTTTGAAAATATCTCGCAGTTGGTCCCTAAATTAAATTTTAAAAGAATGCATGATTTATATTAGTTTTTTTATATCTAAATGTATACTTAGAATAAAAAGGGCCTAAATGTATAATTGTACAGTTTATTATCTGACGTGATTGATTGGTTATGAATATTGCTGTATGTAATCGTCAATCAATTTTAGCGCAGTCTGTAATAAATACAAATGACCAATGGAATATTTGGTTCAATAATTTCATATTTTCGTAATTAATTTTCATTATTTCAACAGGCATCTAAACCAATTTACGGTGCAGGTATTTTTGCAAAAAAACTATTTCCCTAGTTTATAAATACCAAGTTGCATCGTTTATAAAGTACTAAAATATAATAGTCATTGCAAAGATTTGTTTAATTTATTATGACTATTATATTCTGATATTTTATCATATTCAATTAGTTTGATTTTATGAGCATCGCCATTATTTTCTCTTTAATTTTTAATGTCACCCTTTTTATTATTAATTTTGAAAATCTTCGACGTTGGCAATTTAAAACTATAGTCGAGGTACTTTAATATCATTATAGCCATTTACGTTTCGGATCCCAAGTAACATTGGCTTAAGTTTCTAAATTAAACTAAGTTGTTAATATAGTAATGAAATTATATAATTACAAATGCCTAAAAATTAATTGCTTTTGCTACGTTAAAATCAAATCTGTTTACAAATCAATTCGCTTTAAAAATTCAACAGTCTTCATATATATAATATTTAATTATTTCAAAGATCAAATATTCGAATTAAAGAACTTAAATTATTAACTAACTACGGAAACTACACACTAACATGGAAAAATAATGTATTTGAGCTCAATTAATCAATGTAAACTAAGGCAAACGATTCCATAGTGTTAGTGGCACTTCCCATATTGTATAACATCACTGAGTTTGTTCTGCAAGTAAAATTCGATGATAAATTGCGAAAAAAAATTTAAGGAAATATCTTTCTAATATGATACCTTACTTGTTGAACACGTGGTAGAAGATACTTAACACTAGAAGTTAGAACTGAAATAAAAATTGTTACAAAGAATCAAAATCAATGGAATTATCGTAAAAATATAATAGGTTTCATTTAAATTAGCTGAAGTTTTCAAGCAGGTTGATTGAGAAGATACACTTCGCGCGCTTTGGGACTACGTGCGGTGATGTCTCTCTTAACTATTCTAACAATTTGACCGTTATGTTGGCACTTTCAATATTTAACATCTGTATAAAGAAATACCGTCACCGTTATTTTTCATCATTTTTTACAGATAAAAATCGTAAATAACGTTGATATCATCGCAAAACTAGAAAACTGAAGAACAACGCCTAAAATTTAACAGTCACATTTCAAATTTCATGAATGGAGGAATGTTAGGATTACTTCTTTTGAAACCATAATTTAGTTGAAATACAAAAACTTATAATTTCTTCATGTCTGTTTGCTAATCTGTATATCCGTATGTCTTGTGGATACCATTGAAGAAATCTTTTGGAAGTGCAATCGAAAATTTCGGAAATTATTTTTAATATGGGTTCTTATTCGCGAGATACGAGTTTCAAAAACATTTTGCAATAAGTCTTATCCACCAATTAAATTTTCATCACGTATATCAAAAACCCGAAACCCAAAAGCATTTAGTAATTAATAATGGCATTGAAGCCATCAATTATTCTCCTTATGGATGTGTCAGATCATCTCGTATTTAATTGGTTTGTTTATAACAAAATTCTCAATTGGTATGTGCACCTAAGTCATTTAAATCCTTCTAATAAATTATCGATCCAAATTATCTTAAAGAAAGAAAATTTGTGTCCTTTTACCTTTTTAGACTTTAATGATAATTAGTCAAATCAAGCTCAAATTCGATTGGCTGTGTATCAAATCAAAGTTTAGGAGCAGCCGTTTCACCTTTCTATTTGGAAGAATAAATTTAATGCTCGTTTACTCCTCAAATACATTTATTTATCATTAAATTGATTATATGACTTCACAAGATTTAATTTATAAAATCGGCAGATCGTTTATTAAACAAGTAAATTAAATAAGAATATATCAGTTACGCAAATTTCGATAAAAGGATTATTGAAAATTCAACCGGGGGCAATTCTCTTTGTTTAGATTAAGATAATTTAAAGTTATTCATAATGATTCCATTATTTATTAAGTAGAGTTCAGTTTCAATTTATTTACAGTCATCAAACATTACGTCCAATTTAATAACAACAAATTTCCAAACAATAGGATTACAATGGAATATTTCTATCCCTAATCTTATTGAACATTAATTTTTTAACACAAATTCATTACGCAATAAATGCGGTACCTCAATAAGTAAGCCAATAGGCTCAACAAATTTTGTAAAGTAAGCCAATAATATAGGCAATTTCTTAACATTTTACTAATTACTTTCTTTTCCTAGCCATCGGCAGATTTCTACGAAAATTTCCAATAAAAGGCAATAAAACTTCTCTGCTTTGCTTAGTATTTTAAAGAGTTAAAGAAATTAAGCAATGAATTGTTCTGCTAACTTTCCAGTAACGACTGTCCTAATTTTATACCGCATATCAATGATAAGGTGACCTCTATTAATTAGTTTACTTTGGATTTGGTAATATTTTATTAATGATATTTATTACTAAACTCAGTTGTATGCGTATAAACTCTCTTTTGTTTGAACAATGTTATGTTATATTTGGATATCAGGGTAACATAGTTTCTTTTTAATTTATTACAAAAATTTGAGCTCCAAGAATGGTTCTAATATGAAAATTTCTTTTGAAATAGAAGAAGTATAAACATTAATTTCATAATATTTTTTATCTGCCCTCACTCAGATAAGATTTTTTCATCTAACATCCATCATCAAAGTACTTAGAATTCAGAATTAGGATCAAAGTTATGTTTTACCAGATACATACTAAAAAACTGAAATCCATGCATCCTCACTATCAGAATGTTCAATGGATATTTTTATGACAAAGTTTTCTTTTCCCGGCGAGTTTTTGGATTACAGCTCAAGAGATCCACTCTCAGCTGAAAATTATGAAAAAAATATTTCCGATATTGAGTATCTGTTGAAGTTTGGTAATTTTATTAATGAAACAAGTCATATTCTGTGTAAGTTTTCCCTAGCACGGTGTTGCGAGGACCATTCAGCTTCAGAATTTTTACTACATACAACTTAGAAATGCCTTTGTGTTGGTAAGGCATTTTCTAATGTTAATGACAACTGTACCGCGACACCGCACATCCTTTCTCGCATAAGCAATGAGCTTAACTTTCTGTTTTATAGAAACAGTTCTAACAATTTATGTGACACATATAACCGCATAAAACAAGGAAATTCGTCCTATCTGTAACAGTCTATTCTATTTACAATTCGTACTATTGTTATCGAAATATTAACCGAAGTAATTTTAATTAACATTTCTAACCAAATCCATCCAGAATTTTTTTAGGATTATTTAACCCTCATTATTTAACCTTCAATTGGTAACCCCCTTATTTAACCCTAGTTCATAAATTAGAGACAGACGAATGGGCACATAAAACGTTACTTTAAAGCTTAATAATTTACAAACTGTCCTAAAAATTAAAAATGGTGAATTAAATTTACACTGATACTCCACTTGATTGTAAGAGGGGCAATAATTCGTTACAATTTTTTATATTTATAGAGGCACATTCTTTTTTTTTAATATTTTAATACACATTCGCTAAGAATTATATATGAATTTATTTTCAATTGGAAAATTGTATAAACACAGATCTGAAACAGTATGAACTGTGAACTTATGACAAACTGACGGATAGATATGACACAATTTTAAAGGTACCTTGTTTTCTGACGGCACCTTAGAAATAAAAATTTTTGTCGTTTAATTTTAATTACGGTCGGGTGTAATTTCTACACGAGAGCAAATAGTTATAATTATTCTTGTGTGGAAATATAACCAGTAAATTGGTAATTGGTTGCATTACGAATCCATAGATATCATTTTAGCCCGTAACTCTTATGCAGGTGCACAAAAATACTCACGTGCTTATAACCAGTTTGCGTTTCCCGATAACTAGTAGGATGATTACTTAACTCGGTATAAGAAGCGCACTATTTTTAACAAAAATATAGTTTACTATACTTGTTTAACCGTTAATATGGAATTTTGTTTCATAAACAAGTTCCAATAGGTAAATAAATTAAGAAATACACAGACGAAATTATTAATTTTAAAATTAATTCCGATAATATGTAATTCCGATAATTTAGAAAAAAAAACGTTTTTACCGACCTTCAAGTTTTCTAGATAGGAGAAAAAACGATTTTAACCGATCTGCAGTCAGACGACCGGCAATAATCAGTAAGGCGATAATCTTAGAAAGTAGAACATGTAATGTTTAAAATTTAACGCAAATGCACTAAAAATGGGTCCAAAAAATGGAGCAAATAACCGACTCTCATCGATCCGAATGTTAAACTGCACTAACAGATAAATAGATGGAACGTACGAATGAATACCCACTAATGGAGACGAGAAACATTTAGTCCGTGACGCACGCCTCTTGTCGTAAGCATTGAGTCGATGGAAAGTCGATCACCGAAGAAATCCGACAAAAGTTGGCAATTGTCGGCCGTCGACTCATTATCTACAAAAGTTACGCGTAAAACCTTCTATTGTTTTCTTGCAATCCCCACTCTCTGCTTTATGAGAACGCTTAATGAAAAAATATGAATTTAATTTTTGCAGCTCAATAAATAAAATGCTTGTTTAGTTTTTTTAGTTAAGACGCTTTCTCTTTTTCTTAAGACTGGTGTTTTGAAGATGTTTTTTTAAGATATGATTACAATAAACCTATCCTATTCCACACAACTTGAAAAAAAAAAAAAAAAAAAATATATATATATATATATATATTTCTTTTTAAAGAAAACTTGTAAAAAGAAATATAATTGAAATAAATTAGAGAAAATTTACAACTAAAATTGTGTAGTTATTATTAAAGAATTCGTAATAAATTAATATTTTTGCTCGAATTTCCCTCATTGGAAAAAAACCATTAAAAAAATTATAATTTTTAAAACTATAATTTAAATTCCATGACAGAAAAATTGAGAAAATATTACAAAAACTAAGTAATGGTAATATTTCGAGCGTGGCCAGTAGTGGTGACAATTGATTGATTGATTAACCGATCATTTTTTTTGAACAAATAACAAGTGCTTTTGCATTTCTAAATAATTAAATTTTATTTTAACAGCAGTTAAAACTGTTTTATCTTTCGTCAAGTGTAATTTTTTATGATATCTATTATTTTAGCAAAGGCTATTTAAAATAATAACCAAAAATAGAGCCGAATTCAAATTTGAAAAAAATTGGTTACAAAAAAATTACTAATATGCAAAAGAGAGCTTTGAAGAGTATTGGAAACTATTTTTTTCAAATTTTTTACTCATAGTTTGAGCTGCTGGCACTTTAGAATACTTATTTAAAAATTGAGTACTCTCTCTTTCTTCCCTATTTTCTAAAATAAATCCAAAAAAACACAAACAAACGAAATCAATACTTAATTTTTGACTAAACAGCAATAAATAAGTCTAGTTTTTATATTTAGTGTTGTTTATAAAAAACGTTTTTTTTTATTTATTTTTAAACCTGAAAAAATGTACCAGGCAATATATTTACATAAAAATAATAGTTAACACTTATGGAGATTTGAACAGAAATGCAAAGTACCGTTTTTCATATGTATTATAATACATACAAAACTCGTACTTATCAGGTTTTTAAAATAACACATAATTTAACACAAATTTTCGAAAGTATTGCATAAAATTATCTTTGATTGTGATATATAAATTCTATTCATAACCACCATATATTTTATTAAAAGTATGTGAAAGAATAACATATGGTTATATCGTAGTGTTTGTAAATAAATGAGGCTTTTGTTTATTGAGTTCTGGTAAATCTGTAAATAAAAACGGCCAAGTTGCTGTGCTTCAGCTAATATGTCGGCACAAGTAACAGGTGTGCGCGAAAATGAATAAGAGCTGAGGCACGGGATGAAATAGCAATTACATGGGATGTCGATTAATGCGAATGAGGTCTGAGGTCAGGTATATAGGTCGATCTTCACCATTGCCTTATATATATATATATATATATATATATATATATATATATATATATATCTGCTGTCAGTGTTTTTGTTTCTGTAATGTCAATTGAAAGGCATCGTATTCTTCTATACCTTTTGTACCGCTATTGTTACCGGAATTATTTTACCCCTATGTAGTTTTCTTGATTCTGTTGATTCAATGTTTAAGAGTTCGCGCAAATGCTGTATAAATGAAAGTATATGTAATTGATAAGTAATTGTGTAAATGTTTGTACCATCATTACTAATTTCATGGTTTATGTGAATTTATTAATCTTTAATTTCGTTTGCTTAAAGACACGATATTTTGGGAAATAAAATGGTTATAGTAACTATTAATACCTGATTGACACCTTATATATTAGGATGTTACCAAGTTATAGCTATATTAAAATTTGCAATAACTTTTTCAAACCATAAACAAATTATTTGGTTCAATCTTCAAGGCATAAGTTGTCTTTTCTTCTTACGAAATTTCTTATTATGTCCTTATTTCAGTTATACCTAATGGATATTATACTCGAGGTATAAGTCTTTGAAAAGTAATGGGAAAACAAAAGCTTTATAGTTAATAGATTCATTTCAATTTAAAATTTTATTTCGTTTAATTACTTGCTCTTCAAATACTGGTTCTAAACTAATTTGAGAAATGACTGAGATTGAAATTAAAAAGCACTAAAAATATGATCCATCATATCAGTCATAATTATCATTAGCAAGTACCAAGGAACAAACCCAACAAATAGATATTTATCTATGCCTTAGTACCTTAGATACAGCACATCATTTATTAAAATACCATGTAATGCTTTAAGCATTTTAAATCATCAAAATTGATGTAGTTATGACATATACATCATAATAAATAAATTAGTCCACTATCTGGCTGTAAGTTTTGGTTTGTTTCGATATCGCATCGACTTTATTCCTACATACGTACTCAGAACCTGATTCCGCTAACAAAATGTTTACATCTTAAAGAAGTTTTAGAATTTTTGAAGGCTGAATATAATTTTGAAACATAACACAAATTGAAAATTCAGAAAAATTTTCGCGTTTTTTTATCCATGTACTTATGTAAGATTTTAAATGTGTCCAGGGAACTCCCAAATTTACAGATGTTAAGTATGCTTCTGTAATAGTAATAGCATTCCTCCAGTCCAATCAACATCTAGTGTTATGTAAAACGAAAGGTCTTTGTTTCTGAATACATTATTGATAGTTTAGAAATTATTATGAGATGAAGAACTAAAACGAGTTCACTAAATTAAATATTACTGTAAATATTCTACAACTGAAGTGGGACACAGATTTGCTAAGGAAAGGAGAAATGTTGGGGGAAAAATACTGCACCATATTTTTTTCAATATATGCTATTCGAGAGTTTTAGAAAATAAAAAAAATATTCGATGTAATTTCTATCTCTTAATGAAGCATTATTATGAAGAGATTATATTCTGGGCTGGAATCTGATATATTTCTAATTCGATGAAACTTAGATTAGCACACCTTATGGGATTGTGCAAAGGATATGATTTTATACCTGATATACACAGTTAACTTGGTGATGATTACGTTTGCTCAACAGCACCGATTTACCTAAACACAACGATTACCTTAATGATGTCATTTCAGCGATCTTGGTAATTTAATTATTATTTATTAGGAATGAAAGCAAGCGTAAGAAAATTCAAACCACTTACTTTCTCTTTAAGATAATTAAAACTAGCTATGAAACATTATCGCATAACAATACAGTCAAAGTATTTAGGTGCATATTCGTATAGACAGTAAAAAGATTCAAAGATAAGAAGAAAAAAGAAAGATGATCAGTTAAATTATAGTTAATTCAGACTTAGAGAAAAATCATAATTCACTTTGATGACTATTAGGAACACGTCCGAATATGAGATAGCAAATTGTTAGTAGGCAAACACATTATAAAACTTGTGTCGACATATAAAAATGAATTAAACTATGGTGAGCGATAAGAATGCCAATATCGAAATATTGCTATTTATTAAAATAGGAAAGGATGTGAATTATTAAATATATCTACTATTTGATGAAAATCTCAGATATTAAAGAGGGTCCTGTTTACTTGTAGCTGAGCGCTGATTAGTTTAGAAAACAAAAAACAATCGTTTGATAAAACATAAGCCTAGTAGTGTTAAGTCATGTCATCCTCCCCACCTCTCAAAGGTATTAAATCATGTCCTAATCAAAGATCACCTATTTGAATAAATAAAAAAAAATTAATATTTTAAGGTAATAATTAAGAAAATATTTCGATATACTTCTTTAAGGTTTTCATATCTCTCAAAGATTTCCTAATGAAAAATTAAGTACTTATTGTATATAATATAATGTTTGTTGGAGAGTTTAATCAGCATCGTAAATTATGACGTCAAAGGCGATACTTCGTATCATATTTTCTTTCTGTAAGTTTTTAATTTCTCAATACGTCATTAAATCGATATTTTATTACCATTTTTTTTTATATTATCACTTGCCAATATATTATTAATTGTTAGATACTTATATAAATCGTGTAGGCATACAGAATTCCTATTTTATAGTAATTGAAAACAAACCGAATTTACGTCTTTAATACTTAAAAAAACTAATCAAAGAAACACGATTAAAAAAGTGAAAATATAACATTGTCAACTTTCCACATCGATAAAAAATATTCCAACCATTTTTCCATACGTCCCTATACCCAGTAGGTTCCAAAGTAAAACCAACCTGAGACAAAATGAAGAAAAACTGACGACTGAAAATTAGTTTCCATCAGATAGAAGTAGCGCAACTTTTTTATTTTCGCTCGCGTTGGATACAATTGAGCTTACTGAGCCATTATATAAGCTGAATTAATGTCGTCTCCTTGGTTCACATAAATACGACAAGGCAGGCTTCATCTTCCGCCACACATTTACAATTTGTACTGTTTTTATTACAAATGATATAATACTAACTTTATATGTAGTTATAAATTATACAAATATACGTATATATAAAACATAAACGAAACCAATTACGTAAATCCCTAAACCGAAACGAATATTCAATATTTTTTTATTAGTTGTTTATAATAAAATATCCATTCTCTGCGAGATGTAATTAATCGCAATGAAAATTCAATTAACATACTTTAATAAGCTCTCTTAATGGCAGTTTTTTTTATATATACTCTAAAAGCGTTAAGGAGAAAATAAAGTCACATAAATCAAGTTAGATTTAAAAGAGTTTCTTTTCGCGAAAATATTTTAAGGACATTCTGCAAAGTAATATTATCATTGTACAAAATATCAGCTTAAATATTACACTAGTCGAGCAGAATAATCCACTCGAGTAGAATACAATATTTTGACCGAGAGTGAGATCATATTAAAATCTATACCTAAATACAATTTATATTATAAATGCCAGCAGTGTTACGCAAAAGTAATAAGTATTAAATAAGTTGAAAGGAGTAATTTAGAATAAATGAGGTCCTTTTTATTAAAAACGATTTGGAAAATTAGGAATTAACACATTTACTATATGTATTTTCGTACATGTACATAAATGGGAATCGCACCTAAGCTAAACGATGGATATAGGTAAAAGAGACTTTCAATTATGAAAAAACTTCGTTAAAGTAGCAAAAGCAAACGTGATAATGGATAAGAATTGCCTATGAAATGTAATTAATCGTCTCATTTTGCATGCATTGTTTAAAAGTTGGTGATACGCATTAGTACGAACAGCCAATGAAATAATTTTGTTAAAAAATTCGTAACATAGAAACTTATTTTTTTGACTTAAGCAGGATTCGAATCTGTAAAATATTTGCAACTTGACTGACGGTAAAACCTAATCAAGGTGACAACATTACAATAAATGTATTGAAGAGAATCCGTTTGGTAAAACTTTATCCTTACCTTACCTCAGTTTCTATATATTTATTATTTTGTATTATATTAAAGTAGAATATCTATGCTTTCATAACTTATCAATATACCCGGGCTAAATAAATAAAACCGTTGATAAATAAATATTTGTAAAATGTCACAGGTGTACTTATAAGCTATAGAATTTATGCCAAGGCACACTAGAACGAAATATCTGTTTTTATTATATATAATATAATTAAACATTTCCGTTAATATAATAATTGTACCAACTAAAATATTTTATTTTATTACTAAAAAAAAATTTGATATTGCTAAATTCTCTACTCCTTATAAACTTTTATTGCAATTTACGTGAAACACAACGCAAAATATGTTTTTATACCTTACATGTAGACGCTAATATTCTATATTCAGGATAAAGAAATTATTAGAAAGAAAGGTAAAGTAATATATTGAATATCGTTTTCTATTAATGACGTAAATTATTAACATTTAAACAGTTTTAACGTTTGAAATGTATTTATTAACGTCTATATAGTTCAGGGCGATAAAGTCCCATTCGTACGTGATGAAATGTTTCAAAACGTAATATTTTGAATATAGAATATTATCGTTTACATGTAAGGTATAAAGATATGTTGTTCGTTACTTTTCACGTAAATATCAATAGAAGTTTACAACGAGTAGAAAATTTAGCAATACTAATTTTTTTTCAATAATGAAAAAAAATATTTCAATTGGTACAATTATTACATCAAAAAAACAAGTGTTTCATTCTAGTGCTTGAGCATTAACTCTTCTACAAATATTTATTTATCAATGGTTTTATTTATTTGGTCCGGGTATATATTGGTATACGAGTATATGGGGGTACATTTATTCTACTTTAATATCATACTATACAATAATAAATATATTGAAACTCAAGAATAGGGAAAGGACAAACTTTTACAAAAACAGATTCTCTTCCATATATTTATTGTAATTTTGTCACATTGATTAGATTTTACCGTCAGTGAAACATCAAACACTTTGCAGGTTCGAATCCTGCTTAAGCCAGAAAAACAAGTTTTTTGTTACGAAATTTTGAACAAAGTTACTTCATTGACTGTTCGTATTATTACATTTGACCAACTTAAATAATGCAATCAAAATGGGATGATTAGTTAATTATATTGCAAAGGCAATTCTTGTCAATTGTCACGTTTGACTTTGCGGCTTTAATCGAAGTTTTCCTAACTGAAAGTCTCATTTACCTATATTAATCAGTTAGCTTAGGTGTGATTCTCATTAATGTACATAAATCAGTATATAATAAATATTGAAGCGTGTCAAGTAGTACGAAAAGTTTTACAGTATATATCCTAATTTTTATTAGGAGTGTAGATTTCGAATGCCCCTTTGCTACAGTATAAAAGACAATTTAGCTACAGTATAAGCACAAACATATGTCAATATTTTTTTTTCTACTGGTATTGTAAGCCATTCGTCTACCAGACTCTTTCCAATTCGGTATTAAAAATTATAAATTATTACTTTTTCAATTACTAAATAATAAAAATTAATAAATTACAATAAATTTTCAGTATATTCATTTATATTCATTATAAATTTAATTTTATTTAGGCTGTTGTAGTAAATTACACATTGGATTCAATGAAATTTTTAAAATAATTAAATTTAAAATAAAATTATTACAATAGAAAGCAAGCAGAAATATAAAATGGTGAATTTATCATCTGTCAGATAAATTTAAACTTTTGATTTTTAACGATTTTTTATTAAGCTGAAATATTTTTTTATTTAATACATAATATATAACGACAGAAATTTCGTTTCAGCCAAGTGTCCCATAACACCTCTCATTATTTTTTTTTAATCTAGCTAACGAACCTAGTCTCTTGCTTTCCCTTTTTTGAACACCTCTCGAATCCTGATTTTTTAACATTATTTAGAATCTGGTTTTCAAGTTTAAGTTGAAATATTTCTGTTAATAATAGTATCTGATTTATCTCATATTTCTAGTTTATCAAATCTTTTTTTTACAATGTAATGGTAAAGTGATCTACAGGTAAAGTGATTATATTCTCTCCCATTCATTTGTAGTCAAATCTAACGAATGTGTGATATATAAATTCTTGTAAAGATACGTTTTCATACGTTCTTACGGTTAATTAGGAAAATTCGTATTTCGTAAGTACTTTACTACTTATAGAACATCCACAAATAAGTGATTACAACTGTCTCTAGTACTGACTTTATAACAATGGGTGCACGGAAAGTAGCACACTAATTACGGACGTTTTTTTTTATTATGAACCCAATTTTTTACGAATTGTATTTGGTAATAATTCACAAATTTAAATAAATTTGAACGGTAGGTGCAACTCTCTGAAACGTTAATTAGGACATTATTATTTATTCAATACCCTTAATAACTTGTCGACTCAGCTGAGCTAAGCTTGAACTTCGTCGAATTGACAAATTCGGGAAGGAGTTGGAACGATATCGATAATTTCATCATTATATTTTATGGAGGAAATATGACGTCTGTGTGGATTTTTAAACCATTTTGAAATACTATTTAAAACGTTGTTAATTTACTGTATACATAATCACATAAAAGCTGACAAAACGACAATCAGAACGATGCGTTTCAAACGCATTGTGTTTGAACATAAAATATTTCCTGAAACTTGTCTATTCGAAAATTATTCACCACGTTTTAACTGCAAAAACAATTTTATTAACATTGAAATTTTCTGTAACTTTCCGAAAAAAATACCTATCAGAAGAAGAACCTAGACAAAATTTTAAATATGTGTGCAGGGTGCTAGAAAAAAATTTCATTCGTTAATAGGTATTCGCAAGTAAAATATTATTAAATGATGGAATAAGAAAACGATGATTAGGATACCCTAAACAGAACACTGGAATATATCGACCGAACGA
The DNA here is from genome assembly GCA_039881145.1 of Druceiella hillmani. Taxonomy (NCBI): domain Eukaryota; kingdom Metazoa; phylum Arthropoda; class Insecta; order Lepidoptera; family Hepialidae; genus Druceiella; species Druceiella hillmani. Next base: position 190,765 of record JAYKKI010000144.1, on the reverse strand, counting down.
CAATTAAAAGTAATCACTTTTTTTAGTCTGATGACTAGAAATTGGCAGCGACCCCTTGAAAAACTGATGATCATTGGTAGAATGGAAAACAAGAAATCGCGGGGGCGAAACTTCATAAAGTGTTCGGGCCTAATCCGTACTATACCTATACCGATATCCATAATGATACACTGATTATCGAGAATAGAAAAAAAGGCCCAAGATGGTTTCAGAAAAAAGGCTCGGGCGATAAGTATGCAATGAGGGAGACGGTATATATAAGATAAAAATTTTATCTTTGATTTTTTTATAACAGTCGATAAATGCTGTCAATAAAATTGGATTGTTTGAAACAAATGATAATAGTTTAATAAAATGCATACTTAGCTTTAAAAAAAACTTTTAAAAAAATTATTTAACGTTACATGAAACAAATACAATTCCATGTTAATTTTTAGGCTAATTTATAATCCTCATAAAAACGAACTTGAATGAATTAGACGTTATAAACGAAAATATACCGTAACCCAAACATATTCAAGATAGAACTAAAACGTTTATAATAAGATGATGAAAATATTTGCCGCTAACGTGATTAAGTCATTTACACAGCCAATAACTGGATCGCGCCGCCCATTCCTTTAATATCGCCTGCGGGAACGCAGCTCACACCTGCGGGCTGCCTTCTCGAAAATCACTCGCAATTTCGAATAAACGTTATTACATTTTCATGAATATTACATTGGTTTATTAATTTGGACGGGTTTAAAAAAGATAAAATTATTACCCGTAATTTGAGCTCAAAATTTGTGATTTCGTTGCTACTTTTCAATTAAGTTACGCATTACGAAAGAATGTATTACAAAATTGGATGCACTGAAATTGTACTAAAAGGCTTCGTGGGAAGAATTCTTATTATTATTTCAATATTTACACACAAAAAAATATTCACATTAAATTACGCTTAACAAATATAAACGACACTCTATATAAGATAAAAATAAAATTTGTTTTAACTTCGCAGAAAAGATGTATACTTAAATCTTAATGCCCGAGTAACTAAAGTATACTAAAAAATGAGTTACGAAAAAGCTGCGATACTTCGGAATAAAACTTGAAATCAATATAGAGTATTATTATTCGTATTCGATAACAATGTAATTAAGTGATGTAAACCGTAGTACTCATACTAGGAACTACTCATACTAGTAAAATTCATACTATAAGGGTCCCAGTCACAATGTCTGTTTAAACATTTAAGGGTGCATAGTATTTTTATTACAATATCAATATTATTTTTCAATGCTTAATATACCCATATCTTTTACCAATGTAAGCTGAACACCTAAATCATTTATTTGTATTGAAATACTAAATTACATGTTACTGACTTTTTTTAAAAGTTACGAGTACGGGGACGTACGACCTGAATTACTAATAAACTATTTATTAGTAATTGTATTATAGTTTCTTTAAAGTATCTACTTGGAACTTTTATACTAAAAAAGCAAAATAAGAAAAATAAGAGTACATCGTGACAACCCATATATACTAATAAATACTTGTGAATAGACATCTCTAAGAAAGAAAACAAAAAAAAACAATTAAAAATATGCAGCGAAAATAGTGTTATTATAAATAATTATAAGTGAAAATTTTGTAAAAAGTGAAGAAACAACCATTATTTCAGATTGAATCAGATAATGTAGTACAGTACAAGCCTTTTTTTAATTGTACGATGTAAGAATATGATTTTTAGGACAATTGTACAATGTAAGAATATAAACATTTTAGGTTTAATTGCAATTGGGTTTAATTGTATAATACCGTAGTATTTCTATTATTCAATCGCTTCTGCCCACGACTGCGTTCGCGTGAACTACAGCAATATGGTTTGATCACAATTTCATTCTCGTGGATTACGCACCATGGCCTGTCCGCAACTTCGTTTTCCTAAATTGCAGGAATATGGCCTGACTGCGATTTATACGTGTAGTTTGAAGCAAAAAAATGACAAGAAGAGAAAACCAACACGACAGCCTTTTTTGGGTGTAGTCTTTCGTGAGACCACACAGGGAACTCCCATTTCTCTATGTTTGTTCGGCAAGAAGCATGGTAATATCAATATTTATCCTTTTTGAGCGTTCTTAAGAAAGTCAGTTCTCTTTTCATTAATTTCTCTATTCTAATTTATCAGCCGTAATGTTACGGTTTGAGTTTTCGACGACTTTCGCGAATCTCGAGAAAAATTGAGCTAGTATCGCCATTTTCCTCTCTAGTTTAGTGAGACTTATGTTATCCGGTTTTTACCACGGTAAATGTAGGCATTATAAATGTTTTAAGTGCGCGCATTTTAATTTTGATACACTATTTTGCTGGTTTTCGAGGCACGTAAATAATAAATTTGCAATGACTTCTAAAGGCCAGCAACATTTCATCGATGCTGAGGTATGGTCCAGGGATATAGGGAGATTGATGTTTTTTAAATATGCTTGGTGAATATGTCAATCTGTTAGTCGAGTCATCAATTTCAGACAGTTGATTAAACTCAGCTCTTGGATCGTACGTGTAAATCTCACCAAATTTTCAAACATTAAATGGTCAAAATTTTGGACTTAAGTTCTAAATGGTTTACAAAATTGGAAGTTACATGCCTCTGTAATCTTATTATGTTGTAAGCTGCAGTTCATGATGTCCTGTCAAACTTTTGACAATTTCAAGTAAATTGATTTTTACCTTTGTAATGTCCAGATGACTCATCCGATGTTCTTTGTCATACTACTTCAGCTACAGGTCCTTAACGCATTTCTTAAGCTGATTCTTGAAACACTTCATCATATGGTTCTTGATACTTTGCATCTGAAACTTTGTTGGCTTCCAAATATTCGGCTTCTGATATAAAATTTTGTTCATCACATTCATCATTAAGATCGCTGAACTTATATTTACTTACTTCATTCAACCACTGTTCTATTAGTTGATCACGACTAAAAGGTCTAGAGATGTTTTTTTAGAACAGCGAGGGCAAATGCTATTATTTGACTGAGCCATCTGAAAAAAAAGCAAAAAATTATAATTTACGAGAAATAATTTAAATTACGTGTTATCTAGAAAACGTTATGCAAATATATTTATTTTACTTAGGTAGATGTTTACCGGAAACATCATTTAATACTAACATGAACGGAGCGTGCGCAAGCAACGAATGCTCGCGACTATCTGATCGGCTAACCGTGAGTTAGATATTAAGAACGCAAGAGTTACAATCTAAAAACTTGCGACCTAGACTACGTTTTTCAATGTTGCGGTAGCTGTCACACCGTTTCGTCAGTCGCAAGAAGGTCAAGATATATGCGCCTTTTTTTAAACTATATTTCATTTCCTTTGAAAAGAGAATGTTTGTAAACAAAACCGATTTGATAATTACATTATGGTTGGCACAAATATATATTCCAATAATCCATAATTATTTAGAAAACTCATTGGTATTATACTCAGAATATCATTAAACAATATATTATAATAACTATATTAACTTAATAGACCGTTACGATACATAACGTTATATAAATATAAATATGACACTATTATTTTATTAATACGAATTTAAAACTTTTAATGGTAAAAATAGGCAACCCTTCATTTTGATTAAGGAAAAGTCAGATGTACAAAACCTTTCGAAAATATAACGTCTATATCATATAAGGCTTTAGAGTGAGATAATTACAATGTATCTATGAACCGTTTTCAATTTGATGTAGAATGATTTTTAGTTGCTTTGTATACAAATATATATATGCGATATTTAGTGTTAAGATAATGTATCAAATAAACATCGACATGTTATTTTCTTTTCAAATAAGTGACTAAATTTCAACTAAATATTGTCCACACACTTAACGAAATTATTTTTTATAATAGCTTAGTTTTTACTCTTATTTCTATGTATATTTTTGACTATCATTTTCAATGTTAGACCCATTTATTAAAAAAATATATATACTAGAAAAAGTTTTAATACTAAATTTTGCATTATTTACACTACTTTGACATTATGTATAATGACACGTAGCATACTGGCTAAAATGCTAACGCCTCTTTAAAAGGCGATTCCAGACGAAGTATTGGAACAATCATACATTATTTATCTGAATACAAATTATTTATGACATCTTATGTTTGACCAAGAGTAACCTCTAATTAAACAGACGATAATAAATTCGGCAACCCATCACGTTTAGTCCCATAAAAGTACGCTCTGTACACTGATTACTACAAATAGACTGTACACTGATTAGTACAAATACTGAAAGGTGACCGGTAGACGAAAAGCAACCTGATTGTATTTATATACATTACAGGCACTAAACGTGGCGCATTCATATGCAGTCATTTGTTAGGATGCATTTTAACCGTGTATAAATAAAAGCATTATAAACGGCATAGTATACTAAGCGGAAAATAATATAATATTAAAAGCATGTCACCTTTTACGTTTGTAACTTCATACAAGTAGTTTAAAAACTAATAGGCCTATATCGATAGCTGTATCAAATATAATGTATACCTCATCTGAAAATCTTCGATAAATTATGATTAAATATTTGGTAAACATTTGTCGTACCTTCACTGATTTTAATAATCTGAAAAACATTTAATTAGATATTGTAAAGGAACAAAAGAAATACCCATTTTTTAGTTAATTCACCCACAGACTTAGTTTATAATGTTACTCTAACACCGTACTTTCGTAGGACTTTCACACATTCATCATTTTGTCAAATGATGATACTGATTTACGCTTATAAATTTTACAGGACAATTGGCAAAATGTTTAAACGTTATACGCAAGACGCACAGACACACACACATTAATATATATATATATATATATATATATATATATATATATATATATATAAATTTATTAATGTGCCGGGACCGTCAACAAACTATATTTAGGATATTACTATAATCGAAGCGTTCTATTAAAGTTTAACTGTATTATACTATTAGATTTTACTCCTTTTCGGATATACATATATTTTGTTTGGAGGACAACTAATGCGGGTTCGTCTGACCATCTGTTTGTCGACTCCGCAAAGATTCAAAACCTAGTGAGCGGATATGCGGATATGGATATGATATGATATATACACCCGCTCATTAGGTTTGATTAAAGATAGATCTAAATTTAAGCGCATCATTCAGGCAAAATTTAATTCATATTACATGTGACCTATTTAGAAATGGATCTTTGATTAAGTGAGTAACTGAAGATGTCTTCTTTCCTAAAAATATTTTTTTGGATGTGACCTTATATAAATGTACACAGGACTAAATAATGTGTGCTTATATGGAGACAAATTAACCCAAGCGCATGATGATAATTATATGATACTCATATAATTATTTGCTACACTCATTATCTATACATTTTTATGCATTTTTTTATGTATACTATACTTTTCTTATTCGTTCATCGTTGTGTCGCCATAGATTGGAATAATGGACGCGAGTCGCCAGCTTGACGTCTGTAAAACAGAGAATACATTCTGCGATAAATACAACATTTAATTTCAATATTGCTTGTAGCACTTTTTTTTTAAATATTTAACTATTTTATATTTAAGTTTATTTTATTATTGTGTATTTCATAGTATTTTCTTTGGCGTGTTATATAATTACGTGTATTATTTTTTAAATTTATTTTTATCTTTTGTAAAAATAGCTGGGTGTTTATTCACACAGTATACAGACAGATACGGGACATTTCAAAATAGAGAAAAGAGAGACAATTTTAAAAATGAAAGAAGAAAATGTGATATTCACTGACTCAAGTGTCATTTAAATATTAATTAAATGAGACTTGATTCAGTGAATATTATATACGAAGGCATCATTCTTTCTTGTGTAATCCCATAATCGTCACGGTAGGCCTTTATGAAAGGACTGTTGTCTGATTTGAAGACGCCTTCAGGGAAAGGAAAACATATGATCGTACACATCGAGTCATAGAAAATTAATACCGATTCCACTTAGAATAGTTATTCATTGTAATGTGATTATTGAACTGTGGTGTATTTTTTTTCGGTCCAACATAAATTTTCATAGACTTTTTTATGTTCTGGACCTATAATAGGTTCATTGTGACGTAATTGTTGCACAGTGGTGTATTTTTCGTGTGAAATATTAGTATATTTTTGGTTTTAAGTAACTGAGAAATATTACAATAGAAAATTAATACCGATTCCACTTAGAATAATTATTCATTGTAATGTTTCTATTTTCCTGTTAAATTGTAGAGCATTTTGTGTATCTTTACACTGAAGTGTATTTACGTTTTAAAAAGATATGGAAAAAATTCAATTTAGCACCAATGATATTTTGACAAATTTTTATTGCGTATGAAAAAATGTAAATTAAAAACGACACCTATAAAAAAATTGCAGTGCGTAATTATTTGTTATAAAAAAAATTGTTTGGAAAAAAATTATCTACGTGAAATATTTTGTAATTTGTATATTCCTAGCTAATTATAGCTAGAGTTTATACGTTTAACATACGCAAAAGAATAAACGTAAATTAATGAAATTAGAAAAATTAAATATAAACGTTACAAACGTGTTAAAAATCAAAAGTCATAACGCTACCTATAACGTAAAATAAAAAAGTATCCATCATACCAACTTAATACATAATCACCATCTTCAAACTTTAATTTATCGAACTTTTTCTTTATATTAAAAACTCTCTTTATTTTAACCATCACGTTTTCCGTTTATTACTAAATTACAAGTAACGTAATTAATGTAATTTATTTGCATAATTTTTTTTTGTGTATTATATGAAAAATTATACATAAAAATAATGTATTGAACTAAAACATTTCCGATGGAAACTAATTAATTTAAAAATTTGTTTAAAAAATCATTTCTATAAAAATTGTATTTTCCAAAAAAGTATTATTTTTTTCGAATTAATTGCCAATTTTAACGACATTAAACATTTGGGTTTTTTTTTGTATGTATACACAGTCATTAAAATATCTTTTGGGTTTGTGTATATATATATATATATATATATATATATATATATATATATATATATATAATATATATACATATATATATATATATATATATATATATATTTATATATATATATATAAATATATATATATACATATATATATACATATATATATATATATATATACAAACCCAAATGGTTCACAAATTTAATAAACAAAATGGGTATCACTTATGTTAAATAGGTTAAAATATTACCTTGTAACCACAATCTCAGATATGAAATTTTTAAAACTGATTTTTTTATAATAAATAGTCGCGAACCGCAAAATATTTTTTTAATACGATGTCTTTAATGCATATTCCTTCATATCAAAAAAATTGTCAAAACGAATTGTAAAGTCCAAAAATATTTTAATGGCTACTCAAAAATCATTACTAGTATATTCATAAAGTAGCACATTGTTTGTTAAAATGCAAGGGGTTATACTTGATAGACTATATCTGATTAAAATTAGTAAAGCGTGTTTTACTCGGTGTTGTCGGAGCACTCAAGCCCAAAGTTGCTCATAATTTATGTTTTTCATTCAAAATTATATTTAATAAAAAACATAACTATTATTTATTGAAATACCCCGAGTATTTCAATAGTAGTCATAGATGGTACAGTGCGCGTATTAAGGTGGTGGAATACAAATAAAATTTAAATTTGAAATAAACGTATAAAATAATTTTCGTTCTTGTTAATTATTTTGTCAACACTTTTTATTACCCTTAGCTGCTGAGAAGAAGATGTTTTCTTGATACGTAGCTTTCCTTCGAGTACCAGAAAATGTGTAAATAATCTCGTAACACCATATATATAATGTACTGCTCTTTTTCATGGATGTTCCATAAAGGCTCAAATATTACGTAAATTGTAACAAAAGTTACATTCTGGCAGCGTTGGTTTAACTAGTGGGGATTTTACTATCAACAACTTTTTGAATACGACAATGTTTTAAGACTGTTAGTCTCAACCTGGAAAAAGTAGGAGAGCAAGGAGTTTGCAGTATTCAATTTTTTTAGGTGGTCGTATATGTATAAATTATTTGAAGATTTAGTCTTATTTATTTGAAATTGTACTAAATATAAAATATGTTCTGTATAATCTAAATTACCTGTGTGTTATATAGCATAATTAACACATATTAAATTAAAAACGCGGATATAAAAAAAAATTTACATTTTAAAAAAAGTTTTACGTTTACGAAATTTGCCTTACTTGCAGTATGAACTTTCACGTATACATGAACTTATACTCCATTCCACTTGAAAACAGGGTATGTTTGTGAACAAATCATGGCATATAATTCTATATATGAACACAAAATTAATTTTTAATGAATGTTTTTGAAATAATAATGCATTTATGTTTACGTTATTGTGTTTACATTTTCATATTTATAATCACCGCTGCCTGTACACCTTCCTGTCTGCACCTAAATTTACGAGAAATAATTTTAATTACGTGTTATCTAAAAAAGGTTATGCAAATATATTTATTTCACTTAGGTAGATGTTTACCGGAAATATCATTTAATACTAACATGAACGGAGCGTGCACAAGCCGCGAACACTCACGACTGACTGAACGGGTAACCGTGAATTAGGAAGGTATTGAGAACACAAGAGTTATAATTAAAAAACTTGTGATTTAGACTACGTTTTTCGATTTTGCGGTATCTGTCACACCGTTACGTTAGTCGCAAGAGGATCAAGATATATGCGCCTTTTTTAACTATATTCCATTCCCTTTGAAAAGAGAATGTTTGGAAACAAAACCGATTTGATAATTACATTATGGTTGGCACAAATATATATTCCAATAATCCCTAATTATTTACAAAACTCATGGTATTATACCCAGAATATAATTAAACAATATATTATAATAACTGTAGTAACTTAATAGACCGTTACGATACATAAAGTTATATAAATATAAATATGACACCATTATTTTACTAATATGAATTTAGAACTTTTAAGGGTAAAAATGGGCATTCTTTTATTTTGATTAAGAAAAAGTCACATGTACAAAACCTTTCGAAAATATACTCGAAATTTTGACGCATAAAACGTCTAGATCATATAAGCTACTCATTTAATTTATAAAGCTTTAGAGTGAGACAACTGCAATGTATCTATGAAACGTTTTCAATTTAATGTAGAATGATTTTTAGTTGCTTTGTATACAAATATACATATGCGATATTTAGTGTTAAGATAATGTATCAAATAAACATCGACATGTTATTTTCTTTTCAAATAAGTGTCTAAATTGTTTTACAATGTAGAATATATATTTTCGATTATTTTTTTATAATAGTTTAGTTTTTACTCTTATTTCTACGTATAATTTTGACTATCATTTTCAATGTTAGACCCATTTATTTAAAAAAAATATGCTATAAAAAGCTTTAATACTAAATTTTGAATTATTTACGCCACTTCTGCATTAAATATAAGCGCGTAGTACACGTAGTAAACTGGCTAAGACGCTAACGTTTCTTTAAAAGGCGTTTACAGACAGAGTATTGAAACAATCATAAATTATTTATCTAAGTATAAATAATGTATGACACCTTACATTTGACCGAGAGTAATATCTAGTTAAACAGGCCGTAATAAATTCGGCAACCCATCACGTTTAGTCCCATAAAAATGCGCTCTGGACACTGATTACTACGAATAGACTGTACACTGATTACTACGAATACTGAAAGATGACCGGGAGCAGAAAAGCAACCTGATTGTATTTATATACATTTTAGGCACTAAACGTGGCGCTTTCATATGCAGTAATTTGTTATGATGCATTTTAACGGTGTAGAAATAAACGCATTATAAACGGCATAGTATACTAAGCGGAAAATAATATAATATTAAAAGCATGTCACCTTTTACGTTTGTAACTTCATACAAGTAGTTTAAAAACTAATAGGCCTATGTCGATAGCATACAAGTAGTTTAAAAACTAATAGGCCTATGTCGATAGATATCAAATATAATGTATACCTCATCTGAAAATCTTCGATAAATTATGATTAAATATTTGGTTAACATTTGTCGTACCTTTACTGATTTTATTAACCTGAAAAACATTTAATTAGATATTGTAAAGGAACAAAAGAAATACCAATTTTTTAGTTAATTCACCCATAGACTTAGTTTATAATGTTACTCTAATACCGTACTTTCATAGGACTTTCACACATTCTTCATTTTGTCAAATGATGATACTGATTTACGCTTATAAATTTTACAGGACAATGGGCAAATGTTTAAGCGTTATACGCAAGACGCACACACACATACACATATTAATAAATTATATATATATATATATATATATATATATATATATATATTAATTTATAAATGTGCCGGGACCGTCAATAAACTATATTCAGGACATTACTATAATCGAAGCGTTCTAACAAAGTTTAACTGTATTATACTATTAGATTTTACTCCTTTTCGGATATACATATATTTTGTTTGGAGGACAACCAATGCGGATTCGTCTGACCATCTGTTTGTCGACTCCGCAAAGATTCAAAACCTAGTGAGCGGATATGGACACCCGCTCATTAGGTTTGATTAAAGATAGATCTAAATTTAAGCGCATCATTCAGGCAAAATTTAATTCCTATTACATGTGACCTATTTAGAAATGGATCTTCGATTAAGTGAGTAACTGAACATGTCATCTTTCTTATAATTTTTTTTTTGGATGTGACCTTATATAAATGTACACAGGACTAAAGAATGTGTGCTTACCTGGTGACAAACTAACCCAAGGCGCATGATGATAATCCTTTAAATATCCTCTAATTGAAATAATGGACGCGAGTCGCCAGCTTGACGCTTGTAAAATAGAGAATACTATTAAATAATTAACTTTTAGCGTTTTTTAAAATTATTTAACAATTTTATATTTAAGTTTATTGTATTACTGTGTTTCATAGTATTTTTTTCGGCGTGTTATATAATTACGTCCATTATTTTTTAAATTTATTTTTATCTTTTGTAAAAATAGCTGGGTCTTTATTCACACAGTTTACAGACAGTGTTATGGATATATAATAGGTTCATCGTGACGTAATTGTTGCACAGTGGTGTATTTTTCGTGTGACATATTAGTTTATTTTATCTTTTAAGTTGAGAAATATTACACTGCAGTGTATTTTCCTGTCAAATTCTAGAGCATTTTGTGCATCGTTACACTTTAGAGTATTTTAGGTTTTAAAAAGATATGGAAAAAATGCAATTTAGCACCAATGATATTTTGACAAATTTTTGTTTGGGTATGAAAAAATGTAAATTAAAAACGATACATATAAAAAAAATTGCCGTTCGCAATTATTTATTCTAAAAAAATTGTCCACGTGAAATATTTTCAAATTTGTATATTCCTAATTATAGCTAGAGTTTATACACTTACATATGCAAAAAAATAAACGTTAATAAATACAAAATAAACGTTTCAAACGTGTTAGAAATTAAAAGGCATAACGCTACCTATAATGTAAAATAAAAAAAGTATCCATCCAACCAACTTAATACGTAATCACTATCTTCAATCTCTAATTTACGGAACTTTTTCTTTATTTTAAAAACTCTCTTTCTTTATTTTAACTATGACGTTTTCCGTTCATTACACAATTACAAGTAACGTAATTAATGTAATTTATTTGCATAATATTAATCCGTTTTTTATTATGTATCATATGAAAAATTATACATAAAAATAATGTATTTAACTAAAACATTTCCGGTGGAAAATAATGAATTATAAAAATTTGTTTAAAAAATAATTTCTACAGAAAGTGTATTTTCAAAAAATATTTAATATACATATTTCGAATTAATTGCCAATTTTAACGACATTAAACATTTGGGTTTTTTCTTTGTATGTATACACAAATACATACATATGTATATACATATATATATGTATATATATATATATATATATATATATATATATGTGTGTATATACATATATATATGTATATATATATACATATATATATATATGTGTGTATATACATATATATATGTATATATATATATATATATATATATATATATATACATATATATATATATGCAAACCCAAATGGTTCAAAGTTTGAATAAACAAAATGGGTATCACTTATGTTAAATAGGTTAAAATATATTCCCTTGTAAACACAATTCTCAGATACGAAATTTTTAAAACTGATTTTTTATAATAAATAATCGCAAACCGCAAAATATTTTTTTAAATACATCTTTAATGCATATTCCTCCATATCAAACAAATTGTCAAAATGTCATTGGTGCCATTGGTCAAAAATATTTTAATCACTACTAAGAAATCATTACTAGTATATTTATAAAGCAGCACATTGTTAATATGCAAGGGTGTATACTTGATAGATTATATCTGATCAAAATTAGTAAAGCGTGTTTTACTCGGTGTTGTCGGAGCACTCAAGCCCAAAGTTGCTCGTAATTTTTTTTTAACATTAATATTTATCTTTTTCATTCAAAATATGATTTTGAATGAAAAAGATAAATATTAATGTTTTTCCCGAACCTCAATTCATTTTAAGAAAATTATTTGAAAATAATTTTATTTTAAGCTAATTACACTATTTTAAAGTGAAATTTAAAAATCTCAGGTGTAAAAGATTTAATTTCACACAAAATTACTATTATTTATTGAAATACCCCGAGTATTTCAATAGTAGTCATAGATGGTACAGTGCACGTATTAAGGAGATGGAATACAAATAAAATTTAAATTTGAAATAAACGTACAAAATAATTTTAATTCTCGTTAATTATTTTGTCAAAACTTTTTATAACCATTAGCCGCTGAGAAGATGTTTTCTTCATACGCGGGTTTCCTTCGAGTACCAGAAAATGTACTGTAAATAATCTCGTAACCCCGTATATATAATGTACTGTTCTTTTTCATGGATATTACATAAAGGCTCAAATATCACGTAAATTGTGACTAAAGTTACATTCTGGCAGCGTTGGTTTTACTAGTGGGGATTTTCCTATCAACAACTTTTTGAATACGACAATGTTTTAAGACTGTTAGTTTCAAACCTGGAAGAAGTAGGAGAGGAAATTTGTTTGCAATATTCAATTTTTTTAGACTACTAGAATTCTTTTGGCCGTATATGTATAAATTATTTGAAGATTTCATCTTATTTATTTGAAATTGTATTATATATAAAATCTATTCCGCATAATCTAAATTACCTCTGTGTTATACAGCATAAGTTCGTGTAACAATAAAAAAAAAAATTTTATTCAGAAATACTTAATTTACATATATTAAATTAAAAACGTGGATATAAAAAAGGTGTACATTTAAAAAAAAGTTTTACGTTTACGAAATTTTCCTTACTTGCAGTATGAACTTTCACGTATACATGAACTTATACTCCATTCCACTTGAAAACAGGGTATGTTTGTAAACAAATCATGGCATATAATTCTACATTTGAACAAAAAATTAATTTTTAATGAATGTTTTTGAAATAATAATGCATTTATGTTTACGTTATTGTATTTACATTTTCATATTTATAATCACCGCTGCCTGTACACCTTCTTGTGTGCACCCTAAAGAGAAAAAAGTTGAAGATGTGGTAATTTGTGATAAGGCACAACTTTTCCAGAGCAAAGAGCGAGCAAAATTCCTGGTTAAAAATTAAACTTACAAATCTTTAATTATGAAACTTTATTAATATGATATTTCAATTTATGGGCCTATATTTAATATTTTCAAAGATACAGAAAACATTTAAGTAAATAATTACATTTATCTTTTGAGAGGTTACGTGTAAGTCATGTGTTTGCGTGGGTGTTGATTAAGAGAGCTAGAATATACTGCCAAAGGACATTAATCATGTACTTATATACGCATATAACGTACTTACGCCGCCTACTCAACTTCGTATCGACGTTTCCGACGAATGAACGCTATAGTTGACGCAACTCTTCAACGAAGATTAGGGACAAAAAATATTAGTCACGTACCTAAAGTACGGTCACACGATAATTTCGTTCCATTTGAATGTCACGTTAAAAGGTATAAAGCATAAAGTTACCAACATAGCGTAGTAATAATTTATTCAGAGTATTTGTTACAATATTACCATATTTCTAAAATGGTAAAAGTGGTTATATTTAAAAGGAAAACCCAATATCTTAATTTCTCACGAATTTTTTAATAAAAATTTAAGCGAACTTTATCAACATTTGAATTGTTAGGTATAATTAAAATTAAATCAACTTATGTGATCGAATTGAAATGGATTAATTATTATTAATGCAGTAATCGTGCATCCATACACATATATGAACATCTTAGAATCCCTGTAGTCACATAAATAAAATAACCATTTCACCCACAAAAAAATTATAAAATTTGTAGTAAGATAATTATGGTATTATCCATACTGAAAAAATTTAATACAGAGCCATGGCGTATTATCTACATATGTCAAATGCATTTTATGGGTTCATACTAAAAAAAGAAAAAAACGATATCAATATTACATTACCAAATAAATAAAACTACGTGATGTAGTGTTATTTCTACTTTCTTTAAGTTCTTCGCCACGACCTAGGTTTCGTTGTATTACAACATCTTCAGGTGGGCTGTTAGCAAAGATTGCTAACAGCCCACCTGAATCTTAGCTAACATAGGCATCATAATAATACTGATCCGAAAAAAACTAAGCAGTCAAATTCAATTAAAGCATTCCAGTCGTCCGTTCGGACGAATAGCGACGAGTTGAATGACTCGTATGTTACCGGTGTCGCGTCTTTATTTCGCGAGCTCCATCCGCCCAAATAAATACGCTCCGCTAACCGTTTTATAATGGAATTAATGGACCTTAATTTATCTTCAACTGTAGCGGAACAATCATATTTCCGAATTCCTTACTTTTAAGATCTAATAAAGTTAAAAATAAGAGATATGTTTTTCACGAATTTTTAAAAAAATGTCGGTTTTGTCTATACATGTATATATGTATGTGTATGTATACATATAATATATATATAATATATATATATATATATATATATATATATATATATATATGTATATATATATATATACATATATATATATATATATATATATATATATATATATATATACACGCACACACACATGGATATATTCGTGTATGCATGTGTGGGTGTGTGTTTTAAGAAAATAATAAACATATGTCATCTAGATCAGCCCACTGGTTTAGACGTTAGACCGCGTGTTTTATTTTTGTTTTATATTTTGGTAAAATAACTTATTACTATCAAAACCTCCAGTTTGGACCATTGCATTATTTTTATTTCTGTTTACGTTGCTCGAAAGAAAAAATTAAATAGATTTTATAGGTGTAATTAAAATGGACGCAAGTTCAAATAGATAATAAGCCTTTTAATATAATTATACTAAAAATATATTTAGCAATTCAAAACATCTTGAAATTTCTAGATTAATACTGTTCAAAGAAACTCTAACTCTGGTTACATTAAAAAATTGCTTTAAAAATGTGTAGAATCCTATTTCTTATAGTATAAACTGTCTAGATTCATCTGAAAATTGCTTTAAAAATGTGTAGAATCCTATTTCTTATAGTATAAACTGTCTAGATTCATCTGAAAATTGCTTTAAAAATGTGTAGAATCCTATTTCTTATAGTATAAACTGTCTAGATTCATCTGAAAATTGCTTTAAAAATGTGTAGAATCCTATTTCTTATAGTATAAACTGTCTAGATTCATCTGAAAATTGCTTTAAAAATATATAGAATCCTTTTCCTTATAGTATTCACTACTAAATTTAAGAACTAGTTCTGCAAAGTTTCTAGAAAGTTTGAGGGTTCTGAAATATTTATTGGTGAAGGGTTTCGATGAAAATTTTGAAGCTTGTTAAGTCAGTTGAAGATGAAGGAAATTATATTGATAGGATAATTGATAATGATTTTACACAACAAAGTTTTGTTTAGTAGACTGTAAAACGTGGAATTATAACTTTCAATTTAGCTACAAAGAATATATAACTCTGTTCATTACCGAAAATAAATTTAAAAATGTTTAGTGCTCTGCTCCTGTATAGTGAATTGATAATTCTAAAATTTGCATAAAATATTGTCGGTAAAATGAATAGGCAGATCAGAATTACATACCAGTATGGTATTCGACCATCTTGAGGGAGTTTTTAAGTTATGGCCTGGAGATAACCACCTTCACTAACTAAGGCAGGAACATGTAGGTTTACTATTAGCTCCACAATTGTCTGCGGTAGCTGGTAAAATCTCACGACTTTTCCGGTGAATATATTATGTAACTTTTCTATGTGAAATACTAAGTTTGGTTTAAAGACATATATATAAAGTGAATATGATTCAGGTTGTTTTTTTCTTTTAATTATTTTATTTCAAAAATATTATACAACTTCGCTTTATTGGAATTTTTCCAGTGGCTAACGTAAATACGTACCAAAATTAATACTTAAAACGAAAACAAATAACAACACACTGTATTATTGGAGATATTTGATCTAGTCGTCTGTACTGAATAGATTGGATCAAATTTCCCTTCGTATTTTAGATTAAACATGCCATGGAGGCGATTTAAAAACACAAGGTAAACAAAGAGCGGTTATATAATCCGTTTTTAAGACATACACATATATAATTAAAAAGTATTTTGTTGAACGTAAAAAATAACATCCAGTACCTAATTAAAATTTTATGAAGGGTATCAAAAATTTCCTCTCAAATCAAATCTATAGAAATATCGAAATACGTCGTGCGTGTCAGGTCCGACGCGCCTCTAGCGTTTACTCCTTAATTGCGAATGTATAAAATAGGTAACCTTTGAAAAATTCTTTCACCACAATTTAGAAAGGACCTTCAGGATGGATATAGGTTATATACTACCCGTTAAAAAAAATCATATATTGTAAAAAATCTAAATTTTGTAAGTTTGGACGTAGGAGGTAATCTTCGAAACTACTCATCCGATTTCAAAAATTATTTCACGAATATTTAGAAAGGACGTTCAGGTTAGACAAGGGTTGTATGTTATCCCTTTAAATATTTTTTTCATGGAGTTCAGTTTTGCAACGTAAGTCAACGAAAAAACAGTCTAGCGAATGCATTTATTACGAACACTGCTTTAGCGTATTATATTATTATATATTATATTGTACTTATATTTATATACAGTGTTACTTATTTTATATCTTCAAAGATAATTGTAATTAAGGAGTGAACTCCAGTGGCGCGTCGGAGCTGACACGTACAACGTTTTTTTTTGTAAAATTGTCTATTATTTATTATTGAATCCATATTAAATTATACTAAACAATAATTTTAAATTAAATTTTATAAGCGATATGTAAGAAGCTTTGTATCTCTCGACTGTCTTACGATATCTCACTTTTTTCTTTTTCTAACACTGAACAAACATTTCAATTTAGTGGGCCTCAACCGCGATTTTAGTATTTAGCGGTACTTGTTACAACCCAAAATGAAACAGCATTCTGTTCTAAATTCTTCACTATTAACTACGGAAATAACATCTAATATACGTTTGCGTCTTGATGTCTAGTTTTGAAAACCGTATAAAATTGTACCTTTGTATTAATTTATAAAATTGTACCTTTGTATTAATTACCTTTCATAACCTAGCGACTAGTGTGACCGTTTATACTCTGTCTGTAATAGTACACGATCATAAACTGACGGGCAATGTCGTTATTTTCGCTCTATTTAAATTTGAACATTTTTACCTTCTTGGGATCTGTGCTACCGTTTATGCTGTATTTGTAATTGAACATTTCAATAATAGCGATCATCGTGCCTATTTATGCTTTAATTTTAATTGAAATTACTTTCATAAGCTAGTCGTCAGTGTCACTGTTTATTCCATGTTTGTAATTGTTTCTTGCTGCCTCCCTTATGCCCCTCTAATTCTTTTTATTTTATCCATTATAATAATTTGTCCTAATTTATATATAATATTTGCATACATATTTTTTTGTTATAAATTTTAATTCAATGATTCTGTAAATTTATTCATATGTTTTAAATGTTTAAATTTATTTATTTATTCGTATGTTTACGTATATGATATTTACTTGGCTTTTAAATTAATATTTTATGAATAGTATAACAGCTCTATTATCTGTTTAACGTTATCCGCATCAACCAATAATCTACTGTATTATTGATTGATAAAGCTGATGTTAAATTCATAATTTTGATGGTATTTATTCTCAATTATAATATTAATACAATACTCAAATTGAAATGTAGTCATTATCGTCCTGTAATTAAGGGGTAGTAACAAAAGGTTACAGAAACAAAGACAATCATTTTCGCTGTCTTATTTTACAAAACAAATAATAACTTGATCGAGCTAAATTATTCCAACAATTCTAAAATTGCAAACAGAGCAATAGCTGGGATCCCTAATTGGAAAATTCTAGCCACAAATGGATCACAACTTTATCTGTCTTCACACTATACAATTCATTAATTTGTTTATCTTTCTAAAATTAGAGAGCCAGCTAAGCTTTCTAAAATTAGATAGCCTCTAGCCAACTTATTACCTATGTAATTTTGATTTTAGTTATTTATACTTTATTGAAAAGATATTTCTTGCTTTCCTATGGCATTGTTCATTGTTGATTTAAACAAATTAAAAAATACTTTAATACAACTTAAAATATACAATAATTTTTAGAAAGGGCTGACAATGATGGGAATTTATTTTGTATATTACTTTAAAATAAAATAAAACTTTGAGTGTTGAAGGGAGTATTGTTTTTAAATGAAAGAATTAAAAATGTTTTGTAAAGAGTGTGTCTTTTGAAAACATTTATTTTCACTAAAGTCTTAAGTGGAAACAATAATATTAGTCAAAAAAATACAAGAAGGAAAAATTTGTGTTTTGGTAAATGAACGATGCTTCAAATTTAGTTCTTAATTTTAAATCACAGCTTTTAGAAACTTTTTATTTCCAATATATTCTAAGTAAACACGCGCAAAATACACTATTTATATTTTTTTTATAATTAAAATAAACGTCAAATTGAAAAAAGTTACGTCTCCATAGAAAACTATTCCATAACAAAATGAAATAAAGTATCTTTGTAACTATGATAACTTTGTAACTTTGTAACGCGATGAGAAAGAACTGAAAAAACACTTTCTCTTTAATTTATAATTTAACTTGCTCTTGAAGTTGAAAGAACACCCCATTTTGATTACTTTTAATGTGGAAAGAAAAGTTTATTTTACTTTAGAAATGTTTAATAATACTTTAATTGAGTGTAATTATTAAAAAAAATATGTCAATGGCAGAAGCATGAATAATGTCATCGCAATTGGGCATGTGATTTAGTGGAAAATCCAAAACAACCCTTTTTAAACCACATTTCCTCATCAATAACAAAAAATCTTTCGTTTCTTTAATTAGCAACTAAATTAGATGTAATTCTATAGAATAAACGTTGAAAATTTTAATATTAATTAATTGAAATACCTTAATTGGAAATTTCTATTCACATATTAGTATCTTAAGTTTTTCAGATTTCTCAAATCCATGGTTAATTAATTAAAGTCTGATGAAAACCCATTACTTTGAAGTTTAATATTTCGCAAACTAGAGTTAGAAATTAAAAATGATAAATGAAACTTAATACTTGGTAAAAGAGTTACCTCGGCACTTATATATTTCGTTATAAAATCCTGGTTCTGTTGTGCAGCTGTTTCGCCTACAAACCGTTACTATTCAATGATTCTTATCAGACGTCGCGATTTTGGACCTATTTAGTATTTTCTCACAGTTATATTGCAACGATCCCAAAAAAATTGTGATTGGATGATTCGTAATATCCTGGTCTTCCTTCTTGATTTAAAATAATTATGTAAACTCTTATTTCCGTTTCATTACCATTTTAAAACGGTTTCCTAATGAAACAAAAAATCATTATAATTGTTTAATGCCCACGGATCTGCCAGTCTCACAATTTCCACTGTACATTTGCTATATAAATGAAATTTGGAAAATATACATTTCATCTCAATCAGTAAATAGCAAACTGTTAAAAACATTTTTTATAACGTTTCCGAATACATGAAGAAAGGGCTCAGAAAAAGATTGTTCGTGTCAGCTCCGACACGTCACTGGAGTTTACTATGTAATTATGATTGTCTTGGAATGCATAAAACAGGTAACACTGTATATAAATATAAATATGAATATCATTTACCGATATACCTCTTACCGTTAAGGCAGCGTACATAAGAAACGCATTTGCTCGACGGTTTTTTTGTTGATTTACGTTGCAAACCTGGTATTTATGACATTTTTTTAACGGGATAATATACAAGTTATGTCCATCCTAAAGGTCCTTTTTAAATATTGGTGAAAGAATTTTTCAAATCGGATGAGTAGTTTCGGGGATTACCTCCTATATCCAAACTTATAAACTTAGTTTTTTAACGCTTTCAACTTCTGATTTGACTCCTCGTGAAATTGTATACCGGGCGTTATATATGAAAATCAATTCTTAAGGAGTAAACTCCAATAAAAAATTGCGCATCTCATTTTGTGGAATATCACTGTACAGGTTTTCAAAATTTTATTTTTAATTTTGAAATTATTTTTGTTATTTTTAAATTTTAAGTCTCATTTGCGAAATATCGTACTTCAAAATGATATGCAACATATCCTTCACTAATATTTTCAAACGAAAATTTTTTGCTTAATTTGTGTCTGCAATTTCAGGAAATATGGACAAATACGGAACCCTAATTATATGTATTCAAACGCGATTTTAATTAATCCCTAAACTCTTATTTATTGCTACGATCCTAACGCCTTTGGTAGTATTGTATTTATAATTTTATAAAATTTTGACAAAAATTGATAGACGCCTTCTGATGAAAATTCAATAAAATAGTGGAAAATTTAGTAATCATTTGAATCATAAAGAGATCGTGATTACTCAGACGATGACTCTGAATTAGAAATAATTTTGGGCACAAAATTAAATTTTTCGATGTCAAAGTTGAAATATAAAAAAATTCACTTCGTCTAGACGTATTGATTCAATAACCCCAAACGCGAGTTAAACGCGCGAAGCACAAATGAAATAAAGGTATAATGAAGGCAAGTTGTTACTAAAGCATTTTACTTAGCTAACTGTCAAAAACAGGAATTTGATTTGATGTTTTGAGGTACTGAGTTCGACGTGACATTTATATTATAAAATCTTTCCATTGACGCCTTTCTTAGGTTAGAAACGGCGCGTATAATATTGGAAACTGAGAATATATATACGGAAAATTTTCAGAAAAATATTCTCACCAAACGTCTAGCAAATTATTTTTCCCTCACTTAATTAATATCAAAATTTAAAATAATGAAAAATTTAGTTTACAAAATAATAATGAACTTAAATTTATTTAATGCAAGTGATAGCATGAAACACAAGAACTCTTAGCTCATAGGTCACTTTTAGTAATAAATTTGTTTGTTTATTAAAACTTCGTTAGTTTTTGTTAAAAAATAGCTGCAATAGAAAAAAAACTTCGTACCTTGGAGAAGAAGTAGAGATTTTGTTAATATCCCTTACACTTCAAGCTGCCACATAGTAAACGCGTCCCCAATATGTTCTCCATACTACCTGTTCCTCTTGCCCTCTAACTATCATCTATTTCACTTGCTGTTTTATTATTTACGTGACAATGATTTAAAGTCGCAAAATATCTTAAGGTCAAATTTCTGAAATTTTCAGTAAAAAGCGCAAAGAATTCTGTAATGAAATAATTTTTATCTGTGCGTACACGCTGCCGATGACAGATAACGATGGCGCTTCTGTGATTGAAGATTGATTATAAGAATTATATATAACAAATTACTTGCGAGATAACTAGTTTAGTAGCCAATATAAAATATTTAACCTGAAGTATTATTTCAATAGAAAATTTGTTGATAATAAATAGTACAAAATGAAAAAGATATATTAATTGGTGGTCAGAGCGAAGTTTAAAAAAAAAAATTTTGAACCTCCACCTTAATTAACAGTAATATTATATTAATAGCTATTTATACAAGAGAAACATTTCATTTAAATTACAGGATAAAGGCAATAATGAACGTTATTCAATAATGTTTTTCTCGTTGCAACAAAACGTATTTAACATAAATTTATTGTTTTGAGATAAGGCAAAGCAAATTAAAAGTATGAAAATGATATGAGCACCGGTCAAATGCATGTTGTAACATGCACGAAATATGATTCTGTAGTTATCCATATATAATGAAATTGTGAATGCCAATAACCTGAAATAATTCATGAGTACAAATTTTTCAGATTTTTTAATCCGATTCCGGGTTTAAAAATGCAAGTTTCACGCTGCGCCTATTTTTGACATTTAATATTTGAAAAACAGGGATTAAAAATGAAAAGCAGTAAATAAAATCTTAATTTTGTTTTAAAAAATTTAGTAAATAAAATATTTTTTATGCCAACTTACAAGTTTTTCTTACATATTAACTGATGGACGAACGGACATGATGAAATTTGAAGATCCTTTTTTCATT
Source organism: Druceiella hillmani (assembly GCA_039881145.1). Taxonomy (NCBI): domain Eukaryota; kingdom Metazoa; phylum Arthropoda; class Insecta; order Lepidoptera; family Hepialidae; genus Druceiella; species Druceiella hillmani. Next base: position 168,068 of record JAYKKI010000144.1, on the reverse strand, counting down.
ACTGAAACTTGAAAAACTGACAAAGAAAAAACACTTCTAACATAAATAATGATATAAACTAACTAACTAATAACATAACTAATGATATAAACTTTAATCTAACATAACTAATGATATAAACCTTTTCATTTTATCAAATATATAAATAAATATCCGTGCCTCACTTAAAAGTCCAATGATATTAACAGTTTACAAAGTGGAAAACTTTATCTATTCGTGTTTTCGCTTCAAAATGTGTTAGTCGGCGACATGCAACCTTTACAACGCTGCGACATTTTGAAACTAAATGAGATATGAAAAATTATTTTTACACCGACGAATATTTGAGATGGAATGCAAATATTAATTTACATCCCTCATTATATGAATTGCAAATTTTTAGCGTCGTGCTAAATTCTGTTACGCGCCAATTACCGAGCGCGAGTACCATTACGTTACAACGTTAATTGCATGGTTTCTATTTAATTTATTGCATCGCTTTTTAATCTAAAGAAAGAATAAAGTTAGCGGTATAATGATACGGTGAATATATGTAAATTAAATATTTTTCTTCTTTGTTAATATTAAGATTTACTGTAAGAAATAATAAATGTAAATTATATCGCCAAAATAAACAATATTTTTTGTAATTAATAATTGTTGACTTAACTTGATACTTGTGATTAAACAGAAGTATGTATTCAACGATAAAGTATTGAGAATCTCAAAACAATAAATTTTAAGCGTTAAGTGTTTTGAATACTTCATTTAATTTTCGGTTGTTCCGTTTAAAGTAACTAAATTTTTTTTTTATAATTAAAATCTAGAAAATATTTATTTCGAGAAGCTTTTCATGAAGACAGATGAAAATACGTCACGAAGACCAGTTTTCATACATTGAGCATTTTACTTTTTAATACTAAATAGCAGTATAATTAAAATTCTACAATTTTAGGGGGAGTAGGTTTTAGCGTATCACAAATACTGACGGTAATCGCAGTTGAGCAAAAATCGTATTTATTAGTTTAATTTGTAACTTGTGACTGTCGGTAAGAGTTCTATATGATAATAATATTGATCTCTCATCGTTTGATGTGAAAAAGCAATTACATAAAAATATGAAACTTTTAAAAAGTTGAAACTAAGTAACACAAATTGAGGGTTTGGTAATTTTTAGTTTTATTTATGTCAAGACGACGAGGGACTTGCGTTGTAGAAAAACCGTGATCTCGAAATAAGGAAATTTGAAGATAACACAGAACAGGAAATTGAAACAAATATTAAACATATTGCAATGTATGGAAGTAAGAATATTAAGGAGTGGATATAGGTACATACGTCCATTTTTAGTGAACAGAGAGTTTGTCAATTTTTGACAAAACTTAACGTCACATTCAGCCATATTTCATTGTTAATTGAGCTGAGAAAAAATGCTTCCTTTTTGTGAAATATTTATTTGTTTACATACTTACTAACTTTAATATATACAATTGATACAAACAGTAAACTTATTGCTACAAAAGCGAAAAATCTCTTACAGCTAACCAGAACACCAGTCCAGACCCTCACAACGAGAGGCCGAGGCAGTTCTCAGCCCCTCGTCGGATTCAGTACCCGGCTTCCCGCAGTGCGCTGCACATACACCCAATACACCAGGGCAGCGAAATTTACATATATCAATGTACACAATTGGTATATTTGGGGACTTACTGCGACGAGAGCAATCTTTTACAGCCAATCAGAACACCAGTGCAGCACACTAGACGATCGGCAAGAAATCGAGCTCAGGTTCCCGTATTGCATCACGACGTCAAAGGCGGGAAATTGTTACGTGTGCTGCAAAATCTCATCGCCGTGGTGTGTTGGGTTGATCACAAGGCGATGACGACGACGATGCGACGATGCGACGTACCGCGGCGACCCGGGTTCGATTCCCGGCCGTTCGTCGAACGGGGCTGGACTGGTGTTGTGGTTAGCTGTAAGAGATTGCTCTTGTAGCAATAATTCCGCCATATGTATCAATTAGATACATTAAAGTAGATAAATAAATAAATAAATAAAATAAAATCTATAGAGGAAAGACATGTGAATAACCACGTGAATTGTATATATCACGATATATGATTTGAATAACCACATGAATTGTATTTATCACCATAATAAAAAATAACATTTGAAAAGGCTTATTATGAGGAATACAAAAATATTTCTTCATAATTATAAATTGCGTATTTATAAAGTCATTTAAAAAAATAACCAATAATAGAGCATCATCCTACCTCCCTTATTTCTGAAAGTACCGAGACGAAAATCATGAAATTAAACGGGTTTGGTAAAATTTGAATAGAAGATTATAGGAAAACACATAACGGTTATCCTAGATCTCATATTTTTTTAAATACGTACCATTTGTTTCACCTAAGAAATATTTCGTAGTCGATATATTTACGTTACTTTTTGTAAGTTTTTGTAACGTTCGTTTTCTGTTAAATTTTAATAATTATATTTCAAGCTTTGCTGTCATATAAATAAAAGGATATACGATTATAATTCAAATATCATGAAACTCTATTCTTTTTCTTATAGTAGAGCCGAAAAATGATATCTAAAATTCTCTTAATTATATACTTCATTATATTTTCATTAATTTATGTTTATTGATTTTAAATAAACATTGACTGTGACATTTTCTTATCAAATTTTGGTATTAAAACAAAATAAATTCTTGAATTTTAAATAATTACATACATGAAATAAATAACATTTTAATCTAAAGCTTCTTTTAATTTTTATTAATAATACATCTTTAATCATGAACACATATCGTTCTATTCTTAAATACTTTTATTTTATTAGTAAATATTCAATTGGTCATTCCCTGAAGTTACATGAATTTCTTTCCAATAAAATTAAAGGCCAAGTATTCCTACATTATGTCATATTGCAGTTGAAAGTATAAAAACAAATAATTTTATTTTATTAGTAAATATTCACTTGAAGTCTCCATCTTTAGCTACTTACGAGTATATAAAATAAAAATAAATAGGATAAAAAATTCATTCACAATATTATTAATTCACAATATACGTTGCAAAAAATTACGGATATGTTTTAACATTTTATTAAAAACACTATATACCTTTAAATGTTTATTTGTACATAAATGGTTACGTAACCCTCTTGGTGTGAGTTCTACTTGTGGTTATTTCTTTCATATTATGTGTTATCCGAATAATGCATATTTTATATAAAAATGTATAAAAAAAAAATTAAAATAAATAAATATATGAATAAATAAAAACGGAGATATGTAGAATTAGTGTATTACCTTATCCTTACTTTCAGATACCCTTACTATTGTATAAATATTTTACCGATAATAACTTCCATTTAATTTTATTATATACACCGGAACATTTGCATTGTATAACCTCACATAATAACAACAATTGAATTTATTACCCTCCCTAAAATACTGGTATATCGTATAACTCTCGGAAATATAATAAAACCTACACCGCGCTCCTGCAATTAACTCATTAACATAAGCAGTGGTAAAACTCGCACAAACCCGGCTTCCGCTATTGTGTTTGAATAATATAAATGCTGTTGGATGTTTCTAAGAGTTAATCTTTGCTAATATCCTACCTGAAGATGTTGTAATGTAACGAAACCTAGGTCATGGTAAAGAAATTAAAGAAAGTAGAAATAATACTACATCACGTAGTTTAATTTAATTGTGAATAATGAATTTCTACAAAATTAACGCCAAATATATTCACTACATATAAGCATTTTTGACGATAATTATTGTACAAATAATTTACTAAATTTCGAAATTACAAATGAAATATCAAATCAATGATATCCACAATGCAGTTGGTCAATGTGGTGAGCTGAATACAAGCAAATTAAGACGTTGTGGAAGTTCCGAAATGAGAAAATTTGTGGAGCATCTCGGTCGATATCTTATAAATAAATATGAAAGCAGTCATTATGATTGTCACCAGATATTGTCCATTTATTTATTGTCATCTGCTTCCTAGTATTATAAATATAAGGATCAAATACTGATGTCACGAACTTCTTTATGTGCCTTTATATTTCCCCCCTTTCCTATATACATTTTATCGCTGAATTAAGTTTCTGTATCTAATGTCTTCAGTTCACTCTCCATTACTTATTCTAACTTAAATTATAACTGTTCTAACAAATAAATAGCATGTTTTACACGTCAATTATAGCAACGATTAAGACATAATATAAAGTGATTGAAAACAAGATAAAAGGAAACGAGCGGTACCATATAATCCTATTAATATCATATATGCGAAAGTTTGTGAATTGGATGGATGTTTGTTGTTCTTTCAAGCAAAAATTACTAAACGGATTTTGATGAAACTTTACATTGATATAGCTTTTACAACACAATTATACATAGACTACAACTAGTTTTTACCCGCATGGACGTCAGAAACTGCTAGCTTCGCCCGCATGGACGACAGAAAACGACATCATTTCCTATAATTATCTCACGGGATTATACCCTGGGGATAAAATGTCGGTATTCTTTATTTCTATTCCTAATTCTATGATAAACGCGAAAGTTTGTGAGGATGTATGGACGGATTTTGATGAAACTATACAGTAATATAGCTTACACCACATAGACTACAATTATCAGAATAACATATAGATTACAATTTAAAAGAATATTGTGTGACTTGGCTACTATATAATGATAAGAATCAAATAAGTTTCAAAAAATACCCGTCCCCTAAGAGTTATCTTAGGGTGCGCTGCCTAAACCGCTAAAGTTACACAAAGATAATATAAGGTGTGATTGTTTCTCTTAAACAGTAGTAACAAAAAGTACGCGACAGCATATTTCTACCTTTTATGTGGAAGCCATCATAACCAAAATAGTCAGGCATAAACAATTTTAATTTGAGTTATTTTTTTACAATGCATAATTTATAGTATTAACTTAATTCTTTTCAAAATAAATACATTTATTGCTTCTGGTATTTAAAGGAGATATAGTTGGTCTCTTACACTAAATAATATATCTAAATAGTTTAAAAGTTTCATGATACGAATGACTTGTGCATAGCGCTATTAAAACACGACCTTAATACTCTGCCATGAGTCGGCGGGGCGGGTGGCGCGTGGAGCGGGGCTGGAGGGGCAGGCACGCGCCTTCGCCGGGTGCATGACCCGACCATGGGCAGAGGCGTGAGGGCAGACGTCCCAGAAATTAAAATAGGATGATTTTCATCCCGGAACGTTTTGATACTTAGACCGACGATATATAGACATGACCTGGATCAGTATAAAGGATAACTAAATTTTATTCCCGTGGAATAATTATAGGAAACCATGTCGTTTTCCGGCGTCCACGTGGCGAGCGAGGGCTAGTTATTTTTTATAAAAAAGGCTCACGTGAAACACAGGTGAATAAAAAAGTATCTAAAAATATCTTTACCGGTATTTTTTACTTTATTGAAACACAAACCAACTTTTCATTTCATAAATATTCAATCTTCATGCAACACGGCTAAAGCTTTCAGAACTGACATAAATAAGTATTTTATTCCAAATATCTTACAATAATATTTAATGGACCATTTCGGTGGTAAACATTTCTGTTCAAAAGTTAAGATATTTTTGGTTAAATGGAAGTATACTTTCATTATTTTTGAATTCGCGAAAATAAGAAATTTTAAGGTATAATAAAAGTTTAGTTAGAAACTAAAAAGTAAAAAGTATAGATTTTCATGAATCCTTTGATTCGATTTTCAGTCCATACACATCTCACAGACTTAATATTTTCTAAGAGATATTTAATATTTTTCCATCTATCTTATCATTGAGTTATCGTCGTGTTTATATATCTAACAACCATCAGATTATCTTGAAAACATCTTAGGTAATTTCATAAAGGTTTTTCTTTATATTCGTTTTCTTAGGAGTCTATATACTAAAATATAGGTTTATCATATTAACCAAAAAATGGCATCACTATTAGCTTATTAATTCATATGTTTATATTTAGTACTTGCCTGTTAATACTTTTCTTGTTAAGGACAAATATAGATTTAATGCGGTTTGGCATGGAGTTCATCATGCTTATCATGAAACAATAGGACTAAAAGGACTAAGTAAAATTAAATAACATATAAACTTTTCATGTTAAGCGTATTTTTTCGTTACAAAAATTTAAAAAAAAACAATTTCTATTGCGAGACTAAGGAAAATACTGCAAGAAATAATATTAAAATTCATTATGGGAAAAGTGGAGAAAGTCAGTCGCCGAGGTAATTTTAGTAAAAATAACCCTCTTTTACAAATCAACGTAATTTCATTAAAATGGCCCTTACTTTTACAAGATACTTTTACAACTACTCAACACAAAGCGAAGCAATATAAATTATTTTTTCGTTACATTCAACAAATATTCGAAAATTCTCTAAAAGTTAAGCGCAAATCTAATTTGAATTCCAAATCAACTATCTCATTAAGTCGGCATAAATTGTTCTGCTAAAGTAACTTCGTACATAAAAGTAGCGCTCGTTACGCTGTAATTCACAGCTGAACATTTGCTTGCATTAAGTCATAAGCCGTTCGAAACACCCTATTTGAATATGGTATTCATGTCACGCTGTAGCACTCATAATCTGCTATATCACCAACAATTGAAAAACATCCTCATATTATCTACAAAAAAACTAAGTGAACTAAGTGACATGTATTTTATAATTATGATACATTAATTAGTAAGGACTATGCTGGATTGGGTTTCTAGAGAAAGTGAAGATAATAAATTGTTCAATATATATTTTTTGTTAATATTATTTCCTCTTACTTCACTTGTTTAACTCGTTGTAATGAACCGCAGTTTATTTCGTTGAAATGAAGCACAATTAAATTAAATTTTATTTTGTATATATTAATTAATTGTATACCTATCATCAACCATACCAAGAATAATCCTTTTGCTCAGGATATTTTTCGATCTAAGCAACGGCACCCGGATGTTTTCTAATGGCATCTGTTCCCCCTGCGTTTCTTTAGGATCATTGGGCGGTTGAGTACCTCGTTCTCGGCATTTCGTGGTTGTCCCCTTGAGTTGTGGTAAGACAGTCAAAGCGAATGAGTATTATAAGATGAAGATAGTAATTATATTGTACACAGAGCTTTCATATAATGTTATCACAAATGAACAGCAATTTTTTTTCATATCTTTACGCAGTAGACATTTTTTCATATTTAGTAAATCTGAAGATCTTCAATTTAAATAGCACGGCAAAGGTTAATGTTTCAATTTGCCATCATTTATCTCTGGTATGCCGAAGAAAATTCTCACCTAATAAATATATATAATAAGAAGTTTTGAAACAATCATTGTTGTGGCTTTGTTAAAAAGTTTAACTAAAAACTAAGTAAAGAAAAACATTTTGTTGGTGAATTATTCCCATTTTTTATTTAAATAACTTCAAACAATTTTGCAGTAACTATTATTTTCACATAATTACCATATATTAAATGTTTCAGGCATTATTTAGATATAATTAAACTATGTAACATAAAGAAAAAAAAGCTTACAGATTTCTCTTAAATGATATTGGATGTCCTTTCAACAGACATTTACCGTTCGCTACATGCAATAAATACATAAATGTTGTTAATTTGGTTAATAAAAAATTTGCAAGAGGAGCAGCATTTTGCAAATGAATATATTTGCAAAATTCTGCTACAGAGACGATATTTCGTCGCAAATATCCAATAAATGCTAGTACTTTTATTATTTTATACTTTTCTGTGCATTTATTATTCAACGGTTATTTGAAGTCAATTAAATTTTTTGTCAAAAAGTTTTATCTTCAGATTTTTAGTGCTTGTGATATCTCGTGTTATCAAGAATGTTACGAATACACAAATAATTTATCAAAATGCGTGCTTACATAAATACCTATATAAAGATATATCAATAATGTTACCTCCTCCTTTGGCTTCACCGTTATTAGGAAAAAATATATTATTAATAAGACTAAGTATTTCTACTCAGTGATATAAGACACTCACTTGGTTCTTCTCTATCACACTTAGCACTAAACAGATTGTTATCGAGATAACATGGCAGCAAAACTTTTGGTATCAGATCTTAACACTCGGTATCAATTTCCTCGGAGGGGCCTTGTACTGTCATTCATTGAAGAGTTCCTTAGGATATCTTCAGAGTCCATTATCAGGTCGTCACCATTTTTATAAGCCCGCTCAGATATAATTTCCTTCCGAAAAAGAATAATTAAAATTGATTAACGTGCCTTAGAGTTAGAAATGTACATACATGAAAAAAAATTATATGCATATCTAATTGTAAACTTTCTTCTTCTTTGAAATCGGTTAAAAATAAAGTGATTCATAATTTTCTTATTTTTTTGTAGTTTATAGAAGGTTTTTACGGAGTAAAAGGAATCTTCTTAACAAATCACGTATTGCTTAAAAAATTTCTCATTAAATATTACAAACACAACTTTTTGTTATGTAAATAACGGTACTATACAAGCGGGCGTAGCAAATAAAAAGGCCCATTGAATCGCAATTGTTTACTCATATTTCAGAGTTAAAAACATTTTTCAGTCGATTGCCTTGCTCTCAAGTGACCAGCAGACCTTTATATAGGAAAGTCACGTAAACATCAGTCCACGTAAAGTCATCTGCATAATTTAGTTACTACGCACAATCGAAATAGAGAAAAAGGTACAATAACGTACATCCAGAATTTAAAAATAATAATAGAGCACCTATATTTGCAGCCTTCAAATGCTTTTACCGAACTAATTCTGATTTGATATTAATTTGTTATTTTAAATTTAAAAGTAGAGGACGTAAATTTTTCTGAAGCTATTTGAATTCGCAATCATGAAACAATCCTTATTAAACAGTACGTTTTTAAGTAAAACCGAGAATTAACTGAACTCACCATTGATAAAATTTATAAATTGATCAATTGATATAGAACTAAATTTAAAAACTAATTTTGAAGATATAATTACTTGAATGATGTGCAATCAATAGTTCATTTCTCTCATAATTATTTTATTTAGCAATGGTACGGGACTATCGTTCAAGGTGCCCGCTATAGCCGTGTTGGCGGTAGTGGTCGTAGCTAAGCTTCCCGTTGCCGTACCTGATCTCCATGTATTCGTAACAGGTTCAGTATTTCCGAGACCGGCGTAGGCTCTCATGATTTACTTGACTTATTATTTTGACCATCTTTGAAACTTTGATATCTTTAATATCTTTCTAGACGCTATCAGCATGTATCCGATACAAAAGACCAGAATTTAGGGGACTTGTTCAATACAAAGCACCATACATATAGAACTATATGGAACGATATGGTTGGTGGTGCCTTGAACCGGAGTTAAACACACGATGATGATCCAATTTATATTTCATAATAAATATAAATTAGAAGCATAAGTCCTTAAAGAAACTATATTTTAAAAGAATAGACACGAATCTTGAGCTATCAAACAACAATATTAAAAGAGCAATGATAAATTTTTCAAATGGGGAATACGGAAAATTCCTGTTACACCAGCCAGGATATCGTTTATCTTAAAAATATGTTGATGATGGCAAACACTTAATTCTAAACCAAAATTAAAATATACAGTCGTTGTTATCCCTCGAATTTTTTGATATAAGTTAATAAAAATCATTTTAATTGAAAATTATAATTGAAAACGAGTACCAAGAAAAGTAAAAGTTTTTTAAACTGTAAATCTATTGGGAATGACACATATTGCATATTACTTTGAAACATAACATTTCGCAAGTAACGTTAAAATTAAAAAAAAAATAGATAAATTCAATTATAGTTTTACTCTATTTGACGGAAACGAGAAGAAAAGGATTCAGGAGTATTAAAATTAATTTTGAAATATTCTGCTATCTCTAGTCATTATAAAATATTGAAAAATAAATTCTAAATATTTTATTATGTGTAGTGAAATCATAATATGAAGAACGTACTCGTAACTTTCATACAAATTCCAAAAAAATAGATTAACATTGAGGAAACTGAGGCTGTAAAAACGGATTTGTGTAAGCAATTTATAGCTATAATTTGTTTTACTAAAGAACCGTATAAAATAACTCATGATAAGCATAATTCGATGGACTGGGGTTTTTCTTTTCCTTATATTTTTCAGTATCCTATATGTTATCACTTGTAATTAAAAACATAGAAGAATAATAGTGTACAAAGATACAAACTAACACTAATTCTGAATTTAGAGTTTTCACGAATCTCTCATAAAGAAGAAAAGATTTGAATAGCGACGGGTATTTTAATAGTTACAAGTGCATAAATAAAAGTCTATTTCAACGACTCGACTTACGACGAGCTCACTTGAAAATTCTCTCGACTTTAATCCCACATTTTGTTCAGATAGCACCTAAGATAATATTTTTATATACACTTTGATACTGTTCATTGCTGTTATTTTATTCTAATTCTCCGGGCAGAGCTGGTAATTTCACTGAAATCCCTTGTTCTTCGAGTTTGTATTATATTAATAAATATTACGGACTAATTTCAGTGTCATGTATGAAAATAATATGAAGTTCTTAAAAGCGTTTATTTGGTACTTTAAGCACTTACTTGTAAATCCAAATAACGAAAGATAAGTCCGTTATACCTTAGCTATATTTCTGACAATAATAAAAAAAAAATGCTCCTCTTTCCCTAATAAATTGAAAATCTTTACCTTGGACGCCTTGTAAATATAAAGGTGTATTGAGTAATTCAAGTTGGGTTAAAATTTCTGTCAGCCTTTATGATATAATTACCTTATTAATGTACTAGAAAATAAACGTATTGTACACAAGATATTTGGTAAAAATTGGCAAATAATATTTATTTGATCCAGTAAAATCGCCGCCTATATCACATTTTGATATATTTTTTAATTATCATACATTATTAAACGAGGTTCTACAGTTTATTTAAAGCTGGCATTAATTTAACTCACCCAGAATTATCCAATGCATATTTAAATTCATGAGGAGTTTAAAGAAAGACCCCGTATTTGTCTAGCAGTTTTTAGGATTTTGTACCTCAAAAGGAAAAAAGGTGCCGCGTAATAAGTACACTCATGTGTCTGTTCGTCTGTTTGTCATAGTTACTTTTCTTAGAAACTGCTTGAAGTATAAACTTGAAATTTGATATTTTTATATTAATCAGCAAGTTTTTTTTTTAATATTAATCAGCAGGACTAGTTTAAGGGCCTCAAAAATATTTTGGTATTATATCTTCGGAGAAATATTGAAAAGTAGACAAGAAAAAGTATGCCTGCTCCCCCCTTATTTCCAAAACTACATAACCAAAAATTAAAAAAGAAATGGGTCTTTGGAAGCCCACGCAGAAATCGTAGGAAAATTAAAGCAATGATTCTAGATGTATCATGATTTTATGTCTACCCAGTACATCGTACATTTACGTTTTTCAATATCAAAAGCCGATTTCCTCAGAAATTGTGGGACTTATATATTCACAACAGTTAGCTTTCGAAAAGCATTCATATATGAATTAAAGGTAACTAAAGTGATAAATATATTTTTTTAAAATTTTATATATCATATGGGATATTATTCCAAAGAGCTCGTAATGGGCAATAAACAAATTCAAAGTTTTTATTGCATTTTTGGAAAAATATTCCAAAAAGTAAGCAAAAATATAACATTTCCCCCACTTAATTTCCAAAACAACTGGGCCAAATATCTTGAAGAGCAAAGCGTTGATAAAGGAGATTATATGGAGCCTACAACGATTATCCTAGATCTTATAATTTTTTTCAAATATACGACATGCTTGACAATTTTTTTTTTAAATGTAACCAATCACGATTTTTAATATGGCGAAAGCATTATTAGAAATTGAGAAGAAAAGTCCGAGAAATGCTTTAAAATTATGCAACTAAGATTTAAATTGTTCTCCTTTATATTGTTTAATTGAAAAACCAAAACAAGGAAGTATGTTTCCAATTATTCACAAAAACAAAATAATTACTGAATCCTAAAAATCGCAACCCAAAACAGTATAAAGAATGTTAAAAGATATCTGTTACGGGCAGATTTTTTTGTAATAAATTATTTTTGTATACCCAACCTTTCTTTCGTGTATTATCCGCTACTTAGTCAAACTTTTATTTATTGAGTACATTAGAATAATTGGTGTGAGCGACACAAGTTAATACGTAAAAACAATCTCTATATTACAGCCATGCTACAAATGATCTTGTGCCCTTCACTCAATAAACACGTTAACACCCAAATTAGGGCTACGCGCGTAATATCATGAGAGAGAGACTCAACGAAATCATATAAATACAAGAATTAATTTAGCTCAATTTAAATGGGGCTTGAATTTGAGTTAAATTAATTTTTAAAGACCACGTTTAAAGCGCTCATTACATTAGCATTATGAACGTCAGTGTGTGCAACTGCTTTCCATCAAAGTGTGTAAAATAATACATTTGAACAAATTTTGTAATCAAGACAATAAACACAATGATACTACAGGAAAATTTATCTATATTTGGTTACATTTGTTAACAAGATAATAATGATTCCTTTGCAGTATTTTGTTCAATATCGTGTGTTTTAATTTCACGTATCGTGTCTTTCGTTTTCGTGACGTTTACGTCAAATTATACCGGAAAATTATAGCAATTATTGTAATACTCATTGCCTTTTAGACATTAACGACATTTTTACAATTATGGAATATGTGATAGGAAATATATTTATATTGCAAATAATAATAATAATAATATGTTAAATTATTTAAATAAATAAGTTTCATACGCAACCCTCTTATTGTGATTTCTCCTCATATTTCACAAGTTTAATTAAAAGGTATGGGCTATCTGGTCATGATACAATTCCTGATCGATCATTTTAGCACACGAAAATATTAAAGAATTATTATCCAGAAATATGTACAGATTCTCATAACAAAAAACTGGCCAAAAGGGAGTCGTACTTGTGCAGGAAAAATTCCGTTGCATCAAATAATATTAAACTTACAAGTTACAATATTTACTTATAGGTACGCCAAACAACATTAAACCAAATAATATTAAACTTATAGGTTTGAATTTCTCAAGACTATTATTAAAATAAGCTATCGCTGAGGTCGGCACAGATAATTTTCCATATCACAAAAAATTTGCAACATTATTATTCAAATCAGTATTCGGTGTAAATTTAGTTTAAATTCTGTTACCCTGATTTTTTTATAATTTTATGCAAGTTAGTTGAAAAATTAGAGTGGGGGAACACACTTTTTAAGACTTTGGGAGCGCTAGTCTCACCAATTATCGACTTAAATAAAAAAGTTTTTTTTGGAAATTCTACTTTTAAAACCTGTTTAACGATACTCCCACACGCTTATGTGCACTGGATTTTTTTCATTCACCCTAATATTATTTTTTTTCATAATTCTATAATATTAGTTTATAGCTACAGTCCAAATTTCGTCTATAGTCTCCAAGTAAACTGACTGTGACTTACGGACAGACAGTCAAAGAATGAAATTTCAAGGTTTTTTAGAATTGAATGTAATGGAATCCTAAAAATACAACTGTTATAAGATAAATTTAATTACTTGAAAATGTTTTTAAAACAACCATTTCATAGATTTCGGCGATAATACTAAGCATCACCGAGATTTATGATACGACAATCATATTTATTTATTTGCATATTTTTATTTACATTCATTTACAGAAATATTACAATTACCTTAGTCCTTCAAAAACTATAACTGGATAATTAATTAAAATCAATAACATTAACATACATAACGGAGACACAATTCATTAATTTTTCCAAACATGTTACACCCTGATTGAGACACGATCAGGGGATTGAGCCATTATATACTGCGGAAATTGAAGAATTTCGCTATAATGAGGTTCAATTACCAGTAAAGCAAAAAGATGATTACTACGCGAGCCTATGTTGTATTCAGGGAAGAAGAGCGGGAGTTTTTTTCAAAAACTTAAGCCACGAAATCTTTCCAATTAACAATCGGAAAATAAATTGCATTAAAGAAACTTCTCTTCTGTGTGGCAACGTATGGTAAACCAGCATATCAAAGAGAAAATAGTTAAGAAATATAAAAGGGAATATCCTGTAAACAGGGCACAACAAAATAACATTTTGTTACTGTTTTAATCGGATTTTCTTGAAATACCATCAAGAAAAAATGCCTTTCGGTTACCTTAACAAAACTGACAAAATCTTAATGAAAAATGAAATGAAGGGATATTTAAAGTGCTCCTTAATTATTCGCGTAATGGAATAAGGAGTAAATGGATTTAGAGTTTATAATTTTCTTCATTTTTTCTGCTCTAATTGCTATCTTTGACTGAAATTATCAAAACTAGGTGTGATTGCTTACTGCCAAAGTTTCTCGAATAAATATAAACTTGGGTAATTGCAAGTTTAAAAATCAAATTAAATAAGAAATCCGTTTGATGGTGTGGAAAATGGTCAAGATGATTCATTAAGCCTTTCCATTATAGTTATCGTTTCACGCCAAATTTAATTTATGGTCTTCAATTCCGACAACAGTGTCCACCGTGCCTCTATTTACTTAAGGATTCTTTCGAACGGCTGTACTTCTTCTTCTGAGGGTTTCAACCAAGGCCTCGTTGGGAATGTAGACATATTCTCTTATGAGTATAAGACCGATACAGCTACATTTCCGACGTGTTATTTGATTGCCAGTTGTATCTTCGTTAAATATGTTCTCGTATCAAGATTTTTGCCTAATATATCTAGAACTGTCATTGACAAAGACTTGAAGTCAGTTTCCATACCTGCCACGCGCGGTGAAGTTGTGTAAAATTTTAACTGTTCGGAACTTTTCACGAATCCACTTCAGTTCCTTATATATCTAATAAAACACTGTCGATAGTATTTTTGCTTCAATTTATTTTGGTATACTAATAAAAATATACTATCTTACTAAATATAACAAAATTTAAATATTCTGAATATGAATTTAAGAAGATAAAACATATTGACTTATCAAAGATGCATTTTCTACTTTACTTTCTCCCGAATATATAATATGTAAGCTGTATGTAGCAACAGAAAGCGTTACAGATATGCATTATTTTCCCTATCGTGTAGTGAAGCTGTATACTTTGAACATGTTTCAAACATGTTTACAGCTTTATATTTTGAACATGTTTCAAAGGGATTGTTTAAATTTTGGTAATTTTTAATGAACATGTATATGATAAAATAATGACATTCGTTAGAAACTGCAAGCAATTTTTTGGATGCGTAACAAAACTGAAAGTAGGGATCATCCAACTTTTGGTGATATTAAACGAACGGACGGTAAACCAATGAATTATCACTCTTTTGGTAGGACAAGTCTGTTTTGTTTTGCAAAAACTGTATGTAAACCCTATTTTAAGAAAAAATGGCGGCCAAATGGTACGACCACCAATTCCCAAAACTTAATTTTAAACTTAAAAGCGCATCTCACCCCCTCCCTCCTTTTTTCTAGGCTAGGGAAAAACTTCATAAAAATCACTCATCCTTTAAAATATAATAATTCAATAGACTAGGGTGGGATCCAGTTATTGGCGTGTAATTGACAGTGTAAATGACAGCAGTATTCGCCATTTCATTATGAAATTATGATTTGGCTTAGCTGCACCTCAAATTTAAGTATATTGTCATGAATTTAATACGTGCATAATCGTCTATTATGCTTTCTTAAAATAATAGGAATGAATGAATACGAATAAAATACTAATCAATCATAGATTTTTTATTTCTGATATAATATGAAAAATTCTCCAGTTTTATATTAGTGTTGCTCATAGAGAGCTGAATATTGAAATTCAAGTTTCATTGTGTTAATATGTGAGTTTGATGTTTTATTGGACGAAAGTGCAATAAAAAGTGTAAATATAAGTTCATACTGCTTTTTCTTACATTTGGTTATCCTATAATTAGATTATCTAAACTATTATATATTACGAAAATTATTCATTTGTAAAATATTTAAAATTATTTTAATAAACATTGAAAATATTTTGGCTTCAATTTATACGAATAATTCTGTCACGCTGTTCTCTGTGTTTGACAGTTGTTACAATCAATTTATCGCAGTATAAATTTATACAGAACTCACAAGTTGGGTTCACAGAGTCCTTATGGAATTTGCAAATTACATGTCTCTTTTTGTGTATGAGATACTTCTAGATTTGGAATTGCTTAATATAAAATGGAAATATGTTTGAAGTGAATTTTTAAACTGTCATGAAAATATATACATCTGATAAAAGGAAATAATCACTTGACTCTGTTAAACAAAAATTGGAAAAGCAAATACGACGAGGGCTATCCGTACATGATACCTTTCATCTAAAATACAATTAGCACTTTTTAATTGTAAAATATATTTAAATACTAAATGAGTTAAAAAGAAGAAATAATCACAAAATTAAAGGACAAATGACTACAATATATTCTCGACTACAATATGACCTCGACATAACTGACTACAATATATACGTGAAAGGCAGATTTTAATTCAAAATTTTTGGAATTAATTTACATTTTAATCGTAAGTTGGTGTACTAAGTGCATGGAGCCTCATACAAAACTTTATGTATTTTATTTAGGTTTCAAAATCACACATGATTATTATATCTTTCAAATATTTTAAATATCAACAAAAGGGATATTTCTGTTATAATTCCTCGATATTAATAATAATGCTTTTAATAGAAAAGGCATTATATTTTATCCAATGAAATGCAATGTCGAAGATAAAGTCGCTGTCGTATTTTCAGTCCATTTACAAAGTTGTCGGTTTTATGAAGCGCAAGAGGATTATCACAAAGCCCGTCGTCGCTAAGTCGACAAATTCTGTAAGGTAATGAATACCTATTCATCGCGATGCTACTGTAAACAATATTTTGTTGGTTGACATCTTCCGTCATACTTATTAAAAATTTAGGTATTATTAAAAATTTAATACCCGGGGAGCAGCGGCAGCCATGAAAGAGAAATGGAAGTATTGCTTATAAAGGCATATACGTTTAAAAAGAAAATTTTAAAATCAATCACTTTAATTCTGCAGTATATATTATATCTCAATAGAGGTTTGTAACTGATACACCTGTATCATCTTGAAATATATCCTTGTTGACTAAAATCTACATAGCACTAACTCCTATCAAATGAAATCTAAAGCTCGACTGCATCGTGCTTTTCACAATATTTTGTTTAAAGTTATGTTGCAAATTTAAAGGTAAATAAAACAAGAAACTGTTAAATAAAACAAGAAACAACAAACAAGGTGAAATATTTAATGGGAACACAGTTTCAAGGACTAGTTATGTTTAAGATTTCCTAAAAACAAAATAATAGTTCTTAATTAACAAACAATAACTAAGTGACAAATTACTCATATCAGTGAGCAACGGACTAGCTCCATTATTTCTACTGCTCTATCAGTCACAACATTTTTGTAAAGGATATCACAAAACAATAGTATATTAAAATTTTTTTCATAGGTATTAAAAGCTCATTTTTGGAAGAGGTGTCACATAGATGCCTTTTTTTAATTGAGAAAAACCTGGAATAATTAAAAAAAATTTTTGAATAAATTTGAAATGTCCAGAATACTGTGATCGTTATGTAAGTGAATAAATAGGACTGACTATCCCGCAGTTATTTATTATATTCATGCGAAAAAATTCCATTAAACCATAGCAGTAAATCTACAAGATTTTGTATTAGCACAGTGCTACAAATTTTTATGAATTCAGGGAATTTTTGAAATGAAAACTTCTTTAGGTGCATTGAGAAATTTTTGGTAAGTAAAAGTTTTATGGATTCGCGTCACCAACATGCTGCTAACAGTATATCGGTAGCTATGGGTATAATGTGGTGTACTTGACAAACAGTGAATTCATATATATATATATATATATATATATATATATATATATACTGCTCAGGCACCAAACTGCTGCATGCGTAACAACCTGTGTATTTTATATATCTGGCTGTGTGATGTGCGCGTTGGACGATTTTTGGACGGATAACATCTTGTGAGTTCCCGATACCGACATCCTGTAATAGCAGTATATCCGTAGCTATAAGGGTAACGTATTGTGCAACATTAGTTATATCTTCTATGCTACTATGAAATACTCAATGTATATCTTTAGAGATAAATTTAAATTGATAACGTCGAAATTTCAATGTGTTATGCATTGTCTAAATTGTGTTTTTAGTTTCATTAATATTTTAAACATTTAATAATACGATCACTGTGCAGCACAACAGTGAGTTCTAAATATGATACTTTTATATTGAAAAATTAATAATAAAGACAAACTATTTATTTTTAAATATTTCCAAGATTCTTAACAATATTTGCTTTTAAGAATTTGATGTTATTTATTTTTTTATATTTGACCTCTGCAATACATCTTGCAATGAGTATTTCATAGTGACTTATGAATTATCTTATTAGCGTAGTAAAACAGATTTCTAGTTATTCGATTATATTTTTGTCGCGAATGTTAAAACTAAAAATTCTGTAAAATTTCATAAAACTACTGTTATTTCGTAGTTTTAAGTTTTTACTTCTGTCAGCTGTCCCCATGAATATTTATATTTTAATCATTTTCACTAATTTCATCTAAACTATCTTAAAAAATGTCTGAAAAAAAATAGTTTTTCAATCTTTATGCCTTGCTCTGAAGTAATATTAAATTAAGTTGACTGACTAAAATGATTTTAAACGCGTAATATGCGTCGCCTGCATTATTTACCCACCTCAAAAAGATCTACATCGATATTTTTAAATATGCGGGTCCATATACTTTATCAATATGCTAAATTTCAAGTTTTTACGTCATACGGTACCTGAGAAAAACGACTGTAACAGACTATGAACCGAGATATGAGTGAGAGTTCCGTTTTTTTTTCCTTTTCTGCTATGGACCCCTAATTAACTAGTCACAGCAAATCTTACTTGTTTCAAAATTCAATTGCTCTTTGGTTTTAAATATACCCTTCATCGGGTTTAAATATTTCCTTAATTTTTTTCAATATAATAACTCTCCCAAAATATATTCTTAGTCGTATTTTCGTTCCTAGTAAATAAATTGACGCAAACTTCAGTAAGTTTTGTAGTAGTGTTCAGTAATATCTATAGATTTATAACAATTTTTTAAAAATACACTTCCAACTTCTTTTCAAACATGATAAATTTACCCTTACTTACATTTATTCGAATATACATTGAATCTCAAATCTGTAACAAAATTTTTCGTACACTCTTCGTAACATCAGATACAATACTTGACTTGATTATTTCAACTCCGCAGTATTCTTTTATAATATCTACCCTCTTAAACCGAATTATATCGGAAGTCTCCAGTTTCTTGTGGCATTCAATTGTTCAACCACCTGATCACGGTCGTACCAGAGTATGATTTATTTAGAATCTGTGGAAATAAATTTGTCGAAAGATGTTCCCATTGTCTTTTGTAAGTTATGTTCACTTTTGTATTAATGTTTAATTTGAAATTTTAAATTTAGATAAGCCATTAATTTTTTATCGTTGCTAATAGTTTACCTGTAAAGTATCAATAAATGTTTGCGCATGTGCGTGTATTTGTAAATAAATAAAATAATTTCATTCGCTCAGAAGGTCTCTTTGTCACTTATTACCTTCTACTTTCGTTATATTCTTAACAAAAAATGTATTCTCGAAATGCTCATTTTGTTCTTCTTAATCGAATTATTCCCCGATTGTAGCAAATTTAATTTCGCCAAACTTGTACCACAAAATCAATTTGGATCGATTTGGTTCGCTATTATGGTAAACAACAAATATAGTTACGTAAATACAAACCTTGACGAATAAAATGTTGCTATCGCGAAGGTCTCAGCATCGATCACAGAGGGACTGTTTGTCTTACTGTTAGTGGTAATGTATGTTCTTTTTTTTAGTTGTTGTTTAATAAAAATGAAACCATTTTATCAAAGGTGACTGAGCTTAATTTAGTTAGTCACTTTTTATGTTGATACCTTTAAATTACATTAATCGAAGTTTTAGGTGATACTCATTTATGACCAATTTATTATATTATGTGTAGTTTATTTATATCAAAATAGTTTGTATAGGTGTAGTTTATTTATATCAAAATATTTAATATGTTATTTAATAATATTGGGATAAACACAGGAATTTCATTTTAGATACTTTACAAATTCAGATTTCCTTTTCCATTTTAAATTATTAATAACAAATCAAAAAAGTAAATTTTTTCTGACTCTTAAATGTAATTTTGTATTCAAATATATTTTAAAACATGCAGGTTAGGATTATGATAATATAATGAAATAATTTTTCCACCATTTTGCATTTACACAATTACAATATCTATTACGTTAAACTTCTTTTTCTACCGAAATGAGTGTAATTTATAAAGTCAAGTCTTTTTTCAAAACCTTTCTTGATTTTTTTTAAAGTGGAATACCCGCGGTATATTACAATACAGTATAATGCCAAAAGTAATACAATGAAACTTACTTTAATTTGTTGTATTTAATAAATAACTAACCATTGTTTAAATTTGAACAATGTTATTTATGCTAGATCATTAATTTTCAATTTTGTTTATAATGTCGTTCAATATAATCATTGGAACTTCCACTAAGTTATTATAAATATTATGGAATATGGTAACCTCAGTAAATAACAACTTTTATCCTTTGAAAAATTGGACGACTCTTATGACGTTTACTCAAGTAGGATGTGCTTTTCAATATTATTGTCATCAATGTGAGGAATACCCACATGAAAATTAAAAACAAATACATACAGCACATACAAATCATTATTTTATTTGCGCATATTTATGTCATATTTCTTATAAGTTAAATAAAAAATTATAATTATTATTAAACACACTATACTCAACACCATACTGATAATTTTAGGGATTTGTTTTTGATGATATGTCTGATTTTGCCTGTTTCTGTCATGTAAATCATGCCCGATTCGTACAATAAGCAATATACCTTTTAATATTGATATTAAAAAAAATTATAGAAATAAATTAAAATATAATTCTAGAACTACGAAATAATTACAAAAACAATATTCACAAAGCGATCTGTCAAAATATATATTTCAATAATACTACCTTGTGCCGCTCTAGATATCTACCGCGCGACTTTATTTATCAAATAGGGGCCCTTTTTTTCTATTACTAATTTCGCTCGCAGACTTCGATTCACATAATATGGGGTAAGTAATAATATTCCAGATTATGTTGATGAAACTTGTTCTTTTCCTTATTTATATTTCAATAATATAAGATTTAGAAACAATCGATACCACTCCTGAGCATTTCCTTTTATAATGGTGATTTAACCTAAGTAACAACTCGTCCAATCACTATGTAAATAAAATGCCAATTTGTGTTTACTGTCATAAGATTAAATGATCAATGTTATGACTAGAAATAATTTTTTATATTAAATTTTTATATAAGTATTTTTAATCTTCTTGAATGTACATTTTTCCAACACAAAATCTTTATAAAACGATTCTGCTTTAGACTTCCAAATATATGACTTCCTTTAATGTTGTTACGGATATCCTCTTACCTTCACCAACAATATTCTTATTAAATATTCTATAAATTCCAAAGCGAAGTTCCCGTGCTCTACTTAAATAATTCAGTGCTTGAAGTTTTGGAAAGTTTCGAAAAGTTAATTATTTGGCTTTTCAATAAGCGCTTGCTTGTTGTTAACTGTTTGTTCCATAACAATTATAGGGAAACCTTTACCAATTAACCAACTTAAGTTTCAAAATGCTTTGGAAATTTTATCGATTCTCATCTCGATGTTGTGAAATAATTAGTAAAATTTGTTTTACTAATAAAAATTTAAAAATAATTTATATTTCACAATAAGTTCAATAAGCTTTAAATATAATATCTTGATCGAAATATAATACCCTTTAATAACAATTTAATACTTTAATTTGGTGACAAGAAAAATATTAAACATGATGTGAAAAAATCTATGATACACATACACGCACATACATATATATATATATATATATATATATATATATATATATACATATATATATATATATATATATATATATATATATATATATATCGCTCAACAAAAAATAATGATGTATATCTAATCTAGATTCAACAAGTATATATCAAACTTGTGATAAGTCCACAGAAAGTATTTTTTTTCAAATACTGAGACTAATTACTTCTTTTTAAAATTAAATACCGTTATTAAATAATCACCTGAATAAAAAGAATTATATTTTATTTCCTAGATTAAGAAGCGTTTGTATCATTTTGCTGAAATTACCCAAAAGACGGGATAATTAAAAGAACAGTTATAACGAATAGTTAAATAAACATATTTTTATTTTCTGTCACTGTGTTAAGCTAAGCTTTAAGTTTCAAGGAAAATTCACGATACATTTTCAAAATTTGTTTTGTGAGTAGGAGAAATATTTCATTTTTCGTGCAGCTTACATCCTGCAAATTCACCATTGTCTGTCCTACCGGCACACCAGGGCGACTGAGACAACGGCAGCGATACTGGCTGCCAAGCAAGTACGGTAAGTCAATGATTTTTTTTTAAATTAATGTCTTATGCATAAGAGACATGGAGTTATGCTTGATATAGGTAAAAATACAATAAAAAAGCGTCATATTTTAAAGCTTCTTTGGTCACAAATCTTAATAAATATTCAAAATTTCAGACGATGTTTACCATTCACTTCTCAACGTTTCAGTTGGAGATTGTACATTTGTTGACTTGTTGGGATTTTGTGTAAATTACTCGTGATAAGCAGAGGCGGACGACGGCAATGACGACTACTGCAGCAGAGGATTGAAGAGCTTGAAGAGATTCGAAACGATGGGGAAATACCGTAGTAGTATTTATGGTCTTCTGAACGACTTATGAACAATTTATGACCTGGTTTTTGTAATCTTAAATAACACGAATTTTTTTAAATCGTTAAATATTAAGTACTAATTACTAATATTAAGAGTAGTAATCAGTTTCATTTTTTTAACGTATTTCTCTTCCCTCTTCTTTCTAAACTTGTACTGACTCTTTACTTAGTTCATCGGTTTTTCTTTATTTGATATGAAATCGGCTTAGACCCGAATATGGACCTTGAATGTTAATTGTCGACTCCTGTGAAGTTGTTTCAAGATCACTCTAACATTTTTCAGTCTAATATAAACATATATTATACTCAGTGACACTTAAAGAAGTAACTATCTAAAAAAGCAGATTGGTTATATATATATATATATATATATATATATATATATATATATGTATGAATATAAGATTTCCTTGTAGCTCCAGACTCACTTAACAATATTTGAAATCGTCTCTTTTCAGAGTAACTCCTACTTTTTTGAGATATTATAAATGAAAGAACACAATTAGAAAGGTACGCAATTAAATTAATGGCTAGCCCTTGTTTGCATGTGGGCGTAAATGGACCATATGTTTTTGCGTGTATTCTTGAGCGCGTGGAGAAATACTTATATTAGTATTTTAAATTACATCATTTTTGGAGTTTACTCCTTAATTCTGGAGTTTACTTCTTAATCGATTTTCATATGAGTATATAGCATCCGATATGAAGTTTTATGAGGAGCCAAATCAGAAGTTCAGAGTGTACGAAGTTCGGACCATTAAAAATAGTACAATCGTTAGGTGGCCTCTCCGTGCAACATTTCTGCGCATCTTTAGAGTGATATATATATATATATATATATATATATATATATATATATATATATATATATATATATATGTTAATTTGGCATTACCTCATGGCGTAATCGCAATGGCACACATATTTTTATATCGTCCTTTATATCGAAATGTATTCATTAAATGTCATAATGTGTAAATATTTGGTGTCTTCTTTTTTAAATTTTAACTTCTTGAGCTCGTATTAATAGACAAAACATTAAACCAGATTAAATCACGATTACGAAAGTCTAGATTAATATGAATTATCGTATTACGTCTCCGACGGTTCAATAGACGCGTATTAATCTAATATTAACTCATCAAGTTTGGAAAATCAAAGATTGGGCAATCAAAGATGTTTTGATTCAATATATCCGCCTGGTTTCTCCTAGTTTCAGGCACATCTTTAATTGACATATCGAATTATTTACTGACAGTTTTAAGCGTCGTTTGTTTTGGCTGAAAGTATTGCGTTTAACAAAAGTAGTAAAATGAATGCGATAAAAAGAAACTAGACGGGAACAGAGAAAGGCTATTTTTGCAGATATTGGTCTTTAACAAATATGTAATTGAAAATAAACACACCGACAGAGCACGTGAAGATGAAAATATGCCGGGATATATAATGGTAGTGGTATTACTAATGAAAGGGTAAATACAGTCAAACGTTCACGTTTATGGTGAAAATAGGATACAAAAATAATTTGTTTACACGAATGTAATTTCTTTTTTTTAAATAATAAGAACGAATAAAGTACACGTCCTTTATTCGTTTCTTTAGTTATTAACGAATTTCCCATTTATATTTAATGATAGTGATATTTATATTTATACACAGTGCTACCTATTTTATACGTTCCAAGACAATCATACGTAAGGAATAAACTCCAATTGCGCTCCGATCCAAAGCTGACACGCACATTATTAGACATTTACCAACATGCTAAATATTTGTAAATTTCAACACATTTTAGTTAGACGAAACTACATTGAGGAAAACTGAGGTATACACTGTCATTTGGTTAACAGTAAAAGAAACTTATTTACCCTTGCCGAATAAAAAAGAATGAGTAAAATTGATTTTCCCAATTGTATAAAAGCTCTGGTTTGATTATTTTTAAATGGTGTTTTAAGCGATCGCTAGTGAAAATTATAAATATATATGTAAATATATATATATATATATATATATAAATATATATATATATATATATATATATATATATATATATATACATACAGATCTTGGAACCTACGGAAAATTCTCGGGTTCTACAGTTTTTAATCAATCTCTTTTTTTAATAATGAACTAGTAAATAACCCGTAACGGGTATTTATCGTACAATTGTCCTATTTCCAATTTATATGCCACATTCTTCTGAACTGACGAAGATTTGAGATTAAAAATAAATTAATGCATCTTTTTTCTGGAAATGATTTAGATAAAAAAGAAGAATTTTTAATTACAGGCTTTGCAAAACATGTCGATTTGCAGAATTCACTTTTGGCATTTTAGTCAATAAATGGAGAATATTTCACTGCCCTTAGTGTTGGATTAGAATTTCCTATAGATATGTTAAAAATATGTTCTTTTTTACATAAATATATACGTGAACATGATCGTGTAGAATCAATATAAGATGCTTACAAACTTCATCATGTACAAATTAAAGCAAGGAAACCAAACAGAAGATATGTAAAACAGAGATATCTTTACAGAATATTACATGTGTGTGGATAGTGTTCCATGGCAAAGGGAATGCATTTGAATAAAAACTATCTATTAATTAAATAATACTTAATTAAACTTCTTACAATTAACATTATTTTGCGTTGTTATTGTAAGTCTAATGTTTCAAAGTTGTATTTAAATTATATATTTTTTTGATTTGGTAATTTACTTTAAATATAATTTTGATTAATGCTAAAAGAAACATGCTAACTGCTGCTATACTACTACCCTTAAATGAACTGCCGATTTCGTCATCATTCGTCGTAAATTTATTTACTTTTGTGGAATTGCCTGTTAGACAAAACGCACTGAGATGATTTCTGAATGACATGAACAGACACAAAATCGCAAAATAATCCAGCTCTTCCATATGTACTTTTGTAACTAACTGAAACTTGCATTTTCAATAACTAGCATTTATTCTAATACGTTCTGTCTCGCAAATCTGATGCAAATATTTTTCAGTTTTTTATATCAGCACCTCATTTTACTCCCTCAGATGTTTTTTGTCACTTATATAATATTTTCATTATACACATTCGTTACAAGAAATGCATTTTCTAAATTTTGATTCCAATCGTTTTACACAAATTATTTTTAATCTGTAGTTAAAATTATTTTAATATAACTGCTATTTTGTTTATTTGTGACGATAACTTTAGTGTCGCTTGCAAAGTATCAACAAATTATACACGTTTATGATAATTACATTGTTTAGGATTAAATGAAACTACGTAATGCAGTATTATTTCCACTTTCTTTAAGTTCTTTACCACTTCGGTTTCGTTGTATTACAACATCTTCAGGTGGGATATTAGCAAAGATCTTTGCTAATACCAATTGAAGACGTTGTAATACAACGAAACCTAGGTCATGGTAAATAAATTAAAGAAAGTAGAAATAATACTACATCACGTAGTTTCATTTAATTGTGAATAATGAATTTCTACAAAATTAACGCCAAATATATTCAACCTTTTTTAGGGTTTCATATCCAAAGAGTCCGAACGGAACCACGTTGTTGTGATAAGGCTGTCCGTCCATATGTGAGACGATAACTTTTAAACAACTAACTTTTAAAATATGAACATATGATGTACCAGAAACCTTCCGTTTTTATATGAGATTTTTAACAAGTCTATCAAGAATAAGTCATCGCCGTGGTGTGTTGGGTTGATCACATGGCACACGGCCTTTGGCAATGCGGTGCACCGCGGTAGTGTGGAGGGATTCCCAACCGTTCGTCGAACGGGGCTGAACTGGTGTTATGGTTTGCTGTGAGAGATTTCTCTCATAGCAAGAAGTCTGCCATATATATAAATTAGATACATTAAAGTAGATAAATAAAGAAATAAGATAACATTATTACTTATATGCCTATAATTCCTAGTCGATATTGTATATAAACTGTACATAATCAACATCTAAAAACAAGAGATTATCAGTTTTTCTATATGAAAGTCCTCTCCTAATATTTTAAATATATTGTAGATAAGTTATGTTTTATATCAATTTATGTGCGCATGGAATATTTGTAATATGAATCTGACTTGCAATTGGCCCGTTTTAATTATGTATGTGAGTTATTACGTATTTATCAAATATAATAATGTGCAATGTAAATAACCTTTTTTTTAATTTTATTGACTTGGTTTACAGCTCTGATATTGATTTCCAATTTTTAAAATTATGGGTATAAAACATAACTATCCTACTCATACAAAAGTGTTTCTGATCATTGTTTCTGACCTTTTAATATGAATTAATATTAAAAATTAACGTTAAATAGAAAGTTTAAAAAATGATTAGAATCGTGTTTTATCATTCCGTATTATATCGCTTTCTCTGTCACAATAATATTATAACCATTATATGTGGTATTTTTTTAAAATCACATTTAGCAAATTAATATTTGGGAATATAATTTCAAATATTTTCCGAATGTGTTTAAATAAATCAATAAAGAAATAAAGCAATTTTTTTATGTTTTCTTCTGCAAACACCTAATTTCAGTGCAAATATAATACTAGTAAATTATAAACTTCTTCAGAAAAATGTTAATAACAATCTTAATAAAAGTTCATTTCGCCGATACAAATTCTCAAAAATTAATTATATTTGAGAAAATAAAACTTTCGTAAAAATACTAGTTTTGTGCTTTCAAACATAATTAATTTCGATGCGAATATTTTCCTTCCATTACCAATAAAATCTATAGCAATATTAGATATATTTCGGAAGGAAGTATGCTTTATCTAAGCAATCCAGTACTGTGAGTTTGAAAAGTTTTGAAAATAATTTAACATTTTAATGGCAATTCACGAGGGCGTTTCATACAACTAGCTCCAGAACAACAATAAAAAAGCCTCTATCGATAAATTATGTTTTCTTTTATTTATACACGATTATTTTTGTTCTTGTTTCGAAATTTTGCGTTACCCACTTTTTCTATTTACCCTATCTAACTACCCTTTTAAGATTGAAAACAATTTCACAGTGTCTTTGTTTATATAATATTATTTAATTTTATCCTTCTCAGCATAGTATAATTTTAAAAAAATAATGTGCGAATATAATACGAAAATAAAAATTTAACTATATAATTAAAACGATAATTTAATTGTATAATGAAAAGCAAAAATTGTTAGTCTTTTTATGAACACACATATAAACAAATGCCATTTTGTAAAACTTGTATTACATTCGTAAATATAGATTTTCCCGAAATTGTTTATAAAATTTCTAAAACTTTATTTCATCGATTAAACTATACATACTATAAATAGAAATTGTGTTTGAAAGTCAAAGAAATTATAAAATTAAAATTGTGAAGTGCTATTAAAATAACGATTTCATTTAGTCTTACTAATATTATAAATGTGAAGGTTCGCATATTTGTTTATATGTTTTGCTGTCAATCACACAAAACTGCTACGTAGATTTATATTAAATTTTGCATACAGAAAGACAATAACATGAAATAGGACATAGACCCCATTAAAAAAAATCAAATACTAAAATGGGGGACGAAAGTAAAAAGTTTGTATGTTTATTTGTTTCGATGTTTGTCCGTAAACCATTGAAAAATACTACCTGGATTTGTATGAAATTTTGTATATTGATAGACCATGACCTGGATTTTGCGGACAGTGTCACGAGAGGAAGCTAGTTATACTGTAATTTTCTTTTAATCACTATACTGAATATGCGTATAGGAGCAAAAGTATTATAATCGTATATTATAATCCGAGCTGGCGAGATAGCTAATTTATTATTAGAACGTGATGCAGAAAAGATGGTTCAAAAATAATGTTATATCTTAGAAAAGAAAAATCAAAGAAGAAAAATAAATTATACAAATTAGATTTAATTAATGGAAATAAAATAATATTCTTTGGAAATAACGAGTAATTTTCTGAAATATAAATGTATAGGTGCAGGCGCGGATCCGGAATTTGTGACTTTTCGCCACTTTATATAATCCACGTATAATTCAGTTTATCCCTCTATCTCAGTTTATGACTAATTACATTTTTGTTATTATTATGTAAGAACACTTTTATCATTAGTTTTATCTTATTGCTCATATCTATTATTTTATGAAGATTTAATTAAACTCTCTGTATATTTAATTTAGATTCGGCCGTTTCTACTTTTTCAAATAATTATGTCTATTTGTCGAGAGAAGTGGACATTTTTGTGTGTATCATTTAGTGAGAGACAACTATTACAATATTAAAAGTAAAAATAAATTAAAGTCATTGACTATAATCATAAATTAATTCAGTTAATGGTTTTCCCATTGCTGCTTTGTGGAAAACAAAAAAGTTGATTGAAAGCAAATAATAAATTAACGAGAAAAACTGTTAAAACAAAAATTTAATTAATTGAAAAAGTAATTTTTCTCTGTTACGAATATATAACTCTTATTAGCTTTATAGAAAAAATAACTTTATAATAATAATCTCGGCATTTGACATTCCATAAAAGTAGTTTGTCACTTTAATAATATTATCCCATAGCTACTTTCGGCAAAAGTAAGCAAGGAAATATTGGAAGACTTTAAACTTAGTTACCTGCTCATTTAACGTATTTTTCTTATACCACGTTGCATACTATTCTTTACTTTTAAAGTTAGAAGTAAATATCTACACTTTACACATATTCTAATCGGGTAAAACTGCGCCTTTCACGACTGTTCTTTCCTTTCCCCGGCTATTACACGCTACCTCCATTTAATCAAATATTGCCATATCTAATTTGGCATCACGTCAGTTCATAGAAGTTCGTATCAGTTCATAGATGATTTCACGTGCTTAAAATACTTCTACACTACTTTCAACACGTGAATTGACAAATCAGTGACAACATTTATAAACGCTATTTTGGTGTCGAGTGTACTTTATCCATTGCAACTTGTATAGAAAATCTATAAAATTGTGGCCATAACATACCTACACACGTACTTGTGTATCTATGAATGTACATGCTTGTGTTTTAAAGCATGCACGTAAAAAACATTACAACATGATAATAGTTATTTCTATGACGATTGGACATTCTTTAGATTCGGTTAAATTGTTTTTGTTTCCATTTCCCATGTAATTTACCTTCCATCATAGGTGTATTCGTGGACCATATTTAAATAGGCACAAAATGGATGACCAGCGTATTATTAATGTTAAACGGTTTTATTGAATGTTTGTTACGATAGAAACAATTACTTTAATTGCTCCAGAAGGCACTGCGTACAATTCAATAACTTAAAATCTGTATCAAGTAACATAGTAATGCCCATCATTTGCTTCGCAAGAACACGTATAATGAAATAATGGGGGAATGAATACAATATTTCATTTATGGAGTAAGAACTCCACCAAAAAATTGGGAATAAATTTTGCCTATAGTAATAGAGATATTGTAAAATAGTTGACAGTAAATAAGGTCCGAATGATAATAGTAGGTAATTTTTTCTTTCGTGAGAACATTCACTCTGTAATAATTTTTTGCTTAGTTTATTGACTGTAATTTTATTTTAAATAACCTGGTAATAATATTTAAGTATGAAAAATTAACAATATTTACGTATTTTACAAAAGATCTCAAACTATTAGCAAAAACAATATGTGAAAGGGGATACTTATCGGATAAAATTGTTGTCGATTGTATCAGACGAAGAAAATTATCAGAATTTGATAGATGCGATATTAAAAAACTATTTTTTTTAATTCACATACGAAAACAAAAAAATATTACTAATTAAAACGTATTAATAATTGCGTCTCTATTATTGACTATGTACCGAAATTGCGTGAGTACAGTAAGTGACGGTAACGGCCCAAAATTTAAAAAAAATAGTATTTGAGGAAACTTTGATATTTAGTGGAGTTATCAGGACTACTGTAACTTAATTGTAACCATGTGCACCGTCATAACTAAATTTAATTGAAATATTAATGAAAAATTTTATATGTCAGTTTAACGCCAAAACCTTACTGCCCTATAGGTGCGAGCAATGGAAAAAAGACTAAAGACCTGACATGTCAAACCGTAGTCAGTCGCTACCTTACATGTATTCTCCTAATATCTTGGCACGAGATTAGTTTTACTAGTTTTACCGTGTAAGTAACACGAATAAACTGCAGAAGATAGATAAGGTATTTTTCGCAGTACAAACTTTTGGAACGTGCGAGCCTACAGAGCAGTTGTTGTCACGTCAATATCAATATGACTATTGGTGGTAGCTGTGTTTTAAGTTGGGTTGAGTTTGATTAGGTTGGGTTGCGTTTACTTTGGGTTGTTTTTGGGTTAGTTTGGGCTTGGTTGGGTTTGTTTTGGGTTAGGTTCAGTTGGATTTGCATTGGGTTAATTTAAGTTGGGTTGGTTAGGCTGGCTTTGGGTTAAGTTGGCTTCTGTTAAGTTAGGTTGTATTGGGTTTGCTTTGGGTTGGGTTGGATTAGGTTAGGTTGGTTTTACTTTGGATTGGGTTGGAGTAGGTTTGCTTTAGGTTTGGTTTGAGTTGTATTGAAATTTATTGGGTTGGGTTTGATTAGATTGTATTGGGTTTGGGTTGATTTTATTTGAGTCGGGTTGAATTGCGTTGTGAAGCTTGAAATGTACGTATAGTAATATATCATATTAAAAATTTATACGGGTTTGCAAAATGTGCAAAAAAGTCCATCGCCGCCTAGTTATTTCTGAAAATACTGAATCAAAAATCATAAAAAACAGGGTTGATGGAAACTATAAAATTAAAAGAGAATTATAAAGACTTTATTAATTTCTATATTTTTTGAGAAATACATAATATGTTTACGCCTGTGAAAGTTACGATGGGCAAAATAGTTAATATAGTAAAAATTACTTAACAATTTATTTAGTAAAAAAAACGAGTGTGCTTTAGACCACACGACTGAAGTAAAACTTCAAATTCACAAAATATGAACTTTAAAATGAATTTACAATTTTATTCACTTTAAACGTAGAATATTTAATGTATTGAACAAAATAATAATTTATAAAATTGTTCAAGAACGAAATGAAATTACAAAATAATCAAGAAAACACTCGCGTAACGCTAGCAAACATATATAAATATATATACATATATATATATATATATATATATATATATATATATATATATATATATATATATATATATATATATATATATATATATATTTCCTGCACTGGCTATGAGAGGAAGAGAGAAAGAAAATGTGTGCTTGCACCTCTATCTCTTGTCCCTACAGTAATATACGAAACGTAACTCTCTCTCTTTCTGTCTTCACTAATTTATATCTCCCTCTCAACTTCCGTTCGCCTCGCCCGATCACACTTTTCGTAACGCTCTCATCACGCATTCACCAGCTTACTCCCCAAGTCAAGCGTGCGTAAAGAAGTTTTACTTCAAAAAATTATATGCAAAAAAATTTTTTTTTCTCCTCTCCCCCAGATAGATACAGATCCGAAATAAAAAAAAAATTCCCTAAGGTTTTCGGTCCCGGACACTTTTTTGGCCCTCATCTCACCTCAATTTTTACCCCATCTTCCCTCCCCTCTGTCTCCCTCTCTTCCCTCTTCCCCTTCACTTTGCCCACTTTGCCCACTTTATCCACTTCGCCACTTGTGACACGTTGTGACACGTTGCGATACGTTGTGACATGTCGTGACATGTTGTAATATGTTGTGACCGGTTGTGACAGGTTGTGACACGTTGTGACACTTCATGACTTCATAACACTTCGTGACACTTCATGACTTCGTGACACTTCGTGACTTCTTGATGCTTCGTGACTTCGTGACACTTCGTGACTTCGTGAGACTTCGTGACTTCGTGACAGTTCGTGACACTTCGTGACTTCATGACACTTCGTGACTTCGTGACACTTCGTAACTTTGTGACACTTCGTGACTTCGTGACATTTCGTGATACTTCGTGACTTCGTGACTTTGTGACACGTCGTGACATTTCGTGATTTTGTGACACTTCGTGACACTTCGTGACTTCGTGACACTTAGTGACTTCGTGACACTTCGTGACTTCGTGACTTCGTGACTTCGTGACTTCGTGACACTTCTTGACTTCGTGATACTTCGTGACTTCGAGATTCTTCGTGACTTCGTGACACTTCGTGACATTTCGTGACTTCGTGATACTTCGTGACTTCGTGACTTCGTGACTTCGTGACTTCGTGACTTCGTGACTTCGTGACTCTTCGTCACACTTCGTGACACTTCGTGAGTTCGTGACACTTCGTGACTTCGTGACACTTCGTGACTTCGTGACACTTCGTGACATATTTCCCTCTCAACTTCCGTTCGCCTCGCCCAATCATACTTTTCGTAACGCTCTCGTCACGCAAAAATAACTTTTTATTTATGAATAATTTAATAAAAATACTTTGTAATTTCAAATGCTAAAACTTTTATGTGATCCTATCTATTTACAGAACTTTCACAGTGCAAGTTCTACTCGTACTTAAAAAGCTATTTGTAACAAGGTTTATATATGTGCAAAATAACAATTTACGTTATTTTTAGCAATATTAGTAGCCCTAATTTGGTAACGTAACATAACTTTTATACGTCATAGCAATACTAATTAATTCAGGGTGATATCAATAAACCATTATAGACATATTTAAAAATATTTACAAAAACTTGCAAATTTAAGGGATGAATTGAGTGAAATGGTGAAATCCATTTTGCTCAATACACCGCTTAAACTTGCATTTTTTGAACCAGGATTAAAATACTAGTAAGGATAGTCACATTAAATTGTGCTAATAAAATGAATGTAAATATGAAATAAAAGCGCGTTAATAGACACAATTTTATTTCAAATTTAAGTAAACAATAATAATAATAATGCTATAATGATAATAACACAGAAATATGCAACTCGTTTTTTAATTCCTTAAAGAACTCGAATCATTATTAAGAGGACGATATATCAATGCTATAAATATATTATCTGTCTTATTTTCAATCTTAATGTATGTTGGAGACCAGCGGTTTGAAAAAATTATGTCTTTCTACATTATCAATTTGTTTCATAAGTAGAAATTATGTTGTACTGAAAAAATATCTGCCTGCTTTCCAAGTGTTATTATTTTGATAACATTCAGAATTGTACTCTTATAAAAAGAATAAAAAAGTGTAAGTCATGTATAAAAAAAGTGGTAGTTGCATTAAGTACAAACAAATTACTTTGTATTTTAAACATCACTTTTGAATCGCTAATGATATTTCCATTTAATATAACGTCATTGTTTATAATGGAGGCACGTCCGATAATCATGGAGGCACTATTAGTTAATAAAGTTTCAATAAAAGTATTTTGGTGGCACTGTACTTAAACTGTACGTTACAAAAGCAAATATAATGCACTCCGTTTCATAGCTTCACGTCTCCTCATACTTTAAAAACTGATATGGCGAAAGTGAAAAATAATTGGGCTGTACCAATAACGGTATTTACAATATCAGAATTATTAACGAAATCATTAAAATATTAGGTAAACCAAAGCACCGCACCGCGAATGACCTCATTAAATTCGTAACGTCTATTTCGGCGGTTCATCGTTGTTCGATGAATATAGGCGTCGCGTCACGCTTTTCAGCGACGCTTTCTGCTCCGACCTTCACCATAAATTGACACAAATGGAACGTCCATTGACTTAATTTGATATTAAGTTGTTTTGTCCGGATCTGCCTTTCAGGTAGAGCTTTACCTCTATAAATTTAATAATGTCGAGTTAAGTATACCTCCAATGCGCAGTAGCTTAATACTCATCAGGTTTAAATAGGGTATAATAATATGTTGAAAGTTTATTACATTTTATGGAACTAAATTAATAAGGTGATATAAAATTATGATTCAATAATATTCCTGTTAAATTATTTACAAAATGATAATTTTTAAAACGAAAATATATTGCCTACCACTATATTTTAGCCAATCGCTGATTTAAAAAAATATTTTATGTGATATAACTAAAAATTAACAACTCTTAGATTTTATCCTTTACTTGTATTATGGAACCTTGTTCTAGGTAAACAGGACCCTATAGGTTTTGACTTGACCCTATAGGTTTTGATTATAAAAATATGCGGAATAAATGACATATTTGTTATTGTGTTGACATAGAAGCTTTTTTTTACAGCTTCAAATCACCGTTTTGATATTAATTTCAACATAATAACTCCATGCGTTCCTCAGAAAAGGATCTTGACAGACAGACAGACAACCAAGTGAACCTATAAGGGTTCCTTTTTTTCTTTTGAGGTGGGGAACTCTAAAAACGATTATGTAAAATAATCTCTGAAAAACGAAGTTAGGATTATTTATATTGAGATTTAAAAATTGAGACTTGGCCGGATATGAATTAATCAATTTCTAAACTGTTTTTATTTAAAATGTTTGTATTACAACCAAAATGTATTTATTTTCGATAATGAATATGTATACTACATATTCATTATCAGCGACCATTTTATTTATAATTTTATATTATTGCGAAAAAATATATTTTTTAAAAATGGTTAAATCAAAATATCAAATGGTAACAGGCCTGTGATAAATCATATTTAAAAAAATATCAAATAATATACATGATTGAATACCAAGTTTATTTGAAATACTTGTAACAACATTGCTTTCGGTGTAGTAATTTATAAGAAATTTTATGACATTTTCCCAAATCTTTTGTCTTGGTATTAACTTTTATCTTTTAGTTCGTTGTATGCATGAATAATATTTATGGTTAAGAGTTCACGAAGAGGACGAAGGAGTTTAAGAGGAAATGTTACTCAAAATAATGGTAAGGAATAAAAATGAGGGAGAATATTTTGGTTGACGACGGCACAAGATAGAATTTATTGCAGTTATTACTCGACTCATTGATAACAATCGGAGCATTAACTTAAAACTAAAAATTAAGTCTGTGAAAATTGTGTAAGATCACATACTTACCAATTTTCGCAGACTTAATTTTTAGTTCTTTCACCTGTTTTTCAGAATTCACTTTAACGAGCAAATAATTTACAAGTAAAGTATTTTCATAAGTCAATTTGGATCAATATAAAAAGAATTGACGTTGAAAATATTTTGAAATATTAAACTATATTTTAGATGATGTAGAAACGTGTTACGGCGATAACAACGTTATAACAATTTAGTAATTAATAGGAGTATTAAAAAACGTCTGCGATATATTTTTATGTCAGAAATTTATATAAATCATAATTTTATTCGAAATATATTTGTACACAGCTTATAATTTAAACTTAAACCAAAAATTGTTTATTGTAAAAAGCTATCCACTTTCGGTCGATTCGCATTCACTCATTGCAAATATTTTCAATATTTTTCTGATTTTTTATATTATATATATATTATTATCAAACTACTTCTTGAAACTATAATACATTTAAATTTTGTCTGTTGAAAGGTCTCCGGGAAAAGCACTCCAACAGACAAACAGACACCGAAATAATTTCATAAATGTTTCGTTTTTCCTCACTTGGGTATAGGATACAAAATAAATTGAGTTAAGTTTCTGTTTACTACGCTATTTTGTTACTTTTAGTTCTTACATTAACTTAATTAATCTGTGAGAAAGAGAGCTAAAAATAAACATGATACAAAAACACGCCCTCTTCCATTAATTTTGCGCTAATAAAATTAATATTGGTGAAATTTTAAAATTTTGTGAAAAACAAACTGACTGATACATAGCGCAATAACTTGGCGGCTTAGCTTCCTTACATATTCAATTAAAATGTTTAGTTTCGCAAATTTATAAAAGTTTAATAAGTTTATAAATTTTTGTGTTGATGTTGATTTAGACTCAAATTTATAAAATAGACTAAAACCAAAACTTTAGTATGGAATAACATCCTTTGATAGAGGCAAGAGACATTGGGAAGAGGCCATTTTGTACTCCATTTTTATCACCTAGCTCACCATAGTCAAAAATAAAGTAATGAAGGATTGGAACTTTTCTGGATTGAAATGTAATATAATCGAAGCAAATTCAATTATAACCATCTTAAAATTCATATTTATGTTCAAATTTCTTCGAAAGTTAATCAAATGTGACACTAATATAAATCGGGTTAGCGCTGCTTTAGTAAGATGTTTGTGAAATTTGCAAATTAATTTTTACTGATAGGAAAAAAATTATTTACAAAGTACACTTGTATATAAACTTGATTATTTTTAACCATAACGGCCGAGTATTTCGACATTATGTCAAATTGAAAGTAAAAGTATAAAATTAATAATTGTATTTTCGCGGTAAAAATTCCCTTCACGCCTCTGAGTGTTTTTGAATGATGACCATTTAGAAATATTTGTTACCTTTATAGGACAAAATAATAAGTCCAAGATGTATTTCGGACTTGTGAATATATTAACAATTGGACAATGTCTAAAACCTGAAATGCTTAAACAGTTATAATACATTTTTACCATGCATGATGAGAAAATTTTAAATTGGAAAATCAACGTCATATATGTAACACCTGCGAAATATGACAACTGACTATTTTCGGTAAGAAACGCTATCATATTTGTAAACTCTTTACTAAGCCATTTTGGAGAATAAATTTAAAAAAATAGTTTACGTAAGTTTTTAAATTACAAATTAAAATCAAATTCATAGATGTTCACAATGCAATTTGTTAATATGGAATTCAGGCCACATGACAAATTAAGGCGCTATGACCCTGTCGTTCTCTCGGTCTCTTAAAGGTAAGGACGAAAACAAAGAAATGAAAGTATATCAGTCATTATGATGTTATCCGATTATTTATGTCGTCTGCTTCCTAATATTATTAATATGACTAAAGTGCATTTGGTCTATAAATTTCTTAATTAATTTTTCAAAACTTTGTCGTTTTAAAAACTAGCCTTTATTGTTTTTCGAAACAATGCATTTTTATATTATATATTTTTATGTTGTATTATACATATTTTTTTCAAAACTTTGCTTTAAAATATCATTTACCGTTTACATAATTTTGTAGACATAATGAAAAATAATTCTCAAAATCAAGCAGAAATTTATATTTCTTTATATTACAAGTAGCAATTTTAACACTCGAATTAAATATAAGATATATCCTTGACGATTATAAGCGAGTGATTCCGTAATGAATTAATAAGAAGACAGTTCGCTTAATCTCACTGGCGGCAATACTTTTCCTGAAAACGGAATATTGGGATTTCAAGACAAATTAATTGAGTCGAAAATGAAACATTGCGAGATGTCAACATGTCACCTCCACAACAGGACGTAATATCGATGGAAATAATCCAGCACAAAAGATTCTGACGAATATTCTCTCAACATTATCTTCTATATACTTTCCCAAAAGACCATGTTCTATTAGTAACATTGGTTAACTCCGTTTAGTTTAACCGGGAAAATTTTCATTTACGACCTTGTACTTCAATGGTGAATAATTGGAAAAAGCCGCATATTGTATTTTCTTATTACTTCTTATTGTTTCGTATGTTATGTAGTATTTCTTTATATTTTAAGTACTGTTTTGTAAAAGGCCATTCTTATTCGTTTACAAATTTTAAATTAATCAAAACTAAATACGAGTATTAAACAACTCCCCAGAGTTCGGATTAAGACTGAGGTGATGCTTGTATGCACAACAAGATTCGTTCCTTTTTATTTGTGGCAAATTGATTCCCTTTGTGTATCGTTTACTGTTAATACATACCTTCTCTAATAATTTTAAAAAATTAAGATTAGTTAATTACTGTATTTCGTGAAAACTTGTCTCTTAACATTAATGACGTTTTATTTAAATTACTATTTATCAAATTAATGACTGCGAATTCCGAAAAATTATTTTTATTTCTTCCTAATTTTATGCACTTTTTCATGGTGTTAATAATTATTTAACTTTATTTTAATACTTACATTATCTTTATTTATTTTTTCTACTTTCATACTTATTTTTGTATTTTTGTTCATTGTTATTTATTTTAAATTAAATTTAAATTATTCTTTTCAATTTACGTTTCCTTTCGATTTTGTATTGTTTATTATATTTATTTTAAATTCTTATTAAGTTTTATTCCTTTACATTTGTTTATTATTAATTTCATTTTACATAGGTATAAATCTAAAAATAATTTATGTTAATTTTATTTAAATATTTACTTTTATTTTTACCCTTAATTGTATGTTTATGTTCATTGTGGCTTATTGCTGTATTTATTCATATTTTAATTTTTTGAGTCCAGCTCAGCAGCCCAGCCTAGTAGTTCAGTCAAGTAGACTGGCCTAGCTACCCAACTTAGTAAGCCATTCCAGCAGAATAGTCTAATGGATCATCCTACCAAGCCAATGCAGGAGCCTCACCTAGTAGCTCAGTCTTACAAGCCTGCCCAGCAGTTCATTTTAAAAGCCCAGCCCTACATAGAAAGCCATCATATTTACAGTATTTACAAGTTAACATTATCTTTACAATTTAACTGCACGAACATAACGCCACTGCATGTTTAGCAGTTGATAAAATATTTTAATTTTTTTCTGCGCCCGAATAGCTTTATTTTTTTTAATAATTTTACAACTTACACCGTAATCGCGTTTCGCATGATTTTTGACCATTGGTAAAAAATACAAGCACACTGCAACGTTTACTTATTTAGGCTATTGACTTGTTAAAATTAAATGCATGACATGGAATATAATAAATGTTTTGATCATTTTTCACAGGATGAAAAATAAAAAAAAATATCTTTTAAAAAACCGACTTCAAAAAAGTAGGCACTAAAAAGTAAAAAACAATTAACTGCAAATAGATACCTATTTATTCGCAACAAATAACTAAATTTTTGAAGTCGATTCCAGCACTGTCGACCAATTGAAAATTTAAAACTTTCACTTTTAATATACTCACAATATGAAATAGATTAATAAAGGACGTATTTATAATATAACATTTTACATTTGATTAAATTGATCGGCGATGCTGGCACCGACTTTAAAACTAAGTAACATAGTTATTTATTTCGAATAAATAGGTATTTATTTTGAGTTAATTGTTTTTTACTTTTAAGTACCTACTTTTTTGAAGTCTGTTTTTTAAAAGATTTTACAATTTTTTTTTAATTTTTAGTGATTATTACTATTTATCATCACAATATAACTAACATTTAATTTTTTTCTTTCTTAGAATATTGTATAATTAATAAAAGTCACCGGCAAAAGCTAGCATATGAACAATTTCCTCCTTTTCTAGTTGGCTATCGATAACACACAGAAATAAAGCGATAGTAGCAGCGGCCAGTTATCAGCTGTTAGCAAAGTTACAACTACGACTAGGGAAGTTCCGTCCTCCATTTCCAATATCCAATATCAGATTTTGCAAAGTAATAACTAAAGTAACAACTAACCAGTAACATATAGAGTGAATCACGACTTATTTACTACCATCCATTAAGGAGTTGCATTATTCATCTTCAGCACTCATCATCAGACCCTGACCTGGTCAATGGTGCAGTTATTTTACGAAGTAAAAACTACCGATAACAAATACCTTGAATTATGTTTTATTTGCTACCATCCGATAAGAAGTTCCATAGTTCATCTCCAGAACGAATCATTAGACTATGGCATGGTCGATTGTTTTGCAAAATAAAACCTACTAATAGCAAATATATTAACTCACGTTTAATGTACTATCATCAGCTAAGGAGTTCCATTGTTCATATTTAGAACTCATCATCAGACCATAACCTAGTCGACGATGTAGTTATTTTGCAAAGTAACAACTACTAGAAGCAAATATATTTAATCACAAGTTATGTACTAACATCTGTTAAGTTTGAATAAGTCTTTTCACTTCGTACGAATACATACGGGTTATATTCTAACATCTGTTAAGCTTGAATAAGTGTTTTCACTTCGTACGGATACATACATTCACAGCGTTGAGAGCTGACAATTTAAACGGTAAAGACTAACTAAACTGACAACCGCATGAGACTAAATTGATTGCAGTCACTTTTCGGATGAATTCTTATATTATCACATTCATCTAGTTAAAGCATTTCCACTTATTTTTAATAGGCACACAAATTACTCATACAAAATGTGAAGCTATTCTTACATTCTTACGTTAATTGTCTTACTAATATTATCGAGCAAGTA
Source organism: Druceiella hillmani (assembly GCA_039881145.1). NCBI lineage: Eukaryota > Metazoa > Arthropoda > Insecta > Lepidoptera > Hepialidae > Druceiella > Druceiella hillmani. The sequence continues at coordinate 126,771 of JAYKKI010000144.1, read as the reverse complement.
TTGGAAAACATCTTTCAAAAACAGGTTAGAGTGAACTGCATATATATATATATATATATATATATATATATATATATATATATATATATATAAATATACATATATATATATATATATATATATATATATATATATATATATATCTATATATAAATATATATATTTAAATAGCCGCTAGTTTAAAAGCAAATGATATGATATGCAAATGTTATTCAAATTTAGTGTATATTGTGACATACATTAGAAATGTACCAGATGTGCGGCTTCGCTCAGAAAAAAAAGTTGGTTTTGAATTTCCCGAAAAATATTTTCTAAGATTATGACGATTATTTGTAAGATGAAGTGGTATCATTCACTGACTATGTAAATACATTTTTCAGTTATGTCCGCGCTCTTATCACTAACAGGGTGAATTTTTTTTATTTCCAAAAAGAAAAAAATTAATTCCATCCCGGGACAAAAATATTCTAACTGTGTTTTCACTATACAGGCAAGATGTATGGCAAATATTTCACAGTAATCTCTTGAGTATTTTAGGCATAACAGTGATACAAAAAGTGAACAAATTCACTTTCGTATCCATAATACCATGTTATTTAGTGCTATATGGATAAACGTATTTTGAATATAATATAACGCACCAAATTTACTTATTATTTGGAATTTCATTTAAAGAATAGCAATAGCAAGTAAGAGCGACAAGATACGTACGTGAAACATAATCTTCATTTTACCTTCTAATATCCTCTTGATGAATGAATATTATGTTTATAAAACTACCTACATCAAGTTACATATGTCTAACGAGAGACATTTTTAGCCCCGGACAATAACAAGTTAGGAAAGGAATATTTGTAGTAAGACTGCGCTAATAAATTAGATTTTTTGACCGCTTGTTACAGCTTGTCGTAAATATCAAAGAACCTAGTGCACATATATTTACAAAATATACATGACAAATTATTGACAAGGGTATACATGACAAATTATTGACAAGGGTATACATGACAAATTATTAATATTGTGCCATTATATCAAGTTAAATATTTATTTAATTAACCGACTTCAAAAAAGGAGGTTCTCAATTCGTCAGAATTTTTTTTTAGGAATGTTCAGCGATAATTTTTTACTGAGTCCGTCGATTTCGATGATTACTTTTATATTTGGAAGAGGTTATGTTAGGGGTAGTCCCATATATATATGATGATAATGTGATGATAAGATCCGGAAATGAACGATGGAACTCCTTAACGAATGGTAGTAAATCAACTATGATTCAAGATATTTTCTACGGGTAGTTACTTTACAAAATAACTATACCACTTACCAACTCAGGGTCTAATTGAGTTCTGGAGACGAAATTGAATTTAAATTGTCAGTTCTCAACGCTGTGAATACACGTATGTTTTCTCATTTCGTTTATTTGCTATTTTACATCTTACTCGTTTGATATTCAACATTCATGTTAATGTTTGTATGTGTAGAAAATTATATTCGTTTCTTTCTGTGTAAATTAGCATTATAACAAATCATTAAACAGTCTACGAAATCAAAGAAACGCAGTTTTAATGCTGTCAGTGTAACCCCTTTCCTTGAATGATTATACTAAGTAAATATAAAATTTGATTTTTATAACAATCAGAAACTAGCTAAATCGGTCAGCTGCGATTCGCACTATAATTATTCCGTAATTTAATTATACCTATTGAAATTATAGATTTTTTAGCATTACTGAAATTGTGTATTGTTCAACTTTCATGGGCAGACTTACATGAACTAAAATATTTCAATAAAAACTTGGAAAATAATGAAAATATATAGCTTTGACATATCGTTTTATGTACGTTATGATTTATTAGAAAGTCCGTAGCCAAACGAAACTATGTTAAAGACTAATATTGGGGAAAGTTAAGTGTTATAGGTAGCTACGAAACTGATCCAAACGGGGGTAAATTCGCCTTTCTCTACGGTTTGTCCGGCTTATATGTCCTTAACAATAAGTACACGGGGGATTGTATTTTTAGGGTTCCCCCATATGTCCATAATAAAAAAAATCCTTACGAGGTCACTTGGTTTTTCATCCGTCTCATCCGTATGTCTGTCAAAGCCCTTCTTCTCAGAAAGGAATTGAGATATAAAGTTATCATATTTTTTTAAAAATAATTGTAACTTTAGCAGTTTTACCGTTGGAAAAATTTCATCGTTGGAAAAATTTCTCATAATGAAAATTAATAACGACAAGATATATAATAATTAACAATATCCAAGGTCTTCCAAGATGTAACGAGTAAACAACACTTTCCTCATTAGATGCTGTCCACTAGCACGTAGCGTTACGTGCGTGCGTGCTTATCCGATTCGACCAGATGTAGGACGCGGCCGAAGGGACAAACCATGTACTTTTAACCCTTATTTAATTTTATCCCTTTTCTAACTTAATAGTGTATATGATAATGAATAAAAAGACTTATTCTGGGACACTCATTTTTTCTCAAGAAATATAAAACATTTTATATAAGAATTTAAATCTCATTATGAAAGTTTCGTACACATTTAGATACATAAGTACGTACTAAATTTAACCTGTTAAGGATATTTCTATTACACTACTTAAAAATATTTACATTATTTTGGACCGTGCACATATATTGCATAGTTTATCTATATCGTTTTTATGTATAAAATATCATAATTTCCTCAAAAACTATGAGATTTTGCATCATTGCGACAGATTTCCAATACAAATAGTTTTCTTCTTAATTATAATAAATAATTGTAACTTTAGCAGTTTTGTAGATGGAAAGGAACATTATTTTATGGATAATTTTATTAATGCCTCTAAAATTTACATAAATATTTACTATAGAACTTAATATCTTACATAAAATGCTACAAAATTAGTTTCGAAATTTTTACAATATGCCCTGACAATAAACACCCTAAACGAATGGAAAAACCATATTTGATATACTAAAGTATTTTATATACTAAAGTAAGAAAAACAGCTATGAGAAGTGGATGAATGATCATTTTACAAAATTTTCTAGAAATAACAAAATGGATTTTTCGTTCTCAATCCTTTGAGTAGGGAATGGATCCTTCAAGGAGATGTCATTGAAGAGATATTTTAAACTTAAATAGAAAATGTCTGGCAAAATGTTTTGGGACAGCGTCTTGTGCGCAAAATACGAGTCTTGTAAAGGTTCTACAGCGTCTTCTTCCCCCTCCCTCTAATATCTCAACCACGATTTTCAAATGTCTGAAAAAACTAATGCGTAATTATAATTGGTGTTAATGCTTCAATACAAATTATTGCTTATATATTAACAAATTGAATATATATAAGCAACCAAATTATTTGCTTTTTATCTGCGAAAAACATAATGAACGATTTATTAATATAGAGAAAAACATTATCAACATTTATGAATAGTTCATTAAAAATACTTTCCGCCTTTCAATGTTAAAATTTCATTCGAAGTGCGCACGAAACCCTTATAGGGTGAGTTGTTCTCCCAACAATTTTTTTGTGGTTTAAGGTTCGACACTCCAAAACTAATTTTGTCGTATTAAAAAATAAAAATTAAAAAATTAATAAACTGAACCGAAGCAACGTTGCGCAAAATATATCTTTGTCTAAAAAATATGTTAATGATGATTACCAAATAATTAAATAAAATAACCAAAAAATACTTCAGTTTCAAGCTGTGATGAGTTGAATAATTTATTAATTTTTATTCATTAGGTCGCATCCCCTAGCAACGGTACGTCAAGCGCGTGAGTGTCTGTATTCGGCGAGGTGAAGAAGGCTGTAAAACGGATACGCAATACATTATATGTACACATATATAAACACGCGTAAGGTACCTACAGGAAATGAGGTCCAGTGTGAAATAAGACTTAGGAGACAGAAAGCACCTTTAAAATAGTTTGGTTCGTTTGGGGTTATGCAATCTTGACAGTGACCATCCGTTTACCTTTCAACTCTGCTACGGCCACTATGTTCTATGGTTTTAATAGATAAACAAGGGTAAATTGAACTTTCGTTATATTGTCTTCTTTAGATTACTTAATTCTTTTAACTAATATGTTTGCTAATATCAGGGTCCAATGAATTTAAAATTGGACCTGAAATTACTAACAGTTTTAATTTTATTATGTATTGATTTTGTATACCAAACTATATGTGAATTGGCAAAGGAAGGATTAAGGAAATACTGGTTTGCAAGATATGGTATTTTGAGGGGGCTGAATAAAAGAATATTATTAATTTATATGTATTATTTAGTTTCTCGTTTGATTAAATTTAAATTAAGTGTATTTTTTTTCCATAATAATAAACAAACTAACAACCATGTACGTATGTACCATGTACGTGGTACATACGTACATGGTTGTTAGTTTTCCCGTTAGTGTTAAAATGACCTAGGGATACTGCCGCCTCCCAGATCATGCCTATTTTCATACGGTTACTTATTCAAATACTAATCACTATCAAACTTGTTGATTAAATGACAATCCGATTACTCACCGCTGACAAACGTAACGTATTCCACGTGCGATAACTTTACGCCAAGGATTCATCTAAATATTCAAAATTCACTGTTAATTACGTACCGAGCAAACGAAAAATAATTAATGTAAATTAAGTAACAGAGAGGCGGGAGCATTGCTGTCGATTCCACCATGATTTTATAATGCGAACATAAATTATATAAGCTACGGCGCATGCGTGGGCGATAAACAAGCATACAATATTAACGGCACACTGCTCAGGCGATACCATTCAATTGAAAACTGGTTTCAAGCGTAAAACGTAAATAATTAAGTGGTTCTGTAAGCGCTTTTGTTCTCTGCGCTCGCCCCTTGTCTGCTTTAAGATATTGCTATCGCGAGCGAACTTTGGAAGGAAAATCACATATGATTTGTTATAGATAATAACGTTAATATTCGTACGAATTGATCTGCATGTTGTCCTTAACATGCATATGTTGTCCTTAACATCCTTAACATACGTTTTGCATACTGTTGGCATATAACATAATTTTTACAAATATCGGTTACGAACACGCAACAAAAATTTTTCGGAAATGTTTTATTTAAGTTCTCTACTATTTGTCGTCATTATTTTGTTTATTTAATCAAATACACTAACAATATACAGATACTCCAAATATTTTTATGTCAATTGAAAAATATTAAGCAAGTCTTTCTATATTGAATACACCAACTTTCAAAGTTGCAAAAATCTTAACGCTTTCCCAAATATTATTCAAATAAAAAAAAGAAAAATAACTTATTATTAGTTACTAAAACAATTATTTGATGAAATATTTTTCAAAAATGTTCAGTTGTTCTGCCACATTCGATGTGTAATATTTTTGAAATATGGTACGTTAATAGTAGTGGAAAACTTAACAACCCGTACTACTACACTACCGTTTAGTATTCAAATGTGTGGTGAGTTCCAGGGCGATAATTTTTTTAGAACCAAGAAAATTTTTAATATCAAATATATTTTTAAGAGAAACTGTGTAATATTGTAAAAATATTCTTATTATTGTAACCGTAACCCTTTTAACCTCAACTGCCATGCCTTAAATTTTCTAAATGGTATGTAGTCACCAAGCTTAGGTAATGTGGCAAACTGCATTTTATAAACTTTATAATTTTATTAGTATAATTTCATAAAATAAACTAATTTCGCTAATCATTTAGTGACGATCCATCAAATTTTTGACGTTTTATGTGATAGTTGACATTTGGTATAAAGACTGGGTTTAGGGTACAAGTAACGTAAGTTAATATGAAGTTAAAAATCTGAGACTTCCCCCATTATACCCCTAAAAGTGAAGATATCTACAAGAAAAAAAGGATCTATAGTTCCAGAAAGTGGCAAATTTTGGTTACTTCTTAGCAGGGAGCTTAGGGAAATATCTTCAATTTATGATTTTATTAACCCACCAAACCGCAAAATGGGTGTTGCGGATAGTCAATTAAATTTATTGAATAAGCAATGAAAAGGACTGCAATTATGTCTTTATGCCAACAACTTAAAATAGATGATAATGGTTTTTGTAACGTTGACGGTTTAGACATAGAATTTTTTGTTTAAGACTGCAAATAAGATATTAAAATCGGAAATATTTTGTACCCCCACCCCTCATCTCCTCAGAGTGTAAATTTAAGTTAGCCTACAAATTTAAGATGATTACGCTTGTCGATATTTTGAAAAACTTTTATTACATATCTCGAAAATACTTGTGATAAAAATAATTTGTTAGTTATAAGTGGATAAACGTGTATATAGTGGATAAACGTAGCTCTAACGTCATTGTCAGTTATTTTCTAGGTAAATTATTCGCGGGCACTTAAAACCTTGAAAATTTTGTAAATGTCAAATGTTGCGTTACATATTTTAAGCGTTTTAAAGCTGTAAGTTGTTAAACAAAATGAATAGTGTTGCGTAATAGTTTTAGTGTGTTAGTTATCAGATAGATATGCGTTATTATTAAGAAGTATACAGATAGTGGCGAGGTCTCTAGTGGCTGTTTAGGCGAAGATTAGGACATAATTATGTCAGAATTCGGTAGAGAAACTGATTGTTGGCTACATTGGTATGATATTATTATGTGATAAATGCATAGTTTATGCGTCTGTGGTAGTTGTTTAAGTTAAGATTAAAAAATAATTATAGAATTTGGTATTTTTTGTTAATAATCAGGACTGTAGTATCCCTGATTATTAACGAGGTTTTGTTGATATAAAAATCGCAATGGGATATGAAAAATAATCATTAAACATAGTGTGCAATTGAGTAACAGGAAAGCATGCTGGAGAAGATTCCTGTCATGCAATGCAAATATGGTAGCTTAATGACTGGATGTCCATGAAAATAGTACTGCGAATATTCGCATTATCAGTTATTTTCTAGGTAAATTATCCTTAGAGTAGGAGTTACTACGCAAGAAGACCATTGTTCACCAGAATTTTAATTCCAAGGGTAGGATACTTAAAACATCATTAGCAAACTCTTTTGTGATACGGTTTTTACGTTATCAAACGAAATAAGTATCAGCAAATAAATGAAACCACATTACGAGCGATGTCCTATCCAGACAAAAATTACCCATAGCATTGACAGCCCTAAACATTTCAGAGAAAGAGGTCGCAAACCCATCAACAAGTACGAGAAGGGTTTGAACAAGCTTTATTTATTAATTGAGGTACGTACGAGTAATGAGCAATTGGAATACAGAAGTTAGTTTATCTCTTGGTTATATTGCAAGAAAGAATATCGATATCAAGAAGTGTAAGTAATCCTCAAGTCAGCGACTTTCTCATATAAGCAAGCTTAAGTAGCCGCTTTCAGAGACGACAATTCAAAGCAGAATTCGTCTGATTAATATTGATTTTAGTAGATCACTATCATTGAGTACAGTTGATTACCGGCCAGACTTATATGTTATTGCTTACAGTATATAAAAAATGAAAATAAGAAAAGATTTTAGATATTATAAAGAATTCAAGTAATTCAGGAAATGGTGCCTGAAAACAAAAAAAGGAAGAAGGTAACATTCTACAAAAGAAATTGAAATTGCACCGGAAACAATAATTGTAAAAGTGAGTCTCGTGATCGCGTGGCAGTAACAATTTATGAAACCAGGTAAAGCCAAGTCCATTCATAGCATATCCTGAGAATTTTTTTTTTCTCAGTACCACTATAAATCATCGATGTCTATATTAATATCAACAGTGACCTGGGCGGTCCCAGCAGAGTAGAATTTAAGGATTTGGAAGCAAGTGTGCATATTTAATAAAATGACTGATTGACGTGTATTATTGTCATTGTAATTTAACACTGTTTAAAAATGTTTAAATACAAATAATTCAACATTTTATGTTTCAACGTCATATAAACAATTTTAACAGTAGAAAATGTCAGTATCGTCTGTAAACAATAGATGTGAACACGTAAGTACACCAAACTAAACTTTATCGATTAGAAGCAAGGGGGTAAAGTGAAAAATTTTTTTTTTCAAGTATATACGTCGATGATACTTTGAAAAGCCCTACCACTTTGCAGAACTGAAGGAACCAAAGTTGTAACTAAGTCTGTATGCCGTTGGTGTAATTGTGAAACCCCATACGTGCGAAATGTTTTGAAGAACGGAAACTAGTGTTATTATTTTGAAGTGTAGTACTTTTTGTAGCTACGTAATATTACTACCATTTGAATATTTTGCAAAATAGACATCCTACAGTTCAATACAAGGACAAGAAGATGCGTAATTATTTTACACTGTTTGAAGAATAATTTAAAAATCGTAAATTTTGAAGATATGAGATAACACATCTATACCGATGATAATAAGTATATATGTATATTAAAAATTAGATTATTTGAAGATGACCAAATTTATGAAGAAGAAAATGACTGCTATATTTTTCCAAAGCCAGGTTTTTGAGAAGGACGACTTTTAAAAAATCAAGGCACTGATTTCGGTTCTTGATGTATAGAGAAATTTTTGCCTTAGGTTATCCAGATATTTAAAAAACATAATAACAATACAAAACAGAATCATTTTTATAATAACAGTCTTTTTGACTACATGGAGCATTAAATATTGTTACTAAAATATTATATTTAATAGCGAAGAATATGTCTATCCATTATTTGTGTAGCCTTGTGTTACTATACCAACAGAAAGAAAAGAAATTTGTTAAAGGTGTTAAATTATTAGCAGCCTTGCATTAAAATCAGGCGATAAATTGGAAGACAAACAGACACACACCCACATACATCCCATAAGCATACGCACGCACACAAGCATTTAGTTTCTATATTTATTGCAATATTATAGTTATTTTTTTAGAAAATTTATTTTATTTCTTAAATTTTTCTATAAATAGCTATAAAATAGCACTGCACTTCAATTATTGTTCATGAGAAAAAGCAAAAGAGCTAGAACGGAACCTTGTATCTAACCATAAATATTTGAGCACAAAATAGTCATACTTAATAGACCATTTGTTTTGGAGATAATTTCGTATAATAGCACTCAAATGTTTTCTAATGCTTTATTTGTTCTTTTCCGTAAGTTTTAAGCTAAGGAAAAGCCTCACACGTAATACGCTTTTGTGATATGTCCTGTAAGAAATATTTTCCTTGTGTACTCTTTTTGTATCACCTAAATATTATGGCATAATTTACTAGTTATGCCTAAAACAATAATTTCACGAAATTAAATAATTACCATATTTAAATAAAAACAAGGGCTAAAAAAGTAAAAATATTTTAATAATTTAGGAAACTAAAAAAACACGTTTTTATAAAATACTTCACTAAAAAGCGTAAAATAAATATCAAATCTCTTTTCTCCATCTACTCAGCAAGGACTTTAATGCAAGCCATGTTTGTTATTATTGTTAAACAAAAATTATATTATTTATATTACTTAAAACGTCTTAAACATGTTTCCATTTTGTTTGTTCTAGCGTAAGTTATTTTTCAGAACTCCTGATGTAAATGCCCATCGTTCTGACATGTAACTCTTTTAATATATTCAGCCATTTCGACTTCATCAAATATATTTTAGAGACGATGCTCTAAAGTCTATAAAGTCAGCACTAGATTATAGTTTTACTAATTTTCGGAATATGGATGCATTAATAGCGATCTCGACCTAAGATACTCTAAACATTCTTCTCTAACAACGCACTGCAGTGCTAATAGTTAGTTAGTTTTCTCAAATAATTAAAACACTGCCAAGAAAGTTCTTTTCCAGAAAGTATTAATTGTCATACAGAAAAATTTAAGTATCTACGATATAACAGTACTATAATGACTATTCTAGCAAGTCATAATGTGTGTGTGTGTGTGTGGGACAATTTAGCGCAAAACGATTATATTCTATCGGTTGTCTATTCTTGTTTTGGATTATGTGTCAAATAGCTATAATGATGAAAGGGAATAAATTTACCTTGACAAACTACGCTGATATATTAACAGCCATATTGTTTTCGCATAGATTCTTAAGAGGCTTATTTTCACAGAGTTCTTACTTATTGGGAACCCAATGCAAGTAGTTTTCATTGGCGTATCCACATGATATTTTAAAAATTTTCATCTATTGTTTGAATAGAACAGTAACGAAATTTTTTAAGCAATTACTTGAACAATTTTATGATCGTCATAAAAACTCGAAAGTAATAAACATGGTTACTTTTAATATTAAGTTTATGTTTTTTCGTGACCAAAAAAATAGAAAATATTAGATTTTCTTCCTGTGGTCATGTTTAGTGTCAAGTCCGAAATTAATGAGATTATCCACTTAACAGCAGTCAGTCAAACATGATTTATACTTACTGACAATGATTTCATTACCTCATGCTCTATTATAGAATTGTTTCTAATTTATAATGAAAATTTTGATCATTTTAAATTTTAACGCTGATAAAACAGAGTTTCATATTTTTTAATAGTAAAAGTATTTTAATAGTTATTGTGTAATATACGTATATCCATATATCTCAAATAAGTGAATTAAAATATAAACGACCTCTGACATCATGGAGGATAGAGAGCAAATACAATTATTTAATTATTTTAGCATACTTTGCATTTGCATTAATTTTACTCTTAATTTTACACCAAAGTATGAATAATGCAGCCAGGGAATAAATCCACCCTATTGAGCAAAGTGAATGAAATGATCTCGCACACCGTGTTTTGTTGTGCATTGTCTTTCAAAAGTTATTTCAATGAAATGTAGTTTTAATTGAAATTTAAATATTTACGACAATGCAAAGAATTGTTTGAAAATGCAATATCGTATTTTTTTATCAATATACATAATATATAATAACTTGATGTATACTTCGGTTCTTATCAGATTATACACTCTTTCTGACTAGCATTTATAAACAGTTTTGCAAATAGTCCAAAGCCTGACATGTGTATCTATGACATTCATTCCAATCTTATCACTTCAGAGTATTGACTACAAACAGAATCCCTTGAGGACATTTAACGAGAGATAAACCTTCTACAAAAAACTGAACCCGCTTTAATTCACTGCTTATTTATATTCTGCTCTTATTATCGCTGTTTAAGTTCCCTGATTTACTCATACTTTATGAACGTAAATTTACTTTTGTGAATTATATATTTGATTTGAATTTAATTCAATCTACATAACGAATCACTTTTGTAGAATGAATTAAATTCAAATCAAATATGTAATTCGCTAAAGTAAGATTACGTTCTGAAGTATTAGTAAATCAGTATTAGTAAATCAGTCATGGCTTGTCTAGATTAAATCGAGTATTCTCAATACAAATAAAACTGGACACTTCAGTTAGTCTTAACGGTATTAAATGTTATATGATTCTACCGCATATTTTGGCAACTGGAGAATAGAGAATGTAGATTGTTTTTAAATAACCCTAAGACGCTTAAATCTTGATTTGTAGATATGTATCAATTAATCATCATAATCATTAATTCTTTTATAATCTATCTTAATCGTATTTATTTTAAAATTCATGCCAATAAAACGGACTATTTGAATCTTTAAAATTCATCTCAAAGTAGAAAACTGCTATTGAAAACGTAGACGAAATGTTTAACAGCTCAAAATGGCTAAATTACAAGGCAAAGTAAAATTTTGAGTAATTGAAATATTTCCCTTTAGTTTGTCCATTATCGTCCCAGATCAGGAATCCATAACAATGAAAGAAAGAATATCTTGTAAAAAAAAAATCTTCTATCATTTGTCAGTTGTTATTTTAATTAAGAACGGAGTTTTATGCGAGATTTTTAAGATAAAAAATCAAAATTGACTTCTTTTAATGATACTGACGCTCAAAAAGAAGAAACACTGCTTTACGCGCGGTAGGCATCAGTCTAGTTTTCCATGCGTAAAGCATTCGTACGACGTGCTATGATATTATTTTACGTTATTATAGTGAAATCATTCAAATTTTGTATACGCAACTTAAGCCACGTCCATTGCTATCAGTTTTTGAGTGGGTACCATATATTCTTGCGATTGTGCTTACGATTAATTCTTTTTTATAGCTTCATTAAATTTAATTTGTTTTAACTTTGACTTAATTTATCTTTTTTTGAAATTTGAGTAGAATGCAATTAAAGTGTGTAGTTTAATTAGGATTGAATTTGAGTTGGTTTCGATTTACTATTATTAGATTGATTTTGAATGACTTGATTTCGTGAATGACTTGAATGGTTTTGATTTAGTTTCTGATTTGAGTCGAATTTGGTTCGATATCATCTAAACTCTTTTTAGGTTCGAACCTGCAATTCAACCCGTATTCTGTTTCTATTTACTTTGGTTTTTATTTTACTACGTTCCATTTTATTTGAGATTTGTTTTAAGGTCAATCGATTTCTTGATGTGACTTTTCCAAGTAATATTTGATGTGACTTTTTCCAGTGACACATGATTATTTTTGTGAAAAGCTGAGTTTTTTTAATGCAAATTTATTTTTCTATTAATGCAAATGTTAAGCTATTTTCGATAGTTTGAGAGTTTGTGGTAAAAAATAGAGCTGATAAAACTATAGAAGAAAATATTTTTGAGGCATTATTACACACAGTTTCGATGAGAAAAAAAATTATATTTGGGTGGAAGATAAGGAATGACTTTTTCTATCCCCACTTACGTTCAGATTTTTTATAATTAGATTATACCAATAGAATCATTCAACGTTTATGCTTTGTTTCAGACAAAGAAATTAAAGGTGAAAAGAAAACAGTTTTTAAATAATTTTTAATTATTTAATTTTTCTTAAGCATGTCGAAGTCATAACATTATTATAAATAACTCAAAATCTATTTGTAGAAGCCACGTGGGAAAGACTGGATGTCGATAATATCAACCTATCGCCGCTTCAGAAAATCATTTTATAATACTGGTTTTCCGACCATATCCTTGATCGGACTTTTTTATTACAGGTTTTGCAATATGTCAAATATATTAGGTGCATTCCATTTACAACGTCATTCATGAACTCTTTATTTAAATGGGAATCGTATAACATATCGTAAACATCTTCAAAGTATCGAATGTACACTATACTTTTACACTTTTGCAAATCGAATGGGATTTCTCCCCAATATCCAATCTTATAATTCCAGTAAGGTGGTACCGAAGAACCAAGCTTCAAATGAAAGACTAATAAAGCAGATATCAAGTTTTTAAAGATTCCACTCAATTAGGTTTGCCATAACCAGTCATCACTCGCTTTACAAATAGGTATAAACAAAATGTTTAGTAATTGTCGAGATTGGGAACTCCAATTCCTAATATTTTTTTAAAGTAAATTATTTATTATTGCAATAAATCAATATAAAAAGCCCAATTTCAGCTAGATTAAATTTTTAAGTGCTCCTTGTCTTTAAAGCACATTACCAGAATTTAAAGGTAAAAATGCCCTTGGCTCAAATACCTTAGATCTTTTTATCCTAACCTACCCTTTCGGTATGAATGACCAAAATTTCAATTTTAAAAAATGCGTTGCTTATAACCAAGAATATCTGAAAAGTGAAAAAATCCTCTTAAACTACTTAACCAATTCTCATGATATTGGCATGAATCATAGAGATGTAGATTAATTATTATCAAAGAAGAAAAGAAGAAAAACATTGTAGTGATGCGTTGAGGAAAAATTCATAAATAATTATTTTATTAAAGACAATTGTTGCATAAGCGACACCCATTTTTTTATTTGTTGCATATTAATACACCATATAACTTATTTCCCCTTACTTACTTCTATTTTTACGAAACATTCATTTTGTATAACAAAGCGAACAAAATGTTTTCGAAAATTCAAACAATCAAAACAAATACATTAGATGAAACATAATAATAAATAGATAACTTTTATTAAATTTACTTATTTAACTATCTGCCTGAATAACTGCTGTCGCTTCAGAAATTTCTAAACAGTCTGGACTAACAGTTTAATTGTCTGGTGTTACAACATAAGTCTGGCGGCTAGTTGCACTTCACGAATATACTAAACATTTTACACTTTTGTTGTACAATCTCATCCAGACAGGGATGTTACATTATCTGTCTAGGCTTTGTAGTATCTAAACTTTTCATGAAATGCTATTTTACATCACGAGGCTACGACATATATAGACAATAGGCAAATTATGTATTAAGAAGTCTAATACTCAACAATATACATAAAACTTAAGTATTCACTAATATATCTCACTTTGCGTATATTTTTCAATGTCTTTAAATTTTAATAACTTTGCTGTGACAAAAATGACGTATTGACATTTAATGATTTCTATGACTATTTTATAATATACTTGCAGACAAATTAAGATTTTCGCTCTTTCTGAATGTTGACATAAAAAATTGTCTGTTTACTTATTCGTCACCTAATCAAGTAAAAATTGGTCAATCAAAAATTTTCTTACACAGCTTTTCAAATTGGAAATCATTTCTGCAACTATACTAAACCAAAAGGAATTCTAATACTAACAACATTTAAATTTTAAATGCTTCCAAATAAGTTCCTTGAGAAATATTATTTCTGAAGGACAAAAATATTCGTATACTTAACCTTTTTATCATTATTTATCTTTATTTATCATAATTTCAATGTATGAACGTAATTTCAAATTTCTGAAATTATTTATTTACTTACGTTAATTCAGTTCCTTGAAAATTTATGCCATAGTTTGCAAATCATATTTTTTAAATATAAATTCATGTAGCGCTACAGTTTCTTTATTTCTTATGCATTTAGATTTTAGTAATATAAGTTTTAGCTTTGAATAGGGTCAAGAAATGAATTCGTAAATGCAGCTAGAAATCTCCCAGTAGGCCAGTAGGTTATTTGTACATCCTTGCGCCTCTTTCTAGCTATCAAGCCAGTTTCCGTTTACAACTTTATTCTGATTATTTTTACTTTGACATCGAGAGTTTCGACGAAGCATTGTGACGAGACTTATTTTCGTATCAATAAATATTAAGACGTAATTGTTACCCTATTACTGAAATAAGATAAGTGACTTCCTATTAGTCATAATAGTAAAAAGTTCATAAATTCTGATTACATTGAAATGTTCTTAATTTTGATGATCTATGTTAATCGTAATTTTTAAGTCATTCTTCCATTTATAAATATAATGCCAAAGTTTTAATATTTTCTATTCGTTGAAAGTATTAAGCGCCAGTCACGGGATTATTTTCAAATTAATTTAACAAATTTGGAATTAGAGCAATTGGGATGCCGTGCTTTTAGCCATTCATTGTAGTCGTGGCAATAGTGTTCATGAGTGAAAAGTTATGTACAATAATAGTTCTCTCTTGCAAACGTGCTTTCCGTTTTCCTCACAAAATTCGTTAGGAGAAATATATATTATATTGAGAGAAGGATTCTAGATTTGTGAATAGTAATTTTAAATTCATTATTAAAGAAATAAAAGAGGTGTTAAGGACTTCGCCTACTTTGTAGCCGTATTATTTTTCTTTCTTTTTTTTCTCTTAATAAAAAGTGCCTTAAAATCTATTTATAAACCGTAGGTGTGTAGCGAAAACATAATAGATTAAAGTATAAATAACATATTTTAAAGCAGTCATTAATGGTTAAAAAATGTTTATTTGACACCCACTTAATACATTTTGTGAATAGCAAAGAAATCTAAAGATATATTTAATATACTTGTGAAACTGGGAATAAATTTCTAATATCGTTTGGTAGTGAATAAAAAAAAATACATCACTGATAAAATAAGTATGTTAACTCTCCAAAAAAATAAGTATGTTAACGTAAAATAAGTATGTTATATAACCCAATAAAATAATAGTCCCAATAAAATAAGTATGTTAACGTATCTACGTTAACATGCTTATTTTATTGGGAAAACAAAATACCTTTTGGCAAAGAAAAATTTTTTCAAATTCTATATTCACACCTTTTTACAGATAATCATATATCTCCATTGAGTGAAAACAATTCAAGAAATGACTAAAGAGTAAATGAAATAAAACATAAAAAGTACGCAAATTTACTGAAATAAATTTTATATTAAGTATTTTAGTTACGTTGTAGTTAATACTTAAGGTACTTCCTAAGTCTTAGTTAAGGTGGAGTGAAAACAAATGATATTTTAAGATTGAAATGAAGATATTTTTAGGGTCCTATCACGGTAATTAAAGAAAATTATGTGAGCACTGATTTTCAAATGTCTATATCAAAGGACAGACGATGTGTTCTTAATTTTATACGTACTTGGACATTCTTATTTATGAAGACAAATTAATAAAAGAGGTATTATTATTTTCTAAAACCTCACAAAAGATAAATGTTTATTGTGAGTTTTTTGGCTAGTTTACGTAATATATTTAATAGCTTTGAATATATACTCTGTAGTCTTACAAAAAATGCTGAAATAATTTAGAAGACATAACTAGATGCTTTAACTTGGTTTACGCTACACTGATTTAGTTAGAAGTAAATTTTAAATCGTGAAAACTTTTACTTTTTATTTACATCGACGCTTCGATATGGAGTTGCAAATACTCTTGACAAGATTCCATTAATCAAAGTCAAGTTCGGATATAAGCGTACGCTAGGGGCCCTCCTTTACCTAGCTATCGATCAGCTGAATTTCTTTAGCGAATACCACGCAATACTAGTTGAATGTGAAGGTACTCTATCATGTTGAAGCCGGAAGTCGCAATATAAAATGACTTCTTTTGAAGAGTATTATCTAAATCATCCTCTTTTTAAAACAAATGGCCATCATGCTCGCTCATACGTGAACTAAACACAACGGTGAAAATATAAAGTCAGTCGATATAATTGTTCAGTGCTATAGCACTGAACAATTATATCGAATAACATTATCTTTCTTTTAAAGTATGATCCTTTAAAAGAAAGATAATGTTATTCGATGTGTGCAAAAATTAGGAATAAATACAGTGTTAATTTTTGTAAACCATCCGTTTCATTTTCACAAGATTATTAGAAATTGGCCTCCTTATCATTGGAAAATATATCCATTAAAAGTAAAGAGAATAGCTATTTCACATTTACTGAAACCTGAACAATATATTCTAGAAACAATTTTTTTGATGAAAATTATCAACGATAAAAATTAAAATTATGCCATTAACCAAAAATGTAATTACATTTCATTTATAATGATGACAAAAATGGCAAGTATATTGAATAATACTTTCTAAGAAAAGATACTAAGCCGAGTTGCCAAACCTGGTTAAACAAGTGACATATTTTTGCTTCTCTTTGTTATGAAATAAATCTTGTAAATTTTATATTTCGCTAAAGAAATATCAATAAAGTAAGTATAAAATAATTGACTTTAAAGGTTGTGAAACGGGGAGGGAATTAATGAACAGTTTTTCGTATCCATAGAGAATCATAAAAGTTCCTGTATTTACATATAAACTGTAATTCATATCCGTAAAATAATATAATATAAAAATATTATAATATCCCAGTTAAATCAATACACTTTCACCCTTTTGATTAAGCTTATAATACATTACATAATAATTACGCCCCAAAAAATCGTTGACTTTATTTGCAGTAAATTATGTAATCTATACTTTACACGCTACGCAAGAAGAGTCTCCGATTCCAATCGTCGTGGAGTGTTTGTTAATCGAATCAGGAGATTTCGGTTCGATCACAGCCAGGGATTGCTTCATCTCCCGTGTTAATTATCGGCGGATTCGTGCATTAAATGGGTAAACGGTCGTCTGAGCGACCGAGATTCTTTTAGTAAGTCTTAATTAAACATTAGTTTGCAGAAACTAATAGATACGACCTTTGGTAATAACGTTTTAATGAATGGTGTTGAATACATACGTTCATATACTAAACTTTTTAAAGTACCTTTTAAAATAGTTTGAATTATATCGATATTACAGTCACATTCTACCGTTGGTTTCCAAATTATCGATTACCGTTAAATCACAACCACGATTAATATGTTCTGAACCATTTAACATAGAGCTATGCATTTTACATTAGAAAATTATTATTTTCAAAGAAAGAGAGAAGTTTCTTGGAGATAAAATATTGTAATATGTGGAAAATGAATTTTTTTTTGTATTCACAGATTTTGAAGAGGAATGCAGTGTGAAGAATACATAATTTACAATAATGTGTGTTTACAAAAATGCTAGAAAATTGTTGATAATTTTTTAAAAATATAGAATGTAAAAAATTTATTTTTGATATCTCAGTTTCGGCTCTTAAATCATGTTCCGGAAAATTATAGTAGACAATCGTTGTAAAGGCTGCATTTTGCATTCTTCTTATGTTTTCAGTATGAAAAATTAAAGAGCACTTGTATCAGTGCATATGCAGCTCAGATAATGCAGAAATATCGCAATTGTGAAAGGCAATGAAGTGTGTATGTTTTTTAACATAATACGAATATCATTGGAACCGAAAAATTCCTAGGTTAACATTGAAAAGTACATAAATTAATTATGATTATATTCACAGGAAAGCAGTGAATTTATATTGCACCTTCTCTCATGGCACTTTTTCGCCACTAAAACGTCAAAATGATACTCTTCAGGATTCCATAAAACTATTTTGAATTTCTTTCCAAATATTATTAAATTCATCACATATACCTTGATTCCAAACTTTACGGTTACATTTTTAAATTAACTTTACAAAGTTTTATTTCGCAACTAGAACATTAATCACTTATGAGATGAGTTACAGTAATCAATTAATCGGATAGGTCCACGGACAGCGCAAATTAGGACATTATATTACTTCACCTATTATCATTGTCTACGTTTATTTTCAAATTTCGACAAACGTGAAAATTAATACCTTTTATTCTTGCTGTTTTCTTTCTACAGTTTATATTTTGTGTCTATTATTACAAATGTATTCATATACAAATATACCAAAAGTTTTAAATTATACACATATGCTTTATTAATCCGAAATGAAATATAAGCAGACATAAAAAGCATTTCATTTTTAGTTATTATCTTGGTAAGAACGTCGTCTTTATTTTGAGTTTATTAAGTTAAGAAAATAATTATGTGAACCGAGTGTGATTTGTGTTAACGATTGTTGCATAAAAAAGATGTGAGAATTGTTATGAAAGATTTATGGAAAGTGATTTTAACCCTGTTAATACACGATAATGCATCTCTTTGTTTACTATGTATTAACTCAATATATGGACAATTTTTAAGTTAAAAATGATCCTCATACAATATTTGCAATATTAAAAAAAAAAACAAATAAAAAACATAAGAACAAGAGTTAAAAAAAGAAGAAAGCGGTGAAAATCTTTGTGCTCTTCATATTTGGAAAACGCCGTAGTAGTAATAGTCAATAATTACTGGATTAATAATTTCATGTATTAACCAGACTTGCCTTCGCTTCTTGCACATATTTCCTAATTTAATTACTCTCTTAGTATCTCTACTGTTAAAACACAAGACATGTGGAATCTATCAGGACTACTTTCATAAAACGTTTATTAGGAAGATGAGGTGCAATTTAGTCGGAATAATGTTTCTATTTACTTGTACTGTGTGGTCGTTAACAAGTTATAAAATTATAACCCTTCTTAAATTATTGATGTTATTTATAATTTATTCCCTAAATTTGGAGTAAAATTTCTTTTTCGTGTTAAATGATTATATGTTTGCCTATACGATATAGGTAACAGAAATAAAATGTCGCTATTGTACATCAATATTCTAAAATGTTTGAGATTAAAGTTGATGTTATGTATATCATTCAATATGTATTTTTACATTTTTTAATTTAATATTATTCTCAATAAAATTTAGATTTTTTCGACCTATATCTTTATATGTGGTGTCCGAAATCCACCATTTGTATTCTCTTAAAAAGTTATGTGTTACTTGCGATATTAAAATGAATCTATTATTACTCCCTGTAAGGAATTTGATGCGCCAATTGATTATAAGGATATGATTATTTAAGACAGAAAAGAGGCCAGCTCTTCAAGTAAATTCCTGTTATCCATTATGGAGGATATATAAACCGTAACTTCGTCATTTCGCATTTCTTCTTTTTTACTTATTCTGCTCGATGATATCACAAGAGTTTTACTGGCCTAAATCCGAATTGCTCATCAACGAATGTCTCAAAATCATGCACGCTATTCCACCAATTCAACATTAATTCAACAATAGGAAAGGACATGCATACATATTTAGTGGTCAAAAATATTATCTTTTGTCGAGCTTCGTGCGATCGAGTAGAAGGTTGAGATTCTCTTCATGATAACCAATTAAACAATTTTGTAATTTAAGAAAGAAAAATATTTAGGTAAATTAAATATTATATTTTTTACTACAGCCTTATTCTTAAATTTTAGACAATACAATGGTGAAAAGCTTGTTTAAATTTATTAACTACTTTTTAGGTTAGGCAAATAACACAGATATATCACATCACCTCAATTTTCTGGTGTTGTGTCCAGATAAAATATATTTTATTCTTCCAATATTTTACAATGTGTATTCCTTTTAAATTGAAAGGATGGTTTTGTTTTTCTCGATAATATACTTATATCCTCCCGAACTTATTTTTTATTGACATATACTTAATTTGTGCTTCCAGTATTCTATTACTCTCGGTA
Organism: Druceiella hillmani; assembly: GCA_039881145.1. Lineage (NCBI taxonomy): Eukaryota > Metazoa > Arthropoda > Insecta > Lepidoptera > Hepialidae > Druceiella > Druceiella hillmani. The sequence goes on along the minus strand of JAYKKI010000144.1, from coordinate 106,100 downwards.
GAAAGAACGGTGTATGAATTTAATGTGACAGTTTACGTATATGTGTGTGGCTGTTACCAATTTTCTTGAAACCTATTAAACCATTTTGACGCGGAATATTTATTTGAAACTTGGCATCACGGGGTTAGTTTACACCTACATATGGTTCAAATTGGTACAGTTCTTTCCAGACTCTGCATCTCCAATTACAGTATATGAGGGAATCTCAAGCTCTATTGTAGCTGTACTCAAAATTTTGGTTCATATGTTCAGTTCTAATCGAAAGTTCTCAGACCAAGCCACCTAAAGATCTGATGCTTATGAAAGCAGTATCCTATTGTACAGTATCCAACGTTACGTTCTAATGTTCATTTTTGTTTTTCTACTTAAATCTGTTTTTATTAGATAATATTAATCGATACAACAAATAACCAATCGCAGTAAAAATATCAGAAAACCAAGGCAACAGCCAAATATCGCGTATAAACATGATCCAATAATAATATTCACTTAGTGGACCATAGGTAGGTATTAACCCAATACAACAAATAACGAAATTGCAATAAAAAATATCCAAAAATCAGTATGTAAGCCAGGTATTATACAAAAGTAACATTCAATCATACTTAGATGAATTTCTTTCGTATACTCCAAAGAAATTTATCATTGCCATGCGCACTTAAACAAGTGATTTAACCAGTGACGAGCGATTAAAACAAAATTGTTTGTTTTGCTCACTGCGAAACAGTGATTGCTGAGCTTCTTATTAGCGAAATATTGAATAGCCTTTAGTATGGTTTTCCAAATATCCGCAAATATATTATATTTAATAAATTAATAGAACCCGCGAAGTGCAAGTTGGATTTACGAACGAAGAGTTCCGTAGCACTAACCGATATTTAAGTTATAAATTTGTATTTCTCCAAAGACACCGTGAAAAACAGAGTAACACAAACTATACAAAATATCTTATATAAACCAATTTCCGTTCAAAGTTTATTTATTTTAGAGTTTTATACACAGAGTTTTATCACTTTAGTTGAAAAATTGGAGCGGATGGGAAACACTTTTTAAGATTTTAGAAGCTCATATCTCACAAACTATTGATAAGTAAATCAATTGTTTTGGAACTTCTATATCATTTTTAGACCTGTCAACGGTACACCACAAGCCAATATGCACTGGAGAAAAAGATTCATCAACGATACCCCACACGCCTATGTGCACTGGAGTCTCCCAAATTTAATCTATATAATGCCAATAGTCTGCGAGTAAAATGGCTGTGACATGCGGACAGATGGATAGAAGACGGACAGACAGACAAATGGACAGGTTATACACACACACACACAAATAAACTCCCACATTAAATGCATATACCACTTTTTTGTCGTGAATAATAAAATAGTAGAAGTAAAATGAGAAGTGAAATAGGGTTACGTTTTTGTCATTTGGCTATGACACCATACAATGTTACAAGAGATTTGTATAAAACAAATTTTTATTGATAATTATGTAGATAGATATTTAGGTAGACACGTAATATTTGAATTGATCTCGTATAGTAGTTACTTGAAATATAGCTCGATTACTTTGTATTGATCTTGAGCTTGGAAGTAAGCTGTTTTATTAAAGTTTAACCAAAATTAATGAAAATCTTCATCTAGGTCCTCATATTTTATTGAATATATTTGGCGTTATGTAGAAATTCATTATCACTTCATTTTTATTCACAACTAAAGGAAACTACGTGATTTAGTATTATTTATTATGTAGTTTAATTTAGACAAAGTTAAAATCTTAACCAGGACCTAGGGTTCGTTATATCACACACATCTTCGGGTGGACAATTTATAAAGATTTCTTTTCTTTATAATGTTTAAAAAATGTGATATTCCTTTACAATCAATTTTATGCATTTTAAAGCTGCCCCTATACCTTTCGTAAAATACGAAATTTTATGGGTAAAATAAGAAAATGTCAATGCGTTCATGGCGATACCTATTGCTGCTTCGTAGCACTGTGGCGCCAATTACTAGTATTTTACTTAGCTTTCGTGACGTAGTACGCGCCACATTTCGCGTCGCCGGATTTCCTGGCTAGGTCCGAGCCATCGAACGAATCGACGAGGATTTTGAATTCCCGGACGTACAGTCGTTGTTGTTGCTTCAAACCCATAAAATGCGACTAAAGTTTAAAAAGTGATAAATAAAAATAAAATGATTATGGAGTAGGTGTTGTGACCTATGCATGTAGCATAGGTCATAACGGTAAAAAATTAATTAATTTACTTGGACTTATGTATCAAAATTTCAAACTATGAGTACGATTTGGTTAATAATATGATGAGTGAATATTTTTTTAAACATGTAGATATTTCCATGTAACGATTTTCAAGTATTCAAGAAAAGGACAATTAACTCCAATTCAAGATTTTCAAGTATTCAAGAAAAGGACTTGAACTCCATTATTCACCCTTTTTGCAAGAGCACACGTATATTTTTCTGCCATAGGATCTTTTCGTATCAGTTTTTTAAAAGTTTTAATTTTATTTTAATAATTATATAGAACGTGAATGTACAATGTTCCAAGTTTTCAATTTTCTATTTACAGTGTGTTAAGAAGGAACATGAAGGAAGAACTGCTCTATTCGTCGAAGGGTGACTTTCAAAATATTAACATTTAAATGCTCCGTCTTATACTGCCTTTGATGTCAATAATAAACTAAATAAACTAAACATGTCTTCGTAGATTCCATTGCTTATGCGGGTAAATTATTTAAGACTCATTTAACGAAGGTTATGAATAAATTCCCCTCACTTTTTTCATTATAGTATTGCTATTAATTAACCCTGTCAGCACTAATATTTATATCTTTATGCACAAAGATAGCCAAACGTGATTGGTTAGAGAGGATTATAACATTTGGTTTATGGCACTTTTGAAAAAAAGTGCTAAAGTTTTTTTTCACCGTTTGAATACAATATGGGTGATCTCTAAACCGTGAGAATACAGAATTTCTAGACAATAACTAATTTATAATTTAAAGTATCAATGCATTTGATATTTAACTCAAATATATGTGTCTATGTGCCGAACACTCGTAATGCAAGTTTACTCGCGTTTACCAAGTTTTTTAAGGGAGTGTCTCACTTATTTTAGGCTAAGTTTTTAACAATTTTATACAATGTACGTTTTGTTTGAATATGTTTAATTTATTAACAAAATTTATATTTTTTCTATTATAATATCTCTCATCAACTTATGAGAGTTGATGAGAGAGCGTTGAAATATTTCTTGTAATACTTTCATAAATATACGTTGCTCTAGTGCTATACACTAGTACTATACACTGAAAACTTTAGTTAAGAATCGTACAAAAAATTATAAAAGCAATTTTTATCTTCTACCTACAGATTCGATATTTTAAGCACACCATTTTTAGGATTCCCTTAAAATTTCGTCATTTCCGTTCGCATTTCTCCGTCGATTACAGTTTCAAAGTTTCTAGAGTTTTATATTCAAATTCAAATTTTAGTATATAAATTAAGATTAACTAAGAAAATCTCAATGAATATTTTTTGTAAAAATATGAAAACGTTGCTCGCATTGATGGTAATTAGCTTATCTTAACTTTAAAGGATTGTTCACTAAGAATTTTGAAAAAAATATATACTTGTACTATGTCTTGAACGAGTGAAAAGCTTCTGAAAATTATTTTTTTTTCAATTGCTTATTAAAAATTTAATCACACAAGTACAAACGGTGAAAAAAAGAAATTATCTATGCAATTTATTTCCATAAAATATTTTTATGAGAGGTTATTAATCAGATTTAACTAAGATAATTTATAATAAATATATACTACTCAAATCGTTCTATTTATGAATTTCTAAAAAAGCAAAACACATCAGTGCTCAGTGGTAATTAAAACAATTTTATTATTTTTTACTTTTTCCTGAAAATCTCTGATTATGACAGATCTTGAAAATTGTTTTTCTCACTAATTAAATAATTTAAATTATATATATATATATATATATATATATATATATATATATATATATATATATATATATATGTATAAGTATATATAATTAATATTTTATTCATAACAGTTTAAATACAATCACTATGTTATTTAATCAGTATGTATATAGGTATTTGACACAGCACCAAATTTATACGGTGAAGAGAGTAGTCTTGAAAATTTTAGAACTACCCATTTGTAATAATGGTAATAAAACTACATCGATATATTTTGCTTAAATTTGTCATTTCTCTTTATAAATTGATATCATTTTAAAAATTGTATGTATCACGTGAAGTTATATTTAACACGAGAAATTTTTCATTTGGCAATTTTTTATGACTTTAGTTGTGATCTAAATTTACAACAAAGTTTATATGGATCTCGTTTAGCCTGTTATGATGAAACTTCATCCGACGTTATTGCTTACAACTAGTTTAACAAGTTCAAGCGTGGCCGTACCAAACTCAGTGATCATCTGCGTGAGAGACGTCCCTTAACAACTGAAGACAACATCAATGCTGTGCGGTTCATGATAAAAACCGACAAGAGAGTAATTTGTCAGCGGTCAAGTTCGGACAAGTTTACACCAGGAAGTTTTGTGTTAGGTGGATATGTAACTTATGATTTGACAGAAGCTCAAAAATAGCGTCGCGTTGATTGATGTCGCGAAATGAGAGATATGACATAATTCATTCTAATGCTGTTATCGATATAGTCACAGATGATGAAATCTGGATATAAACAAAGTCTTATAAGTTTCATAATAAAATCAAAACCAAGAAGCAGTCTGCAGAACGTGTGTTTCCTTCTGAAGAGGTGTCTAAAAAGTGAAGGAAGGACAAAGTGCTGAAAAACGAGAGATACCTTGTTCTTTGGAGACATACCCACTACTATCTGAGGACTGTTCTGGAAAAGATATAAAAAAACAGTTACTGCAGACTGGTATATCAGAAAGTGTTTCCTCTTGTTCTGGAAAAAAATTGAGAGCTATATCATTGCAATAAATCCTCCTTCTGTGATAATGGACCTATTAGCGAGAATAGCTGCATATTTGATACATCGTGTGTAGAAATTACAAATTATTCGCCATACAATTGCAAATCCTCACCTATTATTTCCAAGATATTTTAGAATTTATTCCCAAGGATAAGAAATAAACTGAGAGGAATATGATTCCTGAATGCCGATGAAAGTATCTTTGAAAAGGCCGTGGAAGAGACACCCAAAGTATGGGGATTCTATCCTATCTTTTCCAGAACAGTCCTCAGATAGTACTTTTATCTGTAGATTCCTCGAATGAAACTATGCACAGAAAGCCACGCAGACGTTTTCGAAAAACAATAAATAAATTAAATTCTTTTTATTTAGCTTCATTTTTGTTATTCTAAAAGCTTTTGGTATTATCTCTAGTAGATCTTATAAAGGGCTAATGTTTTCTTCCTGATGTCAGATGGCGAGGGGGCTGTACATGTCTAAGAATCAGAATTGTATTAATAACATCTCAAAGAATAAGAATTATATAATATTTTTTAAATTGATTGAGTGGAATCTTTTGATAGTTTTATTTAATAAAAACGTTCCCTAAAATTTACAATTAAATACTGAGCGCATACTTAGAGAAGTTATCGAAGAGATCATTGAGAAAAAATATATTTATTTTCTTAAATTTATTTTATCGCTTTCTTAGTAAAAGTAGTCAGTTATAAAATTCTGCAAGTTCACAAGATGCTTAATAAATTTTAATTAAATATTAAAAATTCTCTATTTTACTTTTTGTTCTCAAAATTTTATGTGTATACATTGAAAAATATAGTTCTTACCTACTTTCATTATATAAATGGCAAAGAATATATGAGTTTTCATGAAAAAAATGAATTGTATACTTTATTTTCAACAAATCATGGACTATATTTATATGTTGCGATTTCAAGAAGAAAACGTTACTTATTCCTTCAATTTTTTTCGTATAGTGTACAATATTTACTTCGCTGATATATCGATATTTCACCAAGTAAATACATTTTCTCTTGTTATTCATTACAAATGAAATAAATGTGAATTGAAGAGAGCGTCAAGTGTTACTATGTTTGAGCGACGTAAGAAATTAATTGGGTATTTATTTTAGAGAATTTTTAAATTCATTGTTTTTAAAGATTTCTGATTTTTATAAGTATAATTTATGCACATTTCCTCTTTTCATTTCATGTCATATTCATTAAATTGCATTTATACTAATTTATATAAAGTTATCCACTATACAGTGGAAAAAAAAAATTTGCGGTTATGCTAGCCTAATATTACATTGTTCTATAACTTGAATGAATGTATATCTTTTTGATTATATCAAGAAACAGAAATTTCCTTAGTAAAATTGCATAAAAGGAGAAGTTATTTATCCAAACTAGATAATTAAGTAATATTGTAATCACTGGCATAACAACCATGTCCGCCTCGGCTTTCACAATTAAATGAAAGCTTAAAAAGTTAGTTGACGTAAACTATATTGTAATTTATGTAGCCAAAACAAGCTGCGAGATGCTGTGCTTTGCGTAGAAACGAAGAGAAGTATTGTTGATGTCGACTACGAGCAAACCTTTGTGAATTTAAACAAAAGCAAATCGTCACGTAATATTTGTAATTATCATGTTAAGTTTCAGATTTATATCACTAAACCAATTTTACCCAAAAGTTTTATTAAACCTTTCGTTTTTTCTATAAACAAATAAGTTTTTTCTACTTTTAATGACTCTTATTATATTTAACAACGTTTGGATACAGTTGAAAATCTGAATGCTTGCAATCAAGAATTCTGAGGTAAAATTATATTCCAATTATCGCCATGGTTATTGTCATATCGTATTATTTAGTACACCCTCAAAATCAGATACACGAAGAAAAGATAAGGGATACTTTATCTTAGATAACATCTTCTACACATTTTTTATTACACTGACCTTGCTTGAAAAATAAAACAGCGTAATTTTGAGAAAATTTTTAAGAATAGTATCATGACAAAATTTTATTGTTCATTATTGAGTTCACTCTACTTATAAAAATGATAACGTAATAATGTAAAAATATTCTGGAATTTATCTGTTTTCTTAATAAATTTCAAATATTTCAAATCATTAAAACATTTTTCAAACTATAAGTAGACAAAAATAGTTTAAATATTTGAGCAATTTGAATAAGTACACGTATGAAGGTAGTAAAGTTTATTCTCACCGCGTGGCCCATCCTTATGTGGGTAGATGGGGAGAAAGTCAAACCGAGCATGGCGGGATCACAGAAAAGCAGATTACCTGTTCAAAGATATCTTTGATTTTGGATATTTGATGTATTTGCTTTCAATTTATTTCAGGTAATATTAGATATCATTAAATTAATTTTGTCTTGTGATTTTCTTATCGTTGTGCGTCAATTTACTTTCAATATAAATGATTGCGTTCCTTAATAAAAAGGATTATCGGGTTCATATACTGATATCACCAAAAACATCTGCATTAAATACGATCATTAATTATAAGACTAACACCTTAATTAAACATAGGTTATTAATTATATTATGTGTAAATGAAAGCATAATATGTAAACTATGGTAGATATTTTCAATAATATATCTGAGTGATTGAAGATAGGGTATTAGAAACTGGATCAAATATTTCATAACTAGCCGCTACTCGGAAATGTTTCGATTGTAATTGATTTGCATAGATTTGAATTGGTAAACAACCTAGAGAAGATGACAAGAGCTCCACATCCACTATTAATTGTGAAGTATTATACATCCGTAGCAACTATGCATATATTTATTTGTAATAGAATATCAGTTTGTAAACATTTCGTATTTTATATTTTATGTAATCCATGACTTAATTCGTCATAATATTAAAACTTATGTTTCATTGTGATTATGTTAAAAAAAGTTTAGTTATTCGGAGAACTGAATGGGAACCACTCCGTTATTTAATGCTTCGTTTTATGAAATTATCAGTTTTTAAGAGGTAGAAAGTGAGTACAGAAAATGTTTAATTAAATCGGTTGAAAATATAAAGAATGTACACAATTTGATTAATTTTATGTATGAAAATATAGATAAAAACAAAGTCACAAAAATCGCCTCTTATTCTAAATCACGATCTCAAGACATAATCAGTAAAAGATTAAACATTTGTCGAAATTTTCTTTATTATCGGAATTTATATCATTTTAATGTTTTATTCGACACAAGTAACTTTCTTTAATTTCTTTACCACGACCTAGGTTTCGTTGTATTCCAACATCTTCAGGTGGGATATTAGCAAAGATCTTTGCTAATATCCCACCATAATAATGAATTTCTACAAAATTAACGCCAAATATACTCAATGTTTTATTCGAAGTAAAACATATTATGCCATATTAACATGGTGTACACTGCGATTTATAACAAATATATATCCCGTGATGTGGCCGTGGTGTGTTGGGTTTTTCACAAGACCTACGGCATTTGACGACACTACGCACCACGGGGACCTGGGTTCGATTTCCGGCCGCTCGTCGAGAGGGGCTTAACTGGTGTTCTAGTTGGTGCTTGCCGTAAGACATTGCTCTGGCAGCAATAAGTCCGCAAGACGTATCAATTAGATACATTAAAATACATAAAGTAAAGTACATTGTGTTCAACTCAAATCTAATTTAAACACATATTCGTTTCCAAACAAATAAAATTTCTTCACCAATTTAAAACCTAATTGAAAGAAACTGTTTCAAAAATACGAAAATTATCTCCCTTTAACATGATATTTCGGTTATGTTAATGAAGGTCGGGGTCCCGTATGGGTTCTAGGTTCGAGGAACTAGTCATATGAGAACTAATAATTGGTTTATCACTCATTGTTAAGTTCTCATATGTAATTCTAAAATTGAATTTGATTGAATTGAGACATAATGATTCAACCTTCCGTCCGTTAAAATTATTAAAAGAATTATAATTAAACAAACATCGACATTTCTAGAGTAATTTATAATTTTAAGATAGATTTAGAAAGCAATAATTTGTGTTCCTGAACTTTTTCCATTTATTTATTTTTGTTATGTATGATAAAACATAAATTTATAACAAATATAAATATAAATAACAAGTATAAATAAACGTAATTAAATAAAACGAAAATTAGTTACAATAGTTGAGATGAAGTAAAACTTAATGTATACGAAATTAGAATTATCTTACAACAAAATGAGGCTAACATCTATTTGTTGCTAAATAGTTTTCCTGAAAATTATGAAACAAATTTTAAACCTAATTTCTTTAACAGTCAGCGGAAAATTCAAGGTTTTGTGTAGTCTATAAGAGAATTTTATTAAATGGGGTTGCCGTTGTCTACATAGTATCTATTTTTTCGAATAAAGCCAGGCACCCAAATCGATTATGTTCTTCACAATAACTCTAAAATAATTTTTTTATATATAAGTCTTAAAAAGGTTATTACACGTCTTTCAATAGAAAGTAATGTTTACAAAAATGTTTCTTTTACAGGTTATCATGGCTCATTATATTTGGAGAATAGAATAGTTATATGACATAATGCGCAGCAAATGATATAAAAGAAATAATTTAGTTTAAATTGTTTGGTTTAAAATATGAAAATGTTCAATTTTATTTAACTAATCTCCTCAGAGAAATCTCCAACTTATACCAAAGCTGGCATGAAGAGAGAAAACTTAACCATAATAAAGCAAAATAGGAACTTATTAAAACGAGAACAGGAGCAATATATTTCTGAAAATTGCACTAGATAGACTTACCGCTATATATAGCGTAGATTTTTATATATTTTTTTAATCTTCGAGTGTCATGGATTTAAGCAATATAACTTAAATAAAATTCTTCCAGATATAGTTTTTACCATGAATTAAATTTATATTTATATTACAACGAATGGTTTAAGCTTATTTATTTCAACTAATAAAAGTGCACAGTAAATATTTTTTACTCAACGTACTATTGTATATAAATAAATAAAAATTAACCTTCAAACAAATATTATGCAATAACATTTAAAAGAAAAGTAAAATTGGCAATTCAACGTTCAATAATAGCTTTAATCCCGTATTTGATGTGTAATAGAACCACGAGCTTTTTTTTAGTAAAAGAATGTAAATGAACGACATATTTAAAAAATAGAGCTTGATCGCGATTCGTTTATAACAAACAATAGATTTGAAAAAAATATTCTCAGTAAGTGTGTTAATTTTTTTTAATGCTAATTTTTTTTTTCAAGTTATATGTATATCCACTTTTAAGAAACATATACTCGTAAATGGAATTTTTAATGATAGAAATTGAAAAAGAGAAAATAAAAATTAAGAAAGTATTGAAAAGATAACGTCTGTCTCATTTCATATCATTAAAAGTACTCGATTCTACCAACCGTAAAAATGGATTTTCAAATCATTAGCTTCTGTCACAATTTCATTTAAAAATCTCTTTCGAAAATTTTCATTTGGGTAAACTAAACTTGTTTGCTTTAAATAACAATATATATTATTTTTCAGCATCATCACATTCAATAAATCACCCTAGGACATTATCGTACATATGCGTGCAAACTGATTATAATTTACGACAAATACAAAATAAATAATAAAAATAAGGAATACGTTTTTAATTTCATAAAATATTTTAACCGATTCAATAATCATTTATTAGATGTGTTTCTTACATTACATGAATAGGGATATTTTTTAGATTATTTATATGGTGTGAAGTCATGCGAAAAACGATTGAAAATTTAATTCTCTTTTATTTTACCATACTTCAATTTTAAGCCCGTTTTTCAAAATATTGAACTTCAAAATGACGCAAAATGTGCCGGCCCGCTAATTTTCGATGGTGAATTTAAAGACCTAAAGAGATTTTAGATATTTTTAGAATATTTTCGTTAATTCGCATCAAAAATTTCAAGAAATATATTATATTTAGGCAACAATGGAACCATCATCAGCGCTTTTTTAATTAATTGTTTAGGACTATTCAAAAGCAGATTTTGTCAAAAAAGTTCTTTTATATCGAGTTATATGTATTACCCTAGTATGATATACTTCGTACTTAAACGAATGTTGTAACTTTTAAACAACTTAAACAAATGAAAGAAACGAATTAAATGATAGCTTCTCTTGTACTATATATCGTAGTCCTATATGCAAAATATCATATATTGATTAAAGCTTGAACGTTAGTTAAACTCGTACTTATTGTAATTTGACATCAGCATGTCAAAAGAAAATTCTTTTGTACATGACGTTAATTTTCAGAGTTTCGTAGTGAAAAGGGAAATCCTTATAATGCCATCACATCCTTCTTGTCCATTCATACAGCCTCACGGTTTCGACTTTATTAAACCTATGTACATGAAATTTAACGAGTGTATTTCGTCATGATGAAATCTCATCTAACATTTGTTAATTTATTTAATTTACCCGTATCATGTAAAATAGGGCAAAACAACCTGTGTCCTGTAACATTGACTAAGATATTATTAAAAACATATTTTTAAACTAAATTGAGGTTAATTTATTGCTTTTTTTTATAAGTCCCATTTGGGAAATATTAAACTTCACAGTGGCATAGAATGCGGCTTCTCTTACTTTAATTTATCAACCATGAATATGAAAAATCAAAATAATTTAAGGCTTTTGATTTGAGTCCTCAATCATGATTATTTCGTTAATACAATAAAACTCTACTTTATACGTATTCGAATACACTTATATACAATAAACTTGATCCGTTATTTGTTTTGACTAATGCTGAAACTTACAAATGATAGCAAATTAATATGAGGAATAGTTACGAACTTACCAAGCAATAGGTACGTGTTAATTTTTATAAGCAGGGCGAGTTATTTTCCTCCATACATTCATTTCTGGAGGAAAAGCTGCCCATTGAATATGTTTATTAAATATGATTTCGAATTAGTAATAATTTGCCATGTAACATTCAGCCTCTTCTTTTTCGCGTCACATTTTATGGTAGTCGCATATTGTTTTATTCCATTTTCATTTGCAAAATATTCCCTTTTAAAATAAACAGTTTTTTGCCTGGCATTACAAATTATTTTTGCGTGGCTTCGTTTGAACATACAGAGCTGGGATTACAGCAATATATATATATATATATATATATATATATATATATATATATATATATATATTAATGTGTGTGTGTGTGTGTATATATATATATATATATATATATATTGTCCCCAGTGACGATTTTTATGAAGGTTTAACCTAAAGTCGATTTCAATGAATCCAATTCAAAAAAGGAATATATGACTTAACATTTGAAATGAAAATAATAATTATCTATTATGTCCAAAACTCACAAGCAAATGATAAAAAGAAAGTTTATCGATAATAATTTCTCTCCTAAGTAATAATTTAATTTAACCCTAAATATCTTAAAATATTTTAAAATCTACATTTTTATTCAATTAGAAGAGGTATTTCAATTAAAGGTTTAAAGAAATTCCAAAATATTTATTTAAATTTTTATTTACGTATATGTGGGCGTTATTAGTTTGACAATATATATGTAATGAGTGAATAAATTTTCATTCTCCAATATAGCAGTTTCAGGTACTCTCATTAAGAGATAGTTGTCAGGATCCTAACTACCGTAAAATGGGGTGAAACAGGCACAGATAACTGGAATGAAGGCAATGGTTTCGGAACGAAATACCATTTGCATTATAACAAATATTTAAAAATTGTTAAGAATATATTATTCGCATCGAAAAAATTTTTAATAAATAATATTTGTTTTAATTAGTGAATTACTTTATTCCTAAATAGCTCCCTGAGAAGCTAGTTCAAACTTTGCTCGACCTTATTTCCTTGAAGCTAATGTAGAAAATATATTCCAGGTAAAAACGGGTCCTTCGACCGGGTCCTTCCCCTAGTTATTTAGGTTATAGCTAGGTTTTCCTGTCTTGCAGGTTCTTATTTAAAATTAAATAGAAATCAGAACCTATAAACCAACCGGTATTTGATACCAGAATTAGCTAAGTAGCAAATTGTTTTATTATAAAAATGGACTTTTTATTTGATGATAAGTGTTATTTGTTATTTAGTTGTTATTTTCTTATTAACAAAGAACCCACTAAACCCTGAATTTTTAGTTAATTAATTAATAAAAAAAAGTTTTTTTAATTAATAAAAAAGGTAAAAGTTTTCAGATGAATGAAATATAATAATATAAGACCATAATATTTCAGTTACCTTGGAGATGTAATAAAAATACGTGCAATAGTGCCAAATTAATTTAATTTTTTTCAGTTTACCAATTATGGATATAATTGAACCTCTTTTCAGTATTTATTTCTTCAAGTTAAATATTTCTTTCAGCAAAAGCGATAGTATCAAAAATATGTTACTCGTCCGATTTAAAATTATATTATTAATAATAACTAATAATAAATTGCTTAAAATATTTTATAATATTACGTGGATTTTAATTTTCTATTGTAACAAACTTATGACAAATATTACATGACATTGCGTTCAAGTCAAATGTAATTTAAATACACGCATTCGTTTTCAGAAAAAAAAATCTTCGCCAATTTGTAACTCAATGGGAAATAAATAGCCTACAAAATATGAGAATTACGTGGATACCGGGATGTGCCGGTTAGTTACCCATGGTATAGGCACATAATGAGGTTAATTGGCAATCGAATAACTTTAAAGATGATATTTCTATTATGGTACTGAAGGTCGGGGTATCGAATGGGTACACTATGGAGTTGTGTTATACTTTGACATACATATCAATCGATCAGAAGTACTCATATGTAATTCTACAATTGGATATCCACATATGGATTGAGTTTAGTTAAGCGCTCGGGGCCTTTTCAGATTTCATTTCATGTATCCCAATGCTCTCGAATGTAGAAGCCAAAGTGAAATTCACGGTGAGCTGCTAAAATGTTACTTTTTTTACTTCGCTGAAACTTTTGAACATTCGTTCATCATTTGACTATGACATAAAACATTAACGCTTGAAATTTTGAAATAAATGCTACATAATGGAGCATTGCGCAGTCAAATTGTATAAAAACTATAGTAATAAGAAGATGAAAGGAAATATTGGGTTACTTTTGTCAAATAAATTTTAAATTATTAAAAAAGACTTAAAACGTGCGTTTTCTACTTCCTTTGCTCTGGCGTCACTTTATAGAAATGGATGTAGCACAGGTCGTTTTTGAAACGTATTCCTTATTTTTATTATTTATTTTGTATTTGTCATATTATCAGTTTACACATGTCTGTATGTCGCTGCTTTTTAAATGAAATTGCGATAGAAACTAAAGATTTGAAAAACCATTTTAACGGTTGGCAGAATAAAGTGATTTTAATGATATGAAATAAGCCAGATGTTATTTTTTCAATACTTTCTTCATTTTTCAATTACTCTCATAATATTTAAAATGAACACATTTATTGAGAATATTTTTTTTCAACTCAATCGTTTATTATTATTTAATCTCGATCAACCCTATTTTTTAAATACATTGTTCATTTACATTCTTTTATTAAAAAAAAACTTATACTTCTATTATATATCAAAGAAGGGATTAAAGCAATTATTGAATTATATTTTCTCTATTTTGTTTATTTTTAAATCTTATTACATTATATTTTGTTTAGATTTTAATTTTTATTTATTTCAAAAATTAATAGTACGTTGAGTAAAATATATTATTTACCGTACACTTTTAGTAGTTGAAAGTTTGTAAAATTAGTTCAAAGAAAATAAATAACCTTAAACCAGCTGTTGTTATATAAATATAAATTTAATTCGTTGTAACAACTAAAGCTGGAAGAATTTGATTTGTTTTATTAAATATAAAAAGTTGAATTTGAGTGCAGAATTTTTGTGAGAAAATATTTTTAATATTTTTTTATTTACGAATACACTATTTCAAACAAGACATACGGAGTAAAATTAAAATTATTGCTTCTTCATTTTGAACTGACATCGGTACATGAACTCGGAACTGACATGACGCATATAAAGTAAATAAGTAACATTAAGAACATTTTTCGGAAGCTAGAACAAATCAACGCGCGCGATAAGTCTATCTAGTGCAATTTTGAAAATGAAGTTGTTCTTGTTCTCGTATCAATTAGATCATATTTTGCATCATTGTAGTTAAGGTTTCATTCTTGATGTCAGCCTTGCTTTAAGTTGGAGACATCTCCGTATAGATTATGTTAAATAAAATTGAATATTTTCACATTTTAAAGTTTAAAATTTAAATTTGATTGTTTCTGTTATATCATTTACTGCGCAATGTATTATATAAATATTCCATTCCACAAATATAATGAGACATGATTATTTGTAAAAAGACCCATTTGTGTAGACATTACGACATATTTGTGTAAACAAACGTTTCTATTGAAAGACGTATAATAACCGTTTTATAAGTTACATATAAAAAAGTTATTTTAGAATTATTAAAAAAGACATAATTGATTTGGATACCTGGCTCTATTTGGAAAATTATTATATAGATAACGGTGACGTTGCATACTTTATTGACAATTTATTCAAACCCCGTTTAAAAAAATTATGTTTCAGATTACACAAAACCTTGAATTTACAGTTAACTAGGCAAATTACGTTCAAGGCAATTACGTTCAAAATTTTCAGATAAATTATTTAGCGACAAATAAATCTCAGTCTCTTTTTGTTGTAAGATAATTCTAATTTCATATACTTTAAGTTTTACTTCGTATCTACTCTTGTAACCTTACGTTTTATTTAAATCCTGTTATACGTAATAAAAATAAATAAATGAAAAAATTCAGGAACCAAATTATTACTTTGTAAATCTACCTTAAAATTTTAAGCTAAATAAATATCTATGTTTGTTTAATTACAATTCTTGTATTAATTTTACCGCACGGGAGGTTGAATTCTTATGTTCCAATCTGATCAAATTCAATTATGAGAATCTAAAATTGAGTGATAAACCAATTATAAGTTCTCATATGAATAGTTACTCGAACCTAGAACCCATACGAGACCCCGAGCTTCATTACCATAACCGAAATATCATGTTTAAGGGAGTTCGATCGTCAATTAACCTCATTACGTGTCTGAGCCATAACTAATCGATATATCCCTGTGCCCATATCATTTTCGTATTTTTGAGGCCTTTTTCTTTCTATTAGGTTTCAAATTGGTGGAGAAACCTTATTTGTTTGGAAACGAATATGTGTTTAAATTATATTTGAGTTGAACGCAATGTACTTTACTTTTTGTACTTAAATGTATCTAATTGATACGTATTGCTGACTTATTGCTACCAGAGCAATCTCTTACAGCAAGCACCAACCAGAACACCTGTTAAGCCCCGCTCGACGAGCGGCTGGAAATCGACCCTGTGACCTGTGGTGCGTAGCGTCGTCAAAAGTCGTAGGTCTTGTGAAAAACTCAACACACCACGGCAACGTTACGGGACATATATTTGTTTATACAATAGGAAATTGAAATTCGAATCATTTTATGAAATTTTTCCACCTATTAAATAATCATTTATTAGATGTGCTTCTTACATAAAATTACAGGAAAATTTGGTTTTTTATTCATCTGTTCAAAATCAGCCTCCAGCATGTCGTCCAACATGGTCAAAACTAATATCAAATGAGAGGAAATATTAAAAGCCAACAGAAAATTCAAGAATGGTTAAATTAATTTCATCGCAGGTAAGTATATTTTATGACCCATAGTTTACACCATGTTAATATGGCATAATATGTTTTACTTAAAACAAAATATTAAAATGATGTAAATTCCGATAATAAAGAGAATTTCGAAAATTTTTTAATATTTTACTAATTATATATTGAACTCGTGATATAGAATATGTGGCGACTTTTGTGACTTTGTTTCTATCTATATTTTCATACATAAAATTAAACGTATTGTGTACATTCTTTATAACCTTCTACAATTTTTAACCGATTTCCTTAAAAAATTTCTGCACTCACTTTCTACCTCCTAAAAACTAGTCATGACGGAGTGATTCCCATCCTTCCTCGTCCTCATTATATAGAAGCTCTAAAAATACCGCCCAAATAAGTTAAGTACTCACAGTACTTAACTTATATAATATTTACATACATATGTGTGTGTGTGTGTGTGCGTAAGCGTGTTCGTGTGCGTGTCATGTGCATGTGCCTGTATGCATGCGTTTGCGTGCGTGCGTTTGTGCGTGTGTGTATGTGTGTGTATGTATATGTATTGAGTGTCATTGCAGTTTTAATTTGAACAAAATAGGATTTATAAGTATTCAAAGCAAATTTAAAAATATACCATTTTAAATTATTTAACTGCAGGTTATAATTGAGAATTAAGCAAAATTTCAATTTTAATTTCGAAAAATTCATACTACAACCAATAATTTGGAAGAGATCCAGATACTGAAATAAAGATAACATTGCTAAACGAAAAAACATTACTGAAAACGCATAAAGTTATTATATAAAATATTAACAAATATCTTACTTTTAATTTAATTTTTCACAACTACATAAACTTTAAATTGTTTACTACGACCTAGGTTTCGTTGTAAAACAACATTTTCAGGCGGGAAATTTTTTTCCTGAACTTTTATCCATATCAATATCTTATTTTTATTATTATTAATTTGATGAAAAGAAAAATAACGGAATAATTTTGGTAAATATATGAGAATAATCCATTTCTCCACATGTATTCAATAACTGATTGTTTTAACACCAGCACAATGAAATATACGTTTCAATATTATGACGAATTAAGTCTTGGATCACGTAAAATAATTTGATAATTTTTGACAAATAGGGTACGAAATTTTCACGAACTGATATTCTATTACAAATAAATATACACATAGTAAAATACACGGACGTATAATACTTCACAATTAATAGTGGATGCGAAGCTCTTGTCATCCTCTTCAGGTTGTTTACCAATTCAAATCTATGCAAATCAATTACAATCGAAACATTGCCGAGTAGCGGCTAGTTATGAAATATTTGATCCAGTTTCTAATTGAAATTGTATCCTATCTTCAATCACTCAGATATATAATCGAAAGTATCTGCCATAGTTTTACATTTTGTGCTTTCATTTACTTGTAATATAACTATAAATCTATGTTTAATTACCCTGTTAGTCTCATAATTAATAATCGCATTTAATACAGATGTTTATAACCCATTTATCAAGGAACGCAATCATTTATATTGAAAGTAAATTGACGCACAATGATAAGAAATCACAAGACAGAATTAATTTATTGATATCTAATATTAACTAAAATAAATTGAAAACAAATGCATCAAATATCCAAGATCAAAGATATCTTGGAAAGGTAATCCGCTCTTTTATGATCCCGCCATGCTCGATTTTGTTTTCTCTATATCTACCTGCGTAAGGATGGGCCACGCGGTGAGAATAAATTTTACTACCTTCGTATGTGTACTTATTCAGATTGCTAAAATATTTAAACAATTTTTGTCTACTTATAAATTCCAGAATATTTTAACACTATTATGTTATCACTTTTTTAAGTGAACTTAACAATGAACCACAGAGCTTCGTAATGATACTATTCTTAATTTTTTTTTCAAAATTACGCTTTTTTATTTTTCAAGCAAGGCAATATAATAAAAAATGTGTACAACATGTTTTATAAGACAAAGAGTCTCTTATATTTTCTTCATGTACCTGATTTTGAGAGTATACTTAATAATACGATATGACAATGACCGTGGCGATAATTGGAATAAAATTTTGCCTTAGCATTTTCGATTGCAAGCATTCAGATTTCTCAATTGTATCCAAACGTTGTTAAATATAATAAGAGTCGTTAGAAATAGACAAAACTTATTTGTTTATAGAAAAAACAAAAGGTTTTGGGAAAAATTGGTTAAGTCGTATAAATCTAAAACATTAACAGGATAATTTAGCATATTTCATTGATGATTTTTCGAAATCGTATCTGAATGAGAAAAAAAAATAATAATTTTTCTTTTGAATTGAATTTTCAGCTAATACTTGTCATCCTCATTTTTCAAATTTTTAATAACACAGGTAGTTAAACATTTAGAGAATGGCGAAAGATCCCAGTGTAAAATGATTTAAGGGTTCACAATAAACTTATAAGGCTTCCATTTTGATCATAAAAAGTGAATTTTTAAGTTCATTGTGACTGCTTACCTTACTTATAATTTATCTCCGGCAAAAACAGATAGGTGTTTTAAAAAATATATTAATATACACCGATTACTGAAAGGGAAAAATATGATGACAATTCTACAATTTCTTTATATGTTAAATATAAAATTATTGTTTGCGATAAATTGAAGGAAGAATAAAAGGAACAGTTGCATAATCTTGACACAAAATTACCTATATCTTGACGTATTTGTGTTATTAAAAATTTATAAATAATTCTAATTTATTCTTTAACATTTTATTAGTTAGTACGAAGGATTTTTAATGTATCTACTATTATAGGACGCAACAAAATTCTGCGAAAATTTGAAGTACCAAAACCTTTCAAATAATTTTCAATAATTAATTTAATTGGTTATACAAAAAACGATGCAATATACATACGTATATCAAAATATAATCTATATATTAAAACGTGAAGCAAAAACTTTGGACTTCTTTTTACGAAAATTGCGCGGACGGAGGAGTATGAAATTTGGCATATTTATAGTTTATATGTAGGAGAAGTGCAGAACGCTAATATTTTTCAATAATAATGCTTATAAAGTACATTAAATCAATAAATAAAACATTACACACACTACCATGCATTTGACATACACATGTATATACATACAATTGACATATGAGTAGTCTATAGTTTTATTTTTCCGCTGGCTTTCCATTGTAGTTTATATGCCAGACAGTTCGCAAGTTATTGTGCTTCAACTTTGTTATTTTCTCATATATAATAGTAAAAAATTTGATCTTTTATCTAGAATTACAGTTGTTATCTTTTAATGTAGCATTATTAATAATAATCATAACATTAATACGTGAAGCAAAAACGTTGTACCTCTTTTACGAAAATTACGCGGACGGAGGAGTATGAAATTTGGCACATTTAAAGTTTGTATAGAGGAGTACGGAGAGCAAAAATTTTTATATAATAATGCATTAGAAACACATTAAATTAATAAAAAAAACAATACACATACTACAATGTGTTTGACACACACACACATGTATATACACACATATTGACATATGAGTTGTCCATAATTTTATTTTTCCGCTGGATTTCCATTGTAGTTTATCTGCCAGACAGTTTCTAAGTTATTGTGCTTTAACTTTGTTATTTTCCCATATACAGTAGTAAAAAAATTGACCTTTTATCTGAAATTAGATTTATTACGATTTAATTAAATATTATTCAATTTTCTAAAATTTAATAACGACCATACTTTAAAGGTTAATAATAACCAAAATATTAATATACTAAGCAAAACCTTTATACTCCTTTTTACGAAAATTACGCGTCCGGTATGAAATTTGGCACAGTTAAAGTTTATATGGAGAAGAGTGCTGAAAGCTAATATTTTTTACATAGAAAGAGATATGTAGATTTTTATTAGAAATACGTGCGTTTGACACACACACATATGTACACACACATATGTACTATTTTGTTGATGGTTGAAGTCTATGGTCAAACTGAGATTAATATTATTTGTCCATAGTCTTACTGAATGTCAAAAGTAATCATAATTATGATAATGTCATATTCATAGTTTGTTTCGCATACACATATTAATAGATCAAACGTAAATTTAAATAATATTAATAGTTTACAAATGAAGAAGTAATTTTTAGAGATACATATAAATGTGCACTAAATGTAATTCCAAGACTATTTCATAGTTATGATTGTGGATTAATGGATTTACAATGCAGGTTTTGCAGTGCGAAACGTTTTGAATCTGAAGTGACTTTAAGTGACAGGACTGAATTCACTTAATGTTGTCATAAGGGTAAAGCAATATTACCGCCCTTAAGTCAAAATGAATATTTTAAATCATCGTATTATGGACTTATTTCAAATGAATCTTCAATCAAAAGTAAGGCAAACAATTATCTTGAAAACATTCGCAAATATAATTCATCATTTGCTATGATTAGCTCAGAAGCTAAAATTTGCGGGGCAGTTACAAGTGGAGTGTATCATTTCAAAAACATGATGTTTTTATCACAGATCAAGTTCAATGAATGCGGCATATGGACGCTCACCATGTTGTGCGCAATTCGATTTTTATGATGTAGACACTATCAATTATTGATTACAACAACATTTTAATCAAACATGCCATAACAATATAATGCGCAAAATATCTCTTGAATTGGAACGCAGTAATCCTTTGATTCGGTCATTCATTGCAATGAAACATCATTTTCACAGAGTTGAAAATAAAAAAAAAAGAAATTTGTATGCTCATTAAAGTAAATCATGATTTAAATCAACGCCATTTCAATGATTCAGTTCAAACTGATGTAGCAGTAATATTTAGTACAGTTGATGGTGAGCCACCTTTGAACGAAATATGATTTAATTTTCATAAGTTAATAGTATCATCAAAAATATCTCAATTTTAAATTCATCATTAGACCCTTGAGCACATCCATTACTTTTTCCAAATGGTGATACTGGGTGGCATATCAATATTCCTCATAACGTACCAACTATATCTAATTCAAGAGCACCCAGAAAAAAATTAGCCATGCTTCAGTATGCAGCCTATCGACTTTCGATTAGAGAAGATTTCAGCATGTAGCACCATTCACAAAAAAATATTTCTGCAGTGGATAGTTGATATGTATGTGAGAATAGAGGGCTCAAGATTACATTTCATTCGACAAAAGCAAACAATTCTTAAGTCTGAAGTTTACAACAATGTAACAGACTACTTAGAATTGAACATGAATGCTAGGAATGTTGGTCGTAGAGTAATTTTACCATCTTCATTCAATGGAACTCCAAGAAATATATATCAGAATTATTTAGATGCAATGTCAATTGTACAACATTTTGGAAAACCGTCTTTATTTATTACAATGACTTGCAATCCAAGTTGGCCAGAAATAGTTAACAATATTGGTGTAGGTGAAGCTGCTAATTTTAGACCTGATATTATTGTGCGTGTATTCAAGTCAAAGTTGAAAGCATTCATAGAGGGCCTTATAAAAAATAATATCTTTGGTAAAGTTGAAGCACTCATTTATACAATTGAATTTCAAAAAAGAGGGTTGCCTCATGCTCCCATTTTACTCACTTTAAATGAGCAAGATAAAATTGTTAATGCTATAGATATTGATAAAGTTGTATCTGCGGAGATTCCTCACATTGAAACACATCCAACATTACATAAATATGTTGTAAAACATATGATGCATGATCTATGCGGAGTATTTAATCCTAATTCTGTATATATGAGAGATGGAAAATGTATAAAAGAGTATCCAAAACGATTTAATGAAACTACATGTGAATCGTTAAATGGGTATATGGGCATTATACAGAAGACGTGATAATGGTATTAATGCAGAAGTTCGTAGTAGTTGCCTTGACAATCGGTATGTTGTACCATACAATTCATATTTACTTGCTAAATTTAATTGCCATATAAATGTTGAAGTATGTACTACAGTCAAAAGTATCAAATACATTTATAAATATGTGTATAAAGGCTATGACAGTGCATCTGTTGAACTAAAGTCTGGTGGAAATGAACAAGGTCAAAATATAGAAATTAATGAAGTTACCAATTTTTTAATTGGTCGTTATGTCGGATCAACAGAAGCCATATGGCGCATCTATGAATTACCAATGCATTTTCAATCACATACTATAATCAGACTTGATATTCATTTACCGCGTCGACAGAATGTATACTTCCGAGAAGGGCAAGAACGTCAAGTAATTGATAATGAAAGACAAACAAAATTATTAGCATTTTTTGAGTTGAATCGATCAGATCCATCAGCACGAGAGTATAAATATACTGAAATTCCTATGCGTTATGTGTGGGAAGATTCCCGAAATAAATGGAAGAAGAGAAGCCGTGAAGGTGATAAAATCGTTACAAGGATATATGTAGTGTCATCAAAAGATATCGAACTTTTTCACTTACGATTGCTTTTATTACATGTCTGTGGTTCAAAATCATTCGAGGATGTGAGAATATACAATGAATTTTTATACCCTTCTTTTGTTGAAGCGTGCCATGCTCACGGAATAGCTTCAAATGATAATGAATGGCGGGAATGTTTAAATGAATCAAAAGAATTACATCCACCAAAACAAATGCGGAATTTATTTGGTTACATTTGTGCAATAAATGTGCCAGCCAATGCATTAGCGTTATGGAATGAATTTAAAGTATATCTTAGTGAAGATTTTCGAAGACTTTACAAGAAGAAGTATCCTTTAATAGAGCTCTATTAGAAATTGATGATATTTTGAATGTTCATAATTTGTCCTGTCAAATTCTTGGTTTCCAAGTTCCCACATACTCGCAGAAAATAGAAGAAGAAAATACTATTGATATAATAGAACAAGAGATGCTGATTTGTGAGTATTATGAAAGTGCAAATATTGAACAGCGTAATCTCATTGATCAAGTTATTCGTGACATTTTGTATCATGATACTGGTTCCAATGTTTTTTGTTTAACCGCTCACGCTGGTTGTGGTAAAACATTCACTCAAACAGCATTAATTCACAAATTTAATTCGCTTAATCTTCGTTGTATTCCAACTGCGTTCAGTGGCATAGCTTCAACTTTATTACTTGGAGGTAGGACTTTACACAATGTGTTTAAATTGTCTATACCCATTTTAGAAAATTCTGTATCAAATATTACTGCAAATAGTAGCTACGGTAGTTTCATAAATTCATCATCATTGATAATTATTGATGAAGTTTCTATGTGTCCTTTGGAAGTGTTGAAAATCATAGATAGATTATTGCGTGATCTATGTGATGAAAACGATAAACATAGAGTGTTTGGAGGAAAAACTATACTTATGTGCGGTGATTTTCGGCAAATCTTACCAGTAATCCCACATGGATCACGTGGAACTTTAATTGAAAATTGTGTTACAAGTTGGCATGAATTTCCTAATTTTCATAAAGTTACATTTACTCGAAATTTGAGAGCTTTACTAAATGAAATAGAATTTTGTAGAATTCTTGAAAAAAATTGGTAATGATGAGGCCCCACAATTTCCTCAGTTTGGTAAAAATGTTATTGAAATACCTCATCAATTAATAGGAGATAAAAACAATATTATTGATGAGGTGTATGGAAATATTTCCAATAACATACTCTCAGAAAATATATTGGACTCTGTTATTTTAGCACCTACAAATGACGATTGTACTTTGATTAATACTGATATACTTAATCAAATTCCTGGTGAACAGCGAACATATCATAGCTATGATAAAATAATTTGTAATAATGACAATGACATCAATAACTATCCGGTAGAGTTTTTAAATTCTTTGTCTATTAGTGGTTTACCACCGCATAAGTTAGTATTGAAAGTTAATTGCATAGTTTTGTTGATCAGAAACTTAAATACTAAGGACACATTAGTCAATGGAACAAGAATGCGCATCAAATTTATGCATCGAAATTCAATAGATTGCGAAGTTTTAACTGGGACCGCACGCAGTAAGAGAATTTTGATTCCACGTATAAATTTAACGTACTCTGGAACTATTTTACCGTTTAACTTTCAAAGAACACAATTTCCTATAATACTTGCATTTGCGATGACAATAAATAAGTCTCAAGGACAAACATTCCAAAAGGTTGGAATTTTATTGAATCGGCCAGTTTTCACACATGGGCAATTGTATGTCGCAGCAAGTAGAGTCCGTTCATTCGATGGTTTAAGGTTTTATTGAAAAATTGAAAACATGAAGGTAAATATAAACAAATATATTTAATAAAAATTAAAAATCTTTAGTTTGTTATTTTTTCCTGAAATAAAAATTAAAAAGATATATAGAAGTAAGCGGCCAGTATGTTACAAAGAGTCGTATGAGCAGTATATATAATATAATGAATAATGCAATAATATGTATTTAGAAACTAGTGAAAACTTTTCAGTATAAATAATGTTATACTAAAAAGTTTTTCACTAGTTCCTAAATACATATTATTTCATTATTCGTTGCTGATTTACGCAGAATAGCTATCGTTGACAAAAAGGTTCATTGTGTGAATGTCAACGCATATGCGGTCACCCTATGGATAACAGCACGAAGTCATTAGCTCTATGGACCGTAAAGCACGGAAATCTACCGAAATCGAACTTTAAGGACATGTTTACTAAATGCGGCAACTCGTGAATAGATATTTACTTATCGTAATCACACTAATACACAGCTAGCAACGCCGCTTCTTGGTGTGAAACTAATTCAAAGTCCGTGCGCCTAATCCTGATTATTAATATTATAATTCAAAGGACAATATGTCTTTTGTACACTTTTTTGTAATTAGTTTCATTTATTTTGTAAATATTTACAAACATTGCTAATACTTGTCAATAATTACATATATCAATAAATACAAATATTAGCAATATTCCAGTTTTAATTCAGTATTTATCCATTGACGACAACAGTTAACTAGAATGACTATTCAAAATATCTTTATCGAGGCAGAATTTCTGCAACCTGAATGGCTATAGTCAATTAGTTTATGGAGGTATAAAATATAAAAATGTATGTAATAAATAGGTATTGACTCTACCATCCTTTTGCTATTAAATATGCGCTTTGATTGGTCTTAATGCTTTCTGTCGGTGAATAAGAAACACGTGCTGTAAATATATAATAATTAAATTCTGACTAAGAATTTAATAAACTCATAAAAACGACTTTTATGATACTTTTTAAAGCTACTAACGCACTTGTATTGTCCGCTCCTATGCCTAATGCATGTTTCCTGGAAGTAAACTATTCAGGGTTTATTTAATCTTAATAACTAAATTGAATATCAATGATAATTATGACAAGTAAAGGTCCTGTATTTTTAGTGCCAACCTGTTGTATACTAATAAACACTAGAATACAAATATGTCCTTCCAATTAATCGTGATAAACTCTCTATTTTTAATCGGCAATACAGGAGCGACATTCTACAGATATACCATTTCTACAGTTTTAGTTCATAAATATGCATAAAATAAAGTACGTAACAATCAAACTTACTAACCAAAATAATGAAATTACGAATATTTACAATAGCATTTTAACAAGATAATGAACTTACATAGTTTGTGACGAACACAAATAATATAAATAAAATGTATGTGTAGAAAATGAACGACAACTATGTCCGCCCTCACGCGTGTGCTCGTATTCAGGTTCTGGAACCGTCAGAGGCTCTTAATTTCTTAAAGAAATAAGATAGAATCTTAAATTTATAAGCAAGAAATAGTTACTTGGCCAGAACTAAAAATTATATATAAAATGACTTATAATCATATTTCCAGAATATTTAAAGAAAATTTAACATTTATTTTTCCTGCGTAGGCGTTTAGGTTATTACTTACAATGGCTCTCTTACTTGGGTACCATTTTTTTATTTTTTTTTAGTTTCCAATTTTTTTTTATCATGAAACAACGACCTAGTGAAACATCAAATATTTCATTTTTAGACATATTCTGTTACCAACCCGTCTTCAAAAACGGCGACGTGTAGGAAGCACTATTTCCAATCTAATATTAGGCATGTATTGTGTTTAAACAACAAATAAACATAAATAAACATAAAATAATTAAAATGTAACATTGATAAAACCTAAATGTTTGCTGAGAAATAGGGGGAAAAGAAATAAATATTTGTAGCATATACCCTCTGAACTTTACATGTTTAAACTTTTTACATCCTTTGTTGTACGCGGATTCCTAGGCGTGCGAGATCTATTAGCGATTAATATGTTTATATCTTCAATACTCATCCCGTATTACGATTATCTAAAGCTTTACTCACATTTTATTCCGACATTAACGTCTGCCTGAATTTAATCTTGAAGTAATGAATGGGAGTCAAATTCGATTCACGCCTAACTTTTCCTGGTAATTTGGCGAATATAATAAAAAAACCATTAAAAGGTTTTGAATTTGCTTTGAGTAATTCTAGAGATTATCGACGTATTTTCTCCATCAATATATTATGTATGACTTTGATGTGAAGCACATTAGAAATCAGTTCTGTTATTTGGAGCGCACGTGAAACTAAATACAGCCTGATGATTGAACGAGTCAAAATAATGTTCCTTCGATATTTAAATATGAGACCATGAAGTTATTTCCCTTTTCTATTTCCTACCGATTTTCTCTTGGGTGTGCTATGCTACCGTAGGTACGTTGTTACCGTATGCTACCGTGCTATACTACACTAGGTATATCGAACTAGGACGTTCGGTTGGTCGACGGGGAAATTATTTTCCAATTATTAAATAGAACAAGCAGATGCCTAATTTATGGGAAAAACTCTCTTTGTCGCTGATAACTCCCGGCACAAGAACCGATTTATTTCAAAATTTTCGATTTTTCTATATAATTAAACAATCACCCCGTCGCGGATATACTAGGCTGTGATATGTTTATGACAACGGAGAATAAACTTATTGGCTTATTAAATTGTGCCATCATGACGTGTTAAAATGTATTTAAATTTAGTTAAATCTCTTCTTATTGTTATTAAAACACAAAACTCAATAAACGTAATGTTCCCACAAGTAGATTTGAATAAATAAACAAATAAATAACATTACAAATTTATATTCTTGAACGGAAGTCTATAGATAAAGTCATAGATAAAGACTAAGTTATTTTAGATCATTATTTGTAAACAAAATAACTATATTAAATCAAACGATGCAAATAATGAAAATAGTAAATCCTCTCATATGTCCATAATAGACAATCATTTAAAATATATCGTGAATGAAAAGATCGATGTCGACATTTAGTTATACTTTGATATGCGGCTATATAAGACTACCAATAATTTTAATTCAATGTTGGTAAATAATCCAACATACACTCCATTTTTTCATTCACTATCCCAATCCCGGTAAATAATTTTGGCACTGCGGTAAAAACAGTACGCTGTCTATTATTTGTGAACAAAAGGGTTATTTTTCAGATGTCAGAGAGCAGATTACTAGTTGCTACAGAGTGATCGCAAGCGGCTTATTCCTCAGCACCAGCAAATATTCAGTGGCGAGTAACAACTGAGTAGGTAGTACTTTCACGCATGAATGTACTATTAACAGAACGTCACTGCCAACTTAATGAGGTCACAGATTTGGGTATTAAATTCAATTCACTCCCGAATGTTCACTGACATTTGTCGAATGTGGAAAAAATCATTCAGAAGGCTTAGATTTGTGTTGCGTAACACAAGGGATTTCCGATTTTTATCTTCAATTTATTTACCATATACGTCGTTAATAGTCTTAAAAGCTCAATTATGGTAAACCACGCGATGCGGATTACTTTCTAACTATTATAAATATATGGTTCTTTTTATAAATGTATATTCTTTGTACTTTAGAAGCAATATTTCACTTAGCGAATTTATTTCTTTTTGTTAAATGGAAAGATTTAGTGTTCCATGCTTCAGAGCTATTTCCTCTTCGTAATTCTTTTGTTTCCGTACCTAATACCTTCTGTCATTGGGGTATTCATCATAATTTTGCAAAATTCAATATGTTGAACCAAGTTATGTTGAAATCACTTTTTCACGGTATTAATTTGCCCAATAAACTGACCAAATTACAGTTTTAGCAATCAGGATTTATTTATTAACCATGAATCATAATAAATTACCTGAAATATATTCCCGTCATATATTATAATGCTAGGTAATTTATAAACCATTTTATAGTTACAAAATTCATTATTTTGTTATTACAAAAATTATACCGACTGAACTAAATAAATGAGTGAAAAAAATATTTTTATTTTATTCAAATTCTTTATTACCAAAATAATACATCAGTTTAATACAAAATAATACATAGTAATTAACAAATTATTTTAATGTGGCCAATAATGGCTAATTATATAACGTTCGTCACTGAATTAAATTACTAGCTGTTTTTGCCTTTGTAAAATTCCTTCATACATATATTCTCACAAAGCGGAAAATGAATACAATATATCATTTGAATAGTTCCACCATCTCTTTACGATTAAAAATAACAACTATTTACGAGATTTGTTTTTCTCTTTGAAACTTTTTATAATTCAATAACGTCAACGATACATTCGTTCTGCGAATATCAAATACAATCATTTTCAACGATGCCCAGGGAACAGGAATACTTCGTATAGTAATAGTTCTGTTACTTTAATTAAAAACGGTTATTTACAAACGTCTAGATGTCCAACCTTCCATAATCGTGATGTACAAAATATGTTGTTGAGGCGCGTAAAACTTTATATAGACCTGGTTTTTTATTAGTCATTTCTTTAGAGTGTAAATAACTTACTTAGAACTTGTATTTATTTTAATTACCTATTTTGCATAATGCAATGGTATAATTTTGAGACAACCTATCAATATTTTATAACCTTTCAAACCAGCAAGAATTCTTTAAATATGTTGTTGAGGCACGTAAAATTTTAGACAGACGTGACTTTTTATGAATCGTTAAGGATGTACTTAACTTACCTAGAATTGGATTTTATTTTAAGTATCTATTTTGCACAATGTAATAGTATAATTTTAAGACAACCTATCGATATTAAATAATCATTGAAACGAGCAAGCATTTTTAAAATATTTTGTTGAGGCAAGTAAAAGTTTAGATAGGCCTATTTTTATAAGTCATATTTTAGGGTATATTTAAGTTATTTTTGAATTTGCAATTGATTTAAGAACCTATTTTGCGTAAAATATTAGTATACTTTTTAAAAAACCTACTATATTTGATAACTGTTAAAATCAGCCAGCATTTTTTAAACGTAATTAAATATTAATATTTCAAATACCTCAAGAATATTTAATAATTGTAATAATTTTCCAATTTCACACCAGCAGGGCTTTGTAAATAACCACTGCCCCTTAGCCAGGTCTCCGGTTTTTAATTCGTGTAATATAGTATTACCATTCTACGAAATATTACATTTCTGATACCTACTCTCAAACGATTGCTTGCTCTCAGTCTATAAAGACTCGAAAGAAATGAATTTTTAATTTTTGAGATATATGTATATGTATTAAACGTGTATTAATTGAAAAGTTATAAAATTACGCCC
This sequence comes from Druceiella hillmani, assembly GCA_039881145.1. Lineage (NCBI taxonomy): Eukaryota > Metazoa > Arthropoda > Insecta > Lepidoptera > Hepialidae > Druceiella > Druceiella hillmani. Next base: position 75,704 of record JAYKKI010000144.1, on the reverse strand, counting down.
TTATCACCTTTTGGAAACTGCATAAATGTTTATATATTTTGAAATCACAAACAAAGGCGTTGTTTAATAAATTAATTAAAATATAATGTAATGTGCTTTATATATTTTTTTAACTTATACATTAAAAAGGCAACACATAAGCTTTGTTTAAAAGTATAGCCTTACAGTAATCAATTATCAATATTGAAAATAAAATTATTTTTTTAATTTATTTTTATTTTTTTTACATAAAATTTGTAATTAAAAAAACAACAAGTTTACAAGTAACCCTCGTTTTAAGTGCTGTATAAAAAATGTTTCTTTTTTAGTGTATTATATTTTTGACTAAGCTGTAGACTTAAATTATTCACAAGTTTTTTAATTCTTGCATAACTGCAAACCCAAAAATCGTTTTGAAAATTGTGTGGAGGTCTATTTCAAGGGGGCGTTCCTGTATTTAAAATTATGTACATGTTTATTTCAAGAGAAATGTCCAGACGTCCATACAAATAGAGGAGAGCCAAAAATTTTTTTTCCTATTATATAACTGAAAAATAATACATACAAAAATATTTTTGAGCAGAGTATAAAAGTATTCTTAAACATTTTATCATGTAAACAAAATAACGACTGTCAAATAATTATTTTTTTGATTTGTATTTGTGCTAGTTCTATCTTGAAAATCTTGATACCTAAGTGTCTAGAATTCCTGATCGATATTTAAAAAAAACTATATATAAAAATCTAAATAAGTAATAACTTCAGTCACATCAAGCTTTTAAATTCAAAAATATACCTCTTATATCAAAGTTTAGGTCTGTAGTAAACTAAAACTGTTATAATCAAGGTTTGAAGTAATCTCGTATCATTTCTTTTTGTCCATTTGACTTTATCAAAATTACCATCATTTTCTTTATTTCACTCTTAGAATATTTCAGTCTTATATACTATGATAGATAACTATACTAATATAAACTTCTTCGTTTATATATTACTTATGACAGACATGTTATAATTTCTTTGAAATTAATTCCTGTTGTTATGAAATTACATTAATTTATGTCAAAATTATGTGCAAAGGGAAAACATTTTTTCGTGATAAATCGATGTTCTCGGAAGTTTCAATTTTTTCACGAAGATTCCTGTCGATAACAATTATATCAAATAATCAGAAAGACATGTATGCAACAAAAAGCAAGCGGTCGTGTTATTGTCGTTGTTATAATGATATTATCTAGACACTCGAAATTTAGACGTTAGTTCTGTGTTGTGTTAAAATAAGTAATGTTTGTGTTCAAATAAGTAATAGTAATAGTTCTGTGTTGTGTTAATAAATTATTTTCAAATTAAATATTAAAAATATAAATAAAGTTAATTTTTAAAAAACCGACACAATGAAAGACAGATAATATATTGAATGTTAGCAGTATCATCCCTCATTGGGTGAGGTCTCACCTAATCTCGTTATTATTATTCACAGATTAAATGGCTGTAAACGGGAAGGGGAAGGGGAAAGGGAAGGGGAAGGGGAAGGGGAAGGGGAAGGGGAAGGTGGAAGGGGGAAGGGGAAGGGGAAGGGGAAGGGGAAGGGGAAGGGGAAGGGGAAGGGGAGGGAAGGGGAAGGGGAAGGGGAAGGGGAAGGGGAAGGGGAAGGGGAAGGGGAAGGGGAAGGGGAAGGGGAAGGGGAAGGGGAAGGGGAAGGGGAAGGGGAAGGGGAAGGGGAAGGGGAAGGGGAAGGGAAGGGGAAGGGGAAGGGAAGGGGAAGGGGAAGGGGAAGGGGAAGGGGAAGGGGAAGGGGAAGGGGAAGGGGAAGGGGAAGGGGAAGGGGAAGGGGAAGGGGAAGGGGAAGGGGAAGGGAAGGGGAAGGGGAAGGGAAGGGGAAGGGGAAGGGGAAGGGGAAGGGGAAGGGGAAGGGGAAGGGGAAGGGGAAGGGGAAGGGGAAGGGGAAGGGGAAGGGGAAGGGGAAGGGGAAGGGGAAGGGGAAGGGGAAGGGGAAGGGGAAGGGGAAGGGAGGGAAGGGGAAGGGGAAGGGGAAGGGGAAGGGGAAGGGGAAGGGGAAGGGAAGGGGGAAGGGGAAGGGGAAGGGGAAGGGGAAGGGGAAGGGGAAGGGGAAGGGGAAGGGGAAGGGGAAGGGGAAGGGGAAGGGGAAGGGAAGGGGAAGGGGAAGGGGAAGGGGAAGGGGAAGGGAAGGGAAGGGGAAGGGGAAGGGGAAGGGGAAGGGGAAGGGGAAGGGGAAGGGGAAGGGAAGGGGAAGGGGAAGGGGAAGGGGAAGGGGGAAGGGGAAGGGGAATGGGAAGGGGAAGGGGAAGGGGAAGGGGAAGGGAAGGGGAAGGGGAAGGGGAAGGGGAAGGGGAAGGGGAAGGGGAAGGGAAGGGAAGGGGAAGGGGAAGGGGAAGGGGGAAGGGGAAGGGGAAGGGGAAGGGGAAGGGGAAGGGGAAGGGGAAGGGGAAGGGGAAGGGGAAGGGGAAGGGGAAGGGGAAGGGAAGGGGAAGGGGAAGGGGAAGGGGAAGGGGAAGGGGAAGGGGAAGGGGAAGGGGAAGGGGAAGGGGAAGGGGAAGGGGAAGGGGAAGGGGAAGGGGAAGGGGAAGGGGGAAGGGGAAGGGGAAGGGGAAGGGGAAGGGGAAGGGGAAGGGGAAGGGGAAGGGGAAGGGGAAGGGGAAGGGGAAGGGGAAGGGGAAGGGGAAGGGGAAGGGGAAGGGGAAGGGGAAGGGGAAGGGGAAGGGGAAGGGGAAGGGGAAGGGGAAGGGGAAGGGGAAGGGGAAGGGGAAGGGGAAGGGGAAGGGGAAGGGGAAGGGGAAGGGGAAGGGGAAGGGGAAGGGGAAGGGGAAGGGGAAGGGGAAGGGGGAAGGGGAAGGGGAAAAGGGGAAGGGGAAGGGGGAAGGGGAAGGGGAAGGGGAAGGGAGGGAAGGGGAAGGGAAGGGGAAGGGGAAGGGGAAGGGGAAGGGGAAGGGGAAGGGGAAGGGGAAGGGGAAGGGGAAGGGAAGGGGAAGGGGAAGGGGAAGGGGAAGGGGAAGGGGAAGGGGAAGGGGGGGAAGGGAAGGGGAAGGGGAAGGGGAAGGGGAAGGGAAGGGGAAGGGGAAGGGGAAGGGGAAGGGGAAGGGGAATTTTAAAAACTTTTCTAATTATTTTTAGTTTTTATCAAAATGAAAAATTGATATTAAACTTAAAAATTAAAATTTAAAATTTTTGAAGGTTTCACTTCTACCACGTGTGAATTGCACACATGATTTTTTTTTTCTTAGTTGGTCTATCTATATGTTACCTCAAAGCCAACAAAATCCACTAGTAAAAAAATTCATGGAAATTATTTTAGTTTTTCACGTGTGTTGTGTGAAGAAGTAAACAGGTTTACAGAAACACATCTCAAAAAATATTTTTGTTTACTATACATTTTTTTATGTTACGTTAAATATTTTTTTTCGTAAATATCTTCAATGTACAGAGAGACCAATTCTACAGTTTCGTTATTGTAACTAATGTAATGGAAAAGTGTGTTCGTTTGACCTTCTTTGAAGTTACAAAAAGCGAGGTATTGACGTGATTTTGCACCGAGATAGTTGGAGAACGGAAAATAATAAACAATACTCTTTGTTGCGGAAAAATTCTCATGGAAATTGAAAAAGTTTACCAAACCAATATGGAAGCAACGTTGCAACCATACGGGCCATCGGGTTAACGTGATTTTTACAATAGTTACATACGCAATATAGAAGAGAGGAGCAACAGAATATCTCAGTTTAATACTTAATTTAGAGATCTACAATGTAAAATTCTGCATGCTAGTTCTATTTTCAAGTCGCAGCTGGACGACGTATCGACATAATTCTTATCCAGAGGTAGTTGACTTTTCGGAAAATGACAGGCTACTTTTATGCCGGGAACCAATAATATTATAATGCTAACTAATATCGTAAACGCGAAAATGTGTTTATTCGTTCTTATTTCTCGTTGCAACGGAATTGCGAAAATGATCGACTGAAGTGATGAGAACCAAAGTAATTTTTTGTCAAAGAGATAGTTTGTAGGGTCGGGAAATGACATGGGCCACTTTCCATCCTGGGAAATTTGATAGTTTCTAATAGTCTTAACTAATATTATTAATTATTATAGTCTAACTAATATCAGAAATGCAAAAGTGTGTTTGCTTATTCTTGTTCCAAGTGGCAACAAAGGTAAGGATCGACGTGACTTTTTATAAAAATATAGTTGATAGAACAGGAAAGGATATAGATTACTTTTCATCTCGGGAAATCTCATCTTTTCTAATTTTATAACCCCAACTAATATTATCACTGTAAACTTATGTTTGTTCTTCTTTTACGTTGCAATTATAATATAGATCGACATGATTTTATGCACAGAACTAGTGGACAGGCCAAGAAATTATTTAAGCTACTTTTCAAATCAGGAAATCTAATCCTAACTAATATTACAATCTCAAATCAAATTGAATATTCAAAAATGTGTTTGTTCTTTTCTCACGTTGCAATAGAGCAATGGATTGGGTTTTTCTTTCCATCCCAAGAAATCTCATCCTAACTAATAGAGATAGTTGGCGGTTCGAGAAATGATATACGCTACTTTACATTTCAAGAAATCTCATTCTTCCGAGAAAATTCTTATTTGAAACAAAAATGGGGGCAACATTGCAATGGAGTCAGGATGCGATGTAATTTCTTGAAACTCTATATATATATATATATATATATATATATATATATATATATATATACAATAAAGAATTAGTGTACAAGTTCCTTTAGTTCTAGATAATGCTGCATATTTTTATTTCTCTCTAATATTTAACTTAAACTGTATGACAGAAGTTGATGATAAATGTAAGTATTTGAAGAAAAATGGGGTTTGATTTTAAAGTTTTGTATACACACTTTATATACATTTTTGTTATTCTATAATGATAATTTGAATGTTTTTATGAAAAAGGACAGGACTCGCCATGACGTTTCAATTGTTTACATATAATCAAAATTCAAACCAAAACTAAAAAGACGAAGGGATGAAATGATTCTTATACTTTTTAAGAATTTACTAACTTAAATGATTTATTAGAACGAATAAGGAAAACGCATTAAACAAAAATTAAATCGAAATAACAGTAATAAGACGGAATGGTGATTAATTTGACAGTCAATATAAGGCTAGAATGACTACAGCAAACTAAGTTTAAAATTATAACATTAAATATATTTTAAATTATAGCATTTACACAAATAACGTAGTGAAGAATATGTAACTTATAAACTTGGCAATTTTGCACTTTTTCTGATTGCATTGAAAAATTTTTGGTATATACAAAACATTTAAAATAATAATAATCAGTTAAAATATAAGGCCACAAATCTATTTTAACAATTATGTATGTGCGTGTATATTTTTACATATATATATAAATACATACACACACACACACACACACACACACACATATATATATATATATATATATATATATATATTGTTTAGTACATTATTAATTTTCAAATATTTAAATAAAACAGTGTAATAAATCAATAATTGAATAATGAATCAATAATTTTTACCAAATCCAATTTTTCATTTTCCTCATTTTTCAATGAATACCGAAATGTTTTATTTTATTTTTTTAGTTTCGTCATTATAAATTACGAGTAAACACCAAATTTATTCAACGATACAACAATAGAAAAGAATATGCAATTTACTCGGTAATTAACTTGTTTGAAGTCAGTTATTAAGAAATCAACATGTATTAAATTTTAATACCTATGAATTTATTTAAATATGTTTATTCACAACGACCTTAGCAACATAAAATAAAATTTCAAAAGGCTATATCATTGGCGTACAATAAATAAATGTACGTAGGCCAATGTGGGGGAAAATCTTGACAACTTAATTCAATTTCCTGACCTACAATATTTCCATCGTAATCTTTTAAGTAATTTAATTTACATAATGAAAGATGCTCTGTTATTTCCATATCGACATTTATTCAAAAGCCGCTTAAATAAATATCCTTAAAATAATTTTGCTCGATCATTCTTCGTGACATAATATATCTAGTATTACCGTTGGTTATTTTACTACTATTTATAAATTATATGTGAGCCATTCCATTTTTTTAAGTGACTTAATACTTAATTCCAAACGAATTTCTTAAGTATGTATCATTTATCGACATTTAATCGGCATTATTAATGCGGCAGAAATTCTTTAAATCTTTAATCCATTTTTGATGACAATAACCTATTTGTAATGAATACATTGCAATATGCTTTATTATGTTATTTATATTCTATTATGTTTTCCGATTATCAAAGGTAAACTGAAACATACAAATTATTTTTGTATTCTTAGTGTTTTTAATCATACAGCATAAATAAGACCACAAATGATTTATTTAGTAATTTTCCATTTCTTATCCAAATTAATTTAAACATTAGAACTCTTAATTTTTTTACCAATTATATAATTGTTACTCTTGGTAAAAACTAGTCTTACTAGCTTTGGATAACACTGATATTGTAAAAGTTACTGCCGGATATGATCAAAAAAGTCTTTCATAAAACAATAAAACGACAGGAAATCTTTATGAAATGCCTCATGTTGTGTATAATTATAATTGTATAATTATTTTTAAAACCATTCAATATAATTTTTAAAACCATTCAATATAATATCAAAAAAAGTTTTACTTTTGACATATGTAAAGAAGAGCAAAATTAATAAAATTGTCATATAATAAAACATTACTGAATGGTATCAGAAATATTTAAAACAGTTAAATGAAATACAGTACGCTTTTAATCCTTTTAAGACTAATCTATGGAAATACTCTAAACACACTTAATTACGCTTTACAAGTAAAACTTGCAGTACCAAATGAGAAACCGGTTAAAATAGCTTGTTCTCAAAATGAATGAATTGGTAGGATAAAATCTAATTCATCCTTCTCATCGTATGTATATGATTTTTTATGTTTCTTTCAAAAATATAAAAAAGTGCACATAAAAAAATATTTTATTACAATTCTAAGATATCTCATTTTCAAACTTCAGTGAGCTGCGGAGGTGATTATACAAATATTCTCGCATATCCAGCACATACAATATAAATGCACTTAAATCGTAATATTTGGGAACTCTCGAAGCGGAAAAAGAGAATACGAAGGCCAAAGTTGATTAACTTTATTATTAATATTAAATGGATGAAAAAGTCAAACACCGTGTCGGGCTTTAGCTATTCACGGCTATTAGGTATAGATGTAAATTAAGTACAATGAGTATTTCATATGAAATAATTCATGCTAGACTAAACCCATTTATATACTGGACGAGCCTCGATCGTGCTCGGCGCCGACACATGTGGATATACTTTTTCGCACCTTACCTCTGCCCGACACATATAGCATGAACACCCTTATGTGCCGTTTCCATCTAGTCAGCAACGAATGTTTTTGAGAAACAACACGTCAGTTACTTCTTACAATAGACAACGAAATTCATAATGTCCATACAATAACACGTCGTGATTTTCGAAATGTCCCATTTGAAATAATCAGATACCAAATATAATGTCTTCAATATGAATTAAAATAGCCAGTGAAAAAAATAAAACCTCTGAGTAAATACTACCTATGTATTTGTTACAAATATTATATAGGACACATACTGTATATTTATTTTATATCAAACCAACGAAGTCTAATTTCGTCCATCGAGAGAAAAACAAGCATGAAATAACATCATATTCACAAGCACCAATATTTGATCAAAAAGTATACTAATACATTCATTATACAATGGCAGTTATCTGGTATATTATTATGATCGTAGTAATGTACTTCATTGCAGCGATACTGTCGTTACTCCAAGAATGTAATGACTTCTTTCTAAAAGTCTTTAAAATTATTTTCCCAAAAGGCAATAACAAAAACTTCTTTTTTTATTTCCCTTCATAGAGTCATCGTATTACTGATTAAGTTGTTCTTATAAAATAAAAGCTTGAGAACAATCAACAAATAAAATAAATTTGTAAAACCATTTGATTTCATTAGTTTGTCATTTAATTTTTCCTAGTTTCATATATTCCTGAAATTCACCCGGAGAGAAATATCAAAAAGAAATAAAAAACAAAACATGTATATAATCACAATTAATGATAGTAGCGAATTAGTGATAATGAAGTAGTGGTACAAATATTCCAGTCATGAAGCTTATGCAACTTTAAGAAAGAATAAAAACTGATCTGAAAGACAATTGCACAAACGCTATTTCTAATATAGTGGTAATTCATAACTGAAACTCAAATATTTGTAAAATACGTATAATTATTAATTTTGAATGATAGTAGAGTTGTTACCATAAAAAACAATTAGTGATTTACTCGACCAAAGAATTCTGACTTCAGTATCCACTATTTTTTAAGAAAAAACTGCAAATTTCTTTCACTAATTTTATGAATATAATACGTGCGGCAATTCTAGAAAAATGATCCAGTCTGAAATAAAATCGGTTAGTCAAGATCTTGAAAATAATTTCACAACGACCATTCGAAGAAAATTGCGAATTTCTGAGAAAAAAAATTAATTAAAAATCTTAAAGGCGAAAATGGTATACTAGCATCAGATTTCCGACTTATTAGTAACCGCAACACAAACCTCCATAATATTTCACGCAGTCTAAACATAGAATTGCAAGCTGTTCCTGAGAGGCGCTCCGAGAATGTACTGCATATATTTAAAAAAATCTGTTCTACTGTCGCTAGAATGGATACAAAATCAACTAGACCAAGAAATATTCTGGTCACACTATCTTCCCCGGCAACAAATCTACGCACAACGAATCCAATACCAGAGGCCCTGAAGAACTGCTTAATAGTTCTCATCTTGGCATCTCTGGTAATTAGACGCGAATTTATGTCACTGAACACATTTCTCCCAAATGCAAATATGTTTACTCAGAAACCATAAAAGAAGCTAGAAGGTACCAATTTAAATATGTAAGATTAAAATTTGGCAAAATGAATGTGCGCAAAGACGATGAATTAAATTGTATTCAAGTAAAACATTATTCTGTTTAAATAAATTGCAATAATGTAATATGCTCGTTTTTGTTTTGTCAACGATTTTACTTATATTTCGATTGATTTTATTTATTATTATACAATGATAGTTTATTATCAGAATATGTACAGTTTTAGAAAGAAGCTGAAATACCTCTATCTAAATATCCTCAATAGTGATCACGATATTATTTGCTTGTGTGAAGCTAACTTTAAAAATCAAATACGCTCAGTATTTGACGCTGAATTTCTGGACTTCTGTTATATAGTTTTTCGATATTCAACGAGCATAAATAAGGACAAAGGCAGAGGAGTAGCAATTGCTTGGAAAAAATATTTCCCAGTAAATATTAAATTTCAGGTCAATCACCTGATTTCAATAAACTTGACAATCACAAGAGACCCAATTTTAATAAACGTAACTTCGATATTATTCGCAGCGAACTAAGTTCTCTTGATTGGAAACAACTTTTAAATAATCCTGATGTTAATATTGCTACTCAATTATTTTATGATGAATTAAATATAATAATCAAGAAAAATATCCCCATGAAATGTGCAAGATCAAATAACTATAATACGATGTTTAAAGGAAAAGCGTAAATTTCACAAACGATAGAAGACATATGTAATCCTCTCGATTACGACTCGTTTGACTTACTAGGAGCCAGGTCCTAGAATCTCATTGATAAATGCTATAATATAAATATATATATATATATATATATATATATATATATATATATATATATACATATATATATATATATATATATATATATATACATATATATATATATATATCAGTTCCAGAGACCATGAAATATGATGGCTCAGTATCTTCAAATGTTTATGACGTTTGTGAAGTGTTTGCAAGTTACTTCAGCTCTGTTTTTAAAAACAAACTGATTCTAACAACTGTTCCTCAAATCTCTCCTATCATTCCTTGAGTGATATTCATGTTGGTAGGGAATCTATTAAAATAAAAATCAAATGTTTTGACTCCAATAAAGGTGCTGAGCCCGATGTGATTCCGTCGATTTTTATTAAAAAAATTATAAATTACAGAGTTTGTTCATACTACAAATTTTTAACAATAATACCTCTTTTTATAACCCATAATTCGAATGTGCCGATTGTATAACGATCCATCCTTGGATATTTGTGAACCGAAATTATTAACATTCAAAAAGGAGATACAAAATATATTAGTTATTAATTAAAACCAGCTACGATTGAATTATTGTTTTGTTCGGTATGTAAAACATGATATAATTCTAAGGTAATACTAATTTGATATAAGTAACCCCTTGAAAATATATACATAAATACTATAACCTTTTTGTGCCCACATAATTAAAGTTATAGTCTAGCTTTATACTCTGTTCTTTTTATTCTATATTTATGTGACTGTAACTTGCTTTGTGAGCCTTTCAATAAATAAATAAATAATATAAGACACAAAGTTTGTTAACTGATAAAAATTACCGTTTATAAAACACGATTTGGTATATAGTTAAATAACAGATAGCAATACAATAATAAATAACGGAATCAAAACCACTTTTTTTTTAAATTATATATTCTTCGTATTTTCCGGAATCGAACTTCGAAGTCTCATATGCAGCTTTCTCCAGTATAAAATTAAGTAACACTACTATTAGAATATTGAGCTTTTAGTAAATTTATAGAAGACAACATGTCAAGATCTTATACGTAAAATGATTTCCACCAAAAATGTATCCTGTCGTGGAACATGTCAACATCTCGCCTTTATTTTATATTTCATCGCTTCATTTGTCTTGAAGTCGCAATATTCCGTTCCGCGGCCAGAGAATTGATACCGTCGAGGTTACAAGTACTGTCTTTTTTATTTATTTATTACAGAAACCCTCACTTACAATCAACAAATATGAGAAATATAAGAAATATATAAATATGAGAAATATATATACATATATATATATATATATATATATATATATATGTGCACACACACATACAAACACATAAAATATTAATAGATATTTGACAGAATATATTTCTTAAACATTTTTTTAAATACCATGAGTCTAACTCGCAATATTGATTACAAGTCAAATGTGAAGACTACGAGTCTAACCCATGGTACAGATACAATATAAGAACCACAATTCTGATTCATGGTAGAAATTATGTGAGTAACTAAAACTGTATCTTTTAAAATATGCTGAATTTTGAGTTCGGATAACTTATAATTCCTTTAGTAATATTTTTTTGTCTCAATGTTGAAAGTTAAGTTCCAGTCCATTCTCTTTCAATACAACTATTTTTTGTGATAAAAGTGGATCGCATATTTGTTAAAGACAGATAAATTTTATACAAGACAGACATAAGTTTTTCACGAAAATGTTACTACCATTTTAGTAATATTTATTAATATAAAATCTTAGATGTTTTAAAATCTTGCTTGGGAAAATATTTCTTTTATTCATTTAGTCACAAAGAAAATTTAACTCGCAATTTAATATAACTGACAGGTCAATAAAACTCACAATTACAATTCACTTAATTTAAGTTATTTTTAGTTACAAATAATTTATATTACCCATGGACACTTTTTAAATATGTTTACTTTGTCCTTCATTGATCTCATGATTAACAACCGGTCACTCTTATAACTTTTGCAAAATTATTTACAGTACTTTTAGACAGACCTAAACAGTAAGAGGATTCTACCATGAATCTACAATTATTGGTATACCAGTCACCAGTGACTGTTCTATTATTTTCCATAATTAATTAGTTTTATAATTAACCCGTCAGTCCTAAGGGTGAGACGACCATCTGTTTCCCGGCACTTCCTTCAGCTTTGTAGAAGAAGAAAGTGCCGGGGAACAGATGGTCTCTCGATCCGTGGTCGAACTCTTCAAAAGGGAACACCAACATTGCCGACTGCTTCTTAGTTTCAGATAGTAATAGTATATAGCAACGAAAACTGACATAATAATGACCTATCATGAGATTTACGCTTTGATATGAGTAGTAAAGAAAATTTTAAATGAAAATTTAAGCATTTGAAAGGTGGTATAAGTATTTATGAGGCTTAATTTATCTGAGGCTCGAAAACAAACTTGCATAAATTGGCGTCGCGAAAAGTTAGAATAATTTGACCAAGATCGCTTAAACTCTGAATTCGATATCATTATAGATGTGGAAAGCTGAATTCACTGTTATGAATTTGAAACAAGAAGACAATTTGCACAGTGAGTGTATTCTTCTGAAAGGATAAAGTACTAACAAAAATATGCTGTCTTATCCTTCAGACGGACGGAGTTGCGATTTTTTTGGAAAATAAAAGGACATTTACTGGAATCGGATTTACCAGCAATCGTTTACCACTACGTTGGAAAAAGTTTGAAAACGAAATCTTCAAAACAGAATTGTTTTCTTACGGTAACACCTCTACAAAGTTAGGTGATAATTTTATGATAAAGCGACTTCCAAAAAATAGTTAAAAATACTGAAAAATTGGTAAAAAATAAAAAAATGAAATCTGTGTAAACCGTTTATAATCTGTGTCACCGTAAATTGTTTTAAGTAATTTAAATAAAATGGGTTTGAAATAATTTTGTCTATTGTGTTTCTAAACAATGACGTAATATTAAATAAATATATCATTAGCATTCTAAACGTACGCAAAATAAAAAACTTACATGTGAAAGATAAAAAAATGCCCAACATCTATAACAATTACAATTACATTATATACATAACTTTTTCTTCTTTAATTAGTTTTACAAGAAGATAGTACGTATATTCAACGCAATTCCATCAGTCACAAACCCTTCTTAATACTATTAACTATTATATTAGTTTTCCAAGGCCGGCAAATATTTTTTCAGCACAATATAATTACTAGTTATTAAGCAAATCAATGACGGAGAGACGCATGTTTTTTTTTCAAACGGCGGGCACCCTCCATGACACATCAGAAATGGAAATAATACAGAAAAAATGTTTCAAATATAGATAAATCGTTCGAGCCCTCTAACCAACAACAACTATACTTATGTGTATATAAGCAACCTGTAAAAAGAAGTTCTGAATAATTTATACAGCATGACATAAACTTAGCTTATGTTATAGACTCATATTGTATATTATAAGGCAGCTTGGTTCTGTGAGATTTTGGATTAGCTTTTAATAATTTGTTTTTCTATTTATTTATTAATTTATTTTAAAAAATCCAAATTAAAACATAATATACATACGTCCTTACATTATGGCAGCTATTTCCCAGACTTTTTGGGTTACACACACTCAACTAGCCCTTAAATATGTTCTTGGGTACGCCGCTCCGTGCATTCATGCACACTACTTCAAAAATCAAATTAAATTTTGTTTTACTTCGGAAAAGAGTCGACAAACTCACTCACACACGTTCATACATCCATACACTCATACATCTATTCCGTTACATTCGTAATTTGGATCCGTCGTCTTTAATTCAGTTAGTAATTAGAGATTCAACCCTAGTCCTACCCGCAAGCAACAGCCAGCTCATAACCCATTCCTCTAAAAAGTCCAGTGGTCTGTTATATATCTTCGGTATATCTATAATCAGTTCAATATATAGTATTGTTGGGTAGAATATATAGTGTTAATGGCCGTATGTAAGTCTATTTGCAGGTAACGATCTGCGATTAGCTCCCGCGTTATGGATCCGTTGACCAGTATTTTATAGCCGTTGTTCATCTTCATACTCTTTATACTACTAAAACTCGTAAGTAAATATCTAATATATACAAGTGTCGAACGTCAGTAATTGTAAACTGTGCAAGACATAAGTCTTTCCAACATCTCGGTTTAAAATATTTCGTATTTATTTAAAAATGTGCATTAATTTTCATAACTTTTTTAAAATATACACAAAATTTATTTAGAGTGAATCTGTAATGAGCCATATCAACATATTTCCTTGTATTTTTGAAGGATATTAGCAACATATATTTAGCAAAAGAGACGTTCATATTTCACGAAAGAGGAGTCGTATCATAAATATTACCAATCATCTACGGTTTTATTTAAAATATGAACTTCTTCAATATACTCAATGGAATTCATAAAAAAAAATTTTAATTGAATATGTGTTAAATTTGAAATTACCCAGAAGGAGACCAATACGGTAGTTGACTCATTCTAAATTTTGATATTTTTCGTACAATATTGTGAAATATAAGTTAATTAAAAACCAGTCTCGAAAAAAATTCCAAAATTGATTTAAAAATGAGCCAGTTACAGGTTTAAATTTGAAGATACGGATAGGATTGGGTATATCCCTGTCTCTTTTCCTCTCGTAGAATATAATATGCAGTATTAAAAATGACCTCACAACACAGTATTCCCGTCTTTATCTAAAGATTAAATTTAAACTTTTATAACTCGATCAATTTTTAAGATTATTACAAAAAAAATTCACTTTTCATCAGCTTGTACCTTGAAATTATGAACAATGAAATAAACAAATTTAGTCAAATACCCAATTGCTTAAAAAGATTAACCAAATATTACTTTTATCTACATGGCTGCATTTTAAACATTTTAAAACAAAAGTTGCTCTTTCATTATTTTCGGTTGTTTCATTTCAAAATTTAACTAAACTGAGTCAGGAAAACTAAAGGAACTAATTAACTAACCTTCGTGATTTGTCAGTATGTTACAATTTATATTTTGCACGTGAATAATATTTGATCTATGATTCTATTAACCCGAACTTGAACATCAAATTTAATAAAATCATTTCTAAGCTAAGGGTCGCTGACTATATATAGCTCATCTATTATATGACTGTCAGTAATTATAGAATCCCATTCAATGCTGATTCAATAATATCGCTAGCCGCCCGCCCTGTACGCGCTCGTAGACCTTAATGAGGAACGACGTCGAGGTCGGGTTGATTTAATAAATCAACTTTGTTTGAGGAGGTTGGCATCGTTAACAATTTAACATTTATGGAGATTGCGAAATGTTTGTATTCGATTTTCTAAATATTTGTATTAAAAAATTTAGTATTTTTAAAAATTTAATATTGAAAAATTTACCTTTTATTTATTTCTTTATTTTTACTTGAAATGTTTCGCACAAAATGTTTGCATGGCTATTAAACACAAATATTCGAAAAGGTTCTTCAACGGGCTTTATAAATGATGACTGCCATAATTATTACAGTATCATTTCATTGTCATGGGTATATGACTTACATTATGTAGAAAATTTTATATATCTTATTCCTGTTTGTAACAGATTCATAAGATTATATACGCATGGACGTTTGGACAAATGTCTTATTTCAAAAAGAAAAAATAACGTTTTACAAACAAGCATTAAATATAGCTCTTGCATACTTTAATGTATATATACATGAATATATTTAAAGGCTGAATTACCATTTCATTATCCGTATTCACGTCTAAATGAAATTTTTTTATTAAGTTTTTTTTTCTTTAATATTAAATGTAATTAAAATTAATCGTTTTAAAACTTTTATGGTTAATAATCAAGTAACCAACTCATGGAAAATATTCAAATTAACCTAATTTTTTATTTTATGATTAATATTCAAATTATTTCTATCATTCACATTCTATGAGTTGATGGTAACGATTACTGCATATTATAACATTCGGCACTAGTTCCAATAGGTACCCATATTATGATAAATAAGGAGTTTATATTTCTGTTTGTATAAAGAACGTAAAAAATATAACATATATCTAAATTACAATCGCGACATTAATTGGAATAAGTGGTAAGATTTATTATCAAAATAGATAAATTACGAAAGGCAACATTTACTCAATACCTTACCTACAGTAATATCACAAATCATTTTGATGTTTAAACATTTCTTTTGATTTGTGAATATTCTTTCCCATCACGTTTTCTTATTTGATTGTACTTTTTTACAGTTTAAACAGCCATTTCTTTTTCCTCTTGTTAGTAGTTTTGTTGTATTCATTTATAATTAAAATAGAACATATATATGATTAAGAGCATCTTCTCACGGTTAGAATCTGTTTTTTTTACGTTCACGTTCTTGCATTACAAATTTTTTTCTTGGGTGTATTGAGACCCAATATGTATTTGAACATACTTTTTTACTTTTATTGCAGGAAAAACCAACTGTGATTCCTTGATTGGGATTCATTCTTTGGTCCAATATAAGAATAAAACTAAGTTGACATGGATTGTGGGTGAGAGGTGTACCGCCACCATTTTGATAAATATCTTTTCTCGAATATATTGAGAACAGACATTCCTCTAATGAAAATACAACATATCTTTTTAGTATAAAAATAATCTTCAATAAATTTTAATTTTTTTTAGTAAAATGAAGATTTTTTGGACATCTTGAACTACTTTCAACTCTTTTTAGAGAATAATTTAAGACGTTTCATTTTTCTCATTAATTTCATGGTTGTAAATTGCGAACGTGGAACGTTTCAATAGTTTACATTATTTTCTCTACCGCTAATTAATATCTATGTTTCGTTGAGTGTAAGTCGGTTATTTCTTTGTATTTTTTTATCTCATTCGTTACAATTTATATTCATTCATATAAAATTATGTTACCATATTTTATGTTATATATGTTTCAACATAGTCATTCTTCGCCCTAACACATTTCTTAGATCTGGCAATTAATTTATTTATACCCACAAACATATTTTCTCTGTACCTTGAAAATAATTGAAATTGCAAAATTGATCTCTTCATCATCGCTGAATTTGTTTCTACGGAGCTTTTTTCATATATGGTAAAATATAAGTTAATTTTATATATAGATGAATAATCTGGACCGTAAGTAAAGTGCTGCAATATTTGAAAGCCGCACTTGTGAAGGGCAGCCATCGCAATATGTCTATTGTGTATTTTGATCTTCTTATGGAGTGGAGTACCCATTTTATGCCACTACATGATCTCCCCTCTAGAGATTGATGCTTTCGCGGTGGGGTGAGATTTCTTGACACCCATCTTGCTCTCACTTTTGATATACCAAGATGGGCATGAAAAATATACCTTTTCTACCAACTGCTTCTTCTTTAATCAAGCATCTTCCAATACAGATTTCAGTAGAAAATTTGCAGTTTTTTAAACAATGTTCGAGGAAGGAGCCCGATCGGCCTTCCTGAGCGAAGGTTGTCTTCGATCATGATTTGATTAAGGCAAAAGTCAGCAGTCCAAGGCCTTTGCCTTGGCCTGTAAACCGATGGCATCTGGTTAAAAATGACTGGAGGTGTTTTTCCTTGCTTTGTCTGGAACTCGATGACAGCTCGAAATTGTATTTTTTCCATAACTGATGATTTCTTCCCTAAAGAATTGCTTGATCAATGATAGCTCCGAGGTTAATGACAAATTTAATCTGAAACCCGGTATGTATATATTCATAATGAATATCTCATTAGCGACGATATGAAGGAGCAACCCCAACACCTCGCCATCTCCTCCATTCTGCAAACCATATATATATATATATATATATATATATATATATATATATATATATATGTGTGTGTGTGTATGTGTGTGTATATATATATATATATATATATATATATATGTGTGTGTGTGTGTGTATATGCATATATATTATTTTTTACAACATTAATAGCAAAGAATCATTGAATACTAGACCAAAAGAACTACATCTGTCTGACGAATCAGAATATTATTACCACTAACTTTTTCACGTCACTTCCTGACTTGAAAACTTAAGACAAATAAAGCTGATCGTTACAACGAGTCTTGTATTCAATACTAGCGATTGTATATGGATTTGATCTTGTATGTTTTGAAAGAGGTTAAAGAATATTTAAATCAAATTAAGACATAAAGCAGAAAATTTCGTTTCATATAATTAAGAACAACGGATAAGTCACGTGAATGAAATGTTGTAACCTTGGTTTGGGCATGCCAAGGTCGCAAAATTGAAAACTTCTATACTCGTACATATTCTTCTGAGCTTAATAAACAAATCTAAATTCTTGTTTTTCTCGTGTAGGTAAAAGGCGATATAAAAAGGTTTATTATTGGTTTTTCAATAAAATTCTTAGGAACATTTCTTTTTGATTAAGAGATCAGTAAAATAATAAGATAACTATGCTGAGTTAATAATAAAAATAAGAATCTAAGCCAATAATTAATATTGAATATATTTGGCGTTAATTTTGTAGAAATTCATTATTCACAATTAAATCTATATATCTTTGCTAATATCCCACCTGAAGATGTTGTAATACAACGAAACCTAGGTCGTGGTAAAGAAATTAAAGAAAGTAGAAATAATACTACATCACGTAGTTTCATTTAATTGCCAATAATGAATATTTAAGGTAGTGAAAGAATATTACGTAAACCAAATATAATGAGAATCGAATATCAATTGGTTGCAAATTATAAAAGTAGATCATAAATTACATTAATATTGTAAATCATAACTTGGTATAACATCGAGCAACGGTACATACAAATACGACATCAAACCTATCTTAGAGGACGGACATAAATAATGTCAATACGCGAAATATAAGTTATCGTAAATATATATTGCAGTATTATATATGACATACAAAATAATAAATAGGGCATCCTCCTTCGTGACTAACAATGCACTGGCAACAACCATTGACGTTAATATCGTTGTTCAAAAAAATCTCCTTTTCCTAAATTATCCTTTTTCTAGAGGGGTGGATTTAAAATCATACTTCTATAAAATGAGAACTAGATTGCATTCCTTATATATATATATATATATATATATATATATATATATATATATATATATATTTATATTTACGATGCCCTACCCAAAAAGTTCGAACGGAAGCGTATTGTTCTCTTTTCGGTTGTCTGTTTGTCTATCTGTTATCGCCCTCTACTTTTTTAAATTTTTAATGCTATATGCATTTTTGAAGGTATTTAAAATAATAACCCAGAAACACAGTCGAATTTAAATTTCGGAAAAAATACATTTCCAAGAGAGTTACTAAACATTTATTTCAAACTTCTCACTTACAATTTGAGTTTGCATGACCAAAAGGTTCATAAAATTTGAGTGCTTTCACTTTCCTTTCTATCTTCTAAAACAAACTCAATAAAAAGTTGAAACAATCCATAAAATTAGTTCAATTTAAACTAAACAGCGACAAAATATGTTTTATTTTAGCACTTTATGTCGTTTAAGAAAAATTGTCTTCTTTCATTTATGCTTATGTCTGTGAAAAGACTAATAGACCACATATTTACATAGTTAAAATTATATTTAAAATATGTACATATTTTAGAAATAATAGTAAGTAATCTTATATATTTTAACATTTACATATAGTAAAATATATGTGAAACCGCCGTAGGGCTAGTTTAATCATACTTAAAGGGTTTATGAACAAAAACATTCTTTTTTTTCTTTTATAATAACAAACATAAAATCATACAGATACAAAATAATCGATGATTTTTCGAATTTTCTGCTGATGCGTACATCAAACAGAACCTTAACAAAATATACACGTACGCCTTGGACCGTGAAATGTGAGGTAATTATTTTAAACTACAACATGACTTCCGATATTGAAAGTACGTGCAAGAAGAGAACTTACCATTTTATGCGCATATATTATTACGATATTGGCGTAGATTGATTTATAATAAGTGAGGCTTTTATTTATTTCGTGCTTATAAATCAATGTAATAAGATTATGCATATGAATATTCATTAAACGAGCTAATTTGTCTTGAGTACTAAGTATACTTCAATTAATATGTCGGTACGAGTAACTGCTGTGTGCGAAGATAAATGAGCACGGCATAAAATAGCGATTACATAAAATCTCGATTAATGCGAAAGAGAATTGAAGTCAGGTATAAAGATGATTTTCGATATTGTTTTTATACATTTGACGTCAATAAAACACTTTTTTGAGTCTTGTTTTTGAAAAGTATCAGGTTCTTCTATACCTCTTGTACTGTTACTCCTCAAAGTATTATTTTGTAAAGTTTTGTTGATGAACCTGATTGGATCCTTTATAATTCTATACTATTATTGTACGAGTATATAGGAAAGTGTATATAAGCGACAAGTCAATATAAGTATAGATAAAATACATATGCTTTTATATCATCCGTATCGATTTTTATGCTTTTTCTGTGATACGTGTTCAACGATTTAATGGTTGTGGCAGTATTTCTTAACGTTCGTGTATATATAAAAATAATAAAACTCTTGAAATAAAATAGGTTAAGCAAATATAATTTAGTTATTATACACCTCGTCTGTCGGAAGGTTAATGACTTGTAATGATATATATAATGAGTGTGGTAATAATTCTCCATAGATGATATATTATATCAATTGAAGTAAGCTTGAGACATATGTTAAGAAACAAGTTTAAAATTCAAAGGTAATATACCATCAACGTAAAGTAATTTTCATAAGGTGGAGGGGAGGTAACGCAGCTTCTTCTATCGTTTGACGTCAGCTACAGTTGAACTCAGTTTATTTAATAATTAAATAAGCTGAATTATCTTCAGGTCATTGGTCGTGCAAACGAGGTAATTTATTTTTCTCTACGTATTAACCGTTCTTAATGAATTAATTTCAACTATCTCGATTCTACTCTAATGTACCTAAATGCCAAAATAATCTTTTATATTTTTTATGTATATATTTTTTATATTTTTATTATATTTATATTTTTTATTTTCTTTCTATATGCCAAAATAATCTTTTTCACTCTTTTTAAAATATTTCCAATATACAGAATTTACTCTATTACAATTTTATTTTAAGTATTGATTTCATGATTTCACAAAACAAAATTCGACAATGTATGATACCGCATCGCGTTTCATATTAAGTTCGTAACAACTTTGTAAGTATTTAAAACTTCATTTCATTCTTGCTTATAATTTATTTTCCTGTTACAAAATTTCGATTTGATTATTCACGTCATGAATTGAAGCATTGTATATCTTACAACAGTAAAATTGCTAACGTTAGGAAGTAAGTTTGATAAAAACTAATCAATTAATATGAAGTTTATTTTTTAGAAGTTAATATTTTTTTTGCTCTCTACACACCGCCTTAAAATGTGTTTTATTTGAAATAACTGAAATACTAATTGAATTATTCACACAAAAATGAATTGTATTAAAATTAAGAAATAAATGTTAATTGCAAAAGTTGATAATTTCCCATCTGATCGAGATTAGCTAGACAAAAACGGATACATCCACATAATACTATACGTATAAGCCCAAATGGAATTAGATAATTGCACGCCAGATGAAATTCAATTTCTAGTAGAGACAGCAATCGTATTAAAAGGTGATATTTACTTTTTTCTAAGAAATTGAAAGGCACGGCCCAAGATTGACTTCTCATAGTTCAAAGTTGAAAAAACAGGTTTACAAAATGACACGATGTTTTAAAAATATCTTCTTATATCCACGATATGCTCAGAGAAATATTATTTTAGAAGAATTTTGGTGTAAACTTGGTGTGTTGTGCAGTTGTGGAAAACTAAAAACTTGCATTCCGTAATCGCTCCGAAGGGCAGCTAAATTTAAATTGAAGTCTCTATGTTATGCGTTTAAGGTTTAAAATATTGGGTATATAAATATTCTCTTAAAGTATTGTGGACCAGACATTTCACTGCTAACCATATCAAGTGTTCAACCCTTTTTCCGCCAAATATTTTAAAATTACATACAGTACCAAATACGCCTAACTAGTAACTAAATGTGAAATATCTAACCAAGAATCCTAACTGAACTATATGAATTGCGAGATATCTCGTCATGCGTCCGTAGCGTGTTCAAAAATGACGTCGTAAATAAATGGAACTTTTCTCAATATATATTAACAAACATTTTGCTAGAGGTTTATTTTAAGCTATAAAATATAAGACAATCCAGTATATTATATTGATGAAAACAAATTCCCTTAATCGATCAGTACGTAGCTACTTATATGATAATTATGTCGTATTAATTCGTTTCAAGCAAAATCATTACCAAAACCGAGAGTGTGAACAAATTAAAAAAAAAACCGCACATTAGCTGACATCGACTAATCGTAATCACGAGCTGAAGCATTAAATAAGTTCATTTAAATTCGACCCGTCGGCCAACACAAATACTGCAAACGATGCGATTCCTTTTTCAATAGTAATAAACTATTTACACTGGACTAATCCATTTTGTTAGAAACACTCGAATGCATTGTGTAATAGAGTTGAGCTTTAATAGAATTTATATACTACAAAGTTGTATTTACAAGTGGAAGTAAATAATTGCAATGAAAATTCAATTAGGACACTTTAATAATCTGTTTTGATTGCAGATTTTTTTATAACCCTATTCGATAGCTGTAATATAGTTAATATTTTTGTTTAATGTTATATCAAAAAATAGGATAGCAATACCGTTATATTTAGCAATACATACAAATAATTACAGAATGTCGCGGATATATTTATAAATTAAAAAATGTGTACCTAGTAATACAAAAACAAAAGCTCTTTTCATTATATGTAATAAAACGCAAGATTTCTATTTTTTATTTTTAATTAATTTACCCGTGGAAATATTTTATTTCATTACTGTAAAGTTTTGATATTTAACATTTTCTCTTCATATGTAAACTTTTATTGATTTTTACGTGGACCACAAGGCACAATATTAAATTAATTTTTATGCATTATATATTAATTCTATTCCGTTCGTTGTGAGATAGGAAGCTCTAAAACATTTCCCAAGTGCGACAGCGACCTTGTGGATCGAACGACAGACGAAGCTCGCCCTTACATTTACGACTTGTTTCACCTCCTCCGTGCCTCGTTTATAATACATGAAATAAACACATGTCGCTGCACCTTTTTAAAGGGTCTACTTTCATTAAAAATTCAGCAAATGTCTTTTACAAAAATACTGCAATAAACAATAAAAGTTATTCCACATCTATATCCTTAAGATAGGGCTATAATATTTTTGAAGTGGGAAATTCTATAGTCAGACAATATGCTTCAAATATTAAAATTGTTTTAATTGTTGATAATTTTCAACAATGATATGATTAAACATAGTGACAAAAGAAAAAATAATGTATCATAAAACCGGTTCGTATTATTTTCATGACAGATGCCCGGATCTCGTTCCACTACCTTCTAAAATTACAACAAAATTATTTGTTTTACGTACAATATATTTTATTGTACATTTGTGCGATTAATTGTGGCAATATGAAAACTAAACATTTTCCATAGTAACTACTTTAGTAATGATTCTTCGCTGTTATGATGGAAGCGGCCTTGTAAGCAAATTCAATTTACTTGTATAAATAGAAAATATTTTTTGAAAACGTGGCATTCAATGAAAATCCTTCACCTACATGTCAAAGTAATTAGTTTTGAATTGAATGGAACGTTCAGCCAGCAAAAGTTAAAGTTGCAAATTACACTATATTCACATATGCATATACATACACACGCGCACACACGTGTGTATATATACACACGCGCGCAAACACACACACACACACACACACATAAATAAATATATATATATGTATATATATGTATATATATATATATATATATATATATATATGTATATATATATATGTATATATATATATATCTATATACATATATTTTGGTGATTCATAAAACACCGAAAAATTATATTTTGACATTTCCTTCACTCTCAACCTCTTAATTTTATTTATTCCACTAAAAAACACACCAGAATTTTTTATTTTTTTAAAAATTTGTATTTAAGGGTCGCTACCCACTTTTGAAATTGGAAAAAAGCGATTATTTTTAAGAGTTTATTAATACCAGAAATCAGTGTTACGCATAGGTTTTAGGGAAAATATTATACTAAATAACAATAACTATCGTTCATCTAAATTATTAAGTAAAAATTTAAAAAAATTATAGTAGATTTGCCTTATTATAATTGGGTTTTTCTGCCTATATATAACTAACAACATTAAGTATTGCTTCTGCTCTTCCTCATTAGTATGTAATTTATTGTACTCTTCCATCAATACAACACCCCGCTCAGCTATATCGTTAACGACTCTCATATGTTGTACAAATTTTTTAGCCAATTTGAAATTTTCTTCCTCTTCCCTTAGCTTAGGATCTTTCTCAATGAACTCGCAAGAAATTCCAGTGATTTGAAAAAAATCATAGTGTTTGTTGATATGAAATCTTCGATACTTTTGTTTACGATTGCATCATGTTCCAAGGATGCCTTTTTCGGATTGTTTTCCGTTCCTTCAGTTTTCAGAGCCAAAATTATATTACGTTTTGTTTCGATAGAAACTCGTTTGTCAAAAAAAGCTAAAGCAATTAGCTCTTCGGAAAGATACCAAAGACGACCCAACGTTTTTTTGATGGCGACTTTAGCTACAACTGTGTTATATGTTTTGAAATCAACCAACTATTTTAATATATGTAAATCATTCACCGAGGCTATATTAGCCACTGGCACTATAAACCAGTATTTTTCGAATATACAAATATTTGTAATGCCCTTAGTTTACTTAATTGTGCTTTTAAACTTATGTTTAAACAAAAAAAATTTCAGTGCGTATATAGCTTTTGCCATCCATCGCTTTGAATGAGATACCGCTTTCAGGAATCCCTCCCAAAAAGATAATTATCAAATGAAGAAACACTTTGTAATTGTCACGAGGCTGAAATTGTTCCAGTTGATTCTCAGCAAAAGCGATGATATCTTTCGCGACAGTTTGAACGCAATTGGTTCGGACATTGCGGTTTTGAAGTCTTTTTGGTTTATATTTAGCTAGTAGCTTTTAAACCTTTTAAAAATCATTATTTCAGGATCACTGGAAGGCCCTACAGCTGTTACAAGAATACTTTCGAGTAAACTTTCTAGTATGTGATGCCGGCATGCAAACCAAATCAGTTCCTTTTGCATTTCCTGTTCTAAAAGAACACATGCTCTGTTTATGCACCCTGTATTAGATGCTATTGTATCAAAACACATACATTTTATTTTGTCATATAAATTCCATGATAAATAGTCTCGAATATAGCAGAAGCCATTGTTTCTCAATTTCCATCTGGAAATTGAACAGAAGTGGAACAGCTAAGAAGTGGAACAGCCAAGAACTGGTCGACTCCTTTTCCAGATACCAACATTGGTAGACGATCTACTATATCATGTCCGCTTATTTCCTCCAGCATCTTTCCATTCCAGTGCACAATATGTGTATTTAGTGGTTGGAAATCAGCTTTAATAGACTCAGAAATCTGTTTTCTAATATCCATTCTTTGGCGACATATAGAAAAATGGCTAACGTTATATTGTGATGCGTCCCAGCCCAGACATTTGTGTGTAGAAGCCAAAACAACAGTTGCCTTTTGGTCTGTCAACTTAGCGACATCAAGAGTAGTAGCTAAACTCGAATCTAAAATTCTTTTTCGGCCTCGTTTAGTGAATAGTAGAACCACAGCGTGAAAAGGGCCCTGGCTGAGGAGATATAGGATGACTTTGACTTATATCGCTATCCCTTTCATTCCCTGCAAAAGAAGCTGAAGGAGATAGTAAATCACATTTTTCATTGCTTCTTTTTACTTTTCTATCATCTTTTGCAACTTAGCTTCTTTTTGTAAATGTTTTTTAAGTTTTTTCGCATGGCTTCTATCGATATTACCAATTTTTCCTGAACGACTCATTTGTCTTTGTTTTTAAAAGAAATGGCTTATCTTCTTCAACACATCATATTACAAGAATTTGAGTGAGCAATCCACGGCATGTTCTTACCGCATAGTTTCCAGTTATGTCATACGTTTTACTTCCCTATTAAATCGTAATATCTTGCCCTATCATAACCATGCAAAATTATATAAACACCCACCCTTCCCTTTTGCATAACTTTATTTTGTATAATTACGTAAAAGAAAGGGGTATTTAGGAGAGTCAAAGTTCGCGTCGCTACATTTCTCACGTTTTTCAAAATGAAAGTATAGGTTGAAGGATTTCCATTATTGACGTAACTATTTCTAAATTATAAAAAATTAATGGGTTTGATTTATCATGATCTACTCATGACGTACTATTATGGATTAAAATGACACGCACATTGATATTTGTATATTATATATACATATACATATGTTATGGGTGCGTGCTTGTATGTATATATATATCTATATATATATATATATATATATATATATATATATATATATAACACACGCACCCAGCGCGTGTGTGTATGTAATGATATAGGTAAATTCATGACTCGATGTAGTATTATTTCTACTTTCTTTAAACTCTTTACCAGCATCTACAGGTAGGCCATTAGCAAAGATAAATCTTTGCTAATAGCCCACCTGAAGAATCTTTGCTAATAGCCCACATAAAGATGTTGTAATACAACGAAACCTAGGTCATAGTAAAAAACTTAAAGAAAGTAGAAATATTACTACATCACGTAGTTTCATTTAATTGTGAATAATTAATTTCTAAAAAATTAACGCCAAATATATTCAATATAGGTAAATGGCATATTTTGACCAAATACCCAAAATTAACCACGTATTAAATTTTACGAAAGTTGCTTATAGAATTAGAAACCTTGGTACAGTCAGAATTACACCAAATTACATATGGCAAGAATACTGAGCATTATTTTATGGTATAACAAATATGCACCGTTTAAGAACGATTAAGCTTCTGGCACTTCGTTTCATCAAAGGTCGTCATCGTCTTTATCATCTTTTAAGACCTCTTGGCCTTTTATTCTACTGGATAATTTAACGAAAGAATTAAAAAACTGTGACTCTCTCGATCATTTATTCCATAACTGACTAACACTAAAGAAAAAAGCAACTAGATTGATAGCATTGATAACATTGAAGTGACGTTTTACACTATTGTTTCGTTATACAATATTTTTCACATAAAATTGATTTAGGACCAACTTTTCGTCAATAGACCAAACAATAATGAATTATAGCGCTGAAATACTTACCTTTAAAGAAGACTAATTAATAATCTACGATAGGCTACGTAATACGTAATACTTCCACGCGTTGCTTCCATTTACTCAAATGAACAAAGTACCAGCTCGTCGCCTACTATTTCACAATGCCTCTTTGCAGAAAGCTTTGTCACAAAATGCCAGGTTTCGTACCGACTGCATAAATAAAAAAGCACGTTCACTCTTTCATCGCCGCATTAGTTTTTTTATTTACGAAACGGACGACGAACATTATGGCGGTACCGGTGAATAAGTTAGTTGTCGAGTGTCGCGCATAGTAAACGTCGCAGAAAATAAAAATACTAGTTTTTGTTTCAGTCAACGAAATATTAAATATTAATAGAAAGGAGACTATTATGATTTTACATGTAAAATATATTTCAATATTATTGGTAAAAATACATATTGAATTAAATTACATATATTGGTTATATATTGGGGCTATAAAGATATTATTTAAACCAATCTAAATATATTTCACAAATATTAGGCGTCTTATATCAATCAAGTAAAATGTTGGTATGTAAAACTGAATGCAATCTCGCATTGAAATGAGATTAAAGGAGTTTGAAAAGTGAATAACTGTCTGTTAAACTGAATATTTGATAGTACCTATTATGCTTGAAAACTTTCGATTAAAACATAAGTTTTTAAAATACTTTAAAATCTTACACCTCGTCTGTAAATTATATTTAAAAAAAAAATGAAATACACATTTTTCAATTAGTGTGGAAACGCAGTATTTACAAGTAATTATTTAAAGATATTAGCAATATGTTGTATTTATTTATTATTTACCTATCGCTTTAATGTCTATAATTTGTTTAAAGGGATCTGTACTAATAAAATGATTTTCGTGCGGCGAATTAACTCTTCTAAAAATAATTATTAACACTGTATGTACCTGTGAACATGGGAACGGTTCAATATTGTGATAGAATTTTCAGGAGCATATCATTTCGAATAAAAATTGTCCTCTAACCCCCATATACTAAACTTTGATTATCTCGTGTTTAAAAAAATCTAGAAGAATATAACGATTAGAAAAAATGGGAGGTAATACTCATCAAGCAAGTAAGCTCAAAAAGATTATGAGAAATATTAATTTTATTACTAGTGAGATAACAAAAATAAAATAACAAAAGGGCAGAGAAAATAAACCTAGTCTCATCACCAGTACAAATAGCATGTGTATCAACTTATTGATTTTAACTTACAGTTACTTTAAAAAATATCTAATTCACCTATATTTAAAAGAGATTGGAGAAAAATCAAGAATGCAAACCAAAAATACCTCAACTTTGTGCCGTTAATTGGTTTTTTACAAAAGAAACTTATATCGCTTTCTAAGGCAGCTAACACTTAATGGGCAAGTATAATTTTCCTTGCAAAATTAATATCATAAGAGACATTGAAAACTTAAGACAATAAAATGGACGAGTCTACAAAATAAAGGCGCTCACTGAATCGCTAGTAATTATTCATGTTTTGTACTTCAAAACAATTTTCAATTGACTTCCTCCCTCGCGAATAATGAACCGTTAATATTCGCCCCCACATACACACCATGTACATAATTTAGTCAAAATGGTACTTTACATGCTCCTAACGAAATTAGAAGACATGACGCCTCCCTCCGTGTTATGTTTTATAAAGGTTTATTAATTTATGAATTTAATATTTCTATCAATTATAAATTGTTATTAAGAATTACACACTTTGGTAATTTCTCTATGTACGTATACAGAAGGAGCAGATGAACGATGATGAAAAGATCTTATTAGATAAAAGTCATTATTCACAAAATGGTTTGTCACTATTGTAATTTCTACGAAGTATATTTAATTCAACAAAGTATTACATTTTTGGAATTAAGATTTTCAATAAATTCCGGGAAAAGTTTTATGGTATCTACATCAACGAATACAACAAGTATTTCTTATATTCATATTTTATATCAAAGAAAGCCACACATATAATTGTATTAAATGAGAGCTTAAGACAATAGTATCGCTAATTTTGTCAATCAATAAAAAAAACGAGAAATTTTAAAAAATAATAATCTTACAATTTTGAAATGTCTAATACGTTAATAAAATAACAATATATTTTTTATAAAGTCTGGGTTTATTTTTCATCCGAATTCGTTTTCGTTTCGAAATAATTTTCATGCTGTGATAACTTTCCCAGGACCCGTATAACTTCGTAAGATTATTTCAAAATAATTTATTGTAAGTAAAACATTACTATGAAACCTGATACGAGCAAACAATTTAATATAATGATTTAGAGTAATACAAATAGTTTAAATTTCAGCCGTACGGGAATCGTTCGGGGAGGTATAAATCCTTTTCATTTAGGTATGCGTATATTAATTTTAATGACCGGTGTTAGTAAGAGCCACGATCAGTAATTAAAATAGGTTTATGTGCTGCACTATGCGGTCGGAGGTTTCAGTGGCAACATGTAAAACCATAAAGCAGCTGCAGTTTTGTTGAAAATATTGGGATGAAAAATACACATATTAATCAAAATAGTCTGCTAAAATTCAAGTATCTTGTCAACTAATCAGTAATAGCTATATTTGTTGATTATATATTGGAAAATTTATTTAATGAGTAAGTTCGCTTTCCTTTTTTTATTTTTGTTATAGTTTTAATTTTTTCTGCAGACTTGCAAATTCAGAGGTTGTAAAAATCTTGTTTAATTTTTTTTCATACTTATTTGTTGTAATTATATCTTAAATTTCTTTTCTTATCTAAAAAAATGTTTTATTAATTTTACTTAAACTAAACCTGTGTTGAAAAATATAATTCGGATAGGAAGAAAACTTGTCATTTTATTCATATATATCGCCGGCGCGATTTTTTTTATTTTAGTGAATTACGTTTTCAAATTAAATATTTAACATACGTTTTTTCATTTATATTTTGCATATAGAAAGCGTAATTTAGGTTAAAAAAAAAATTGTTACTCTTCGTGTAGCTCCGGAAGAGTGAATGGTTAATTTGTTATGTCTCTATAATTTTTGTCATTTATTTATTAAATAATTAAAATTGTAAACAGAGATTGCATTCGTAATGTTAGAGTTGGGGAAAAACAAACCTTACTAATCCCACCGATTTATTTCTAACGTCCACTTCACCATATTACACTTACCCTTTACAATATCACAGATACACTTTACCCTATTACTTAATAGTTTAACCGAAAGAGAATCGATAGGAGTGTAGACTTAATTTTGAAATTTTTTTTTTTCTAAATTAATAATCTCGAGCATACGATTATGATTTTTATGTCTAAAACGATTGATGTCTTTCTGGTAATACCGGCTTTTATAAAATAAATAAGATAAAAACATTCGCCCTCATCTTATATTAATCGAAATTTATATTTCAAATATTTACAGCTTTACGTAAACTTTAATTTGCGGTCCGAATTTATTGTTTACCAATTATAAACAATTGATAATATTTCATGGGCCTGAGGCGAAGTCTAGTACACTTATTAATGTTTGATAACTTACTATACTGCACTAGAATGACGTTTTTTAAAGCGATTTGTGTCTTATTAACTGTTATGCGTGTACTTAACACTTTAAGAATCTGCTTATCCAGCAATAAATAAACATTTGCTTCAAAAAACGGATAGCATCAATAACTTCAAAAAAGTTTAAATAATATCATAATACTATGTACATGACGATAATAGATAATTGAAATCTTTGAACGGTTTTGATGGTTAATTTTAACGATTTACAAACTTACGTTCGCTAAGTTTGACTTAATTTTCTAATATTTTTTACATCTGTATGGTCACTATCGGGAATAAAATAATCTATCATACCATCCGCCTACTAAACGAATATCATTCACGTGAATTGGACAAGGTCTAAACTTTTGAATTATTTAAATCTATTAAAATTAATGAAATGTCATAACTAAGTATTTATGTTACAAGTATTACTCGAGTAGTGCTTTTAACTTCATTTTTAATTTAGAAGTAAACCCAAATAAGTGGTGTAGATACACATTCAATATTTTTCTGTTTTAGATATGATTCGAAACTAGGCACTAGTGTTCCGTTTCTTATGCCTTTTCTAATAGGCTTCTGTAAATATGCCATTATTTAGACGCTGTCGCTAGGTGCCGTCACTATTTAGGTGCTGCCGTTAGGCGATCCCATTATTTAGGTGCTGTTGTTGGGCTATGCCACTATTTAGGCGCTGCCGCTGAGCAATGCCACCATTTAGGCGCTGCCGCTTGCTAGGCACGAAGAAAATTGGTGAAGCTCGTCGACGCGGCTCACATAAGTTGCGTCACACAAAACAAGTTTGTATTGACATATATATTGCCGTGTCAATAAACGTGGCTTAATTTCTAAACCCATAGAATCTACTGACGTTTTGAACAGATTTAAACATTTACGGCCAATGTGTCGGGTGATACAGCGTTACAGTTGTTAACCGATAGACGGTTATAATTAATAAGTAAACAAATATTACTATAGTAAATAGACAGATATTAGCATTATCTAAATTAATCTATATGTGAACATAGTTCATATTGCGACTGGACAAAATTTGTTTTGGCGCGAAAACAATTACTTCAATCCGTTTTCGGATACGAATCACTGTCCTAGTCAATTAAAATTGATTTTCTATATAAACTCTTTTAAAGTTGTTCTGTGATGATAAGTTTTATAACACTACCTAACTGCGAGTCAACAAATTAAGAAAACAACCCAATCGCACATGCGAACAGCCCATCATATTAAAGCTACGGAAGTGACTGAATATAATATCTGCAATATCAAAATTAATTTCTTCCGATTTTTACTATAAAAAAATCTGTTGCAAAAAAGGCTGTACATACTCATATAATAAAATGGTAATGAGGCTGAACCTTTCCGCGCATCATGCATAAACCATTTGACGAATATTAACGAAGCTTGTATTTTTATACCTTAGAGATTCTGTTAACATCTACAATAAAACATCATGTTGTTCCTCATAGAGACTAAGTAGTTAATTAATATTTTATATTATCAGTTAATTAATAGATAGTACTTAATAATTTAACAGTGACATACGTTTCCTTTATTAGTAGTCATTACAATTAAAATTTTGTAATTCTCCACTAGAGCAATTCATTTTAATTTAATAATGCATTTATATTTACAAAAGCATAGCTATACTATTACATTAGTAACTATAGTGTCACCACAATCAATCAGATTATAATGCATTCACCTATATACGCTCCTGATAGAGAAAGGTTGAAGATCTAGAAATATTTAAGGTAGCACAGCTTTTCTCGCCTGAAAAGTGGGCAAAATTACTAGTTAGATATTGAAACTTAATTGGACACTGTTTATTACAAAACGTTATGAACATGATGTTTCAATTTACAGAAAGACTGTCTGATATCTTGAAGAATATCAGAAACAGCTAAGTAAATAATTGGAGCACATGTGTACGTCACGTTTGTATGCATATCAATAAAGATAGAGTATATGGGCAAAGTATATGTATATATATATATATATATATGTGTGTGTGTGTGTGTATAAATGTGTATATATATATATATATATATATATATATATATGTATGCGCTCGCGCACACACACATTCTTACGCAGCCTGCTCAGTATCGTCGTTTACGAAGTACGAACGTCAAAGTTTACAAGGATTCGCGACATCACATTTCCAATGGACGGTCACGTGATGTTCAATTCTGTGCGATTTTCATGTAATGCTGAAAGCTATATAACCCACAGTGACTAATAACATTACGAGTATATTAGTATGTCTTAAAATATTTTTTTTTTAATTACATAGGTGGATATAGTTAATAAGAAAATATAATATCTTCATTTCGTAAATGTTTTTAATGAAAATTTAAACATTCTTTATCAGTATTTGAATTTTTATATAAAAATAACATTATTTTAATCTGTGTGATTGAATCAAAATGAATTAACAATTAAAAATGACGAAATAGTAAATTCATTTGTATACACGTACCTGCTAGATTCTCTGTACTCACTTAGATACCATAATGGAATCCTTCTCGTACTCAAATTAAACTATTTTAAAACTTTTGGTAAGATAAATATCCCATTTTCATTATTTCAAAATCTAAAATATGAACATTTCAAATTAAAATTTTATCTCCTGAAGAAATGAATGGGTATAATTTTAATAAAACACCATCGACATTATCTACCCACCTTTGTTGCGTTTAAGATTTCGTCAATAAAAAAATGAACATGTATAAAATTATTCACATGTCAATCTAAAGACAAACGGATTGACTGTGGCATAGAGTAAATAACCATTTAACTTAAACAGAAGACTTTAAATTTGGTATAGTCGGAATAAAAATAATTGAGTTGCACATAAAGCAAAAGTTAATATGCAAAAAATGATACAGAAATTTTAAACAAAGCTACTTAAGTACTCGATATTTTTTTGTTTCGAAAATCGCTCTAGGAATTATTTGGAAATGCTATAGGGATTTAAATTGTTTTCCGCAATTTTGATTAGTGTATTTGGATATATACTACAAATAAGAAAAAAGTATATTCTTCTCAATTTTTTTATATATTTCCTTATTTTTAATTACAGCGTAACTTATTTAAAAAAGCTTATAGTACATAGCACTGATAACTTATTTAGGTTAAATGTAACTAAGTGTTCCTAACGAATATTAATCTTATTTAACTGTTCCTAACGAATATTTAAGTGTTCCTAACGAATATTATCAGATTGTGCAACATAATGGTGATTCGGAATAAATATCCGGACGGCAAAGGTAATGAAAGCGTTGCGGTCGTTCGTTAGATATATTGCGACGATTTGAATTGCTTTCATGTTGCCGGTGTCACGTGTTGCGGGGCTCCATCCGATCAAATAAATACGCTTCACTAGCCATTTTATAACGTAATAGTCGTTAATTTAGCGTGAGATATTACATTTTTGCATTTCCGGTTTAAAGCAGGCATGTGTAAAATGTAAAGCATGTACAATCATTCAGTTAATATATCATTTTTCCCTCGAGTATCCTTGTTTCCAGAATTGAAGTGTTAATTTTCCTTAATATGAAGTATATAGAAGTAATTTTATAAATAAAGATCTATATCTGATTGCAATCTAGTGATGTTACCTTCAAAGAAAATATTCTCTTTCTGATTCTTTGAGCTATATCTGATCTATATATGATTGCAATCTAGTGATGTTACCTTTGAAGGAAATATTCTCTTCTTTTTATTGATAAATAATTCAACCAAAATCATTTAAATAGAATAAATATTTGTCATCTTTATTTCATTATTCTTAATTTCGTATTGCTTTTTTCATATTTAGTCCTTTTTCTTACGTATAAATTTTTTATTTTTTTTTAGTGAGTACATATTAATTTCTAAATGTTTTAACAAATTATCTTTACGGGTATATATTACAGTCTTCTACCTTCCTTACCAAATTCTCATATTCAACCATTGTAGTTGACTAGAAGAGACTGCTCATGTTTTATATGTAATTTTACGTGTACCTTAAATAAATAAATAAATTCAGTACTCTTCGGAAAGTCAAAGACAGAATGCGATGTTTAATAAATAACATTGAATATAATTTCGTATTTCTTACTACTGAAAGAAAACTGACTAAATATCTTAAAGCAAACTCGATTCGGTTAGTTTACCTATCAAATGTATTCATTTCATCGACATGAAAACTATGCAAATATGTCTAATAAACATAAAAATAATAAAGCCCGACTTGTCATCAGTGCCCGTAAGTCTGTCGCATGGATCCCTCCGTCTTACATGGTTTCTCTAAATGTGAATGAAATTTTGTAAGAATATGATTTATATAAAGATTTCAATTAATTTGTAGCAAAATATTAACTGTTTTTATAATGTAAATATAAACGTGAAATTGTGGAGAAAATACTGTTTTGGTGCATGCTGTTGATTATGTATTATTGAATAGGCAATTTAAAATTAAATTGAGATTTCATTTGTTCTATTTTTTCTTCATTTTGAACCTATTTTTCTAAGCACTAGGCTTTATAATCACATGCAGTTTTCAACCACGAGTCAAAAAAATCTGAAAAATATTCTGGCTACTAGATTTGATTGGATATTTCAAATTTTGGTTTTCTTGCATCAATAATTACAGGAAATTCAAAAAATTATAGAACTCTAATTTACGAGTGTATACTGTGTACACATGATTCAGATTCAGTCAATTTTTATATTTAAAATAGTATATGTAAGTTGATAAAGCATGATTTTTGGTCGTGTTATACCGGAAGTAAGCTTTGTTCAATATGTTGATAATTATCCGTAACTATTGAAAAATTTACTTGAGTAAATTTCTTGTACTAGACATGTTCGTACCAATTCTAAATTTAAACCAATTCAGATGCCTTATTCAAACTAATTAACATGTGAAAATCTCGCACATTTTACTTTCTTGTAACAAACTTTTCTTCTAACGATTCTTTTTTACAAATATTTTCAGGTAAGTCAGATTATATCTATAATAGCCTCTATAACACTGAAGAAGAATAAAATGTAATTATAAGTGTTTTTATACGTACCCCAACATACTATTTCTTTTAATGTTTATAAAGAGTAATCAAAAAGCAAAGTTTGCCTTAAACGTGGCATTATTGAATTAATATTAAGATAATTTGGAAAGTTTACTGTTCATGATTCTTCTTCACTAGTTAAATATTCTTGATGAATTGCAGGTCTTTAATTAACGAAACACTAAACGTTAATAAAGTTACGTAAATAAACAATATAATTACACATAATTCCTCACGAAACACAGACAAAGGATAAATTATTTTAGCGCCACCATCCCTCATCACTACACGCCTTTACGGTATGCACACGTATACGCTTTAATTACGTTTTCACGGCCAAACGAGTGCTAGTGATAGTGGACTAACACAAATCTAATAATAGGTACAAATGTTTTTACAAGCGATAGAATTAAAAATACTCGCAATTTCAAATAAAGGCGAACCCTTTCTGGAATATATATATATATATATATATATATATATATATATATATATATATATATATATATATGTATATATATATATATATATATATATATACACAATAAACTCAATTATTGGACATATTTCATATAGTCATCTATATTGCTAAACTGGTGGAGTGTTTCCCTGTGAATATGATTTCTGACTCTTCGTGAAATATGCCATGATCTCTGACTCAGAAAGATATATTTTGTATATGCTTAATATATTTTTAGGACACGCATGTGTAACAAGAGAGTATTTTTTCTGGTAAAAATAACGAGAAATCTGATAATTTTGAATGATGAGCCTTTATGGGTTTTTTTTATGGGCCTTCGTGAATTATCAAAAATCTTCTCTTTATTCAAATAAAGAAAACATCGAAAATTTCAAATTCCCAACAGTGATTTAAATATATGTAAATTTGTAATTGTTTCAAGTCTTTGAACGACATATATATACTCAGCTTACCAACCTTGGTAATAATTGTCAATCTTCTAAAATATTATTAATGTAAATCAGGTTACAGTACTTTAACAGCACTTGTTAAATGGATTGATGTTGATCGCATTTATGTGAATAATATATATGCTTGAACTACCAGACGTCCGTAATGATATTCATTTTAAAAAATTCGGAATTTTGATAGATCAAATATTAACTATAGTATTTTTATAGGTTTCCATGCCATAGAGGGCGATAAAAAGCTTAAAAAGGTAATAAAAGATATATATATATATATATATATATATATATATGTGTGTGTGTATATATATGTATATATATGTATATATATATATATATATATATAATATTTATATATATATATATATATATAGAATATTAGCAAAGATTTCAATCTTCCCACTTTTCAATATCCCACCTGAAGATGTAATACAATGAAACCTAGGTCGTGGTAAAGAAATTAAAGAAAGTAGAAATAATACTACATTACGTAGTTTCATTTAATTGTGAATAATTAATTTCTACAAAATTAACTCCAAATATATTTAATGTATAAAATATACCTCTTTAAAATGTCCCAAAGTTTTTATCAGCCTGTTTTGAATTGTGCTATCTACCTCAATTTGAATAGTTTTCCAATAAATTTAAACCACTGTTCTGTGCTATCTGTATCTATGTCAAGACCATATTTCTCAGGAACACGTGAATATGTAATATATAAATGAAATTAGTATTAACCACTTAATTCTATGGTCCTTAATAGCTGTAAAAAAGTCAAGCTTCTAAGTCAACGCAATCATGAAGAACCTTAAAAATACTGCCATTTATACCGCCTATTTTGATATTAGTAAATAAATCACAACTTATGGGGTACTTTCCGTTTTACGTAGAATCATGAAATTTGACAAGAAGCAAGGTCTCATTAACCAAAAACCTTTAATTTGTAGTGATTAGTTTTTGTAAAAATATTTTTCTAAATATACGCTTGTGAAAGATGTGGTAGGCATTACATTGTGTAGTAAAATATTAAAATTTTGTGAATAGTTTAATAGGAAAATTATGTGATGTATAAAACTAATGTTAAATTAATATTTTTGATTGGTGAACTTATCAAATTATATAAATTTTATGACCTACTTATGTAAGTTCAAAACATCCAAATAAGACTGTAGTACTTTAGATTTCGATGCGGAAAATTGTTTGGATTTAGTGGTTACTCGATTTCACCAAATTTAAAATTAATAGCATTATAAGCCATTATTAATCTCGAATAAGATGACGCCTCTAACGTCCACATATAACTAATTATTGGCATACAAAACTGAAATTGAAATATCACTCTCATTAATTGTCATCTCGTAATTACTACCTTCGACAAGAGATAATAGAAACAGAAACGATCTACTAACCCTCTGTTTCATTTCACAACAAAAATAATTACTTGAACATAGCAAAATATATTTCAACAATTCTAAAATTAGGAATAGGAACATAATTGGAAATTCCTAATTAGTAAAGTCTAGCCGCAAAGGAACTTTAACTTTACCTGTCTTCTTGATCTAAGGTTATTTTATTTATTTTTCTTTCTAAATTTATCCTTGTATCTCTACCCACTCTATACCTACCCAGTCTCTATATCTTTTGATCTGCTTCTTTGCATAGAAATTATTGTTCATTGATGAATTAAGGAAAATTTAAATAAAACAAATTAAATTTTTTATTAAAATGATTTCATGGTCGATTTTTTTATTTCAATATATTTTAGCCACTTACTTTTTCTTCTATGTTAAGATTGTCGTATAAAATATGACATTTTTTTTATTCGAACAAAACAGTCCGTTTATTTTCTTTTTGCATGCCCTATGTAAGCTTTACGTTTCCTTATTTCTAAATTACGGCTATATTATAACACCGTCATGATATAAATAAAACTAAAAGTCACTCTTGACGAAGACCAGGAGTTGTAAATTAAATGAACACTTAATATTTTGCTGACTAATTCAATTTGTATTTTGTTTAAATCGCCATAGGGTTGCTGTAAGTATTTATAAGACGCTTTAATAAAATTGTCACAACCTCCGTCGGGGTAAAAGTGTATAAAAACTATATTATTAGCTACAATTTAATATTAAAAGGTTAAATGTTCATTGAGTAAAAACATGCCATTAACTGATATTACATTTTTAAATATTTTTATAAAAATCGTTTCAAAATATTAATTATTTCAATACTGGACATTTTGAGATACTTATTAATTACGAAGGGAAAAGTTAGTAACGTGAAATGGAACAATTGAAAAAGGAATGAAATTTCTAAAATATATAATAACTGAAAGAAAATATGGATTAATAAATTATTTTATTTTAATTGGCCCAGAGTGTCATATCGTTCATTTGTATTTTTTTTCAATTGTAAGTATGTCGCCTGTGGTCATTAGTTAATAAAAAAAACTACAGTTTATTTATTAAAAATGTAAATTTTAATTACGATTTGACTTAATACGGTTAGATATATTCAAAAAATTACAAATATTAGATAAACATTAAAATTAAAAACAAAAATAATTTCGTTTAACTTGCGGAACGATTTCAGATGACATTAAAAAGTAGAAACCCATACAAAGATAGTGACAATCTTCTGATATTGTTCCATACTTGTCACTATCTTCTGGATTTTATACGTATTCCGACGCAACTGTTATTCACAATTAAATGAAACTACGTGATGTAGTATTATTTCTACTTTCTTTAATTTCTTTACCACGACCTAGGTTTCGTTGTATTACAACATCTTCAGGTGGGATATTAGCAAAGATCTTTGCTAATATCCCACCTGAATATGTTGTAATACAACGAAACCTAGGTCGTGGTAAAGAAATTAAAGAAAGTAGAAATAATACTACATCACGTAATTTCATTTAATTGTGAATAATGAATTTCTACAAAATTAACACCAAATATATTCAACAACTGTTATTATTAAAATAAATAAAATGTTTACATAAATCAATAATTATTATTCATTACTACGATTCTCTACATTTTGATGCTCGTATATGTACAGTTTTATAAAATGTTTACTGTAATTCAGTGATTATCTTAAAATAAAAGTATAAAAAGTAAAAGTTTAAAAAATTTGGAAGACTACAAAATGATAACAAAATTTGAGTCATAACGAGATCGTTGTTACTCAGGATTACAAATGATTTTGTGAATAAAATTTAATTTTTGAATCACTCGATATTTAAAAGCTTCACAATCAGTACTTTTAGTACTGATTTAACAACCCCAAACTTATGTTCACAAAGAACAAGTGGAAAGACGTAATTATGTAAGCAAATGACTACTGAAGTATTTTAGTTACGAATGGCTTATTGTCGGAAGCAGGAATGTAGTTGACGTTTTGAGATACTGAGATCGACTTCGTATTTGTGTTACAAAACGCTGTTAACACCCTTCTTACATCATAAATTTTGTAAGTCTTATAATCCCTAGTATTAGAGACTAAAAATACAGCATCCAGCGTTTATACAAACGCGCACAATAAAATATAAAATTTTCACAAAAAAATTCACACAAAACATGTGTCAAAATATATTATTCGATAGGAAATAATTATCTAACTATATATGTCCGTTAGAAACAAAACTTGAAGCTTGAAACATATTTGTTTACAAAATAATTATAAACAAAAACAATACTTACAAGTCGTCTTATGTTAGAAAACAATTCTATAAATATAAAAACATATCGTATAAATTAAAAAGTGTGATGATATTTGCAACTACCAACTTCCTTGTATATATGACTTCGCCTCGAAGTCTCTTGGTCAGCCGCAAACTTCTACACCGCTGTGACATTTTGCATATGAATGAGAGATGAAAAATTATTTTTATAGAGATGAATATTCGAAACGCAATGCGAATATAATTTATATCTCCCATTATATGAATTGCAAATTTTGGCGTGCTAATTTCTGTTACACACCATCTTCGCACGCGAACACAATTATGTTACAACGCCAATGGCATGATTTGAATTTAATTTATGGCATCGCTTTTTAATCTATAGAAACAAAATAGCCAATGATATAATAATACGTAGAATATAAATAGATAAAATGTTTTCTCATTTCTCATCAATAAAATAGAACTGATCTAAAGCCAAATACATTTTAGAATAAGCCACATAAACTAAGAGAAGAGATTATTTTTATCGTGTATTCGTCATATTGCATGCCTCTAAACTTACTTTTAATTTTTGATTTATAATATGCAAAATGATGATTATAATTTATATCATGATTAAATATATGGTAGTTTTTGTTTTAAAAAAGGGTATTAAATATTAAGGAGAACAAACAGAATAAATCTAAAAATATGGTTCCCAAATGTATTTGTTATTATATATATTTATACCTCTGACTTGTAATTGTACAAATATTGAAATTGTCTTAAATGTATCTAATGCTTTCACGACTGGCGCAAGAATTTTATTCTAATATCTATAACATTTGATATGAGTTTTAATAAAAGTTTTTTTTGCCAAAAAATAAACGATTTCAAGCTGTTATTGGTCAAATAGGCAGTCTACATTCATCAATTTACATATCTTGGAAGTCATACAAACAACATACTTAGAAATTTAAAAATTTAGCTGCCACATAAGTTGAAAAGCACAAATATTCAGGGACCTTCAGGTTGGTCCGCCATCAACCTACTCGTCCACATACTAGTATTTTCAAAGAGAGCATTCGTTTTCGTTTTTTGAGCATATATTTTGAATCGTTGAATTATCATAGTATTTATATTTTTATCAACCACCAGATTATCTTTAAGTCAGCTTAGGTAATTTTATCAATATTGTTTCTTTGTATTTGCTTTCTTACTCACGAGTATATACGAAGCATAGGTTTAACATATTGAGCGTAAAAGTACCATTACTATAAGTTTAATATTACATAAATTTGTATTTAGTATATGCCTCTTAATTCTTTTAATTTTTGTGAAAAACATGGCTTTAAAATATAATATTTGTAGATGTTTTTCATGTTAAGGTCAAGTTGTACTTAATTGCAAACTGAATTTGAATATTATGCAATCAGAAGTTAAAAAGGAAAAATGAAATTTCTGCGTTATTACCATACCTACAAATCTTCATTAACCTAAGATTACATTAGTTGGTCAAAAATAGTATTGCGACCCTTTGGAATATCCACTGCCTTCGCAGAATTAAGGAGCAAGAAAAGGGATTAAGCAACTTTAAACAAAACATTTAAACATTCTACCACATAGTTTTTTCTCCGCAAAAATTTTCAATAAGCCAATATAAATTGTGTGGTAAGGCCAAAGAAAATACGACAAAGACTCATAGTAAGAAAAAAATATAACAAGAACTGATAGTCAAAAAGACATTTTTTGTTACAAAACAATATTTTTGGACATTGCAAATTATCAGACTGTACTTGGTCTCCTACAGATTCCAAATAATTTATAATTATTTTTCTTTACGCTTACTTACTTGGCACTAAGAAAGCGTAAAAAATATAATTGAACAAACGTCCCTCGTCTTACGCAACACAAATGGAAGCTTCCTAAATTATTTTTTCGCTTCATCCAACAAATACCCTCAAAAAATCAAGCGCGAATCGAATCTGATTTCCTAATCGGTGACCTCATTAATTCGGCATAAGTTGTTCCGCTAACGGTAACTTCGTATTCAACAGTAGCGCTCGTTAGGATGT
The DNA here is from genome assembly GCA_039881145.1 of Druceiella hillmani. NCBI lineage: Eukaryota > Metazoa > Arthropoda > Insecta > Lepidoptera > Hepialidae > Druceiella > Druceiella hillmani. The sequence goes on along the minus strand of JAYKKI010000144.1, from coordinate 33,332 downwards.
AATTCGCTGTTGAACATTTACTTGCGTTAAGCCGAAGACGTTCCCAACGCTTTGTTAAGTACGGCATTCGGATCACGCTTTAAAATATATATTCCACTATATCTCAACAATTAACAAAATCTTACTCAGTAACTACTTACCTAAGTTATTCCAATAAAACTCAATTATTTTATGACTTAAAAGTGCTTTAAGTTTAGTTTAGTCTGAAAACGTCGTTCCTAGTATAAGTAGGAACAATACATTTGTAAAAAGTGAAGTTATTGTATAAATATTCTTCCCTTCCACCACACTTTGATATGTTATATGTATATAATTTTTAGTTGTACATGGAGTTTTAGTTTTGTTGTCTTGGAATTTGAGGGTTTCCTTTTGGTTTCGCGAACGAAATAAGTAATGATGTTTGAACATATTTTTTGACCATTTTCAACCATATACCTTGCGAAAAATTTTGAAAAATAGTTTGGGTTTTTAATCTTTATAACAGTCTTTTCAAAATGACGCACTAAATTTAGAAAATTAATTCTATTATATTTGCCTCGTCAAAAATTTCAATGTATTTAGTGGACATTTTTGATGATACAATATTTTTTGGTTTTATTGTCATAAATTTATGTGCGTTTTTACGTTTTAAGGCGTTATTTAGTTTCAAGTTTTTACATTAAATGTTTTCTTGGAAAAGTGGCACAGACGTTATCAAAAATGTCTCCAGAATTACTACACAAAAACGGTTTACGAACAAAAGAACAGACCAGCGGGCCTGGCATAATCTTACAATGGTCCTTTTTTTTCTTTTGAGATACGAAATCCTCAATAAACTTAAAACTTTTTTTTATTTCCTGAGTCTAATTTTCCTTTACGGAATTAACTTAAAGAATAAAAAGTTATTTACGACATTTGTACTTTGTATCAACGTTGGTTTCTTTTCAATCAAATATATGACTAGATTTCTCTAAAATATTTATATAATAGGGATTACTTCTGTTTGGAATAAAATAAGACTCTTTCGTACTCAACACTAATTTCTTATTATATATAGTAAATAATTAACGCAAGCAAAAGTAATTTCAATTTAAGTAACATAATTAATATAATATATATATATATATATATATATATATATATATATATATATATATATATATGTATATATATATATATATATATATATATATATATGCCCAAGTCACATGAAGAAGGCAAGTACACTAGGACGGTCAACAAATGCCGGGAAATGGGTTTCCTCCTCTCTCCTTAACAGTATGTGCATACAACGAACCAAATATTAATTGCAATTCAAGTGAATATATTTTGAAGTTATCAGATAAAATATATAGACGGGAATTGCTTTCATAATCTTATCATATGACAAGCATTTTATTACGTAAATAATAAGCACTTTGTATGTCCTTATAGTCATAATGGAAAACTAAACTGGTACTTTAGTAATATTTGTGGAACAAATTAAAAATATGCTTTCATCCAATAGGTTCTTAATATTTATTTATTGAAATGATAGAATTTAAGAAGAAAATATTTATGTTCTAAATGTTTAATTCTGCTGCTTTTCTCATTGAGTAGAAATTAGGTTGATTTTTTTAAATTTATCTTTTTGCCTTTTTTCTAACATCATACCGTCTTAATTACATTACCTATCTTTGTATATTAAGTTATATAACATCATTGCCATATCGATTACTGGCACAGTTATACAGCATAGTCCTCATCCTTGAAATATATAAAAACTAGGAGCATTGCTCTTTAAAAAAAAAAATAATCCCGCCAATAATATTATATCTTCATAAGTGAATATTAGAAAAGCAATTTTTTTCTTGAAAAAGAAAAGCAATGAAAACATGAACTAAATGACAATATAAAGCAAAAATGGAATTTTTAAGGTATTTCAAAACACTGAACAAAACTTGAATTATCGTAATATATTTCTAAGAAAGAAATGTTGGTATCATATCGTAATTAATGACTTTTTTGGCATTCTCTAAATCAGTTCGAAGCAGTAAAATGATTACCAAAGTTTCACAAATACATTTTTCTACTTTAAGTGTAGATTAGCTTGAAGGGGTGGTGAGCAATTTTTGGGATTTACATTTAAATATTTCTTATTTCATAATTATAAATTCTAAATGAAAATAACACCTGGTATATATCTCAATGCACATAAAAAGAAAATTAAAATTGTGGAATTTGATTGTTTTTTACATAGTCAAATATGTATATAATCAAATGACATGCAAAATGAAAACGAAAAAAAAATTCATTCCTTGGGCAATAAATCAAAACAAAGAAAACTCGCAACATAAAAACCGGATTCCCGAGATGAAGCAGATTATAAATAATACCCCGAAACACATTCAATCCAAGGTTTGACTTCATGATTCTGTTAAATTTAATGATAAATGAATGACCGTTTTATTGCCGCTTGGATTATTCGAGCGAATTAATCCGGCCGGATGGAATTTGCAAATTAAATCCGTGAGGCCGGAAGTGCGCGCTGTTCTGTATAGTCGCGCTGCTCGACTCGTAAATATAGTCTTTGTGAATAAATAACCGCAACTTTTTCGTGGAGCAAATGTAATATTAAATTATAAGTGTGTCTCACGTACATAAACATAGAAATATATAAGTGTATATATTTCGAATTTTTATACTTTATAGTGCATACAATAGATACACAGTTATGAAAAATGTGTAAATAATACGGAGATATGAGAAATTTTGAAACTAGAAAGAAATTGAAATTAAAAAAGACTATTAACGTTTTGCGTGACTAGAAAATTGTATGAAAAGCATCTGGCCTTGAAAATAAAAAAAGTTTTTTTCGTATAAAGTTTATTTTACTTTTCATCGTAATCCCTTAACTTAAAACTACTCAGTTTAATACACTTAGTCCGACGTTTTGCTAGCTTTTGTATTCCTCTAAAAATATAACTTTTTCAACCCTTCAAAAAAGTATTCGTTTTAGTAACGAACTTATCGTCAGAGCCAATTCTTTCCACCGAGACATTTTTTTCATATTTGAAAAAATAAAATAATCGCTAGATGCTAATTCTGACGAATATAGTGGATGAGGAAGCAATCCATATCCTGACTAATGGGATTTTACCACGGCGATGACGCAAGTGTGCACGCGTGCATCATCACGATGGTAGAGGATTTTTTTCTCCGCTAAATACTGACATTTTTCTGTTACAGCACGGCTAAAAGGATTCAGTAAATTGACAAAATACTTTCTATTAATAGTACTGCTCTTTTTAAGGTAATCGATGTAAATTTTGTCACGTACATCCCAAACAACTGTGTGCCTAGGCTTCTTTGGCGCTGATTCCCCTCGTAAAACCCAGTGTTTGGACTGCTCTTTGACCTCTAGTATACTTCGATGAATACATATTTTATAAGCAATAATGAAACAATGCCAATCGGAATAACAATAGTTATTCCGATTGCGTTTTAAAAACAACAAACATTATTTTAAAATTTACGCACCTATATGGTTATTGTTAATTGTGAGCAATCGCGGCACTCATCTTGCAGAAAGATTTTTCATATCCAAATAAGTTGTTACTGCACTCATTCTGTTGAGATATCTAGAGTCTCGACAATTTGACACACTTTCACTTTTTGATCGTTTATCATGATATCCTGGATTTTTTTAGTCATTCCTGAAGCGGTAACCTCGTTTGGGTGACCTGGACGATCTTCATAACAAATTCTTTCATGGCCATGTTTTAATTCAGCTGTCCAATATTTTATGGTGTAAGTAGTAAAGTTTACTGAGCTCCGTTTTATTCTCATAATTTGTTTTCTTTTTCAAAAATCAATATTTTTTTCACTGGTCAATGTTAAATTTTTCCCATTGTTGCAAATTATTACTATTCACAAATTAAACCCAGCAACGGCTTGATAGTCTGACAGTATAACAATGACATGCTATGTTTATGAGAAATATTACTTTTTAAATAATAGCGGCGCCATGTTTGGCCTAAGCCAGGTACTTATCGCCAGGTACTTAAATTTAACAATATAAAATATTTTTTTTAATTGTAACAATATAAAATATTTTTCTTTTTGATTTAATGGACACTGTGTAATTATGGCTTCCCTACATTAAGTCAAAATAAATAGTGTAATTATCAAATTACCTTCGCCAGCATTTTAAAGTAAAACTCAAATTTCCAAAGAAACTTCATAGTGCTCCAAGTACTAGTGTACATAAATAATATTTTAAACAAGTAACGTGCAAAGACTCTAAATAAAGAATTTAATTGTAGTTTTTTTATTTATTATTATCACCAATTTCTTTAAAATGATATACACTACATAGTAAAATGTGCGGTTTATACCGTTTTGTAGGTGGGGTAAGTGCAGCCATAAATTCAAAAACACTTACTATATAATATAAATATGCACATTAGTATATAAGAGACGTCTAGGCATTGTTGGGTATTATTCATATTACATAATATATGTAAAGTTATAAATAATTATGGATTTCGCTTAAATGGTATTTGTTCCTATATACATAGGGAATAATAGAGATCGAAACAGGGTCCCAGTACATAGGGCATCAAATACAATAAATTGTAAGTATAAAATAAAATATGTTTGATATATAATTTTTATTAGAATTATTTTTATCCACAATATGAAAGCTATTTTTCTTCGAAACGATAAAATACTTTTTATAAATAAAAATAAAAACCTCTTTCCTTTAAAATACAGTGTCCAGGAAGAAATTGCGGACAAAGAAAGACGTTATTCCTTGACTGAAAAAAAATTGATTATCGTTAAAATAAAATTTTAAGGATGACTTTTTTCAGAAAACTCAAAATAATAACTATAATCATTTGTCATATTTTTCATACATACGATACTTGCGCACATTGTTCAGCGCCGCTCGGGGGAATGACCCGCGAATCTGCCGCGCGAGGCATTGTGTATTATAATAATAAATTTATACGTGGCGCATATATTTATAAGTATAGCGAGGATTTCGCTTAATTAATAGGTTGAATAACATGAAACATAATTATTAAAAACTTAATAAATAATATTATTAATGTACTCACTTATATTAGTTCTGCGAGAACTACTAAATCCATGACTTTTTCATGTTTATAAAGTATTACACAGAAAAGTCATCTTAAAATTCATATACAATTTTTTCATTTATTTGTTTAAGAAGTCTTAAAGGAAATATTCAAAATGGTTTCCATTTTATTTTACACACAATCGCGCTCTATTATGACACACAATCGCGGTCTATTATGGAATTAGTAACATTATCCATTTGATTTCATTATCCACCATTTGATTTGGCATTTCTCTTAATTTCATTAAAAGTATCAGTAATCCTTTCTCGTGAAGTTTGTTCGTCCGGGCATTCAGTTGAATATACATCGGATTTGATGCTACTTCTAAGAAAACATTAGAGTGGTGTTAAATCTTAAGATCTCAGAGGCCAGGGTATAGGTTCACTGCGCCCTAACCAGTGACGACAATATTGCTCGTCTAAATACTCACGTTACCCGAATACCGAAATGAGAGGGCGCTCCATCGTGCTGCCACCACGTATCTCTGAGTACGCTGAAAGGCAAATTTTAAATAAAGTCTCCCACTTCATTACGCAAAAAATGCAAATAAATGTCCGATATTATTCTGGTAGGTAGGAAAAACGGACCTACGAGCTGATTACCCAAAATTCCCGCCCATGTATTTAAATGCCATCTGTGTTGAAAACTTTCCCGTCAAACATTGCAATCGTATGCACCGAAACATATCAGCATGCCATAATATTCCGAATTGAAGTAGCGCACAGTAGATATTACCACAGTTATCAAAACAATTGATTGTTATTCACAATGGCAGATTAGGTAATAAACAAATGTAATCTGCACCAAACACCATCCTTTCTGAACCTGGGAATTATTTATTTATTATTAAAAAGGGGTCGCAATCTATCCAAAAAATAAGACCTACATGCGAGACGATCGTTTATAAAAAAAAATTATGAATGATGTGTCACAAATTGAATAATAACCGGTAATAACCATACGAAAAAATAAACTTATAGCTTAGTAATTAAGCCTTAATTTCTTTATAATTATTAACTTTAAATTAATTGAAATATTATTTTCATTTTGTAGTACAGTAAAGAGGTCACTAGGCTTTTTACTTAACTTTTTGTTTTTTTTGCGTGGCTCGCGACATAAAAATGACTGTATTCAAATAATTTATAACGAGATTAACTCGATAATTTGGAGAGTGCTATTGTGTTTACAATAAGACGCTTAATATTTCTGAATACACATATTTATAGCTAATCGAACACTGAGTGAAGTAATTTTTCATTTGATATTAAGTGAATAAAATTTAATTGAAATATTTTTTTCTGCAATATTTTACAAACTATTTAAGTCATGTGACAAGTGATTTCCGCATAACTATAACATAAATGAATATTTTAGTAATGTAATTTATTGTGTTTTTAATAATAAATTTTCATATCATTTAAGAAATAAATTAAATTCAATATTTTAGCGCGTAATGGCGCGGGAGTAGTGAAATAACAATATTCTTTCATGTGATCGAAATGGCGCTATTATGACGTTGATTCTCAGTTGCTCGACAAATTCTATGAAAGAGAATCTATATGCAATTGTTGCGTACGGGTATCGCGCTTGTGTGCGGCTTGCCAAATCATCACTCCGGGTAAATACCGGATCGCCCGCATAAGTATTCGGCGTGTTAAAAAGAGTTATGTGTAATATTTTTCACACTCAATTAGAAAAAAGGCATGTTTTATTTTAACAATTTATTCCTTTATAGCTAACGAATAGCTTCTTTCTTTGTCTAGCATTTATCGCCGAACAGCGTGTGTAATGAAAATTTAAAGGGTGTTAAAAGTTAAAGTTTAATATGGTTTGTTGTACTTAAACCAACTCGATGTTTTGGTAGGCAACATTAAAAAGACTTTCCTGTTTTAAGGAAATAAATATAATGTGCATTTAGAGGAAAACTACTAAATAAGGATTTGTATGAAACTTTTCTTTTGCTGCAAAAGTGTTCGAAAGAATTTTATACATGAAATATTTATGTAAGAAGAAACATTTTTCCCGATGTAGAATATCTAATTATCTAGACTTTTCACTTTCATAGAAGAATGCAAGAATATCTACGCATATATTATTTTGAATACTGACTAGATTTTTTAAGTAAACAGTATACTGCAATATTATTTTTATCCTCATTGATCTCATTCAAAATTGTTTTCAGTCTTTTTACCGTCTTGCTTTTGTACATCTATTAAAATTGTAAATACTGTTTCATAATAATTAAGATCATTTTCTACATATTTTGAGATCATTTTCATAATAATTAAGATCATTTTCCATATAATTTAAGATCATTTTCTTATGGAAATCACTCTCATTCTACAAGAAATTCATCAGTTGAAATGCAGATTTACAACAATATTTCTTTGGAGAAATATTTACCATTCGATACATGCAATAAAGTGGGATGTTATTTTAAGGTATAAAAATTATAATCATAATGTTTATCTATTATTATTTTTCACTCTTACTTCATCGTTTTATTAAAGGTCAAACAACTAAAGATACAAGCTCTCGCCAGGAAATTAGATTTTCTTGGACTCCTCCGTTCAATGGAAGGAAAAAAAAGAACTGCGAGAGCTTTCATCCAATTTATAAATACGATCTACAAAGACTCACCTCTTTGAGCCACTAAGAGGAAATTAATTCCAAATCAGATATTTTCGGAATATTCTCTGTAAATAGTGATGCCCTTATAATTTTAGACGATAAGTAACAAAATTCATCACAGTTTTGAACTAGATCTCTTTATATATGGTTATTGTAAGGCAAAAATTTCGATAATTGCTATTGCTTAGAAAACACTCGCATCTAAGAAATAAACTCTCCTTATCTCTTCAATGAAATATTGTAACAAAATACCTAATATTATTCTGAAAAAATTCTCGTTTAATTTTGTAGACACGAATTCTCCTTAAATAAATACCAATAACATAAAACAAGGCGATACTGGCAGGTAAAACAAATAACTTAATCGCGATTGTTTACTTTTTATTTTAGAGTTAAAAACATTTTTCAATTGTCTGCCTTTCTCTCGAATGAACCTAAACCATTAACACAGGAAAGTAACATCCACGCGCGTAATCTCTTACGCATAATTTATTGAAAATGCTCGCTAGTCGTAATGGAAAAAATGGTACAACAACGTGTATCTAAATAATGAAAGAGCACCTATATTTACTTCCTTCAAAGGCTTTTATCTATTTTTAGTGTACATAAATATTATAGAGTGCCTATCTTTACTTCTCTCAAACGCATTAATCTATTTTTAGTGTATTTAAATAATGAAAGACTACCTATATTTACTTCCTTCAAACGCATTAATCTATTTTTAGTGTATTTAAATAATGAAAGACTACCTATATTTACTTCCTTCAAACGCTTTTATCTATTTTTAGTGTATATAAATATTATAGAGTGCGTATATTTACTTCTCTCAAACGCATTAATCTATTTTTAGTGTATTTAAATAATGAAAGACTACCTATATTTACTTCCTTCAAACGCATTAATCTATTTTTAGTGTATTTAAATAATGAAAGACTACCTATATTTACTTCCTTCAAACGCTTTTATCTATTTTTAGTGTATATAAATATTATAGAGTGCGTATATTTACTTCTCTCAAACGAATTAATCTATTTTTAGTATATTTAAATAACTAAAGACTACTTATATTTACTTCCTTCAAACGCTTTAATCGAAATTAATTTTTTTTTTCAAGCGCTAACTTATATGTCCAAACGGAGAAATAAATTTTGGCTAAAGCTATTTACATCCGCAATAATGAAATCAACGTTATTAAATAACATTTTATTACCGCGACAGATTTTATCAACACTTGATCGCAAAACATAAATATTTTTGTTACTTTAGGTAAACAATAATCGTCCTAAGAAAATAAAGTCGAGATGATCCTTGTCTTACTAATACGTCTACATGCTAATACGTCTACATGGTACTAACTGAAAAATATGCGAAGAAGAAAAGCTTCTTTTAATTTCAAAATACAGAATCAATTGACACATTTCTTATTCGTAGAGTCAATAGTTCCGATATGATGGAAAAATATGTGATTCTTACTTTATTATTTCATATACTTTTATAAAAGAATTGCCCTTTAATTTGCCACCTAATTTTTGTCAACAATTTAATTTATCCATAAGCACTATTTAAACACGAATTTCGTGTTTAATTCCATAAAAGCATTTAAGCAGGATATATGAAGGCGGCAAACGAAATATCGTACCGTTATTATGTACGTTCTAATGCAGTATAGATGCCGCCTGCCTCCTTGTTCTATGCCATGTAATGCGTGTATTTTAACTTAATTATGCGGACGACAGTATATATGCGGAATCTGATCCAATTGCTTAAAATGAATAACTCACTTGCTTGAACATAACAGAGCTAATTGACAAAAGTTTCAGAGTATAAAACTTTAATAATTACTATCGAAGTGTTTAAACACTTTAAACATTACTAGAAAAAAGTGAGGTTATAAAATATAATACATGTAATATTAAATAGTAAAGCCGGTAAATTTGCCATAATTTAATATGCTTTTCTGGTAAAAAATTAAATTAAAATATTTTTTCCAGCTCATGAGGTATGAGAATGTTCATGAACTTTAGACCAATGTTCATGAACTTTATAACGGGTAAAAATTTCTAGACGCGTCCAAAATTGCATTTTTTAAAAAGTTGTAACTTCATATTTGCAAGTACTTTAACATGTTTTTAAATGCATCTAAAAGTTTGAGGTAAATGCAATGAAAGGTTATAAAGGTTTAATGGACAAATTTTTGGATAAAAATAAAGTATAAGTTTAGAAAAATAATGTATTTATTTATACATTTCTTTCGTATATAACTTTTGTTACAATTTGTGAGTCACGATTAATAATGGTTTACCCGGATTACTGCTTGGCTTTCAATGCTCATGAAATCTTTCGAAACGTTTGCGACCCTCCCAGTTCCCTTTTGGTGAAACCCTTCGCAAAGAAAATTTTTAGTGAAGCCAATGCTTTTGAAGCCGAGGTTTGTTGACCTCGGTGATGTTGACCTCGTTATAAGTCAGTGATGTTGACCTCGTTATAATTGCAAATAAAATTTGTATAAGTCTGACCACTGTAATATTTTTGGTTAGTTTGTGTTATTGTTGATTACCTTGATTAGTAGTACTAAAAATCAACGCACCTGTTCTCGCATTAAACATAATCAAAATTGATGACAACCCTCCTGCAAACTAGCTGATTATGGTACTAAATGATAATGGCGCTCCTCAAATAGTATATGATATTATTTAACGAGTAAAATTATAACTACCTAACCTAAAGCAAAAAGTCACAAAATCCTAAGACGTAAAAAATTATTAATATCAACCAGAAATTTAAAATTATTTAACTCTTTACATGGAAATTATTTTTTTTCTTAATCTGTACAATATTAATTTTTTGTACATTTTCAATGACATTCAACAGTCATTACGACTAATGAGAGGGCAGCTGGTGAAATGATTTGATTAAACTATCATAATTCTCAAAACTTTCTACTCTGCGCTAAACGAGTAAGCAAATATGCAAAGTGACTTTAATAACCAAGTCACATTTTAAGCAGTTTAAATAACGTCTTATCATTGCTTTTTGTCGAATGAATTTTAGATATATCTTCATTTTAAAACAAGTTTCATTTAGTAGTATGTAAGATCCTACTCACAATTGCCTATTCTTGCCAAGTTATATGTTTAATCACATATTTTAAAAATTAAAATAATATTTAAAATGATTAATTAGAATCTATGGTCATAAGATTACAAAAAGTCTATGGGCTGCGAATGAATCAAGGCTAGATATATTCAGAATAAGGATGTTAGTAAAACGATTCATATTTCTGTTGTCTGCTTTAAGATTCGATGATGTAACTACCAGAAAAAAATTACTGATCAAACTGCTCTCATTTCCAAAATATTTACAAAATTCATTGAAAACTTAAAAAAAATAGGGCTGTTTGGAGCTGTGTGGAGGAAATTTTTTTTCCCGGATTTATATGAAGCCTAAGCCTGCCAAGTGTGGCATCAAAATTATGTGTCTTTGCGGTACAAAAATGAATAACTTATTATATTGTTTCAATTATTTCTTTCATTTTTTACTGGAAAAGCAGACTCCAACAGAAGGAAGCAATAGTCAATTCCAACCTAAAATGTACTTCAGCTTGCAGAACTTTTATTTTGAACAAATAGAAACATTACTGCTGATAAAAGATTATCTTCTGTATAACTTTTAGACAAATTTATTGCGAAGGGTATCACACCTACGTGGGAACGATGCATAAAAATAAGCAGTAAATACCACCACAATGTTTACCTAAGAAATATGTTTACCTTAAATACACGTATAGCCAAAAAGTGAACAATGATCACATTATCAGTTCTAATATTGTTTTTAAAGAAGTTTTCTAAACCAAGAAGTTTAGAAAAAAGACATAACTAAAAAAAACAATATATTTTTTTTTAATGTTTTACAATATATGTTTATAATAATAAAAAAGAAATTCTCCGAAAAGTATCAACACTCCGTTTTTACTGAATACGTCTTTCTGCTTATATTTACACATACCCCGTTATATTAATGCCTCCATTAAATAGCGTAATAAATCACTTGAAACCTCTAAGTGAGGTTTTCATTTATTTTCTTTTTCGATTCACGCTTTTAGAAAAAACAATCGTAGTAAATTTTAATAACTTGTGACTTACTTGGTCAACCAAACATTTTTTCTCTTATTTATCCAAAGTTTTTATATATGGATGAATGATATAGCGGAATTAAAATCAAATAAACAGGTTGTTTAAACAAACCAATAAATTCTTTCTTTGCAACATTATCTCATGGATTCATGAAATTAAAACAACATATATTTTATGAAGGGAAGTTGCCATCAACGTTATTCTAATGGTCTCATAGAAACGGGGAAAAAATAATATTTTCCTTTACTAATCTTTCACATACTATTCCGTGCCTCGATTACGGTAGATATTATTTAAGATTATGTATAAAATAAAAAATAACGTATGTATATATATATATATATATATATATATATATATATATACATATATATATATATGAACGTTAATTTTATTTGTGAGGCAATTGACGTATATTTATCGATCTCAATGCAGCATTCGCACGAATTCGCTTCAGGGCCAAAGTTGTATCCTAGAAGCATAGGCGAAACAATAGTGACTACTACCCTTATTTAAACACTGTGTCGATGTCAAGTATAATTGGCTTTTGAAATTAAATAACAAATTAAAGTTAAATAAAATAAATATGCTGTTTAATTTTAAAGGTTTGAATCATCACTTTGCCTGTACATACAAATATTACATTGCCTTAATTGAACAAAAAAAATTGACAGTAAGAAAATGAATTTGAATTAAATCACATATTATATTAAATACAACAATATACTTTACAGTAAATACACCGTTAAAGATTTAACCCCAAGTCGAAAGAGATTATGACGAGTAAAACTATACGAAGTTTGATAACGTAATTTCAATTCGAGAGCATTAGGTGAACTTTTAATAAAGTACTATCTTTGACATTTCTGAAATGAATTTGTCTGATTGGCAACATAGCTATCATGGGCTGCAAGGAGAATTGTAGACAAGTAATATAATTTCCTACACAATTTATTAACTACCTCTAAATTAATATAAGCACATAATGGATACTTTTAACAAAAATTAACAAATTATAAAATCATTTTACAGAAATTCGTGTCACTAAAAATATAGAAGTGAAAGAAATGCGGTTGAAGGAATTTTGCAAATTTTAGTTGGGATAAATATCTCTATTACAGATGAGTTTTTAATTTCTGAGATATAAGATTTTCAAAAACAAAACTTATCAAGTTTATAAAAATAATGTATTTCCTCACGTTTGAGAACCTAATCACATTCTTCTGAAAGTACGGAAAAATGTATTTTATTTTACGTCGTTTCGTTTTCCGTTACTCATTAGTAATATATATTGTAAACAACACACAAAAATTACGTAAATAATACAAAATATTACGTAAATAATACTACATCACGTAGTTTCATTTAATTGCCAATAATGAATACTTAAGGTAGTGAAGAAATATTACGTAAACCAAATATAACGAGAATCGAATATCAATTGGTTGCAAATTATAAAAGTAGATCATAAATTACATTAATATTGTAAATCATAACTTGGTATAACATCGAGCATCGAGCACAAACCCGGCTTCCGCTATTGTGTTTGAATAATATAAATGCTGTTGGATGTTTCTAAGAGTTAATCTTTGCTAATATCCCACCTGAAGATGTTGTAATACAACGAAACCTAGGTCGTGGTAAAGAAATTAAAGATAGTAGAAATAATACTACATCACGTAGTTTCATTTAATTGTGAATAATGGATTTCTACAAAATTAACGCCAAATATATTCAATATACAAAAGTCATATTATAGGAAAAAAAAATGTATTTGCACACATTGTGAAATCGATCCATTTTTATATCTTTCTTAAAATTATTCATTATAATTTACAGTACAAAAAAGAAGTTTATTAATTTGTAAATATTAACAACCTTTAAAAAAATATTTTATAAGAGAATATTTTCTTTAGTGAATATAAATATGTTTTCTACTAATTGTCATACATTTTCTGTATCCATTTAAATCTGAAATCGCAAATCATACTTTTCGTCACATGTCTAGTTTTCATTGGGAAACTGTTTAGACATTACTAAAGGTTTCTTTTGTTATCAAATTACTTCGAGCATAGATAATAAGATAATTAATATGCAATTAAGCATATTCAAAAATTTTAAAAATTGTGAAAAAAATCCCAATCCATTTTATCATTATATTAATCGCGTTTTCATAGAGACGAAAACTATTTTATTGGTACTTAAAAATCACGAACTAATTCCAATAACACTGTAGTTTGACCAGCTCATAATCATACTGCTACCTTAAACGTACACACAGAGTATGAAGATAAGTTTATCAACATTATGATTGGTACAATAGAGGTATATAACTGAAATAGCAAGTTAAAATAAACTATGTTTGCAAGATATTAAAATATTAAGTAAAAATAATTATTTCGTTAGTCGACAATAAGTACAATTTATATAATATTCCATAAAATTAATTTACAAGCATATTAACGACAAGTGGTCTGCAACAGATCGGATATGATGAGCAGACTGTCAAGGGAATTAATGTCGCAAGTTTTATGGGATCACCAATATAATTATGCAAAAGCTACTTGACGTTGTAATAATTACTTTTGCCCGAGCTTATTTTTTTAAAATTTTGTTTTGTCTTGCTGGTCGACAAACGTTGCAAATCTGAGTTTTCGATTGTCGCGACTTATTAGACGCGGCCTAATCATTTTAGTGTGATATTCATTAATATATTTAAAACGTTTTTACACAAAAACAATTAACTATTCTTAAAGCAAACTCATCGTCTTGAAATCAGCATACATACTCAAAAACAAGTTATAAAACGTTTTAAAAATTTTACTTTTATAAAATATGTAACGAATCGAGTTTTTATCACGTATTGCATTCAGATGAAAAACTACATTTTTTTCATTCAAAGTTAACAATAAATAAGTATTTAGTACGAAGCTACTTTTTCTCCAATGATTAAACAATCAGGCTGACATTTCCTATTAGGCTCCATAGTAGAACTGTGAAGTAGATGAATTTTTGAAAAGCCGTTAAATCAATGAAATAGCAGATGGACATTAATAAATCATTGTAAGATCTATAAATTCAGACGCCCCTAAATATTCATCACTTCACGAGAATATTATCTTACCTCCAAAACGTCATTCTCTGATCTTGATGTGTGTACATATTGTATGTGACAGCCTTTCAATTAAAGGGATTTCAATTAGGACGAGTGAAGTCGAGCATAACGACAAATCTCCAACAAAATCGCAGATATTAAGTATATAGTTTGGTTGTTTTGACATTTACGAGGTTAAATTTATTGGAACAGAAAAGCAAGATGAGGATTTTTATCGTTTACCTTGGTATTTACAGTAGCTTATGATTTTAATTTTGTGCCAAGTAGCAAGATAAGAAATCATTCATTGTTATTAATAAATAAAAACAATTAATAAAACACTTTGTTACGTAATTACATCATGTAAGTCTATGTTAGTCTTATTGGTAAGTCTAATTGTAAGCTATTGGCAATTCCATTAAAATGTTCAAATATCAAGTCCCCTGCCTAAGATTAGCAAGATTGAAAATGTACGTAAAAATTTGATCTATCGTAGATTCTTTATTGTGATAAAATTAATAGCAATTTGTCTATGTTAGTCCACATAATACAGAAAAATGAGTATTTCATTATTTCTGAATTTCTCTATATATTAGAGCTGGATACATGTCAAATTCTCAATCATATCATTTTGCATGTGGTCACTTTATTGATGTAATCGTTATAAGCACACATGCGTGTTCAACAAAATTATATATTTACACAATTATATGTAGATATCTAACCAGCTGACGAAGTAACAACTCGTTAAAATATAAACATGTTTATCGACAAAAAGGTCTTCGTATTGGTACCATACATGTGTTATTTTTATCTGCTCACATACTTATACTACTACTATATTTGGTAATGCCCCTTTGCTACTTTACGTAATGCTTTCTAACCACCATATTTATCGCTACTGTATTATTTTTGTATATAAAGCATACGATGAACATTGTTACTATTCCGACGAATATGACACTAAGCGAGTATTGCAAAATGTGAGAATAGTTGTTTCTGTCACCGCACCATTTTGCTATTTGAAATAAACTACTTCGAAAGTGATTTATTATGCTTTTGTATATAAAACGATGAAACACTATAATGATGCGGAAAATCAAACTTCTGTTTTATTTTAATGATAATAAAGAACACACGAAATTAAACAAAAGATTCTACGACGAAAGATAATATAACAGTAATATTTTTGACTGCTCTCAAGTAAAATTTGAATATGATATATATTGCTTATAAAATATAAGCAAAATAGCTGGTTCAGCGTACTGCCTAAACTTAATCTGCTATACTCAGTAGATTAATGGTTGTAGCCATTGCAGTGTTATCGGTTCCCTTTTTTTTGGCTAAAGTTGTTAATACTGTGTGTACATGGTTATGATTATTTTCACGTGAACAAGCCCTTGTCTCTAAAGCTGTTGATGTTTAGTATTTAATAAACTACCTCATACAATGCTCGTACTATTACCAGTCTTTAGACTTCTTATTTTTTAACTTTTCCTTTATGATGCATTCATGGTATTTAAATTATTATTTTAAAAGTTATAATTTATATAATTAAGTATACCAATACTTAAAATTAAAAGCAATTTGTTTATTTGCTTTAAAAATCAGTAAAATTCAAACAATTTAAAATCAGTTGCGTTGTTACTTTCATCTGTATACTTTTGTAAATCCATCTATCTTATATTTTTTTTATCTTTTGTTACTTAAAGTAAGTCTACCTTGTTCATATCTTTAAAAAATACCTTAAAAACATGATCTTTACATATTTAACAGTAATGGAAAGTGATTGTGCCTTATAATAAGATAATAAGTACATAACTTATGCAGCTGTACAAACACAACTCATATTTCTTCATTAATTGGTCTTGTAAAACGGAGAGTGTGAGAATTGCAAGAATATAATTGAAAATTATATACACAAGTCAAAAAGACTGTTGTAAGGGTGACTCGGCGGCCGACAACTTCTGACTTTTTTCAGAAAAAGTCTATAGCTGAATTTTCATTAACTTAGTGTGAAACGTCCATCAACCGAACTCAATGAAAAAAAACCTTTTAACATTCCCTTAGAAAAAAACGATTCCTTGTATTTTTTTTTCATATCCATCCGTCGAGTTATTACGGCCTCACAGTTCCTACAGTTTTAGACTTATATGCATTAACTTTACGGAGCTGCTTGATCTACTTTTATGGAGTTGCCTGATTGGAATATTCTTGGATTTGTCTTACAAAATATATAAAAGTGTCATTTACTATTTTTAATTTCACAGTCCTATTTGCGCAATATTAAGCTTTCAATGACGAATAATAAGCTCATTTTTTCCTATATAATTATAGGCCAAAATTCTGAAAAAATTCTAGATGCATTCAGCATTTCATTAGAATTTTTAATAGTATTAGTGCGAATTGTAAATAGATTAGGCACTAATAGACTAGAGTCTTATTTTATTAATATTATTTTTCTTATGTACATATGTACATGAGATAAATCTTTACGATTCTTTCTATCCGAATGAAAATTGTGCTGATTTAATTACGCGGAAAAGGCTACGGCTTCGTACTGTTGGCTTTCCTTAACATTAAAAATACATTATTTTTCTTGAATTCAGTAGCCTTTAGAGGCCAGGCCATCACTTTTGCTGA
This sequence comes from Druceiella hillmani, assembly GCA_039881145.1. Lineage (NCBI taxonomy): Eukaryota > Metazoa > Arthropoda > Insecta > Lepidoptera > Hepialidae > Druceiella > Druceiella hillmani. The sequence continues at coordinate 15,726 of JAYKKI010000144.1, read as the reverse complement.
ATAGCTATAAGGCAACCGTCCCTAGCTCGCACCATCCTTTAATCTTTACTAGCTATAAAAACTTACGCGGCAGTAGTTCGTATTTCTAGGCGTCAAACTGGCTGCAATGGATTACGAGGTGAACATGTTTTGACTACATTTTTCGTACTATGGAATTCAAATATAAATGTAAGTAATTCTAATATCAGACATGTGTGTTTTAATAGTGTTTACGTTAATTATATCTGATTTATTGCAGTTGGTACTAACTTTAGTTGATTTGCTACTTCTAATTAATTTCAAAATTTTCTGTCAGGATTGTGAGCAAACAGACGACGCCAATAGTAAAAATCCCCAATACTTTCGTACATGTCAAAATCATTTTATTTTTCTTGTTTTATAATCATTGCCCAGCTACGCAAATACAATGAATCGAGCTCGAATAGATCATATATATATAAAACGAAGACTATTTTGAAGAATTTTAATTATTCTGACTGGTGGTTCTGATGAAAATGAAAATGGGTTACTGCAAGGTGATGAGCCTCAAATCAGCACCGACGATAAGGCTGATGATGATGTCACTGGTACTCTCATAGTAACTTCTTTGGCTAATTAAAACATCTGGACGAAGGGGATGTTCTGGAAAAACAAAACTCAAAAGTTTTTCCATCATTTATTAAGAAAGGCGTGGAAGAAAAGGTATCAATATTTTATTTTTATCGTTAGTCTTGACACGTTTTTATTAAAATACATACTACTTTTTTCTGAGTGTATTTTTCGACGATTTGTACTAAACACCGATAACTTCAACTAAATAACAATGAATTAAGAATTGAGACCTCCGTTTACTACACCAGAAGTAAAGTTATGTTTTAGCATGAAAGGAATGTTGAGTTGTATCAAGTACCCGAAGACTAAGATGGCATGGCTACAATGGTTTAAGTTTTTATATATTACCAATGCAAAAATAAGAGAGCGGTTTTCTTCTAATACAATTAAATTTGCACATTTTGGGCAAAGGGTTTGTTTTTAAATAAAAAAAAATAAAAAATCGCCCTTTTATCATTAAGACATCAGATGCTGATGAAACAGATGCTTACAAATACCAAGTAACCAAGGCACGTATCCAATTTATGACCAAATGGTTCTGTTTCAAGACTGATTAAACAGAACCATTTGTTCGTCAATTGGATACGTGCCTTGGTTAAATGATTTGCAAGACATGATTTGCAAGACTGGTAGGCTTGAAAATCTTCATCTTTACAATACCAAAGGGTCTCGTCTTGTATTTTGAAATTTATCAAAGTGATACTACTCTTTTTTCCTCAAAAACTTGGTCTTGAGTCCTCAGTTGTATTAAGACTGATAAGAAATCTATCTAAAAGAAGTTTCGTATTCGACCGATATTTCACAACTCTTCCTTTGCTAGCACATATGGTTATTAAAGTAATGGAAGGGCAAGACACTAAAAAAAGGAATAGATTTAAGGGATATAATATTTATTGAGGATTCCAAAATAAAATGAGATGTTTACGAGGAAATGGTCAACAGAGCAAAAAGTATGTGTAGTTGAATGGAAAGACACGAAATTAATTTTGATGACGTCGACTTCCATTGGCCCTCAACCCATGGCTAATGTTAAACGGTGGGATAAAAAAGAAACGAAAAAATATATTGAGGTATCATGCCTTGATATTGTCAGTAAATACAAATGAAAATGTTGGCGAGGTTGATGTCTGAAGCATATCGACATTGGCACACAACGAGCATGTGGCCAGACCAAAATTTCATGCATTTATTTGATATGGCTATAATCAATTCATCATATATTTATACCCCACGCTAGTATAAACGTATGCTTAGCAAAATGCTGTGTCATCACAGTATTCCTCACATATCCGATTTTACTTGTTTCAAAACATCTACGCAGACAAAACACGAGTCTCAGATAAAAAAATCAAAAACTTTGTACATATACATTATTATATACACTATACATTGTTTATTGTTGATATTTACATTTTATTTTACATTTCAATGACATTTGTTAGATATTAGTCTTTTGTAATTATAACCCTCTCAGAGAACAAAGCAAGCCAGTGTTATCAATAATTATTGCAACGTAATATTTTAAACAACACATCTTCATCTTTATTATTACCCAAGTAAGCAACACTCCGCGCGAGAGGTTGATTCGGAGTAAGTAAAACAAATGCCTAAAAATGTAATCATAATTACCACAAAATATTGACCTAAATATCTTAACGCAATTCATTAGTAAATTTGACAGAAACCGCGACAAATTAAATGAATTTTTGAATGTGACAAATCTTGACAAATCTTGCAACACCAGGGCAAGAAAATGTATTTCTAAAATATATCTTAAGTAAACTAGACGGTCGAGCAGAAAGCGCTTCCGAAATAAAAAATATGAAAATTTGGCGCAATTAGAATCCTTTCTAAAAACACAATTTGGGGAAAGAAAACACTATGCGGCTTTGCTCTGACTACTGGAATGTCGCCAAAATAACTACGAATCAGTTAACCAATATGCTCTACGAGTTGAGTCATGTCTTTCAAAACTTCTCGCGGATATATATATATATATATATATATATATATATATATATATATATATATAAATAAATATATATACATATCCCAACAAAAAGAAAATCAGAATTGGTGGGCCGATTCGTAGCCATGCAAGACTTCGCTTTACACAGTTTCGTAACTGGTAAGAACCCAAATTTCTACCACAGCAAGTTGTAAAGATCCCGAAACGTTAAACGACGCTATGAATTTTGCTTCCTCAGAAGAGAAAATTCTCCAAATAACTTGTAAAAGAAATTCCCCGTCTTCATATAATAATCATTCTAAACAAGAACATGAACGATCTTATCGTAAACCATCGCAAAAGATAATAATTACAAACCTAGTGTTCACATCACATCAAGAAATTCGTATTATCTAAATTCGAAACCCTTTAACGGAAAACCAAGCAGGTATCTACAGATTTGCCGATATTGTAAACTAACTGGTCCTAATATTCACAAATTTTGTAGAAATTCATTATTCACAATTAAATGAAACTACGTGATGTAGTATTATTTCTACTTTCTTTAATTTCTTTACCACGACCTAGGTTTCGTTGTATTACAACAATTTCAGGTGGGATATTAGCAAAGATCTTTGATGAATAATGAATTTCTACAAAATTTGTGAATATTAGGACCAGTTAGTTTACAATATCGGCAAATCTGTAGATACCTGCTTGGTTTTCCGTTAAAGGGTTTCGAATTTAGATAATACGAATTTCTTGATGTGATGTGAACACTAGGTTTGTAATTATTATCTTTTGCGATGGTTTACGATAAGATCGTTCATGTTCTTGTTTAGAATGATTATTATATGAAGACGGGGAATTTCTTTTACAAGTTATTTGGAGAATTTTCTCTTCTGAGGAAGCAAAATTCATAGCGTCGTTTAACGTTTCGGGATCTTTACAACTTGCTGTGGTAGAAATTTGGGTTCTTACCAGTTACGAAACTGTGTAAAGCGAAGTCTTGCATGGCTACGAATCGGCCCACCAATTCTGATTTTCTTTTTGTTGGGATATGTATATATATTTATTTATATATATATATATATATATATATATATATATATATATATATATATATATATATCCGCGAGAAGTTTTGAAAGACATGACTCAACTCGTAGAGCATATTGGTTAACTGATTCGTAGTTATTTTGGCGACATTCCAGTAGTCAGAGCAAAGCCGCATAGTGTTTTCTTTCCCCAAATTGTGTTTTTAGAAAGGATTCTAATTGCGCCAAATTTTCATATTTTTTATTTCGGAAGCGCTTTCTGCTCGACCGTCTAGTTTACTTAAGATATATTTTAGAAATACATTTTCTTGCCCTGGTGTTGCAAGATTTGTCAAGATTTGTCACATTCAAAAATTCATTTAATTTGTCGCGGTTTCTGTCAAATTTACTAATGAATTGCGTTAAGATATTTAGGTCAATATTTTGTGGTAATTATGATTACATTTTTAGGCATTTGTTTTACTTACTCCGAATCAACCTCTCGCGCGGAGTGTTGCTTACTTGGGTAATAATAAAGATGAAGATTGTTGCCGCGGCGGCCGGTGTGTTGTTTAAAATATTACGTTGCAATAATTATTGATAACACTGGCTTGCTTTGTTCTCTGAGAGGGTTATAATTACAAAAGACTAATATCTAACAAATGTCATTGAAATGTAAAATAAAATGTAAATATCAACAATAAACAATGTATAGTGTATATAATAATGTATATGTACAAAGTTTTTGATTTTTTTATCTGAGACTCGTGTTTTGTCTGCGTAGATGTTTTGAAACAAGTAAAATCGGATATGTGAGGAATACTGTGATGACACAGCATTTTGCTAAGCATACGTTTATACTAGCGTGGGGTATAAATATATGATGAATTGATTATAGCCATATCAAATAAATGCATGAAATTTTGGTCTGGCCACATGCTCGTTGTGTGCCAATGTCGATATGCTTCAGACATCAACCTCGCCAACATTTTCATTTGTATTTACTGACAATATCAAGGCATGATACCTCAATATATTTTTTCGTTTCTTTTTTATCCCACCGTTTAACATTAGCCATGGGTTGAGGGCCAATGGAAGTCGACGTCATCAAAATTAATTTCGTGTCTTTCCATTCAACTACACATACTTTTTGCTCTGTTGACCATTTCCTCGTAAACATCTCATTTTATTTTGGAATCCTCAATAAATATTATATCCCTTAAATCTATTCCTTTTTTTAGTGTCTTGCCCTTCCATTACTTTAATAACCATATGTGCTAGCAAAGGAAGAGTTGTGAAATATCGGTCGAATACGAAACTTCTTTTAGATAGATTTCTTATCAGTCTTAATACAACTGAGGACTCAAGACCAAGTTTTTGAGGAAAAAAGAGTAGTATCACTTTGATAAATTTCAAAATACAAGACGAGACCCTTTGGTATTGTAAAGATGAAGATTTTCAAGCCTACCAGTCTTGCAAATCATGTCTTGCAAATCATTTAACCAAGGCACGTATCCAATTGACGAACAAATGGTTCTGTTTAATCAGTCTTGAAACAGAACCATTTGGTCATAAATTGGATACGTGCCTTGGTTACTTGGTATTTGTAAGCATCTGTTTCATCAGCATCTGATGTCTGAATGATAAAAGGGCGATTTTTTATTTTTTTTTATTTAAAAACAAACCCTGAGCCCATAGGCTTTGACGAAATTGATAATAGTAAACCTACTTTAAACTTGTAAAATTCCCCAGTAAACATCACATGTTAATGATACATATTAAAGTCGATGCCAAATATATAAATACATATATATATATATATATATATATATATATATGTATATATATACATATATACATACATATATATATATATATATATATATATATATATATATAAATATAAGTAAATTTTTATCAGGATCACTAACTGATAAACAGGGTAACCAGTCCCAAATGCATAATAAATATGATCCGTCTGAAAGTCGAACTTCTAATAAAAAATATTCAGATAGCGATTCGACAATATATTATTTAAAAATTTAAATACAAATCTTAAACAAAGATATATAGATACCTTATATTGTTACACCAACTTCCGTCTCATTCAAACCCCTGTCTTTTCTAGTAGACACAGGATCCTCTATAAGTTTAATAAAATGAATGTCCATTCACAAAATGCCTGAGATTTTCAAAATCTCAGGCATTTTGTGAACTTTAATTTTCAAAATCTCAACGACATTTTACACTCATAAAAAAAACTCGACATAAATAACAAAATATTCTACTTCTTACTTACATAGGTTCACTATTTCGATGACTGTATTTATCAAGATTTATATAAAATGTTACAAAACGTTAGAAATTAATTATTGGTCTCGGAAAAAAATTATGAAATAGCAATATCTGACTTTGGGAATAACTTTGAAAAGAATATAAAGATAATTTCATAAAATTGTACTATTCCACAACATTGACATAACTATCAATATTTATCACAATAAGATAATTTTCCCGTTTCTAGCAAAATATCCAAAATTGTCAGGGAAAACCACGGCATTCCGATTTTAGGACACTTAGGTACCACAAGGATGTATACCATAATTGGACAACGGTATTACTGGAAAAACACGAGATCAGACATAGAATCCTATATCAAACAATGCCCATCGTGTCAGTCTAATAAAGCCTTCCGGCACACAAATACAAATTACGACGACTTCAACCCGTTCATTTTATCGACTTAATGATAACCAAACTGATTGGCACAAATAAATGTACACCGCTGTGTTGTCGTACAATAACTACACACACAGCACGACTTAATTCACTTGATACGATCTTTTCGGGCATAAACTTTTCATCCTCGACTCTATGAATCACGATCCAACACTCCTTATTCTGAATATGTAAAAATGTTTAATCACCGTCTCAAGGTATCTCGTATCCATCGTATAAAACAAGGTTGGTGACTTCCTTTACATCAAAAATAACCGAAGATTAAGAAAAGCACTGTCCCCGTCGGAAAGGTCCCCATAAAACAGTAAAAGTCCACGGTAGCAACACACTATTCCTATTATTCAATCGTCGCCATACAAGACATCATTACAATGAGGTAAAACCTGCTCCCGTTAACGATTAAGACTAGTTTAGAAATTATTAAATAGATATAAATATGTTAAAACATTCACTCATGTTAGATTGTCTTCTCATTTCAGAACAATATTAATATATTGTAAACTTACTTGACTTTATATTAACCCAGAATTCATCGAACGAATAACCAAGAGCCCTGGCATATACTTCGAGCCAGTCGGTACTATTAAACTAATTAATGATCCATATTTTTTATCCCGCAGATGTCAGGTTCGCTCATTCTCATATAGAAAACATAAAAAGTATTTTCGGCCCAGTAAGATTTCTATCTCAACAAAATAAAGCAATTGACAATGTAGAATGGTATAATATGATCCAGCCACATGATTCACTTTTTCGAGACGTAATTAGATATTACAATTCCATTTCACATTTAATTTCAACAATATCTAAGAGATCAACTTGGTTCTCCGGATATAGGTGCAGTATTCAAACAACGATCCTAGACGAAAATAACGCACATAATTATAATAATGCTTTTCAGAATCTTCAAAACAACCTAACCTAACCTAACCAAACTTAACCTAACCAAACCTAACCTAACCTAACCTAACATAACCTAACCTAACATAACCTAACCTAACATAACCTAACCTAACCTAACTTAACCTAACCCAACCCACCTTAACCTAACCCAACCCAACCTAACCTAACCAACCTAACCTAACCTAACCTAACCTAAGCTAACCTAAGCTCCTAACCTAACCTAACCTAACCTAACCTAACTAACCTAACCTAACCTAACCTAACCTAACCTAACCTAACTTAACCTAACCTAACCTAACCTAACCTAACCTAACCTAACCTAACCTAACCTAACCTAACCTAACTAACCTAACTAACCTAACCTAACCTAACCTACCTAACCTAACCTAAACCTAACCTAACTAACCTAACCTAACCTAACCTAACCTAACTAACCTAACCTAACTTAACCTAACCTAACCTAACCTAACCTAACCTAACCTAACCTAACCTAACCTACCTAAATAAACCTAAACTAACCTAACCTAACCTAACCTAACCCAACCTAACCTAACCTAACCCAACCCAACACAACCCAACCAAACCAAACCTAACTAACCTAACCTAACCTAACCTAACCTAACCTGACCCAACCTAACCTAACCTAACCTAACCTAACCTTACCTAACCTAACCTAACCTAACCTAACCTAACCTATACTAACCTAACCTAACTAACATACCTAACCTAACCTAACCTAACCTAACTAACCTAACCTAACCTAACCTAACCTAACCTAACCTAACCTAACCTAACTAACCTAACCTAACCTAACCTAAATTAACTTAACCTAACCTAACCTACCTAACCAACCTAACCTAACCTAACCTAACCTAACCTAACCTAACACTATCCTAACCTAACCTAACCATAACCTAACCTAACCTAACCTAACCTAACCTAACCTAACTAACTAACCTAACCTAACCTAACCTAACCTAACTAACCTAACATAACTTAACCTAACCTAAACTAACCTAATCCAACCTAACCTAACCTAACCCAACCTAACTAACTTAACCCAACCTAACCTAACCTAACCCAACCCAACCCAACCTAACCCAACTAACCCAACCCACCTAACCTAACCCAACCCAACCTAACCCAACCCAACCTAACCTAACCCAACCTAACCTATCCTAACCCAACCTAACCAACCCAACCCAACTAACCTAACCTAACCTAACCTAACCTAACAAACCCAACTAACCCAACCTAACCTAACCTAACCTAACCTAACCCAACCTAACCCAATATAATCCAACCTAACCTAACCTAACCTAACCTAACCTAACCTAACCTAACCTAACCCAACCCAACCTAACCTAACCTAACCTAACCTAACCTTACTAACCTAACTAACCTAACCTACCTATACTAACCTAACCTAACCTATACTAACCTAACCTAACCCTAACCTAACCTAACCTAACCTAACCTAACCTAACCTAACCTAACCTAACCTAACCTAACCTAACCTAACCTAACCTAACCTAACCTACCTAACCTAACCTAACCTAACCTAACCTAAATTAACCTAACCTAACTAACCTAACCTAAACTAACCTAACCCCTAACTTATCTAACAACCTAACCTAAACCTAACATAACCTAACATAACCTAACCTAACCTAACCTAACCTAACCTAACCTAACCTAACCTAACCTAACCTAACCTAACCTAACCTAACCTAACCTAACCTAAATTAACTCACCTAACCTAACCTAACCTAACCTAACCTAACCTAACCTAACCTAACCTAACCTAACCTACATAACCTAACCTAACCTAACCTAACCTAACCTAACCTAACCTAACCTAACCTAACCTACCTAACCTAACCTAACCTAACTAACATAACCTAACCTAACCTAACCTAACCTAACCTAACCTAACCTAAACTAACCTAATCCAACCTAACCTAACCTAACCCAACCTAACCTAACCTAACCAACCTAACCTAACCTAACCCAACCCAACCCAACCTAACCCAATCTAACCCAACCCAACTTAACCTAACCCAACCCAACCCAACCCAACCTAACCTAATCTAACCCAACCCAACTAACCTAACCTAACCTAACCCAACCTAACTTAACCCAACCTAACCTATCCTAACCCAACCTAACCCAACCTAACCTAACCTAACCTAACCTAACCTAACCTATCCTAACCTAACCCAACCTAACATAACCTAACCCAACCCAACATAACCTAACCCAACCCAACCCAACCCAACCTAACCAACCTAACTAACCTAACCTAACCTAACCTAACCTAACCTAACCTAACCTAACCTAACCTAACCTAACCTAACCTAACCCAACCCAACCCAACCTATCTAACCTAACTAACCTAACCTAACCTAACCTAACCTAACCTAACCTAACCTAACCTAACCTAACCTAACCTAACTTAACCTAACCTAACCTAACCTAACCTAACATAACCTAACCTAACCTAACATAACCTAACCTAACCTAACCTAACCTAACGTAACCTAACCTAACCTAACCTAACCTAACCTAACCTAACCTAACCTAACATAACCTAACCTAACCTAACCTAACCTAACCTAACCTAACTAACTAATCCAACCTAACCTAACCTAACCCAACCTAACCTAACCTAACCCAACCTAACCTAACCTAACCCAACCCAACCCAACCTATCCCAATCTAACCCAACCCAACCTAACCTAACCCAACCCAACCCAACCCAACCTAACCTAATCTAACCCAACCCAACCTAACCTAACCAAACCTAACCCAACCTAACTTAACCCAACCTAACCTATCCTAACCCAACCTAACCCAACCTAACCTAACCTAACCTAACCTAACCTAACCAACCAAACCCAACCTAACCCAACCTAACCTAACCTAACTTAACCTAACCCAACCTAACCCAATATAATCCAACCTAACCTAACCTAACTAACCTAACCTAACCTAACCCAACCCAACCTAACCTAACCTAACCTAACCTAACCCAACCTAACCTAACCTAACCTAACCTAACCTAACCCAACCCAAACTAACCTAACCAAACCTAACCTAACCTAACACAACCCAACCCAACCCATCCCAACCCACCCAACCCAACCCAACCCAACCTAACCTAACCTAACCTAACCTAACCTAAATTAACCTAAACTAACCTAACCTAACCTAACCTAACCCAACCTAACCTAACCTAATCCAACCCAACATAACCCAACCCAACCAAACCTAACCTAACCTAACCTAACCTAACCTAACCTAACCTGACCCAACCTAACCTAACCTAACCTAACCTAACCTTACCTAACCTAACCTAACCTAACCTAACCTATACTAACCTAACCTAACCTATACTAACCTAACCTAACCTAACCTAACCTAACCTAACCTAACCTAACCTAACCTAACCTAACCTAACCTAACCTAACCTAACCTAACCTAACCTAACCTAACCTAACCTAACCTA